>CAWUFW010002460.1:0-1200000 GCA_963921515.1 Calotriton arnoldi | reverse complement strand
AAAACTTTATTACGATCACCAGGATCCAAAAAAGTACACACAGCACAGATTTAAAAAAATAAAAAGTTAAAACAGTTCAAAAGACAGGGGTACAATATAAAAAGGGCATAATTTCCCTCAGATAAAAGTGCAATTTATATGTCCCCCTACACAATTATTTTTTTTTTTTTAAACAATTTCACTAAGGAGTTTGTGCAAAAGAGCAAGTATACATTAAATCGTAACAAATGCGATACTTCTTACAGATATCTTCCCATGCCTAATCCACAGTGCAAACCAAAATCGGGAAAGTCCGAAGACTATCGGTCTTCGGGTATCAGTGCACAGAATTCTCAATACCTCAAGATAGTGGCCCGGGCCAATAAGTTTGCACAAGGGAAGTATCCATTTTTTCCTCAATGATGAATAGTGGGGACAAAAGAAAAGTAAATGAACAATCGATTCTTGGCAAACATTGCAAGCAGGGCACAAATCACTTTGGGTAATACTGCAACACCAGTTCGAACTGTATAAACATATGGGCAAAGACTTGTAGCAAAAGTGCAAAAACAACTTACGTGCCAACGGTGGAGTGATTTCATCGATGGTTGGTTCAAACAGAGGGACAGATTTAAAAGACAGGATATCTTTAGTCAAGCCTTTCGAGGGTTCCATCAAATCCATAGCATGCGTTTTTTTCCAGTACTCTTCCTTCAACTTTGCCCTTGAGGTTTGCAGCATAGTCTCCGGGTTTAACCAAAAGGACTCCAGCCCCAATCTCCCCAATAGTTCGCGTAAACAAATAAACCATCTTATTGATGAAGCCTGGGGAAATTTCAAGAGATCCTTCAGGGCCTCCCGGTAGGGCTCCAACTCTTCCACTGTCCATAGTCTATACCAAAACATTAGCACTTTGCAGTACAATTTGTGCTTGACTTGCCTGTGGGCAAGGTCTAGATACAAAGGTTTTAAAGGAGAGCTCGCAGGAAGATCAACCAAAGATCTTAAGAAGCGGTTTTCTACAGTAATTAACGAAACTTGGTTACCAGTTCCCCATAGTTCAGCGCCATAAAGTACCCCTCCCACCACCTTAGTATTGTAAATTTCAAGTGCAGGGGCAATTTGACGAGATACCGTCTTCCTATGTATTTTACTAATATGGGTACATTGGTGGATTAGTTGCAGCTTTGCCTTTTCCAATTGCGGACCCCAGTTAATAGATGGGGTCAGGCAAATACCCAAATAGTCGAAAACTTCCACTTGCTCCAATTTTGCACTGCCAGCCCATACAGATCTAGTTAAAACCGTTTTGCTACCTTTGTTAAAAATCATGCTTCATCATAGGGTTCCCAGCTGAGTAGCCGAATGCTACCCAGCTGTGCTGCGACACCTGATTACAGTGGAGCTGTTTTTTTTGTGTTTTTATGTGATGGTGTTAAAGGTGGTGTGAGTTAAAAATACCTCTGGGAAACTCACTAACAGATACTTTATTCCCAGTGGCCCAGGGTATATTTAAAAACAAACGAGATGGATAATGTTTCAAGACTATTATTTGTGTCTGACTTATCCTTTGGTCTACATGTTTCAGCTCTCTGCAAAAAACTTAAACTGAGCTTTCTTCAGGACCTCTCTATAATTACTAAGGTGAAAAGTGAAAAAGTGAGTGGTAAAAATTATAACCACGTATTAATGCATTTTTGCACACGCGCTAAGGTGTGCTTTTCATGCTTAGTGGACTGACCGTGATTTCTGGTCCACTGTTTGTGTACCTGTGAAGAAAAATACGACAAGACGATACAACATATAACATATAAAACTGTGGTTCATTTGTATGTTATTACCAATTTCATTCTGTTAATATCCATGTGGTTACAGAAACATTCGGTGTCAAACATGCGTGCATTGCCACTCATACATATGTAAAATATTCAGCAATCGGCATGCTTGCTTACGGTTTGGTGAGCATGCCTGGGTTTTGTACTTTTTATTTTTTTATTTTAAGTGCGCGCTGCATAGCGTGTCAACTAACGCTGTCGATGAGTGATAGTGGCTGTTCTTTAATCAGCATGCCTGTTTCCGATTTGGTGAGCATGCCTGGGTTTCATGTTTAAAATACGCACTGCGTGAAGTGTCCACTATTGCTATCAATGAGTGATAGTGACTAATAGTGGCGGTCCAGCGACCGCGTGAAATTAACTGGCAAGCGCTCTGCGCGTGCTGTTATGTAAATAACACTAACGGTAAACTTCGACTATGGGCTTTCAGTTGTGATGCTCAAAAGTAGATCACATAAAGGTATTTACGTTAATTACGATATGTTCATAGCCGTTCCGTTCCTGGGAGGGGTGAGCCCCTATTTTCACACACTAGAGGAGAGTTAAAAAATAGATGAAGATTCTAAAATCCTACGGCGTTCCATGGTGGCAGTTTAAAGCAGCATAGTTTACTTCTACATAGAAAGGTCTTACTTTGTCTCGGTGCTTTCCCGCTTCTCAACCTACTCCGGCATCCTCAGGAACTGGATGTGTCCCGGGGCCGTTATCTGGTGAGTTGTTATAACGCTGCTGTGGGCGCGTGTGCACTTCCTGAAAGTTGACGTCACGCGTTATTGCGTGACCACGTGTGTTAAAAAGCTAGACCACTCACCCACATTACGCGCTGTACGTGTGGCGGTGAGGTCAGTACAAAATAACGTTGTTGTGGGCGCGTGTGCATTTCATGAAAGGTGACGGCACGCGTATTAACGAGACCACGTGTATTGCAGTGAGGTCAAAATGCCAAAAAAATGCCCAATACCTAATAATGGAAATACTTGGACGGTTCATGTACGAAGTGGTCACTGTTGTTTTTAAATCAAAATTTGTTTATATTATTAAATCGACTCCGGTTTATAAAACCAGAATTGTACATTTTTATTGTTGGCATAGAAGATAATAAAGGGGAAATCTCCTGCACAGATCGCTCGTTGTGGGGCGATCGCTACATGGTGCGGTGACTCTCGTTTCAAAATCATAGTAGGGGGAGTATCCCGTACTCATTTCCACATGTGGGAGAGAGTTTAGTGGGGGACTGATGTTTCATACCCTCAAAGAGATTTTAAGTTTGGTTGGTCTTGCAGAAATGCAGATGATAAGCACTATGATTTGCCATTCAGGTTGTTGACAATAGAGACCTTACAGATCTTAGTGTCTCTATCTGCTTAAACTGTTCCACGGTATGTTATCGTTCAGCCCCATAGTGTGCGTGGACAAATGGTAAATCCATCGCTGCTCTTTTTCTAACAATTGTTTTTGAACATTACCGTTCGTAGTTTCCAAATGTTCGACCACCACCCATTCCATGTCATTGGTTGTGTGGCCTTCTTCCAGAAAATGGTTCGTCATGCGAGTCGTATTTCGTTTGCATCGAATTGTGCTTCTGTGCTCACAGATCCGTGTTTTCACTCTCCGGCTCGTCATGCCTATATACCTGAGCCCGCATGGACAGGTAATAAGGTAAATGGCGTTGTCTGTGTTACAGTTCGTGTGTTTTCGAATTTCCCATACCTTTCCTGGTTCTAAGTTTAAGGTCTTTGTTGGCTTTGTTAGGTGGCACACACTGCAGTCTCCGCAAGGGTAATGACCCATGACCCTCGGGAGACCCCATGCATTATGTATGGTATTCGCTTGTTTTGTATGTTGCTGTGGTCTTGTGTGTACCAGACTGTCCTTGAGACTTCTACCTTTTCTATAAGAGAAAAGGGTTTTTTCCCATTGTTGGTTCCCAGTGTTTAGTATTTTCCAGTGTTTTGGATGATTTTTTACACTTGGCTTGAAACAGGATTATATGTGGTCACGCAAGTCAAAGGGATTGGGGATTCCGCTTTTGGTTTTTGTTCTAGTAGACTCTATCTGTTTTGATTGTGAGCCCTCTTCTTCGCCTTGTTGGTAATTCTGTCTGGGTACCCTCGTTGTTGTAATTTAGTTCCTTTGAAGTGAGTTTTAGTCTCCAATTTTCCATTGGCATGAGTAATATCAAGATCCAGGAACGTGATGCTCTTTCTGCTAGTTGTATTGGTGAACTTCAGGTTCGGGTCACGTCCATTTATCCATGTCAAGAAATCCCCCAAAGATTCTTCAGATCCTTCCCAGATTAGGAAGACATCATCGATGTATCTTTTGTAAAAGCAAATGTGTGAGGTCAGCGATGTGCCCGGATTGAACAGGTAGGTTTTTTCAAAATTGAAAACATACAATCCACAATCAACTTTCAGGAAGTGCACACGCGCCCACAGCAGCGTTATAACAACTCACCAGATAACGGCCCCAGGACTCATCCAGTTCCTGAGGATGCCAGAGTAGGTTGAGAAGCGGGCGAGCACCGAGACAAAGTAAGACCTTTCTATGTAGAAGTAAACTATGCTGCTTTAAACTGCCACCATGGAACTCCGTAGGATTTTAGAATCTTCATCTATTTTTTAACTCTCCTCTAGTGTGTGAAAATAGGGGCTCACCCCTCCCAGGAACGGAACGGCTATGAACATATCGTAATTAACGTAAATACCTTTATGTGATCTACTTTTGAGCATCACAACTGAAAGCCCATAGTCGAAGTTTACCGTTAGTGTTATTTACATAACAGCACGCGCAGAGCGCTTGCCAGTTAATTTCACGCGGTCGCTGGACCGCCACTATTAGTCACTATCACTCATTGATAGCGATAGTGGACACTTCACGCAGCGCGTATTTTAAACATGAAACCCAGGCATGCTCACCAAATCGGAAACAGGCATGCTGATTAAAGAACAGCCACTATCACTCATCGACAGCGATAGTTGACACGCTATGCAGCGCGCACTTAAAATAAAAAAATAAAAAGTACAAAACCCAGGCATGCTCACCAAACCGTAAGCAAGCATGCCGATTGCTGAATATTTTACATATGTATGAGTGGCAATGCACGCATGTTTGACACCGAATGTTTCTGTAACCACATGGATATTAACAGAATGAAATTGTTAATAACATACAAATGAACCACAGTTTTATATGTTATATGTTGTATCGTCTTGTCGTATTTTTCTTCACAGGTACACAAACAACAGTGGACCCGAAATCACGGTCAGTCCACTAAGCATGAAAAGCACACCTTAGCGCGTGTGCAAAAATGCATTAATACGTGGTTATAATTTTTACCACTCACTTTTTCACTTTTCACCTTAGTAATTATAGAGAGGTTCTGAAGAAAGCTCTGTTTAAGTTTTTTGCAGAGAGCTGAAACATGTAGACCAAAGGATAAGTCAGACACAAATAATAGTCTTGAAACATTATCCATCTCGTTTGTTTTAAAATATACCCTGGGCCACTGGGAATAAAGTATCTGTTAGTGAGTTTCTCAGAGGTATTTTTAACTCACACCACCTTTAACACCATCACATAAAAACACAAAAAAACCAGCTCCACTGTAATCAGGGGTCGCAGCACAGCTGGGTATCATTCGGCTACTCAGCTGGGAACCCTATGATGAAGCATGACACCAACCAGGTTGGTGTGTGAGGGTTCTTTTAAAAAACTTTGTGGTGCCAGGCACTACGGTGTTATTCCTAATTGGCACATTAAAATTGCTTGTAAGTTCCTAGTATATGGTGTAAAAAGTGCAACCAGGGCCTGGAAGGTAAATTACACTTGTGGACTGCAGCTGCCATCCATTATAGTGGCAGTGCATACATTAACTCAGGCGTAACCTGTGTAGCCTGACTGTTGCAGTCTTTATATGCACTACAACCTGTCATAATAAACCCCTTTTGGCAGGTAAAAACCTCTCTTTTAAATATTAGTAAGTCACCCCTATGTAAGCCCTGCAGCCTACATGGTAGGGTGCATAGTTTTTGCAAGTGGGACATGCAGAGCGTTAATGGTCCTGTGTCCCTACAGTGATAAGGCCCAAAAAGCCATTGTCACTATGGCAAGCCTAGCTGTCCTATGTAAAATTCAGTGTATAGATTAAAATACTAATACTGTATCTGTTGAATGGGGCCAGCTAGAAAAATAATTAAACCAATACTTTGAATAGTTATTAAATAGCCAATTCAATTGTGAAGTAGGATTACTAATAAATATTAAGGAAAAGTAACTTTTAGAAAGTCCCCCTGTACTTGCCTGAACTGTCAGATAGCTAATTAGCATAGGTCTCTGCCAGCTCTCAGCCTGTGCTCAGCCTTAAATAGGTGTGAAAAAGGTGTGAAATGTCCCAAGGAGCAAACAACTGGCTGCTTCATATGGGCAGCGATGGCTCCTCCTCTGCACTTTACAGAATATGCAGGGTGGGGGCTGTAGGCATCCATTTTGACACTACAGTGTCAATCCTGCTTGACAGGTCTGTTGAGCCACATGTAATAATTGAGGCACACTTAAAAGGGAAAGAACTAGGATGCCAAGATAATTATTGCGTAGCTACTGTTTGGTTGCTGTAGGAACCTGCTTTTGTCCTACCAGACTTCTGTCTCTAGGTTTGTTGAGGTAGAGCACCTGCTTAAAACTGGATTTTAGTGTTAGATGTAGGAGGACACTAGGATTATTTTAGTTCACTCCCCACATGCACACCCAGCCCTCATAGCCCAGGTTTAGTGTGGTGGAAGATTTTCACTATCTTAATAATTTCCTAACACATGGCATTGTGAGCCTGCTTGAAGTAGGACAAATAAGAAACTGCTGCAAAAGAGGATAGGGTTGCCCCTAGGAACTTTTAGCCATTGATTAAGGAGTGCCTAGGAGTCATTCCCACCCACTAGATAGGGACAGGCATAAATGTGTCACTTCCAGGCACGCACTTCAGAATACTTTCTTGAGCTGCAGAATGTCAGAAGAGGACTGAACCTGCTGTCTGTTACCTGAGAGAAGCCCTGAAGAACTGGTACTGCTCTCTCTTGTGCCCAGGACATACAAGTAGACTCTGGGGGTCAGTTGGCTGACACCCTGTGTGGTTGTAGGAAGACAAGTACCCAGCTAACTAGTAGCAACTGGACCGGGACTGGACCCAACCCTTTGCCTCTGTCTGACACCCTGTAAGCCTCTAAGACCCTCTCCTGAGGTGAGGTCCTGGGACTTTAAATGCTGTAGTTGATTAGGATTTTAAAGACTTAGGGCCTAATTTAGATCTTGGCGAACAGGCTACTGTGTCACAACGGTGACGGATAGCCCATCCGCTGAAATATAAATCCCATTATATCCTATGGGATTTATATTTCGGAGGACAGGATATCCATCACCGTTGTGATGAAGTAACCCGTCCGCCAAGATCGAAATCAGGCCCTAAGTCATAAGGTAAAATCTTTGAGTGGGAAGAACCTGATTGGTGTATCTGGCCCGCGCTCCATTGGGGCCAGTCGGATATTGCATCTACCGCGATCATAGTCTAGTATTGGCGCATATTTCTAATTCAGTTTTTTATTGTTTTACATTTTAACTTTATTACTGTTTCGGTACTGCATAAATACTTTACACATTGCACTAGATTAAACCTGTCTGCTCAGTGCCATAGCTACCAAGGGGTTGAGTTCAGGTCAATTTAATGATTTATAGGGTTCACCCTGACAAGGATTGTGATTATTCATTGAGGAGGGTAGTCACCCACCCCAAATAATGCTCCAATTTCTTACACCAACATATAATGAGCCGTAGCACAACCTTATTTTCTAAAATAAGTATGGGCTTAGGTATAATAGCATAGAGCTAAAGCCCCCCCGTTCTAGCCATTTTTAAAAGCTTTTGTTTGGAAGACCTGTGCTAATGCATCCAGAAAAGTTTCAAGGGATATAATCAGATAATGGGAAATGACAGCCAATGTACACATTTTTCCCCAAAAATGCACTTCATTCAATTGTTTGGCATGATAGGGCATCCTCAACTCTCCATCTCTCCCTCCTTGTTCCTTTCTTCCAACATGTGGTCATCCACTGAACTCCCATCTGCTTGTATTGCCCCCCTTTCTCTGGTTTGAGATGGGTTTTTTTATAGACAAAAAAATATGCCATTGTGACTTCCTAAGCACGTTATTTATCACTTCATCTGCTACACTAAAAGGCACCAACAGATGCTGAGACAAGAACGCATAAATAGACACCCACGCCCGCCAGGCATACAGATATCGAAATCTTCAAATAACCCTATCTTGACAACTGAAGCTACACGGGTAACAAGGAACCTTGCCAGACAGCACATTTAAACACAATAGAGCACTACAATTAGTAAAGCTCAGGGTGATTTGCATATTGCTTTGAAAGTCTACTTACAATTGCATGACCTCAGTTCCAACAAATTATAGCAATTAATTTCAATTAATAGAAATAATTTATACTGAAGACCTGGAAAGAAGGAAATGTGGGCTCCGAGTCCTTTGAAAAACTGCTTTTCAAATGTCGAGAGGAGATATGCGGACTGATAGCTTAGTGTACTGTATGCTTTCATTTTATATCTAATGAGAGACGACGTACCCCAGCCTCCACCACACCATGAAACGCTGTTCAAGTACTCATTCTCTTGATCTCTAAGCAAACAATTAATCTAAAATGTACATTAACAAAATATTTAATTCCCACGTGTTTCAGACTCTGAAATACATTTCCTCAATTCATTCTGATATTGTTTAATTCTTTGGTCTATGCTGAGTATCAGACGATATAAAAAAAAAACCTGTATCAAATTGACTTTGAATATATCACAGCTTTCAAAATATCCGACCACGTTCAGTCTAATTTTTAACGGATTCTTTGCAAGCGGTTTCGAACATGTGCAAAACCATGTTTTAGTTTATGTCTCAGAAGCAGTGTTTGAAGTCTGCATCACATTTTCAGACAGATATGCTGAAATACATCAATGTATACCTTGTATGTATCTTTAAACGTTTTACTGATATTTCTAAATATGAACCGAAGGGAAATCCACAAGGAACTGCAACTAGAATGTCCACATCTGTTTGAAATTCCGAGTGTAAACAGAGTGGCGCCCAAATTGAATAAGTCTTAGTGAGAAAGAGGAAAAAAGAAGAACATTAAGAAATGCAACCATGATTGGCTACTGGTATCCCATCAACGAGAACAATAGCCTCTCAAGTGAATTGCACGTCTGGAACGCTACAAACCAGTACAAGTGGGAGGGAACTGAACACTTTTCTGGATGAAGGAATGGTTTAACTGTCTAGGGGAATACGTTCAGAGCTCTCAGTCAACTGGACATAGGTAATCCCTGTTACAAAATATTTATGAAGGGGACCCCAGATGGAATCAAAATCTGTGTGTATTTTGGTGAATGGGTTCAAATGGTGCTCCATTGCCAGAATACCCCACTATCCCAAAAACCAATGGTCTATTAGGGGAGGCTTCTTCTTCCAGCTTGCAGCTTTGTCTTAGCTGTTCCCAAACATTTCCACAGCAGTATTTTATCTGCCTTTGCTTGATATTTCAATTTTTGGTCGTGTAGCCCCAGTAATACAAAGTCAATGTGCATCAGGAGTGGGTAACCTAGTAGAGTTTTTATCACAGGCAGAAATTCAGTCCGAAATGTGAGTGGACAGTCGCACCATATAAGTCTAAAATCCCCTAATAATCCCCTCCAGCAAAGACCGGACATTTGAAGGTAGGATTTATTCAATTTAGTTGGGTAAAGATACCGATTGTATATTATTTTTATAGTGAGTTTCTCTCCCCATTTTGCTGCGTGTATTTTTCGCAATATCTCTTGAAAGTGCAGACCACTGTTTATCCTATATTGGTTGCCCAAGTACCCCTGACTTAATGGGACCCTTAAGGAAAGATGGAGTAGAACATCGTCATATACCATTTTGTAATCTCTGCATTTTTAACAAAATGTTCCAATGGAGTGAGGCTTCAAGTGGCTGCTAATTTGATTTCAGGATGCATCACACAATTATGTTGCTGTAGATAGTGATGTTCTGTTTTATCTAGGTGGAATTTCTGTTTGTAATCAGGAAAGGAAAGTATCTCTAGGCCTGAGAAGAGATCAGAAATCTTTAGATAGTCTCTAGCTTTCCATTTGTCAAAGGTGCTTGAGTGTAGGTCAGGAGTAGAGGCGGGATTGTAATGGATAGACGTGTGTGGGGCTAGGGGGGGACTTGCAATTTACTATCAACTTCATTACAGGAGCAATGTTGTTGTTAAACTGCAAGGGTGTAGTCTGGAAAAATGGGAACCTGAACCCTGTCAACCTGAAAAAGGTCTGTTGTCATACTTTCTGAAGAGGGATGCCCCAATCTCTGTAATTTGTTCAATAAGAGGCGGCTATTGAGCCACATGCAGTGGAGGGCGCATGGGAGCCGTATGAACCCTTTAAAGGTTAAAGAGGCCATGAGGAACCATCACAGTACTAAGCCAATCTTTCAGCAATAACTCCAAATTGGGCCTCTCCTTCCTTTTCAGGAGGCCAATCACCATATTGTAGTTTCACCTGTACCTTCTTTCATGCATCCTCTGCAAGGAGGAATACAAAACTGGGGATGAGGTGACATCATGTCTCAAGAGCACCTCCGTACAACCTCCACCATCGCCACCCAGTACCTCTACCTCAGCCTCCAGTCTCTCTAACTGCTTCTGGAAACCCCAGGCCTCCTACGCAGTCACTCACACCTCAGCAGACCACCACAGCTCTGCTCAACACAGTCGAGCAAGCAATGAGGGTGGCTCCAGCCTTAATTATAGTGAGATCTCGAGGTTTCCGCCTAGGGGGCAACATTCTTGAAGGTGACCACACGCTGCCCACACTTCTGCTCCTCAAGAGCTGTCTTGTTTACCAGGAGCCTGCTACTGGATCACACCTTCAGGCCACAGCACCCTTCTCACACTGACCTACACACTTCCTGCACTGAAACAACCCCCAGCTTCAATCGCCGTCCTAAGTTTCTTCTTTGTGATGCTTCAAGGCTAAAGAACTCACAAAACTTTTCAGCAGGCCACCATTTTAATTGGGCATGACAACATGGGCGAGAGAGAGACTCAATGTATCTACCTACAAAGCTCTCTGGCCCAGCCCATGTTCAAAATTCATCCAGATAGTTCTGTCTCCAGGTCAGGTAATGCTTTTGCGCACACTGCACACACTCACTAGTCCAGATGGTGGTTGTATGGTTGAATAAACACCAGATGGCAGGAGACCTGAGTCTCAGGTAACCATGTCTAGTTGGCAGTCTTGTTAGCCAGCAGACCTCCTTTTGAGTGATTATTGAGGAATGTTGAGGAAGAGCTTGTATCCAGTGGTAGCATGTGCAGAATTACCAGGGTACAGAAGCCTCTGAGAGAGGTCTCTTTTAGATAGCAGAAATCTACAATTTGCATCCTGACTATGTTATGTGTCTCTTGAACATTTGTTCATTCTAATCTGGAGGTTGTAATAACACAGCAGAGGGTTTGGAGTGAGGATTTATAGATGAGCGACGGGGCTACTTTCAAATGAGCTGCTACGCCTTTCTGTACGTTGAAAGGAAGAACGTATAGCGTCCTGAGTCTCTGGGGGGGCAGATTTACAAGGAACTGACACATCTGCATAGATGCGTCAGTTTCCTTGCGCCAGAGTCAAATGTCCTTGCGCCGCCATGGATGGGCTGTATTTACAAAACAGTGCTCCTTGATGCAAGGATTAACAGATGCGTCACAAATTCTGATGCATCTGTTGGCCCAAAAGTCACGCATTGCTGGAGTTGTGTCGCAAGCACGACGCAACTCTAGCAATGTATTTGAGGCCTATAACTACTGTACTGTTTCACTCCTTACGCCGCCTGCTTCAAGCAGGCGTAAGGTTTTGACGCAGTGGCGTCCTAAAAGTGGCACAGTGAAATCTTGTAGATTTCACTGTGTCACTTTTACAAGGCCTTCCTGCGTGGAAACGCCCACCCTGCATACATTATACCTGACCCAGGTATAATGTAACGCAGGGCTTTACAACGTGACGCATCTCCCTAGATGCGTCACGTTATAAATAGGCTGCATAGTTTGCGCCGCTGTTGTGTCAAAAAAAGTGACACACTGGCGGCGCAAGGAGGCGCAAGGGGCTTGTAAATCTGCCCCTGGGTATTTTAAAGATATATGTTGATTGTGCTAAGGGAGGCGCTCCAACATTGACATACAAAAAAGCACACACAAGTCACTAAGTAGATTCAGGCAGGTTTCAGTGTTAACACAACGGTGACAGACAGCTAAAACAATACTTTTTCATTATCAGATGGAATGAAAAAAAATTCTAAGCTGCAAGTTCAACCTATCTATGGGTATCGCGTGCAAAATATATATCTGTATGCATGCACGTCTCCGAGACTCAATCTGGATGCTATATGAAGATAAATAAAGTAAACAAAGAGGATCGTGTCGTGGAAAAGAGTAAACAAAGTCATGTTCCAATGACTACAAATGCTGATTACTTTGACTTAACACACGTTAATGGGATTCTTGCTGAAACCATAGAAATCTGAAAGCAAAAGTTAATTAGCTATTTGATATTTGAGATGCTGGTGGTCTGTTTCTGTGGTAGCAAATCCAGTGCCCAGATGTTTGAGGCTCAACTACTTACTACAGAGCATGCACAGTGAAGGTGTGTGGTGAAAAGGGAATATAGGAAGTAAGATATTCCGTTTGACATGCTTACTGCTGGTTGTACTCAGGTGGCCATTCTAGGACATGATAGCATCCTACGAAAAGAATTAGTAAATGCATGTGCACATAGGCCCCCATTAAGGCCCTGGTTGTGAGTAGCATGGTACCGGTTGAGTGCAAACTCCAGACAAGATAACAACGCGCCAGTGCCATACAATTAAGAGTTAAACCACTAGGGCTGGCGAATAATTGTTTGAACATAGAATTACTGTGTGGTGTTCCACATGATATCCCATATTCGAAGGAGTTTTGAACGTCTATTTACTACATAGTCTGAGAATGTGGTAAATGTTTGAGGGGGCTTCTGTTTGGAGTGAGGGAGGTAGGGATGGTAACCTAGAAGGGGAAAGGGGAGGGAAAGGAAGAGGAAGTTAAATTCTGTTATAACAATTTTGTTATAATAGAACGTCAGGTACACCTGGGTTTTGTGGCCTGACTGCTATTCAAATTAAAGCATCATGCGAGTTTAGCAGTCAGAATTTCTGACTGCTAAAGTAGGGTTGTTTGTTCCTGCCCCCAGGAATACCAGGTGTGGAACTAGAGGGACAGTCCTGATCAGGCAGAGCAGGATTCCACTGTTATTCTGCTCTGCCTGACTCATAATCAGGGTCATATCATTTGGTGGTAAATTCATGGTTCTGATACAGTAATTGTTCTACAAGTGACAGCCTGTGAACTTTGAAAGTGGTGTGGTATCCTCTGTCAGACCCCCCTGAATGCTCCTCCTTTGCCTCATACACCATCACACGCACACAAACAGACACAAGGCAAAAATGGACACACCACCATGTGCAATTTTAGTCTAATCATATATTTGCGTGTTTAGGAATCTTGTACTTCCAAATGAAGGATGTATTAAAAAAAAATTAAGATGGAATATAGCCTGGCATTGCTTTAAAGAGGTATGAGAAAGTGGGAAAAATCGATAGCTTAATGGTGGTTATGGGCCCTGTAAAGTTCAGAAGGAAGTTGTTGAATTTATGGAACATTTGAGGTTCCAGACCCTCTGTGGACTGACCAAAGCATGTGACGTCTTTCCAAAGATGACTGGAGAAGCTGGTATGAGTGGTGATATTGTGGCCACAATTTTAGTTTTTTTAATATTTATCTTGTAGCTGGACTACTACTCAAATCCCTGATTTAGTGCTGTGATGGCTCCAATTTCGAGTTTAGCCTCAGATGTCATTATGACCGCATCGTCGGTGAAAAGTGCATATCTTAAAGTTTAGGTCATTGAACTAAGAGATATCCAATGAGAGAGATGGAGAAAATCCTATGTCTTACTAGGAGACTGGAATGTTGGCTCAATATAGAGAGCAAAGAGAGTGGCAACCTTATTGTGTACCTCTTTCAGTTTGAAGTAAATAGGATAAGGTTTGATTGAGACAAACTAATGCCACCAAAGCAGCAGATAGTATTGTCACAGCTGAGACAAGATTAATAGGTAAGCTGTTTTTGTAGAGAACAGTCTGGCATCTAGAAAGCAATTGTTCTCCATGTGCATAATCCACACAAAAGGGTGGAAAAGATGAAGAGAACTTGGAATAGTTGAGTTCTTAAGAAAACAATGTTTGCTCTTCTCCATGAAAGATGGGCTTTATGTTGTGTAACACTACACATTACCCTTGGAGGTCAAAAGAAAGAGGGAGGGATGGCCCTTTACAACATAAATACTGTCAACATTCTACGGTCTCTCAATCATCGTTCCGATGGGGTTAAAATAGCATTATGGAATGTTAGTGAACTTCACACACATCAGAAACTATTTAGAGTTCAGAAATTCACAATGTAAGATCACTTAGACATTATCTGTTTGGAGGAAACCCACTTTACTTGTGTGAACGGTATCATTTTCCCAAAACTTGAGGAAGTAGGCACAGAACTCTAACACAAAATGAGCAGCAATTATTTTTTGAACTTGCTTGGCAAGTTTGAGAGAGTAGTTACAGATCCAATGAGAGATGAATTGTTTTCTAATGCAAAACTGGAACCAAGAAATTAGCATATTGTGACTTTTATGGGCCTGCTTCCAATGAGTCAGATATTTGAGTCACCTAATTATAAAGTGGCCAAATTTGAAGTTCCCAGAATTTGGGATGGGGATAATAACTCAGGCATCAGACCTGATATACACAAGACTAACATGGGTGAAAAACATTCTGTCGAAAAAAAATGTGGGTCATGCAATTACTCCTTAACACCCTGATAAATTTAATTTGAATGATGCCTGGATAAGCGAGTTCCTGGCCAAGAAACAATATAGCTTCTATTCAGGCAAACACAATTCCTTCTCCAGAGTCTATTACTTTATCATTTATAATCCATTTTCTTCACAATTCTAAATTCAACCTATGACGACAACCAACCATCCAATGATAATCATAGGCATCACTCTGCCATAGCAAACTAAGATAATGAGGCTGACGTTTAGTAAGCCATTGCTCGAAGAGGGAAATTAAAAAAAATTCCATCAAGGTGGAAATAAGGGAGGGCGTGGCCAGCCGCTAAGGAAGATGGCCTTGTTTTGAGGGTGCCCAGGCCGGCTACTTTTGAATACCAATTCTTCCTCTTAAGATGGTGGATAGAGGGCAGCATCTGTGGGCACACTGACAGCTGGTCCATGGCTGTGATGGCGTGCAGTGGCCCATGTGAATGGTGAGGCCCTGTGTATCAAAACAGCGCCCGCTGTGGCCAAACACTGAGCTCATCCTGAAGTAGGGGTTTGAACCAGGCCAGTGGAGGAGTGGTGCAGCTTGGAGTGCTTTTGCCCCCTCCTTGATGGACACAGGGCAAAAGGAGTGTGGGGAATCATGTGAGGAATGGAACCTTGTGACAGGTTTGCCGACATGGGGACAGCAACACAGGGATCCATTGTGAGTGAGGCTGGGTGGGACGGAGCCTGAGAAGCTGTGGTCTGCAGAGGAGTGTTGAGAGCGATTGAAGCAGCTAGACTGCCCCTGAGGTGAGACAGAGAATATTGTGTGGGATGCCCAGGCCCCTCCTGATTAGAGATGAGCAGAGGTGGAGTGCAGGTGCAGCGAGGCCCGACCCAGGGTGGGGCCGGAATGGTCCGGGGAGCTCTATTGGATGAGGGGGGTAAGGCAGATGAAAGAGACTGGGCCCTTCCTTTTTTCAGTCTTACCTTCACCAGCTTGGCTTGTCCTAATAGTCCTCGAGATGCAGAGGGAGTGGCTTATAGCTGCAGAAAACGGAATCGCACTGAATGTTGTGGACTACTCAGGCTCTTGGAATCATGACACTGCTCTGACTTGACTTTGCTGAACTGACGCCTGCAGACCCAGGACCCTTAGATACTCTGTCATTTATTTGCTGGTATTGGCGACCTATATGTAACTTCCACAGTGAGACTTGGACCTGAAGGCTCTGGTAGGTAAAGTTGCCGTGCGAGTGGAACACTGGATGTCTCGTTGTCAACAATGAGCCTGGGGCGAGTGCATGGGTACGGCGGTTTGTGACAGAGGAAAGTATGTAAAGTATTTGTAACTAGCCTATGGGAGTCGTATTGTTCCAACATGGGTCGCAGAAGAGCCACGAAAGATGTGAATGGAGGAAGTAGGTCAGAACCGGATAGCAATCTGCTACATGTAGAGGAGCCCCCTGACCATGTACTGCTGCTCGCCTCGGGGTTCCATAGGGAATACCCCTTTATCACACTGGACCAAATTTTTTATGTTATTAATAAGTCCTTCGAGGTTCTATAGAATGATTGCTAAAGTTGCAGTAGACTTGGTAGTGCTTTGCAATGATCACCAAAAGTTAGTATCTAGGGTGAAGAACAAGGAGGCCAGTATTAAAGTAGTACATCTGTTGGTAGCGCAGCTACACAGCCAAGAGAAGAACTTACCAAAAAGGTGGGGCTGCTAGGCCAGAGGGAGGAAGACGCGGAAAACCGCAATATCAGAAACAGGATGATGGGGAAAATGGAGGGGGCAGAAATGGTGACTTACCTGGAGGAATGGCTAAAAAGAGAATTAGCATCCCAGGGACTGCATCCATTCTTTGTGCTGGAGAGAGCACGCAGGCCTCAATATGCTAGTGCTCAACCAGTGCCAGGCCTCAATATGCTAGTGCTCAACTCAGTGATTGGGCCCTATCTCCACTATTGAGACAGGGATTTTTATGTTTAAATTTCTATATTGGTTTTCAGCATAATCATTAAACGTTACAACAATACAATACACGCCTTAAGTACCTCTATAAGACCCATTGAGTGGGCTGGCTTAGTTATAAGAAAGAAAAAGGAACAAATCCCTCCCCCAACCCCCCTCCCCCTCCCTCTGAGGCATGGAGCTTTGTGTTAAGTGCCCACGGTCTCGCACCCCAGGACACGAGGACACTGTCCCCAAGAGTCATATGTCCGCTAGTGTTTCGCTTCTTCTCATGGTACTGCCTGTGGTAGGTCTGCTAGTCGAAACAATCTCAAGTATCTTGGGCATGTGAGTTCCTTAAACTCCGAAGTCATCAGTGACAGAAAGGGCTTCCAGAGGTCCTGGAACGAGGCCCCTGGATTGGAAAATGAGAGAGAAATCCTCTCCATCCAGAGAATGCCCCACAACCTGTGGAGCCACCCCAGGTAAGTAGGGGGGTGGGCGTCCCCCAGTGAGTTAGAATGTTTTGAAGGGCCGCCCGTAATGCTAATGCAATGTGCTGACCATTTCGTGTTCTAAGTGGGAAGGTGAGAGAATTGGGAAGGCCCAATAGCGTGTAAGCGGGAAAGCGGGGGATCTGGGTTTCGAAGTGGGCGTCAATGTCGTTTATTACCTGCGTCCAGTAGCCCGAGATTTGAGGGCATTCCCACAGAAAGTGGGTTAAGGTACCCAGCGAACCACACACTCTCCAGCATTGGCGGCTTCAGGCCAGATTACCTCTGTGGAGTCTTAGTGGAGTGAGATACCAATAGGTTACAATTTTTGTGCGGTCTCAATATTCGCCTCGTTGCGTGCCGTGTGGCGAGCTCCATAATAGATGTCCATCCACTCCTTCTGCGAGAGCGTCAAGCCCAACTCCCCCTCCCATCTCAGCTGTCCGGGGGATTTATCTGTCCTGGGGGTGCGTCTGAGGAATCTATAGAGTTCTGTTGTCAAGCGCGAATCCGTATGTTTCGTCACCAACCATTTCTCAAATGGCATAAGGGTCCTCTGTGCCCCATCTCGAACCCCTGACTGCATAACCCAGTGCCGGATTTGGTGGTAGCGGAAGCGTCCCTTCTCTGGGAGGTTCTGTTGTGTACGGAAGTCTGCAAATGATAAGGGCCCTTCAACGTCGAAGAAATGTCCCATGGACCGGAAGCCTTCTTTTGTCCATTGAGCATATGCTCTCGTGTCGAGACCGGGGGTGAATGCAGGACTATGCACTATAGGCGTAAGCGGAGACAGAAACGTCATGAGCCCACGAGATGTGGCCACTCTGTCCCAAGCTGTTAGGGTACTGTGTGACTTTTGATAGGTATAAGTTGCGTGGCATCGCCACCTGTGTGAAAAAAGGGACTCCCCATAGGAGCTGTCTGGCTAAGGTTCTGTCCATAAACAACCAGTGCTTCTCGGACTCTGCTCTTGACCACTCTACCAGGGGTCTCAACTGCACCGCCCAATATTAGTCCTGCAAGTTTGGGATGGCTAATCCACCTTCGGTTGGGGTCCTGTAGCATAGATCTTTCTGTAATCTGGGTCTTTAGTCACGCCAAATGAAGCACTCCAAATCACGCTGCATAGAGTACAGCACTCTATGCAGCGTGATTTGGAGTGCTTCATTTGGCAGGGGGTCAGGCGGGAGGGTCTGGAAAAGAAATATTATCTTTGGTAAAATTGTCATTTTTATCGCCGCTGTGCGGCCCAACCAAGACAGCGAGTGTGGTCTCCATCTACGGAGGCAGCCCCGTATGTGTCGTAATGCTGTGTAGTTCAATGAGGTGGTGCGTTGTATGCTGGCTGCGAGTTGAAAGCCTAGGTAGGGGATGGCCACTCGGGCCCATTGAATATGGTGTGTGCGTTTTAGTACCTGCGTTGTGTCTGGGGAGAGAGACAGGTTGAGAGCTTGTGACTTGTGGACGTTGACCTTAAATCCCGACACTTGCGCAAAGTGTTCCAACTCGGTCATAAGGGCAGGCAGGGAGACCATAGGATTTTCCAAAGTGACAACTACGTCATCCACATACAAACTGATCTTGTGTTCCTCACCCCCAAACACCACCCCAGATATCAAGGTATCATTACGCACCCTTTGGGCCATAGTCTCCATGTAAAGGGCGAATAAGAGTGGTGAGAGTGGGCAGCCCTGTCATGTTCCCTGTTGAATAGGAAAGGGGTACGAGGTGAGGCTGTTCACTCGGAAGGAGGCAGTTGGGTTGGTATAACTGCTTAGGACCCAGCTTATAAATCTCTCTGGCAGGCCAAAGTGGTGCATGGTCGCTGTTAGATAGGGCCAGTGCACCCTATCTAACGCCTTCTCAGCGTGAATAGAGAGAATCATGCGTTCAATATCAAAACGCTCGGCTTTGTCTATGATGTGCAAAAGGCATTTGGTGTTGTCGGAGCACTGACGACTGGGCATGAAGCTCGATTGGTCCGGGTCTATCAAACCCAGAAGGTGTGGGGAGCATCCCTGCGCCAGGATCCCTGTGAACAGTTTAAGGTCCACGTTGAGGAGGGAGATGGGCCGATATGACGCGCAGTGCCGCTTGTCCTTCCCTGGTTTGGGTATGACAGTGACTAAAGCCTCCTGCATCGTGGATGGGATGGGAGAGGTCGAGCCCAATCGAGTTGTACACCCTTACAAGTATCGGGGCCAGCGTGGAGCAGAAGGTTTTATAAAAAAGGGATGAAAACCCATCCGGGCCCAGGGACTTGAGCAGTTTTTGTTTGGAGATGGCCGAGATCACCTCCTCCAGCTTGATCGGGGTTTCAAGCTCTTCAGTCTGGTTAAGTGTTAATTTGGCAGTGTTCACGCCATGTAGGTATTGGGCAGGGCCATCGTCAGGGAGTTGCTGTGCTCCATATAGGGAGGCGTAGTACTGCCGTAATGTTTCTGCAACATCCTGGTCGGAGGTCTGCTCCTGACCGGAGTGATTGATAACTGTGGGTATATTGGAGGCCTGCCGCTGTGCCCTTAGCCTGTTAGCCAGGAGTCTCCCGCTTCTATCCCCCCAGTGCAGAAGAAGTGCCTAAGCCTTAGCATTGCATACTCTGCCCTGTCAATGTCCAGGTCTGCTAATTGGGTTCACGCAGCCTTAAGCTGTCTCCAGACCCTTGGAGTGCCCGTTCTCTGGTGAATACGTTCTAACTCCTTCACCTCATGGTGAGTTGCTCCCTTTTTTCTTGCCGGGTTTTGTTGTTGAATGCGGTGATAGCGAGAAACTCTCCCCCTGACCACTGCTTTCAGGGCGTCCCAAAGTGTTGCAATGGGGGTCTCTGTAGTATCATTCACTTCTAGATAGTCTACTATCGCTTTTGTGATCCGTTGCACTACTGTGGGGTGTTGAAGCATTGTTTCTTTGAGCTGCCAAAAGCGACGTGTGGAACGAGGACCAGTGAGGGCAAGAGACATGTACACAGCCGAGTGGTCAGATAATGAGCAAGAGAGTATCTCTACCTGTTGTACCTGCTGGGCAATTATGTCGGTGGTTAAAAGGTAGTCAATCCTAGCGTAAGTCTTGTTGGGATGTGAATAGAAAGTGTACTCTCTATCTGTCGGGTGATGAGTCCTCCATACATCAGTCAGTCCTGCCTCTGCCAGGAGTCGCCTTCCCTCCTCCATGAGAGCCTTGGTCTGCCCATGTCGTTGGCTTGATCTATCAATGTCATTATCAAAGGCTAGATTAAGGTCCCCCCATAGGACCAATGACCTGTCGGGGGAATTGGATAGCTCCAGCACCACATCATAAAGAAACCCTTCCTGCCCCTCATTCGGGGCGTATACTGTGCAAATAGTGAAGGTATGAGGGCCCAACGTGAATGTGTGAGCCAGCAGCCTACCCCCAATTTCGGCCCGTTTGGGGCCTATCCTGCCATTAAACTTAGAGGTGACAAGGATGGCGACCCCAGCTGTCTTAGCGGAGTGGGACGAGAAAAGCTGTTGGGGGAAACGCCCTGGCTCTTAGTCTATGAGTGTCACCAGCCAGAATGTGCATCTCCTGAAGGAGACAAATATGTGCATCTGTATTTTCTAGGAATGAAAGGATGGCCCGCCGTTTAACCAGATTGTTGAGGCCTTTCACATTGAGCAAGACTATCTTGAGGGTCGCGGTTATCTGATTGGATTTATTGGACAGCAAAGTAAAGCTCGACATTGTATAATGACCGCAAGGGCCATCCACTTTGCGAGCTGACGGGTATTGTGTGATGGTGATCTAGCTCCGGAAGAGCCTCCTCGAGCATTAGGCTGCGTATCTGGGGGGGAGGAGGACTAAATAACACCATAACATTACAATCAAAAAATAACAAGAACTGATGAACACAGTGATAGTCCTGGGTGGAGAACCCAATGAGTAGGCGTGAAATGTCAGCAGGACCCATTCCGTCCCCCTGTCCTGCCCTGGCCCCTTCAATGAAGATGACTGGGAGTTCTATAACTCAGACCCTCGGGACCCAAGGCCAGTCCCTGCCAGTGTGATCATGCGACTTCTCAGTCTGTATTGACAATGTCTTCTTCCAGTGAAGCAATGACCGCCTTCCTCTCTCTGGCGATAGTCTCTGGGTCCGGCCGAAGGCGGAGCGAGGTCCGACCCACCCTCCGCCATCTCTCCGCTCTTGGGGGCCTGTTCTTGGTTTCTGCCTGTGTGGAATCATTATGGTCCTCCTCCAATAGATTCAGCATCTGTTTGGCCTCCTGCAGCGAACGGATGTTGTGTGTCTTATTGTCCCTTTTAAAGATCAACCTGAAGGGATGACCCCAAGAGTAGGGGACCTCGGAGCGCAGGTGAGGTGTGATTGGCCTGAACTCTCTCCTCGTTTGCAGTGTTGAGGCCGCTAAGTCCTGGAACAAGAGGGGTCGGGAGCCCCGGAACTCGATGGGTTGCTTATCTCGGGCCTCTCGGAGAATTCGTTCTTTAAGCTGAAAATCGTGGGCGCCCATGAGAATGTCTGCTGGGGGGGCCGGGCCACTCTCCTCGGGCCCACCCTGTGTGTTCGATCCAACTTGATCCGGTGGAGCTCCCATAATAAAGCGAAATAGTTCCTTATCATAGACATCAATACCTGGCCCCTCCGCCCCTTGAGGAACCGCCCGGATTTGAATGTTATTACGTCGAGAGCGGTTTTCGAGATCCTCCACATGTGCCTGGAGATCCAGGTGATGGTCCCTTAGGCGGAGGACCTCTTGTTGACGTTGGTCTATCTCCTCGTCCCTGGTGGAGGCCTGTGTCTCCAGCGTGTCCACTCTTTCTCCCACCAAGTCTAGATCCTTCCGAACCGCTCGAATTTCTTGGGCTAGCTCCTTTTTCATGGTGTGCAGATCATCTTTCAGAGAGGTGAACAGAGTTTCAAGAAAGGAGTGTCACTGGGGCCTCCGCGTCTCCTGCTTCTGGGCCACGTCGGTGCTATTGGTGCTGAACTTAAAGAGGAGATCTTTGATGGAGCGTTCCTTTTTGCTTTTATTTGATGCCATTTCCCAACTGTACAGTGCCCTCCACTTCATTTGTTTAAGCGCGTCTGTGTCTTGCTGGCTTCTATGGCATGGTCCCCCTGGCTAATGTTGTAGCCTTCTGTGTGGTGCGCTGCATCTCACAGCTCCTCGTCCCCGGCAGGTACCCTCCAGGGATGCACCTATTACGGGTATAGGTCACCAGGGCCTGCTCCGCTCCTGGGTTTCCTGGATTTCCTGGATTTCCTGGACCCTTTACCCAGTTCGGACCGCTGACGGAAGGCCCGGCCCCAGCAGTCTAGTTCACAAAGGCGGGTGCTAACACAGTCGGATTCGGTTCAGTCTATGTCTTGCCCCTTAGGTCCTACACCAAGCCCAACGGTCTCATTCGAATACCGGCCTCATGACTGCCACTAGACCAGGTCGGGCTTTAATGTCTGTTTGGCCCGACTGACCTCAGTCGTGACCCAGTTACCGGCCCGGGAGGGGCTGCTTTCTGTTCGGCCCTGTGTTTCAGGGCCAGACCGGGGGGGTCACTCCTCTTACCCCATACACTCCCGCCCTCAGCCTTCTAGGCCCGGTACTTCAAACTCAGTCTTGTAGGCCTGGCGAATATCTCTTCTTCTAGATTTGGAAGCCGGGAGACCCCCGCAGCGAGCAAAATGCTTTGTCCCCCCTCTCTCCTGGCAGCACTAGCCTTGTCTTCCGGGAGTCAGCCAGGGGGTAGAGGGATTCGGCCCGCCCCTCGCGGCCTTGTATCGCTCACGATCTAGAGCCAGGCTGGCTGCACCGCCCCAGGCCAGCCTTCTCTGCACCACAGGCCCAACAGTCCAGGGGAGTCGAACTCGATCGGGTCCGGGCCGGGCAGTCGGGGGGCACCGGAATGAAAGGCTGCACACCAGCTGACCCACTGGAAGGTTCCCGCAACCCCGGCCGGAGCCGCGCTCAGGAACCGGGCGGCGGCCGGGTCTGTATTCCCAGCAGTCAGCCCCAACCCAACCAGGCTCCGTAGATCTCTGGGCTTCCGCTACCAAGGGTCCCTCGGCTCAGATGCGTTTAACAGGGTGTAAGCAGGAGGAGGGAACACCACACACCTCCCTCGTGCTCTAGTGTGGCCGCTCGGCCCCGCTCCAGGCCGCAAGTCTCCCGGCCCTGCAGGTCTCCCGCTCCCTGAATTGGGAGCTTATCAACTCCCACAGCCGTCGAGACCTCTTGGCATCACCGCTCACGGCACCGCTGCTTGTATCTCCGGAGTGTCCGCTGGGGGGGAAGGCTAAGTCCGCTTCCTCCGACCCGAGCGTCTCCCACCGCACGGGTCAACAGTCACCTCCTCCGCTCCGGGTTGCTTCGGTGCACCCAGGCCCTCTGCAGACTTAAGAGCCGCCCCAGTCAGTCGAAGCCGGCCTGGATCGCTCCCGTCCAAGGGGAGAGTTGCCCGGCCGCGAGGCCGCCCACCGCCAGGCACCACCCGGCAGTGGCTCAGCCCTGCCCGGGGCCGTCCGCGATGTCAGAGCGTCAGCTGATCCCCCTCTCTCTGCAGTGTTTTCCAGCAGGATTTTGCTCCGTTGGCTCCCAGAATTGTCATCGGGAAGCAAGGCCTCGGGACTCTGCCGGGTCTGCTACTCAACTCTATACTGGTGGGGCCCAGTCGGCAGGACGGAGCGACAAGCAGGTACATCCTAGTCGCCATCCTGGCCAGGCCAATACTGAGACAGGGATTTTAATCCCCAATGCTCCCCTTCTGTCAGCTGCTTCCAGGTCAAGAACAAGACAGTTGCTATTTTTCCTGACTATACCACGGAAGTGCAGCAGCACAGGGCATCATTCCTGGAGGTGAAGAGTGAATTGAGGGAAGTGGACATGCAATGCATGCTCCTGTTCCAAGCCAAGCCAGGCTTAAAGTCATAGTGGAAAATCACACTTTGACAACCTTGTCTGCGTTTGGGAGTAGCTGTAGAAATGCAATGCTGGCCGGCAGGGCTCGCTGGTGGTGGGACGGGGGTGCACGCAGGGAGGGGGTGTGGGGGCACAGGTGCGCAGGCGCAATAAAAAAATAACAAAAAAATAAAAAATTACCTTGTCGCCGGTCCCACGTCTCAGCTACTGCTTTCCTTTGACCAGGAACAGGAAGCACAGCCACGTTCCCCTGACCAATCACCACGCTACAATGCAGAGTAGTGATTGGTCTGAGCGCTGTGACAAGATGCTCAGCCAGGGGCTGCAGGGGTTGGCATGTTCTCCACGCAGGCTGTAATGCAACCTGCATGGAGAACAGGAAAAGTGTGCATGACTGTTTTGGGTGGCCCGAGAGGGCCGACCAAACAGTCATTGCGCACTTAGGAGGGTTGTGCCACTTCTCCCCTGCTCTGCAGCCCCATCCCGCCCCCTCACGCAAACTGCCACAGCAGCAAGACAAAATAAAATGATAATAACATTAGTTATTATCATTTTATTTTTTCCTTTTTTTTGCTGCTGCAGAGTAGTGGGGCGATGCTCCTCTGCCTTAGCGGAAGAGCCACCACTGTAGAAATGTAGAGCTGGTATAGCGCTGTTATGTTCCATATAGGTACCCTAATATAGGCCCAGTTAGTCACCTAACCTTTCACCTATATCGTTCCCTACCATTTCACTACATAACGGTTCTTAGTACTGACCTTTTACCTAGTTACGGTAATGTCCAAACATGACATGAAGTTTTCTCCGAAAAGCTTAGGCCTCATTCATTATGCATGAGGATTCTTGGAATCTACTCTGTTAGTGTTTATAATCATGTATATCTGTTACTGTCTAGTGGTTGTTTCAGCACACCTATTTTACACTAGAATGACGCTGGTTCAAAAAATTGCTTATTGAAAAACGTCCCCACCGTTTAGTCTGTGTATCTCTCTGAGACGAAGTGAGCATGAGTGACTGAGCGAAAAGTAGTACCCTGTTTCCATGATCCCTGAGGGATCAGGGTTGTCATGTTCGATAGTTGCCAAGAACTATTCTCTTCTTGGTAAGAGGGGTTTCTAGTGGCACTGTGAGCTAGCTGGTATACAGGCTAACATACCCGATAGGGGTGTCTAGAATCAGTCTAACACCAATCCTATAGTGTATATTGTCTAAACGTGCAGATCCTATATAGGGTTATAGGAACTACACGAAATGATGCCACCAACGTTGGTTTGGTACTTATTTAACAGTCAAATCTGAGTAGTTCAGTCGTGCTATTCTCAGAGACGCCTACTCACATTTCCCCAGAGACGTCTGGAGTGGGAAGGGTACTATCCGCCACAGCTGAGTAGGCATATCCTATGTATTGGCTGTAGGTTAATTAAGCTTGAAGGACAAACAGTTCCTATTGTGCATAAAACCTTATCTCAGTTTCCTTGAATTTTTTTTCCCTCTTCAAAACAATGGCTGACGAAGATGCGGCTGTGGGAAGAGGAAGGTGAAATTAACATTTCAGAAAATGTCAGAAATGCCCATACTCAAAATCTATCAGACTACGGACTCACAGCTAGGGGTGGGACAGTAACCTTCGTGATTGAGGCTCACGAGTCATATAGAACAGAGATATTCTACTCATGGGTTACATTCCCACACGCAGATGCGCAATCAAATACATTTCATTCTTACACTGAAGATGAAACACCAAATGAATACTGTCCGCATGAGGACAATAAAGTTCCGCTCACCTACCAGGAGCATATAAACAGGTTTAAAGGCGCCCTCCCCCATACAAGAAACAAAGTAAGACTAGGTCCGCTCGGAAGAGACGGGGCCACTTGGCCTGTCCTAGCGGCTTACACACCGCATCCAGACATTGACACAATGCCAGTAGCAGACTTACGTACACTTCACAAGGAAATAATAAAACTTTACAGAAACTTGACACAATTTGTGATGAGAACATGCACACTTCAGACAACAAGAGCTACACAAACAAATCAAGTTCAGAGTTCTACAACTAAAATTACACCACAAACGTTATACGCAGTTATGGGTAAAATGCCCACTAAACGTGAGCAAATGCCATTCTGGATAGCTAAAACAAAAACACAGCTAGAGGCAGTATTTCCACACACAAGCCCTCAAGAAAAACACAGAATGCTAACAATCTGCTTGCCAATGGGATAGCTCCCCAGATAGAGGATTGTACCACTTGGGGTACAGTTTTCGCTGCCATATATACCAGAACTCATGGTATCCCATCATTAGCAGTAATACCAGACGTATTAAGACAAATACAAACTGAGTATGGAGCAGAACCTGCTCTGAACTTAGGGATGAAATTATTGGGTAATTTTGCCCAGGTATCAGCTATAATATTAGCAAACATAAAAGGGGAGGCAGCAGCAGTGGCAATACGCCAACGCCTGAGGGATTTTACTCCTTTACAACAGGAACGTGAATTACCTAAAATTATCACGGACACCTATGCTGAATTAGCTAGAGGTAGTTTGGGAGATAGAGCAACAAAACCTCCACTCATGGGTGGTCCTGAGAAGAATAACACCAAGCAAGCACCCGATCCTTCTAAAAAGAAATGGGATCATAACAACAAAAACCAAAAGATTAGAGAAAATAGATCCCTATCTAGGAGTGGGTCTCCTCAGCAGGAGTACTCCGAAAGGAGATATAATCTCAGGAATAGAGATAACATTAAAAAACCTGACAGGTATCGGGATACTGATACACGTTCCTCTCGTTCCTTTCAGGGTTCACCAAGAAACTCCGAGAGAGAAGGACGGTCAGAACACAGACAGGAAGAGCGTACGAAGTCCAGAGACACGCCACGCACTTCAAGCTACACTTCTAAAAAAGAAGACAAGCCTCAATCTAAACCTCAATTTAAAAAGAAGAAAGTAGCAGGTCTCAAAGTTAGACATGCCCAGAATTCTGAGGACTCAACTACTGAACGGGGAATTAACTCTGACGATGCTAGACAGCGCAGCAGAAGTAACAATAGCTCGCCAGCACCTGATGGAATTTCTGGTGACAGCTTGTTGAATGAGCACATCACGGTGGAAACACCTGATACGAGGCTAAGTGTCCCACATAGGTTACATGAGATAACACTCCAAATGGAGGGGGACAAACCCAGAAAAGTTAAAGGTCTCTTTTGGGAGAACTTGACTTATGGCTATGACCTACTTTTAGCTGTACAAGATTGGCCGCCTGAAATTGTTATGGATTGCCCAAAGGGAGAAACGGTAATTTTGCCATCTTTTTCCGACCACGTTCCAATTTACTTAAAACACACATACGCGCGGAAGTGGGCGGTAGCCCTTGCTCCGGCCCTATATCGCAACCATGTTGGGTGGGATGCTGAGTCAACACACCATGTAATCCCAGTAAAAACTACTCCAACTCCACAGAGACAGTACCCAATAAAACAAGAAGCGAAAAAACAGGTCAGGGAGATCTTTGATCAACTTGAATATCAGGGTGCAATTGAAAATTGCACCTCTCCAATGAATAATCCTTTGTTTCCCGTAATGAAACCCGACAATTCATATCGTCTAGTTTTGGACTACAGACATCTAAACATGTGCACAAAAACATTTGCAGTACAGAATGCACACAGTGCCGCATTAATGAATAACATTGTGCGGATAAAATACAAAAACACGAGATATCTCAAATGGATTCTTCTGCCAAAATATAGCGCCTGAAAGCAGATATTTGACAGCATTCTCAGCGCTAGGTTCACAGTGTCAATTTTGTCGACTCCCCCAAGGGTATAAGGGCCAGATGTACGACCCTAAATTGCATCCGCAAACGGGTTTGCGCATGCAAAATGGCACAGGGCCATGTACAATTCCTAAATAGCGAGTTGCAATTTATTTGCGACTCGCTATTTAGGAATTGCGAGTCGCAATTAGGAAGGGGTGTTCCCTTCCTAATTGCGTCCGCAAAGCAATGTATGAATGTTTTGTGACCGCAATTGCGGTCGCAAAACACTCGCAAATTACCACCCTCTTCAAGAGGGTGGTAATGCAGTCGCAATTTGGAAGGGGTCCCCAGGGGACCCCTTCCACTTTGTGACTGTCTCTAAAAGTATTTTTTAAGGGCAGGCAGTGGTCCCAGGGACCACTGCCTGCCCTTACAAAATGAAACGAAAACGTTTCATTTTTGTTTTTGAAATGCATCCCGTTTTTCTTTAAGGAAAACGGGCTGATTTTTTTTAAAAAAACTGCTTTATTTAAAAGCAGTCCCAGACATGGTGGTCAGCTGAGCCCAGCAGGCCACCATCCCTGGGAGAGACTGTCATTCCCAAGGGGTCGCAAATTGCGAGAGGCTCATTAATATTCATGAGCCTCGCAATTTGCGACCCCATTAGGAATCGCAAACATTGTTAAACACACTGTTGTACATGCCAAATAGTGCCTCGCAAATTGCGAGTCGCAAATGAGTCGCAATTTGCGAGGCGCTATTTTGCAGGTCGTACATCTGGCCCTAAGACTAGCCCCGCGTTGTTCAGCGCTAGTGTAACAGAGTTACTTCAGAATTTGGATGAAGAGGCATTGTCCTATGTAGATCAATCAATCAATCAATCACAGAATTTGTAGAGCGCACTACTTACCCGCGAGGGTCTCAAGGCGCTGGGGAGAGGGAAGGGGGGGTGCTGCTACTGGTCGAACAGCCAGGTCTTGAGTAGCCTCCTGAAGGTCAGCAGGTCTTGGGTCTGTCGTAGGCTTAGTGGAAGGGTGTTCCAGGTCTTGGCGGCGAGGTGTGAGAAGGATCTGCCGCCGGTGGTTGTTCTTCGAATGCGAGGGACGGTGGCGAGGGAGAGGTCGGCGGAGCGGAGCTGGCGGTTGGGGACGTAGAAGAAGAGTCGTCTGTTGAGGTAGGCTGGGCCAGTTTTGTGGAGTGCCTTGTGTGCGTGGATGAGGAGTTTGAAGGTGATCCTCCTGTCGACGGGGAGCCAGTGCAGGTTCCTCAAGTGGGGGGTGATGTGGCTGTGGCGTGGTACGTCGAGGATCAGGCGTGCGGAGGCGTTTTGTATGCCTGCAGTCGCTTGATGAGCTTGGCCGGGGCTCCCGCGTAGAGGGCGTTCCCATAGTCAAGTCTGCTACTGACGAGGGCCTGGGTGACTGTTCTTCTTGTGTCTGTCGGGATCCACCTGTAGATCTTGCGAAGCATGCGGAGGGTGTTGAAGCAGGAGGAGGAGACTGCGTTGACTTGCTTGGCCATGGAGAGCGTTGAGTCGAGGATGACTCCCAGGTTGCGTGCGTGGTCGGTGGGTGTCGGGGCTGCTCCCAGCGTCGTTGGCCACCAGGAGTCGTCCCAGGCTGAGGGGTTGGAGCCGAGGATGAGGACCTCCGTCTTGTCCGTGTTCAGCTTTAGTCGGCTGATCTTCATCCAATCGGCGACGGCCTTCATAGATGATATTTATCTGACAATGATGATTTACAGGATCACTTGACTAGGTTAAGAACCATAATTTTGGGGTTCGCCTCTGAGGTCTACAAATTCAACTTCAAAAAATCAAAAATAGCCCACCTCAATGTCCTATGTTTAGGATACGAGTGAAGGTAAAAGCCGTGCAGCTAACTTTTTAGAAAATGGTGCGCTGCTCCAACCTCCTAAATCTTTAAAAATTGTACAATCCATTTTGGGATTTTAACATTTTTGGCAGAACATACATTTTGGATTACGCAGAAAGAGTAAAACCTTTCTACGATTTATTAAGACCTGATTTCTCAGTTAGGCATTGGACACAGGAACACACAGGAACACACAGATATCCTTCGTTCCCTACAAGCTGACATGATAGCTTCAAAACACTTATAGACACGCGTAAACGTACGCAATCTAGTGATCTGCGTTGTAGCGGGTCAATCTGGATATGCTTACCTAACCTTCAGTGAAGGCGAAACAGTGCCCATTGCATACTAATCACATTTGTACACAAACGCTGAATGCGCTTTGCTTCTACATAAAAAATATTAACAGCAGTACAGACCGCTGTAGTAAGAGAAAGAGCACTGGCTCAGGGGAAACGAATAATTGTCGTAACTCCAGTACCAGCCTTAGAGGCTGCTACAAAGGCTAGTGTCCCTAATGCTAAAGCCTTACATCCAAGATAGATACAATGGGCTAATTCTCTCATTGCAATGGATGTAGAATACAGATATGACCCAAGGTTAAAAACACAAGCATTCCTGCAATATAAACAAGAATATCCTCTCCCAAATGAAATAATGCCTCTAGATCAGTATGAATACATTATTTACACTGATGGATCTGCTCAGCCGGCCATAGGAAGTAAACAGCAATACAGCGCTGCTTGTGCGATTGTAAAAGGTTGTATGCAGGAAGGCAAGTTCCATCCCAGCGATACGAAGAAACAGTCTCTAGGAGACTGCACGGCTCAGCTGGCAGAATTAAAAGCACTGTTACTGGCACTCATAAACACGGATCGGGAATTCCCCACACTGATTGTGTGCAATTCTTTTTATTGTGTCAAGTCATACAATGCATATCTTCACTACTGGGGTCAGAACAGGTTTAGAGACTCCAAAGGTTGCACAATTAAGCATAAAATGCTATGGGAACAGGTAGCTGAGTTGAAAAACGAACTACCAAGAGCTCACAGTACACACACGCTGTCATCAACAATAGGCGTTCACGTTGAAGGGAATTCATTGGCTGATGAAGCCGCGAAGGGGGCAGTACGTACTGCTTCCGTAGTTGCAATCACTCATTCAAAAACGAGAATAGACGGACAGATAATGGTAGCTGTCATTACTTCACGCAAAAACAGCACGGCCTTACCAAAAGGCTTTCCACTCAAATACTCCTACAAGTTAGATGCAAACAACATTCCGTATGCTCAAATTCCAGGAGTGGGGGATAGAGTAATACCAAACATGGATCGCAGCTTGGGTTTAATACTAGCTGCACACAAGGGTCTGGGTTTTGCGCATGCAGGGATTACCGCAATGGTTTCATTATTGAAACAACGCTATTGGTGGCCTGGTTTAATGAAACAGATGAAGAATTTTGTCTTAAAATGCGACATCTGTCAGCAGATGAAGGGTTCCACCGTGGCACGTCAAGCGCAGACACCTTTACTAATATGTGATAGGCCACTGGCTTGTGTCTATTTGGACCACTCCTGCCCCCCTACATTCAGATAGGCCTTACAAGTATATCTTGGTGGCAGTGGATTCATGCTCGAGATTCCTATGGGTATGGCCTCAGCGCTCGGCTGACGCTCTAACTGTTATAAAAGATTTGCGAGTCTTTATAGGGACATACGCAGTTGGCACATTACTTTCTGACTGTGGCCACGCGTTTAGCTCAATGGCTTACAAGGAAGCCATGGAAGGTTTGGGAGTAGCATAGCGGTACTCCCCTCCGTACCATCCAGAGGGAAATTCGGTCATGGAGAGGAAAAACCGGGACTTATAGCAGTCTTTAACAGCAAGAGTATTAGGTTCGGGTGGTAGTTGGGTCAGTCACCTATATGGGGTACAGCGTGCCCTCAACAATATGCCAAGAAGTTCTCTAGGGGGTGTCACTCCTTATGAGGTCCTATTTGGGACGAGAATGTGGGTACCTGATCTCAATAATGAAAGCACAGTGGTGGATGAAAAACGTTTTGATATCAATAAACGTTTGGCTGTTTTACAGGATCTGAACGAATTCAGAGCACTACTAAGCAACGTGCAAGTAAAACGTACTGCCACTGGGCAAGTCAAATCAGTCACGGCAAGACCGGTCTGGGTCCCAAAAGTCAGGGATCTGGTCAGAGAAAAGACCGAGGACAAGAAAGAATTTGGGCCATCGTACAGAAAGACTGTACCTGTCCTGGGCGTCGAAGGAACAAGAACAGTACTTCTTCTGCCTCTTGGCAGGAAAAAAGGAAAGAGATTCATCTCCATTGATCTGATCAAACCACACTATGTTGCCGATACTGGATTGTAGGCCTCGTGGGCTCCTTGGTAGCTGATGCTCTCCTCTCGCTACCATACAGGAATTTTAGACAGGAAGACTCATAACGTTCGAAGAGTCACCAATTAGAAATGAGGGAATTTCCAACAATGATATTATGGAACTCGTTCCAATGGAAACAACTTCAAACATCAAATGAAAGAGAAATATCAATTCGGCCAAACACCGACGTCTACATCAATATGCCTCGACAAGAGACACCTGCCGGTTCAACACAACCTGCCGAGCTACCAAAGATTGATCAGACTGCATCTGGCTACTTCATTGATTTTGATACCTTCTCTCTTGATCCCAGTAAACCTGAGACAGTGCCAGCTCCAGTTTCCCGTAAGCAACAAATGCGTGAATTTCAAGCTTTTCTAAAAAAGACTTACTTAGTCTCACCTTGGCTCCAGCTCTGGATTATATCAGCAATATTGTTTTTTCTGTTCTGGATTGGCCTGGTAACTGTTTTTTGCTCACTCATAAATGGTAAATATCTCCCAGAACGGTCTGCAGTATCTAATGTGTACTTGGTCCTGAAACCTCATACATCATCTCATCGTGAAAAAAGAGACTTGTTTTCCATGAACATTACAGCTGTTCCAATTCCTGATGGTATAATTTGGGACAAAGTTGATTATGATGTATTTGGCCCCACTGAACTTTTGAAAATTCCACATATATTTAAAAGTTTTCTAAATGATATCATTACCTCCAGTACATTTTCTGATGATTGGGATTTTGAAACTATAAATAGTATGTTGTCTGATTTGGAAAAATCTGCTGCATTTTCAAGCAATGAAATGTTAGAGGACACATCTGACTTCAATAATATGGACTATATTACCATCATTATGGTCATCACTTTTTACACAAATCCAGTATTCCACATAGTGTTTTCACATACCACCAATGGGAACATTGCCCAACACCACCAAAAGGTAGTTCAAAAACGTTTGCACAGAAATTCTCATATTTTTCAGGGTTTAACACTTCTGACCCGACCTCATATTACTATAAGGTTGCACCTACACCTGCACAGAAAAATATGCTAACTAACACCAAACAGATTTATTCTGCATCCTTTATTGCCCAACTGTCTGAACATGGTTTCGACTTATGGAAGAACACAATAGACACAAAATCAGACTGGGGTTCTAAGCAATGGCAAGTTCAGGGAAAAGAAGCACTATTTAGAGCGTGCCTCATTCCACAACAAATGATATTTCTGAATGAAACAGTGCAACAGACTTCCTGTCTTGGACTAGCCAAGAACAAGGATTTGGACACACCATGGTTTCCCACACCTTCACACATCAATTTTACATTGCGTGGAGTGGATACAATAGATGACATCATGCAGTACAATACATCAGAACCCAATAGGAAGGGATGGTTAGTTTGGCCCACAGGCACCAACAGGTGTCAATCAAGATTCAAGGGTACAACCGAAGGGTTTAGTATCCATAGGCCAGACCCATGATATGTACAAAGAGAACATCCCGGGGTAGTGACATCATACAGTGTTGGGAAGTTGTGCCTCGATTGGCTAAAAACCTCGACACTGTCCCAGGTGAAACAGCACTTATCCTTACTCTCAGATGAGGTGGATCTAAGGGAATTTTTATTAGGTCCCCGAAAGCCACGCCAGAAACGTTTCTATTACGCTGTCTATAATGAAATCTGGAAAATCTCCCAACAAGAAGCTGCAGAGAGACTTCGTGAAATAGATAAGATTAACCTAGATAAGGCATTAGCAGTAGTTGACAACGGTATGACTACACTAGCATCCAGGATCTATTCACTGGGCAACATTGTATCTTCTGCTATAGATATACTAGATCAAGACTTGTCCATACTACAACTCGGACAATCACAATTACGTTCTTTTATGCTATTAAGCTGGACGCTGCAATCATTGCGCGCTGGTTATGTGCCTTGGCGATTTTCTCAACAGTACGTCACACTTTTCTGCATACAATCTAACTGAAAAACAGATAACAATGGCACAAAGGGGAGCAAAATATACAATGCTGCGTATTGAAAAACTGGACAAATTACCTTTTACTGTGACAGAGTCACCATCCACAGAATGGTTAATCCATGGCCATATAACATTACTGGTCACCACTTTCCAGTTTTAGTATTGCCTAGAACACCAACAGGCAGGCAGATATGAAGCGATGGGTAGGGAATTCATCAAGGAATCTTGGGAATTACCATACAGATTTTGATGTAGAAATGGGGACATGGAAGTGTTCCTAAGCAGTACCAACTGCGAGAAATCCTTAAGTGGATTTCTCATATGCCAGGATATAATGCTTCACGGGGCCTGTAATGGTTCAGTTGCAAACTTATCCTGTCACTTGAAAGGATCCCCAGCTGCCGTGATTAATCCGGTGTTCAAGTTGCTTTCGAATGGGAGTTACTTGATGCTGAACGATCAAGGTTGTTGTGGGATGCTCCCGGGCATCGCCTATCTTGTCACTGTAAGCTCCAGGGTTACTTGCTGTATGCAAGTATTGTTTCCACCGACCCATACAGTCAGGGAGGCACCATTATGGCCTTCGTTGAATATTTCCTTTATACGGTTTGATACTCTGAACCGAATGAAAGCCATGCTTTTACAGCAGACCGTGCCCTTAACCTCTCGCTAAGTTGCAAGGTCCTCGGCTGAGATACAGGCACTAGTACGAACAAACTGCCCTTTCCATTTCACAGAAATGGTGCAACTTATCTTTAACATGTCTGATACGATGGGTATTGTCCATCTATTTAAGGCCATAGGTTCTGGACTGTTGAGCACTTTTTCAGACAATCCTCTGAGTTGTTCCCAACTTTATACACTCCGTATTCGGAAGCATTTTTGGAGGGTTTCCGCTGATCCTGTTTCAAGTAGCAGGTATCCTGATTGTCCTTTTTTCTGCTACGCAATGGACGTCCCAGTCACCAAGGAGATGGAAAAAACGCACTTGGAGCGCCGATACCGTGATCGCATGGTAATCCATCTGGGCACACCTCGTCTTCGAGAACTGAGCGAGTCTTAGTTCTTGTCATTTAGACCAGTCTGGATCGACTGTATTCTGCCTGTCCTCCGATGCCTGTTCTGCGGACAAGAATGCGTGTTGGATCTCTGTCTAACACTTCCAACAACTGCGCCACCGAACGTTGATGCTTTACTGGACCCAATAACGACCCATGTTCTGCAGTGTCCTCACCGTATTCCAATGTTGATGTCTGCATTCTTAGAGCCACCACAGGATGCTTCAGCTCCTGTCGGAAAAGATACCGGCTCCTCAACAAATACTCAGCCTTGTATGACACTCATACATCCACAGCAGCGGCTGTGGTGAATACGGAAGAACATCTGTGCTCGATTGACCTGATCTGCGAGGTGTTTCAGGGACCGTCGTCTGTGATTGCAGGCAACAGTGATGTTACGTCTCCCAGCCAGGACACATAAACATTTGGCTCATCGTGTGGTGGGAAAATTCGGCCTTTTTCCAAAACAACCAAAATTGGAATTTTTAAACAGAAACATCTTTGCTCAACTGCATGGCTTTCAGTCTCTTATTGTTCGGACTATATATAGTACTGATTTAGTACAGACTTCTATCCAATGCACTATTTCCCTTTTTAGCATTTTTTTGAAATTTTACATTTTTTAAGTATTATTTTTAATGATCTTATTAATAGCTGCATACCACGTTTAGCCGTACGTAGAATTTTTAGCATGTCGTCCGGTCGGATGAGAAGTGGGTGTTATGTTCCATATAGGTACCCTAATATAGGCCCAGGTAGTCACCTAACCTTTCACCTATATCGTTTCTTACCATTAAACTACATAACGGTTCTTAGTACTGACCTTTTACCTAGTTACGGTAATGTCCAAAGATGACATGGGGTTTTCTCCAAAAAGCTTAAGCCTCATTCATTATGCATGAGGATTCTTGGATTCACAGCAGGACAGCAGGCCTACCATCTCCTGCATAATAACTATGTATAAGGGTCATTCCTTCCGTCATCCACGTCCGACATGACACAGCAAGGCATATCCCCAGGGGGTACCACTTTGGGTATATATGCACCATATCCTGCTGAGGTAGACAGAGGATAAAAGGACTTCCATGCCGACACCCTGACGCGAGACGCAGAGGCTCCTGCATGCAGACACTCTAGCTCGCAGTGGTCTGACATCCCTTGCGAGGTGTCCATCTCGAGACCAAGACGGGGTTCCACAATCTCTCACTTCAGGTAATGGGGTTGACTTTATCCTAGAGGGTTTCTTGGCTTTTACACCCATACACATGCTAGGTACACTTAGGTGCATCTAGTTAGGGTTGCATCGTAGGAGTACACACTTTTACTGTCATGTATTTTATATACTTGTCTGTATTCATTGTTTTAGCATGATTGTAGAAATCTACCATCCTTTTACTCTGTTAGTGCTTATAATCATTTATATCTGTTACTGTCTAGCGGTTGTTTCAGCACACCTATTTTACATTAGAATGACGCTGGTTCAATAAATGCTTACTGAAAAACGTCCCCACCGGTTATTCTGTGTATCTCTCTGAGACGAAGTGAGCACGAGTGACTGAACGAAAAGTAGTACACTGTTTCCAAGATCCCTGGGGGATCAAAGTTGTCATGTTAGATAGTTGCCAAGAACTATTCTCTCCTTGGTAAGAGGGGTTTCTAGTGGCACTGTGAGCTAACTGGTATACAGGCTAAGCTCATAGGGGTGTCTAGAATCAGTCTAACACCAATCCTATAGTGTATGTTGTCTAAATGCGCAGATCCTATATAGGGTTATAGGAACTACACGACAGCGCAGGCTGCCATGTTCAAAATGTAAAGGACAACATGAATATTAAAAAAAATTCTGAAGACCTGGCCATAAAACGAAGAGAAGCAGTGCTTGTGACTGCATACTCATTTTGTGTCTTATCACAATTGACGTATAGTGGTCATAATTGTGCATCAAACCTAGACAGTAGGTATTCAGCGGCTGCATCATACCAAGATAGGCCAATGACCTTAAGTGCAGTTGACAGGTACCAGGGTCTTTGTCAAGGAGAAGGTCGACACAAATAAATAAACTGCAGCTGAACATTAGGTGTAATCATGCAGGTATGGAACTTTTGGGAGTTCTGGGCCCTCATCTTAGGTGGAACTTGTTATCCTTTTGGATGGAAGGACTGGCAATAGCCAGAGCAGAGAATATTTTAGGCCACCCACCCTCTTAACTCCCTATGCTATTGCCTAGGATTCTTCCTTAAAATTCATTTCAGTTTTCCATTTCTGTTTTTATATTGTGTTTTGGACAGATGGTCATTGCCATTCTGACCGGGGGAGTGAGAATTGGGGTTAGGTGTCATACGCAATAGAATTTTGTCTGTGCTCTATTCATGCATCACCTGATATATAGGGGCGAGCTGTTATCCCCTCATTAGATAATGGGTAGGAAGCACTGGGATACACCACCCTGATGACATCTTACATCACTAAAAATAAGTTTATCACATGGAACGTGAGGGGTATAGGGTCAGTGAAGAAGAGATATAGAAAATTGTCCTATTTCAGGCAAGTTGGGTAAATAATGCATTATTACAAGAAAGCCCCCTAACTGAGGGGAGGTGATTAGCTTATACATTCGCTTGAGGGGACAGGTCCAAGCTACTGGCTACTTTTCAGAGGAACATTAATTTGGATCAGACCGGGACAGCAGCTAGAAACTATTGCAGTACACATTGACATAGAGGATAGATATGTCCTGATGCGGGTGAAGCTCAATGGTGTGTCATTACTGATAGGAAGTATTTACACCCTGAATACGAATCAGATGCAGTTTTTCTAATTTATGAGTTTGTTGTTGTCCCAGAATTTGCAGATTCCGATGATGCTGGGGAGGACTGTAATTTAATAGAGATTGTGGTCTAAATAGATCGGTGCCCCCACTGGCTAATTCCCCAGGAGTGAAATTGGCACCAGACTTCTGCACGTGGGCAAGTCATTGGGGATTAGTGGATGCATGGCATTTAGAAACATTAGCAGATTTTAGTACTCTTTTTATTCTCCTTGTCCACAATCTACATGTCTGATTGGACATATGGATGTGTTCTTCAGCAATTACTAAGAATGTGACAGAGTATTTAGCCCGCACTGCGTTGAATAATAATCCTTTGCTGATGGGTATTATTTTGGGAGACAGCTGACTCCCATCCCAAAAGGAAGATGCTTGGATTCCTACTTACATGAGCCATTTTTTAGGGACCAAATGGGTGAAGCAATTGGGGCGTATTTTTAAATTAATCTTGGTACACCACGTCATATTAATTTGGAATGGGAAGCATTTAAGGTGGTGGTGAGGGGTTTTTATGTTAGCCAATTAGTAGGAGTTAAGAAGTCTTTAGGGGAGAAATTGACTGCACTTGAGGATAACATACGTACATTGGAAAGGAACCTCCCAGGACACATCTTGATTGGTCCTAGACTATTGACAGAAAAGGAGAAACATGCTCTTCTCATAGAGCAGTTAAGGGATGTAACGTACCACAAACATTTAGATGTCACATATCCTGAGGACTGTTGGGCAGGTAAACTCAAGGTTTGGTTGATACAGACAGAGGGGAGGTGTAACCCAGTGATGCAGATAAAAACTGCGCTTGGAAAGACTGTGTTCTCCACAAGGTCTTTACCCAATAACACCAGGAGTTTTATCGAAAGGATCCTCCAATTCCAAAAGGGAGGAAAAAGAGGCCTTCTTGGACAAGGCGCCACTGACCCGATTGGGAACAGATGAACATGAGATGCTAAGTGGGCCCATAATGGAACCGTAAATTAAGTAGGCCATTATGGCGCTTGCCAGGGGTAAGATACCCAGGACAGATAGATTGCCAGCAGAGTTCTATTAAACATACATGACATATTTGGCTCCCCGACTAGCCACAATGTATGCAGGTATACTGGAATGCGGTTCCCTTCCACACCCCACCTGTGAGGCTATAATTGTTTAAGTTCCTCAGCCCCATGGAGATGTTATGGAAGACGCTTTGTATAGACCACTCTCAATGCTGGACTACGAAATCCACAATAGGGTCTTGGCCAAATCATCTCCAGTTGCACCTGCACAAATTAGTTTATCAAGTCCAGAATGATTTCATTCACCAAAACTACACCTACTTCAACATTAAGTGACTGCACAGAATGCTCAGTAAGACTTCAAGTAGACACCCTCCTGCCCAGCGGGTACAGTCCATAGACTTACGTAAAGCCTTTGGCACACTTCACTGGTGGTACCTGCGTGGAGTCATGAGAAGTTTGAATTTGGAAACTGGATGGAATAAATGAGTTAGCCGCTTGCATGCTGGTGCCCAGGCAAGGGTTCAATTTGGACGGTCTATAAATGAGGCTTTTGGGGTTAATAGAGGGACTAGGAAAGGATGCCCCCGGTCACCAATGCATTTTACATTGGCAATTGAACAATTTGCAAGTATAATGAGAAAGGAGGTAAGAGGGAAGGGTATACCATTGTGGGACAGAGAACATGTGATATCGCTCTATGTGGATGATATGCTCCTGATGCAAAAAGTAGCATGAGGTGGAGTGTGAAAGCACTTGAAGCTCTGAGGAGGGTGTCGGGCCTCTGCACCAAGTGGGAATATACTTGTGCCTTTCCGGTCTCTACTTGCTGATGGCCCCATTGGCAGTCTCTCGCTTAACCATTAAATGGGAACGCTGAGTTATTAAGTACCGGAGAGTGCGACTGTACCACACTGACGCGGACCTCAGAGAAGGGAACCTGGGTGGGGTTCTGAGAGCTGACAGGGGGGTGTGGTATTTTGGTGCTCTTTTAAGTTGCCCATTGTGGCAACAGACGCCTTATCAAAAATGGGGAACCTGCTTTGCCTGTTAAATTATCTTAGTAACTTACCGGTTTGGATCCCACAGAGTTGGTTCGAGGGGCAGAACACCTTACGTCAAGAACTGATATGGGATGGTGGACGCTATCTAGTCTTATTGTCCAACCTACAATGCCCAGCATGAGCTGGGGGGTTGGTAGTCGCAGATTACGGATTGTATTTCATATCAGCCCAACTCCAGTGGTTGTCCAGATGGCTGTCAAGACTGAATGGTGAAGAATTGGGGGAACTGGGCGTGCCACAGCATAGTGGTGCTTTGTTGGCACTGATGTTAGGAACTCGTCTATATCAGAAACAGCTGCTCAAACTCCCTGCGACTGTGATTCTTTGCTGGAAAGCGGTGGTCATAAAACTAGGAAGTACTGGACTTATGCCCTGGGGCTTCCATTCGTGGGACTGCCTACACAGGAAGGAGTCTTTTTTCATGGCTGGGCATCTGAGAAAGTGGACATAGTCTGGGATAGAAACCAAGGACGATTGCTACTCTAAGGGCAAACTCTGAAACTCTGAAGCATGAATGACATGGGGCCGGGGGAGAGGGTCTATAATAGTGCTCCTCTTCTCCTACTGCACATGCTTACTTCCCTCTCCCTCCCTCACCTCTTATGACACCCCATCTCTTTGCTTTCCATTGCTCTTTGATGTTCACCTCACCTTCTGGAGATATATGTATAACACCAGTCACTGCACAGAACTTGGTTGCATATAGATAGCTTTGCAATATGTAGACCTCTGGGACATGCGAGGTAAACTATAAGAAGGTTGCTGTAGACACTTTGAATAATGATAACAGCCAATGTCAAATTGTATTCCCACATTATTTCAAAACAACGGTTTTTACATGTAAGAATTACCACGTGCCCACAATTTTCTAAACAGCTTCTCCTTATTGGGAAATGGGTGAATTCTTGGAATATCAAATCAGTGACCCTTCAAAGATGCCTTCAAGTTTTTATAACTTTTCCTTTTATATAATGTGCTATAAATTGTATAATTGTGTAGAATTGTTTTCAAAATTATTTGGAGGGGAAAATGACAGAGTCTGCAGGGGTCAGATTGTTGGTTTGATATCTTCTTTCTCTCTCTTTTGCTAAAGGAATCAGCTATATACAATCCACCTGTTTGAAATGGCACCAGTGGCCAATTACTTCAGTCTAGGCATCCTTTAAACAGGAAGGCATGACAAATCTTTCTTACAACTCCCTGTACCACAAGATTTCATTACATTAAACTGGCGTAGTCAAAACTGTATGTTATTTAAAAAGTTATTCAAAAGTTGTTGTAAAGTTGCATTAGAGTTTACTTTTGTTTCTGCCCAATGCAATATATCAATGACACGTGCAATACTCAAATCTGATTATAATAACAATTTCCTTAGAACCTTCTATGGGTCCTTGGGTTGAATTCTGGCATTTGTGGGTTTCACAGGTGATCATTTAGAACATTTAGGCAAGCCTGATTAGCAGTAGTATTTGAAACAGATGTTACTGTACCAGCTTCAAGACTGAAAATTATAACTGTATTATTCTGGTTTTTTTCTTATTAGGACTGCAAGCATCATACATATGGTCCTTATTGTGACAGATGTTTTTCTGGTTTCTATGGAGATCCTACGCAACAGACAGCTGATGACTGCCAGCCCTGTGCCTGTCCATTAAATATACCTTCAAACAAGTGAGTTCTTTACTGTTACAGCATATACAACCTTTAAGACCAGATTAGCATTTTGGTATATTTAAATAAAATGTCTAATATTCTTGGTTACGTTCAATGCACTATTAGGAGCAACATTATTTTCTAGCGATGAATGTGGATGTTGTTCCACATATGAGTTTGATGTCATTGATCTTTATCAAAATAGTGTATCGTAATATAGAAAACATGATATGAAATTCATACCTTCCTCATTCTTCCATGTTCCAACAATACATCATCACGTTCTATGTATTCTTTTTGATGTATTATGACAGACATAGAATGTTGTGATATGAAGGTGGTTCTGTTGAGAGTCAGTTGGAGAGGAGCTGGAAGATAGCTCTGTGTTGAGGGTAAAAGAAGTCCAGATGTAGCCAAGTAGTAGGTTACAACAAGGTGGTTTATTAAGTCCAGTTACAGATGATGAAGAAGGTAAATATGATGATAGATAGATAGCTAGATAGCCCCACCAGGAGCAGCCTCCCTGCTGCTCAGCCTGCACACACCAACTGACACTCAGGACATCATCAGGCACCCATGCATTCCATGACATCACCAAGCATTCCAACACTCATCCTGGCTGAGCAGTAGGGAAGATGTAACTAAGGAAACGAGAGGCAACAATTAAGTCACAACATATCCCCTTTCTTTACAGAAACAATTGACAGAAATAAAGCAAAGAACAGAGGTAAAACCTATAACCAAGATAAGAAAAAGGCAATGAACATTACATGCAGAAATGTGAAAATGTGAATAGAACAAACTGAAAATACAACAAAGATAAAAGGTTGCAAAAATCATTAAATGCGTTAGCATCACCAAATAATAGACATTACATTAAAATGTCCTAAATGCAATAAAACATTAAATGAATTGGTAGAACATTCCTGAAGTCAAAAAAGCATTAAATTATGAAAATGAAAGGATTACCTTGAAATCACTCTCACCCATCCCCTTTCCTCAAAAGAGAAAAGATGCAAGCCCACGGCACACTATAATGTACTCATGACATGAACTACCGTCACAGGCAACACACATACGCACTCCTATAAACCTGACAGGACCTAATGTCTCAGGTAAAACACCCTACACTGTAAACTCTAGGGCGAGCAACCCTATAACGCATACAGTACACTGTAAACCTGACAAAACTAAATGTCTCAGGCAACACAAATATACTCTCCTGTTCACCTGACAAGACCTAACGTCTCAGGCAACCACGCATACTATGCACTTGACATGACCTCCCGTCTCCGGCAATGCACACACTACACCGTAGACACTAGGGCAACCAACCCTGTAGCGCAAAAACTGCGCTGTACACCTGACAAGACATAATGTCTCAGGCAAAGCACACACTACGCAGTACACTCTAGGGCAACCAACCCTATAACGCAAAAACTGCGCTGTACACCTGACAAGGCTTAACATGTCAGGCAAAACATCTTGGAGTACACAACCCTTCACGCATCATAAGGATAAATAACCCTATAACTCAGTACCAAGCACACAACATTACCATGCAGTACCAGAGAACAAAACCCTCAACACAACGAACTTCTGCACACAACGCAGTACAATACAAGTAAGCTAGAAATCAACAATTTTGTCACTAAATTTCAAAGTGCAAATTAGCCTTACTAAATTCCAAAACATAAATACCAGCACACTCGAAAACAAGGCCAGAAAATGAGTAGGAAATATAACCATATACCAGTGAAAAGCAAGTAATTCCTGTGACTTAAAGACGTGAGCAAAAGAAATAAAAAGCAGCATGGAACTGTAGAAAGAAAAAACATAAGAATAGACAATATAGTAAGAGTACAACACTAAACAGTTGTCAATATAAAGTTCAGTGTTAACCCTGATGTAACTCAGGTGAGCGATATCTCACCCGACCCATTACAGAAATAGTAGATAGAGACCTCAGCGGGACTCTAACATCCGCATGCATTAGAGTAATTGCCGATTGCCCAACATTTCAATCCTCTGCGGTGCACTAATGTCTACTGTAGATTCGTAAATGGTGGCAAACAGGCGCTGTAGACACTTAAACTGTACTCACGTTATTCGCCTTAATAAGGTTACACTAGATAGGGTGTCCAAATACGGCGAGAAACAGCGCACTCCAGCATCGCAGAATGCGGAATGCAGTATCTCTGACACAGTAATTACGGAGAATGTATTTCCAAAAGGTGCTGCAGCACTTACTCGCAGCAGCGTGAAGAGGAAACTCGGGCAGCCAAGGTGGCGGCACGCAGGGATAGAGAGCGCCAGGTGGCTCACGCCGAGTGCGTGCTCTCCCAACATCGCAGGACAACACAGCCTCACAGGGCAGCTCGAAATCGACTGATATGCGAAGACGTCACAGGAGCTTAATTAACGCGACACCAGACTAAGGCAAGGTGTGCGCGCTCTGGCCAATATCACACGGACGTCGGCCGATTCAAATGCCGCTTAAGGTAACGGCAAACTGCCCACAAATAAGATGAAAGTCAAAGAACAACTCACCAATATGGCTTAAACGGCTTCTGATGCCGAAAACCGAGTTGTTAAAGTTGAGAGTAGAATCTGCTGCTGGCTCCACAAAAGCATCTCACAAACATAGACGGTAGAAATATACACGGCCAGAACCCGAGATCCACAGTGTGTGCAAAGATACACTGCACGCTTCTGTAAAAGTAGACTGCCAAACGCAGAGCCAGTTTTTCCAAAAGAAGACGGATCATCAATGTGTACATTCCAATTGCACATTCAAGCGTGTAGTACTACAGAAGGAATCCAGCAAAATGTTGTAGCTCACAAGATCCCCTACTGTGAGAAAGATCAAACGCCCCAAACAGGCTGTCCAGTTGGTAAAGGATACTGCTGGTGGGGCTAACCAGGGTGTTTCTTTTCTTCAAGTTAGAGTTATCTTTGTTTCAGGTTTCCATATCAGAATGAGAAGCAATTCATCTTCCAATACACGCAGGTTTTTGTTTCAAATCGTTGCCAAAATGTTGAAGGTAAAAGAAGTCCAGATGTAGCCAAGTAGTAGGTTACAACAAGGTGGTTTATTAAGTCCAGTTCCAGATGAAGAAGAAGGTAAGTATGATGATAGAAAGATAGCTAGATAGCCCCACCAGGAGCAGCCTCCCTGCTGCTCAGCTGCACACACCAACTGACACTCAGCACATCACCGGGCACCCATGCATTCCATGACATCACCAAGCATTCCAACACTCATCCTGGCTGAGCAGTAGGGAAGATGTAACTAAGGGAAAGGAGAGGCGACAATTAAGTCACAACACTCTGTCTCCGGCTGCCGTCCAGGACTGAATAAATATTTGACTCACCTTGTCAATCAGGACCAATTAGCCTATAGTAAAAACTGTCCTGGTATTAAGCAGAAATGCATGTGGTGTTAGAGGACATTTTGCTAGGGATGTAGGAACAACAGGCATGAGAAAAAGTTGAATGTAGTTAGAGAAAGTAAAGTCTCTGATAATGAATCATCAATGTCTAGTGAGAGAGATTGCATTCTGAGCAGTGACTCTCATAGCATTGGTCCCGCAGGAACAGTAAGTACTCTGAGCAAGCCGTGTAGAAGTGAGCCAGTTTGTGAAATCAAGTTAGGTGGGGTTGAGACATTGATTGTTGCAGATTCAGGTTCACCGTACGCAATTGTGGATAAAGATGTATGTAAAGAAAAAATTGGCTGGTGTTTTGGGGGACCATCTGCTCCAATCACACATAGCCCCTGACAGTTTCAATGGTGATCCTATACCCATGAGGGGTTAAAAACAGATTCATTTAAACTTAAAAATAGGAAAGCTATAGGAAAATTGTATGTAGCAGAATATGGACCATCAGTTTTGTGATGGATCGTGCTTCAGCGGGAACCTGGGGAATACCACTGGGTGGGGAAATGCATGCAATTTCACTGTATGCAGAAGATTTGCTCCTATATATTAGAGATGTGTGCTCTGTCCTGGATGTCATACTGGACCTCCTCACTGTCTTTACCTGTCTATCTGGATTGAATGTAAATTGGGGAAAAGCCTGCTTGTTTCCCCTTGATCCCGTAACGCCGGATCCAGCACTCACACTCCACGGAGTTCTTGTCACCTGGAAACCGACTATGTTCCTTTATCTGGGCATTCAGATGTATCATACTGACCGGGACCTTCTTGATGGCAACCTCACGAGGGCAATCACTCCCTTAAAGGCACAGATGTCTTTTTGGAAGTCTCTTGCTCTCTTGGTAGCTGGGAGAGTAGCCCTTACAAAAATGATAGTACTTCTGCGTCTTCTTTATTTTTTCACTAATCTGCACTGTATCTCCCTCCGTCCTTCTTCCTCTCACTTGAATGAACATATGCTGGGAGACCTTATATGGAGCAGAACTCGATGCAGGTTTGCGCTCTCAAAATTGTATCTATCATTGGCCCAAGGAGGGTTAGTAGTACCTAACTTGAAGCAGTATTATTTAGATTCAATGGGAGGCCCGCGGGATTTCACATCTCCGACACAGCGGCGGGTGGTCTTCCCTGTCGACTAGATACAATTCTTCACCTGTTTCACCCCTGCTCAAAACCTTCCCGGCCCATCCACTTCTAATACAGGTAGCCTATTGTTGCTTCCGCCGTTGCTTGTTCCTCACCAGACATGTTACGCCTTTTGTCCCCGCAACCCCCTTGTTTAGTATGCCTAGGGGCGGCAGGATGACATCGCCTTCTGAGCTCTCAGCATGGCATGCGGCAGGTTTACATACACTGGTGGATCTGTATCATGATGGAGCACTCGTGCCATATGAGGTACTGATCCGTGAGGAGGGGTTGCCCCCGGGATATTTCATTAGTCACACCTCTTGGATTGGTATGCCCCAGCGCCAATGGGGGAACGTCACGCAAGAACCCCCAACTCACCTCACACTTCAATACTTACACGTCATCAAAGAAGGGCGGCATCTCACTCGGTGGTTGGCGGACACGCTTCGGCTGCAACCGCTACAACTCTGACCTTGCTGCGAAATCGCTGGGAGACAGACTTGTCCCGTCCTTGCACCTCCAAGGAATGGAGCATGAATTTGGCAGGACCAACATACGTCCCTCAGAATGCAAACTTCCCTCTGATAAAACTTTACATTATGCACAGGACGTATCTTACTCCAGAGCAAACCAATTGTTATTTTCACAGGCTGGATGCGGCCCCCCTGCAGTCATCCGGACATAGATATTTTACATATGTTGTGGTCATGCCTTTCACTACGGCAGTACTGGGAGGGGATAAATCAACACTTATCGACCTGCACTGACCGACAGTTTGCATGCACGTGCGAAGTCTGTATAATAGGCATAATCTAGAGAGAAAAGAGGCATAGGGCCACTACATGTTTTTTGGACCTCTGCTTCATAGTAGCCAAACACCTCATTATGAGGCGCTGGATGGCTAGTGAGCCACCGAATATAAAAACTTGGTCACACTCCTTTCTCACCTGAGCCAGAGCAGAGGGGACATCTCTCCGAAGGGAAGACACACTAGGATTACGCAAATATCCCATCTGATCTAATTGGGACGCAATTTTGACTGCCCTCCAAAACTGCATTATACCCTGAGACAAATGTTGAAGTTGATGCTACAGCTTAGCTTATACCCGAACAGCCATGACCACTTATGCTACGAAGACATTACCAGTGGCGCTTCACTGTATATGTAGCATGATGTGGACTATTTGATACTGAGTTTTAACTGAGAGCATAGTAACTCGCCCAAAGGTATTTTAAAAGCTGCATTGAGAGACAGCGAACCCTAACTGTTTTCCCCTTGTCCCCACATCCATCACCCCACCCCCCTACCGGGTTGTTCCTTTTTGTTCTTTTCGAGCTTGCTGGTTGTTCCCAGTTCAGTGGTTTAAATATGTTTGATGTCTTTGCCATGGGATGTTACAGAAAATGCGACTGCATATTGTCTACTTACCTAGAGAGACACCTCTAGCCCCCGAGTTGTGTCGTGCATAGTAATACTTTTTGGAACAGTAGATATGCAGGTACTAGACTGGGAATAGCAGATTCTTTTACGTGCCCTAGGTCCTGATCTGCAGCGAAATATTGACACTTGTGTATTTTTATTGTGCTTACATCTGATTTATAACTCTAATATGAAAATTTATTAAACAAATCAAACAAAAAAACAAAGATTATGTTAAAGGATAGAGCCCAACCAAGGATTCATAAAATGAGGAATATTCCCTGGATGATGAGAGATGAGGTCAATAAGGACATTGAGAAATTGTTAGGGGTCGGGACTTTAGAGCCGGTGGAGGCATCTGAGTGGATTGCTCCCCTGGTTGCAGTAAGAAAGGCCAATGGGAAAGTTTGTTTGTGTTGACCTAAGACAATTGAATGACACCATAGTTGTAGAGAGGTTTGCTTTACCAAAAAAGAAGAAAATGAGACATTGGCCATGACCAAAGGGATGTAATGATTTTCCTCTATTGACCTATCATCAGCTTGCCATCAAGTATATTTACATCCAGATAGTAAGAGTCTCACTATTTTTATGACACCCATGGCATATTACAGGTATGTACAAATGCCATTTGGTCTGGCTTTCCTTGCAGTGATATAGAGCAACATGATAGACGTGTGAGAAATGTATTGAGTATTCTACAGAAGCATGGTTTAACTGCAGAACTAGTAAAATGCAAATTTGGTATGCAAACATTAAAATACATAGGCCATAAAATTAACAAGGAATTCATTAAAACAAAAAAAAAATTGATTTAGGCTATACGTGATTTACCTTCACCAACATCCAAGGATAAATTAAGGTCTTTCTTGGGGTTTGTGGAGTTTTATGCCAAATTAAGGGGTAAGTTTGTATGGGGGCCAAAAGTACAGTTGGATTTTGACAACATGAAAAGGAATATTTCTTCTGCTAATGCATTGGTTGATTTTGAACCGTCATGTAAATGCATTATAACCATGGATGCTAGCAACAAAGTGATTGGAGGGGTATTGTCTAAAAATAAGAGTGGACTGTGACATTTGCTTCTCAGGCTTTATCACCTGCAGAAGAAAGATATTCTGTGGTTGAGAGAAAGGAATTGGCAATGGTATGTGGCCTAAAGCATTTCATGAGTTTTGTCTGTGTTGTTACGGTGTGATCATACACCGTGTGGAAATTGTTGTCAAAAGAAGGCTTAATTTCTGTAACCCAAAGAATTGCCAGGCTGTCTATAAAATTGTTAGATTATAGGTCCAAGATACAGCATTTTTCAGGAACTAAAAAGAGTGGTGGAATGTTTGGCTAGCTTACCTCTTCCATTGAAGGAGGTACCAGAAAAAAGCTGGGAGGAGGTGAATGTGGCTTGAACAGGTGGTGAAGGGTTGGAGGCTATTTTAGAAAGTGAATGGAAGGTAGCAGTTGCAGAAGACAAAGTTATCAATCAATTGAAATATTTTGTCAAGGAGGGTTGGAAAAAAAGTGATTAATTAGTGAGGAATGTCATAAAGTTTGTGATGAACTATCCATTTGTGGAGAGATGAAAGAATGGTTTCACTGAAAGCGTTAAGTAGAAGAATTGTGGAACTGTGTCATGAGGGATACCTTGGCATTGGTAAGCGTAAAAGAAGAATCAAGGAACGTTACTGGTGGTATGGTGTGGACATAGAATTAGAGCGCATGGTGAGAGTATGTCCATATTGTGAAGGTGCTGACAAGTTCAAAACTTTACTTAAGCCACTTTTATATCTACGTATGGTTTGGAAAACCACTGGGGTGCATATGATGAGGCAGGTGTTGGATGAGAATGGTGTGACTACATGTGTCATTGTGGATTTGGATTATTTTTCAAAGTGGCCAGAATTTTCCTTTGTAGGATGTTCCAGTGCATCTAGTGTTGTGAAATTTCTTGATGAAGTGTTCCAAAAGGAAGGTTTACCCACAACTGTTATCACAGATGGTGGAGTACAATTTATGTGGGGAAGACATGACAAATTTTGTAAGTCATAATGGTATTGAACATTGATTTATTTCGGTATATCATCCTGAGGGTAATGGAGAGGTGGTAAGGATTTAACTGGGTAAGTGAGGGTGCACTTCAGATGGCTATTCGTAAAAAGAAAGGGTGGATAGTGGAGATCAAGAAGATGATTTGGATGCATCGTATTACCCTTCTGTACAGGGTATAGTCCTTTCATGCTAATGCGGGGCAGGATTCCCTTCACCAAGGATAGTCAAGGTTGGACGATTGAGTCTAGACTAGCTAACAGGTCGTTTTAAGTGGTAAAAGGCAATATTAAAAAAGCAAAATGGAGATACAAAGATCATCATGATGGAACATTTGGAAATGAAGAGTGTGTAGCTGGAGTAGATGGAAGTGGGAGAGATGGTCTGTGCCAAAATAATGGGTACAGTGAGAAAAGGTGAGAGAGTATGTTATCTGTACCATTGAAATTGGAAGAGGTTCATTGTAATTCAGTTACACTGAGTGATTGTCGAGCCTGGCACATGAGCAGGATGGCAAAATGTAGAGGTATTGCATGTGAAAAAAAAGAGGGCGAAATGTGCAAAGAAAATATTTGGCTTGATAGTGACATAAGGGCGGGCTGTGATATCCATGTGTGCAATGAATCTCTTTGGGGGATCAGAATGAAGATTAGAATTACAATTATGTAAGGAAGAATGATATGAGTAATTGCAGTAAGTCAGGTCTTGTTATTAGGCGAGCAACTTATTTAGAAGACTTTGATCTTTGCATGTGCTCCTGGTTTTAGTGTGATATTATCCTTTAATTTCTATTTATCATTCATTTATTTTTTTTCAGTGTTTTGTAGTTCTTTTTTCATTTAAGGAATGGGGATGTGTAGTTTTCCATACCTTCCTCTGTCTTCCATGTTCCATTATTACAACATCACGTTCTACGTAGTCTCTTTAGTGTATCATGACAGTTGTAGAATGTTGTGATAAGAAGGGTGTTCCGAGGGGAATCAGTTGGAAAGAAGCTGGGAAGCAGACCTGTCACTGGCTGCAGTCCAGGACTGACTACATAGATCGTAAGATGATCTGTTCATGTGATGGAACTGGGTGTGTGAAAAAGAATAGAAATTATGGCCGTATAAAATTAAGGTGTATCTGTGTGTCATGCATGCGAGTCTTTGCCTTATCAAAGACATCGGAGTGTACCTACTTTTTTACCAGCGTAAGTAAGTTTTATTTGAGCCATGCCACAACATTACTAGAATGCAATTGCTATGCATTTCAGTCAGAGGAGTGATGTAGTAACATCACTGGAACACAGCGTGCAGCAAATTGGATTTCTGTGTCACTCAGTGGCGTAGCAAGGGGGGGGGAGTCTGCCACGGGAAGCACATGTTTGCGGGGCGGCGGACTACTCCCCCCTCTTACCTGCATCTGTTGCTGTGGGGCACGCAGGAATCACCAGCATCGACCCCCCTGCTCTTACCGGCGGCCGGGCGGCAAAAGGAGTGTTACCACCACGGGCGCCCAAAGGTGTAGCTATGCCACTGGTGTCACTGGAAGCCGTGTGAGAGAGACATCTTCATGTTATTGAAATGCTGTGTGTAATGTCACTGGAACACACATAGCATGTCCATGTTGTGTAAAGCAGAGTGTGGACATTATAGTAATGTGAGGCTCCTGAGATCAACGGAAGACGTTTGAATCGTGGTGGTGTGCAACAACACATATACACAGGAGTGTAATTATGACTGATACCGCATTGTGTGAACAGGTTCCCGGTGGTGAGCAATTTTGATAACATCGCCAAGGGATCTCAGCATTTGTATTCTGCCACATCTGAAGGAGAGGATGAAAGCAATCTCTGATTGACTTACTTTCATATTTTAGCATATGTTTATTCTTACCGCATAGTCAATCTACCCTAACTATTAGCATTCATGTAGTGTTAGAGAAGAGTGGTTCTGTTTTTGTTTCTTGCATTTTAGTTTCCATTTTCTCCAGTGATAAACTGCAGTCATGCAAAACCTATCTCCAATCCCTTTTTTCATATCACATCCAGTTTAATCTATGCAAATCTGGTACAAGTGGAAGAAAGTGTTTATAAACTGTCCACTGGTGTATGCTGCTAATCTCAGCGCAGAGAGAAAACTAGCACTTGCTACATACTGTTGGGTGCTGAGGAGCAGGAGATATCAGAAAAACTACCTGAGCTTGATCAAGAAGATAGTCATGCCCTAAATGAGTTCAACATTATTGTATAAAAAACATGACCCACATTTTCTTCCTAAGGTCTGCACCATTTTGTAAAAGTTCCATTTTGGGAGAAAAATACAAAAAAGACAATGAAACTATTGAGAATTGTAATACAGCTCTCATAGAACTGGCAGCATCCTGCAAATGTGGTGCTCTGGTTAAAGAACATATTAGAACGTATTAGAGACCAGTGCATATTATATAGCAGGGCTGCCAAATTTAGGGAGGAACTATTACTGAAAGATGAGTCACATCTGTGTGATCTAGATTTTACCAAACTCATAAAATACATGTTGAATTAGGTGAAGGAGTTGAAGTATGATGTGGACAGGAAAGTTGGTGTGTGTGTAATGGGATTAAAACGGAGTGGTAAAACCATCAGCCAGTTCAAAGGTAATTGTTTTCATTGTGGGATTCCTGGACAATATGCAAACAGCAAAGATTGTCCAGCTCTCAAACATCTTCTGCAACAAATGCAATCAGAAGGGTAGGAGTAATTTACTTTATTTGGTTGTTACAACCATCAAAGTGTGCAACAAAAACAGAACAAAACATTTAAAATAACAGTACACAGAAAATAAATCGTATTGTTACCTAATACGCCATGACCATTAGGGGCTAGAGGCTGTAAGCACCCTTAATACAGAAGAAATACTACTCGAGTCAAATACCACTGTCAATATGAAATGTGCAATACAGGTAGATAAGCTAAAGCAATAAAAAAATAAAAAAAAGACATAAATAAAACATGTATCCATATACAATGATAACAGCATTACTTAATAACAGCCTTCATCAGGGTCTTACCTGGGGATAAAGTGCCAAGTGCTTCAGGAATTATGTTACTGGTAGTACCACAATAACTTTACAAGAGTCAATAAAATAACATCATGAATGGGGTCAAATTAAGGAAAAGTGGTCCATGCTACAATAACAATACAAAGTAGAAACAGCAAAAAATATATATAAATAAAGTACGATAAAAGCACCATAAGATCAATACATTAAAAAATGGTTACAAAAAGATAAAAAGACAATTCATTGTAGCAAGTGAAAAGTAGAAGAGAGCCCATGATCATTACTCTGATTTCTTTTTAAAAATTGCAATACGTTTGTACCAGACTGCCTCTAGGAATTTGCTAACAGCTAAAACAGTTCTAAAAGATAGATTGGTCTTTAATATCCTTAAGGCTACTTGATAACGTGCAACCCCCAGTTCCCGACATATGGGAATGATCCACTTACTGCGGGGGAACGAGTACTCTGAGCAGCAGAAGAGTAAGTGTGATTAATTTTCGTCGCCCTGGTTGCAAATGGGACAAGCCAATGTTGCCCGTGCTTTACTCCATTTATGGGTAAATGATCTTATAGGGAGTGTCCCCAAGCGAAAGCGTATAAAAAGGCTTTTAGGAAAAGCGGAAGGTATAAAGTCTAGGTATTCCTCAAAGAAGGGTAAAAATTTAAAATAAAAAAACTTGTTGGTCAGAGATCCTACAGAACTTCTACTTGTTATTCCTTCATTGATATAAGCCCAATAAGTGGTTTTTAGTAGGTTTATATCAGATTTGTTTCATTTGGTAGGTTCAGCCCAAAATCTGAGGAGACCTAGCTTTCCCATCCAAGAGGACACATGTTTAATCCATGGAAGCGATCTGGCACCTGGTAGTTTGAGAACGTCATTCAGCGAGTCCCTATAATCAGCAAGCTCTGGTATACACCAGAGGCGGACCCAGTAAACCAATATTTTAAAGGCAACCAGATCAATTACTCTTTTTAATCCCAATTCTAGATATAATGGAATAAGTGGTGTACTATAAGGGAGACATAGTGCTTTCCTAACAAAGCTATTTTGTCTACCCTCTCGAGGACCTCATTACCGACCCGAATAGTTATTTTACCTTTCTTAGCCCCCTTCCCAATATCATAAATTTAGTTTTATTGACATTTAGATCGAGACCCCTGTCATTACAAAAGCCTAAAAATGTGTTTACCAGGGTCTGCAGACACATGGGGGACTTTGAAATAAGTAGGGAATCATCGGCAAATAGTAAAATCGGTACCTTCCTATTATTCAACATTGGGGAGTCATTTACACTGTTTTCCAAAACTTTAACTACATCATTTAAGTAGAGAGAAAACAAAGTGGGGGCAAGAACACAGCATTGCCTAACTCCACGTTCAATTGTAATGCGTTCCATTAGTTCACCATTCGGACCCCAGCATACCTGAGCAAAGTTATTCTCATGTAGTTTACTAAGTAAATGTACAAGGTTGCTGGGGACTCCTAAATTTAGTAGGACCTGCCATAAGTTGGAACGGGGAATGAGGTCAAAGGCAGCTCTAAGATCTATAAAAGCTACATAGAGCATTCCTTGGTTTAAAAGCATATTTTTCCAGTGTAATAATAAAAATCTAAAAATCTGTTCGGTAGTACTGATTTTTGACCTAAAACCGGCTTGGAAGGGAGACAGTATTTCATTTTCATCCATCCAGTCTGTCAGTTTATTCAAAATTTGCTGACGAAATTTTTTTGGGGCATTATCTAACAGGCTTATGGGCCTGTAATCAGAAGGGTACTTTTTAGTGTTTAATGTTGAAGGAGTGTTAGCAAAAAAGTATCAAAGCTGGTTGTACTCCAGATTAGTGAGAGAAATTGTGGCAACCCATCAGAAGTGGTACAGACTGAAGGAGTCCCTATTGAAAACATGTTAGATTCCTACTTGAGGTTATCAGTCGGGGTGTATGATATTCATGTAATTTGCTTTTGCGTAATTACACAAAATTACGATAAAATATGCAATATTACATGTAATTACTCTTAATACGAGTCTATAAATTGGTACTATATTTTATCACAAAATGTGTCCTCCTGTCAATTTTTGGTATGAAAACACATTTAAACAAAACCACCATGAATTACAGCCAAACATGGTCTGTTGTGCCCAGGTGTTCGCAGTAAATGTTTACCATGCGGATTCACTGTATAGACTTACTGCAAATGGTGCACAATTACGTAAAATGGCGTAATGGCATCTTTTTGAGATTTATGCATAACGTGTAACACAAATTTTAAAGTTTGGGCAGGCCTAGTGATCAGTTGTCTCATTGTCCTTGTTCAAAGAGAAATTTGAAGGCAAGGGATTCTTAAGAACATGGGAATTAATCCTGCCAGGTATAGTGCTCTTGTTACAAAAATGGTAGGATTTTTGATGCTCTTATAGAAGGGAAAGTGTATTTGTCTATGAAAGGGGAGAACATTCTGGAATGGGCTCATCAAAAAAACCTGGGGTTTACTAAGATCTTAATACCACTCACCAGGTTTCTGTGCATCAAGTGGATGACGAATGTGAAGATTATCTGGCGCCATTTCCTAATGTGTTCGGTGGGAAGTTGGACTGTCAGAAGAAATATTTGCATAAAATCAGGTTAAAACATAGTCTGACCCCTGTTGTATTCAAGGTTAGGAGGTTACTGTCGAAGGTTCGGAATGTTGTAAAAGTTGAGCTGGAGAGTCTATGTGAGGACTGGAATATTGTGCCTGTTGAAGCTACCAAGTGGATTGCCCCAGTCATGGTAGCCACAAGGCCAGTGCTAACATTAGATCATATGTTGATCTCCTTGTACTTAACAGAAGTGTGTTTGTTGGCAAATTTTCCCTACCCAATCTGGTGGAAAAGTATCAACTGTAGCTGGTGCTAAGTTTGTTTACATCTTTGGACTTACCATCCACATACCACCAGATCAAACTGAAGGAAAGCTCTTAGGAACTTACAGCATTTGTCTGGGTCATGGGTTGTTGTAAATTTATTAGAATGCAGTTTGGTCTGGTGTCTGCATTGTCTGTTTTTCAGAGACTGATGCATAACTTAATGTGTGATCTGGTGGAAGTAAGATGCTTCCAGGACAATGTTCTGATTTTTGAAGGTCATGGGATGAACATAATCATAGACTGTGCAATGTATTGAGAAAATTGAAAGAGCAGGATTCATTCTAAAGAAAGATACGTGTAAAGTTGGGCAACAGCAATTAACATAGTAAGGTCACAACATATCTTATAAGTGAATGAGACCAAAGAAACAACATGTGGATTCCAATGCCAATTTAGAGCCACCAAAAAAATATAGAAGAAGTTCACTCCTTTCTTGGAAAGATTGATTTCAGCAGCTGTTTCATTCCCAATATCTCGGAAAAGACTGAAACCCTGAGGCAGGTTAGCAAGAAGGTGGTTGAGTTTGTATGCAGTGGTCATTGCAATCTGGAGTTTGTTGCTTTGAAGAAAGAATCAATTGAGGTCCCTGTTCTTAGCACATTTGTGACCGGTGCCAATAAAAAAGAGGTTGGTGCAGTCTTATTGCAAAAGTGTGAAGAGAGTGAGAAACTCATTGCTTGTGCTTCAAGACTTTTGAGAAGAGCTGAATATAAATATTCAGTCACAGAGATAGATGATTTGACTGTCAATTGCGCAATAAAGAAGTTTAGGTTTTTTGTGGGGTTCTTAATTCACTCTAAAATCTTATCATAAGCCTCTAGGGAGATATTTTTTAGAAAGGGTCTACATCCAGTCTTGGCACGCATAGGCAAGTGGGTGGTGGAACTATAAGGATATACGTTTGTTGTTAAATATATTCCTAGTTCTACAAATTGCACTGCAGATTGTATTTCTAGATTAATTGCCTCCAACTAATCATGTGATATAAGAGCTATCGATGATAACATGTAGGTGTAAGTGTCTGTGCCATCATTCACAGTGCTGTTTTAGACAAACAATGGAGAAGCAAAGTAGAATGTGACAATATTGTCACACAGTGTTTGGAGTATGTAGCCAAAGATGGCCTGACAAGAGAGCAATTCTGATTTGTTTGAATCCTATCTTTGAAGCTAAAGTGGTCAGTAAAATTGGATTACTATTCCCCTGCAGTAGACTGGTTTGCCCGGAGAAGCTTAGAAGACAGTTAATAGATATTACCTATGAGGGGCATATGACTCTTCTGAAGATGAAAAAGCGTCTACGCCAAGATTTTCTGTGGCGTGGCTTTGATCTAAAGGCAGAGAGAGTAGTAAGATCTTGTGGTGAGTGTGTTGCAAATTATAAAATCTGGAAAACACATATTCCTCATTTGGAGTTCAGGGATGTACCTTCTGGTGCAGTAGCAGTAGATATTGCAGGACCTTTAAAGGGAGAAGGGTTTACCCGTGTCTACTGGCAGCTATTGAAATTTTTTCTGTGTGGCCAAAAGTGTCCTGCATGAGAAATGTAACATCTGGTTCAGTTACAAAGTTTCTTAGAGGACTGTTTCACAGAGAAGGTTTTGCAAAAATAATATTGTCTGATAATGGGGTCCAGCTGTGTTTTCAGAAGGTAGAAAGATTCTTGGAGGTTTGTGGTATTAAACATAAAAAATGCTCAATTTACCCACCCAAAACAAATGACATGGGCAAACATTTAATTGCATCCAGCTTGCCAAAGTTAACAAGTTGGACTAGAAGCACATACTACAAGAGTGTTTGGTTGCTTATAGACTGTCTCCCCATGCCATCAATGGTTAGATGCCTTTTGAATCATTACATGGGATGCAAAACTAATTCTAAGCTTTTACCATGTTTGGTGGACTGGAAAAGGGGTTGGGTGAAAGTAACAGCAAATGGTGAAAGGAGAGTGAAAATAGCTGAATAAAAATGGATGCTAGAAAAGATAGTATTAGACCTGGCATCTTTTGGCGTGTTTCCCCTGTCTTTTCACTTTCTGACCTCCTGTTTTTGATGGTATGCTGGGCTTCGTTTTTGATGGTTTGTTGTCTCTGCTGAACAGTGCCAAAGTACAAGTGCTCCCTCTGTAAATTGTGCTATTGATTGGTATTTCCATGATTTGCTTATTTGATTTACTAATAAGTCCTTAGTATTATGCGCAAGTGTGCCCAGGGCCTTTAAATCAAATGCTACTAGTAAGCCTGCAGCACTGATTTTGTCACCCACACAAGTAGCCTCTCAAAGGTGTCTTAGACCTGCCACTGCAGTGTTTGTGCACACAGTTTTAAACTGCCAGGTCGACCTGGCAAGTGCACCCACTTGCCAGGCCCAAATCTGCCTTTTTATTACATGTAAGTCACCCCTAAAGTAGACCCAAGGCAGCTCCATGGGCAGGGTGCAGTGAATTTTAAAGGTAGGACATGTAGTAGTGTGTTTTAACATATCCTGATAGTGAAATATTGTGCATTTAGTTTTTCACTATTTTCACTATCCCTTCCATAGGATAACATGGGGTCTGCCTTGAACCATCTTTCAAATGCAGATTTCAATTGGAAGCTGATAGGAAGTTGGAGTTTGGGATGCTTGAACTCACTATTTAAAAATACATCTTTTAGTGAAGATGGTTTTTAAATTATGTGTTTTAAAATGCCACTTTTAGAAAGTGGGCATTTTCTTGCTTAACCATTCTGTGCCTGCCTGTGGAATCCACGTCTGTGTAGCTGACAGATGGGGCCCCCTGCATACACTCTAGACAGTCACACGAAGGGAGCTTAGGTGTGCCTGGCATATCCTGATGACTCATCACCAGGCTAATGGGTCTTCCTGGGCTAAGAGTAGTGGAAGAGGTTGTCACTGACACATGAAGAAGGCTGGCTGGACATGTCCTGTACAAAGAAGTCTCCACCTACTGGAGAGTGTCTGGGACAGAGCAGGAAAGAACGGAATCTTGTGAGCAAGAAGGACTGTATTTGAAGTATGCCTACTTTAAGACCATAGCTAGTATAAATTTTGGGGCCCTGACCCCAGAATTTTAGAACTATTTTTGAGTAAGAAACCTGTCAAGAAGAAGAGCTGGAGAAGCTGCCTGGAGGAACTACCACTTTGCTGTGTGCTTTGTTGTGGCTGATTCTATCTTGGGCAATAAAGGGACTGAACTGAGCTTTCTGCAACTTATTGCCTGAGGTTCCCCAAGGGCTTGAAGAAGAGCTTGCCTCCTATTGGGAGTCTCAGGAACATCAAAGACTTCAGGTTCATCTGCCAACAGCCCTGGGAACTGCGTGTTTTGCGCTGCAACAGAAGAAAAACAACGATGACGCCCCCAACGATGCCGTCCCGGCTCCATGACCTGAGGGCACTGCCCTGAGCAGCGCCCCACTTCACAGTGCATCCTTAGTCTCACCGACGCCGCCAGCCGATGCCGTCATCGAGCCGCTGCTTGCAGCGTGACCTGTGGGCCCCGCACCTCACATCACCTGGTATCACCAACGACTACATCACCAACACCGCTGCCTGCAAGTGACCTGTGGAGAACACAAAGCATCACCCCACTTCACACAACAGCCCTGGTCTCACCAACAACACCACACCCCGTTGAAATCAACGCCACTGCCTGCACCGTGCCTTGTGGACACCACTGGTGAGGTACACGAAGCATCGCCCTGTCCCACACTGCTGCCCTGGTCCACTGACGTCAGCGCCATTGACTCCAGCTTCGTCAACCGTCGGCGCTGCTTGCACCTCGACCTGTGGGCACCGCACGTCGCAACACCCTACTTCATACCGTAGCCCTAGTCTCACCAACGATGCTAGACACCATCACCGAGCCACTGCCTGCACCTTGACCTGAGGGCACCGCACGTCGCACCGCCCCACTTTGCATCACAGCCCCGATGACGCCAGCGCTCCTGACTTCGACCTCAAGGAGTTGGATCTGCAACACGTGTGACTTCAAGGGCCCGACAACTTCTGCACCGTTCTCAGGAACCAACACAGGCGGTACTTTGACTTAGGAGCTCATTGATGGCCTGCATTTCCAAGGTTCTGTTTGCGGGTGTTCCCGACACCATATCTGGCCCGCAACCTCGCAATCAGCCTGAAATGTTGGATTTGTTGTTCACGATGCTGCGATAGCCCCGGACGGAGCTATCAAATTCAAGGAACTGTATTTTAAGCTGATTCTTACAATATTTGTATCTTAATTTATGTATGTTGGATTTTTATCCTTTTGGTCTAGTTTTACACAGATACATATTGGCTATTTTTCTAAAACAGGTATGGTGTCAGTCTGTTGTGTTTTCACTGTGTTACTGTGTGTTATGTGCAAATGCTTTACACATTTCCTCTGAGATTAGCCTGACTGCTCGTGCCAAGCTAACTATAGGGGTGGCAGTGGTTATTTAAGAAATGTAACTCCCTTGACCTGACTAGAAGGAAGGGTCCCTACTTGGACAGAGTACAAACCTGCCAACTGGAGATCCCCATTTCTAACAGACAGTTATGACCAGAGGAAGAGGGTTGGTAGGGATAAGGTGCAGGTTGGTGATTGGGTTAAGATCTGAGTGCTGGTTGGTGCCAAACAATGGTCTAAGTACACTGAGCCCTGTGTAGTAGTGAAAGAATTCACTAATGCGGTCAGAGATTGTGATGGTCGGATACGGAATCTAAGCAAAATCTTTAATTGTGTAGCAAGACCTGTTCCTCAAAATAAGATTGTAGCACTTCCTGGGTCAGTCTAATGATTCACTTCTGGAAAAAAGAGACGATATGGTTTTGTTTCCACAGGGTGTAATATTGGGCAGTAAAAACATATTCACAAAAGTCCTGAATAAGACTTTGCTCACTTAACGTGTTTCATTAGTTATCAATCTGTTTGACTTTATAGTTTTTCGTGCACAGCTGTTCTCTCTTTTGATACTTTTTTCAGTGTAATATCTTGTTTGGGTTGTATTGGGTATTTTATCTTTTGGATTATTGTTTATTTACAACAAAAGATGTGTAGTGTTTGCTCTATTCTTTGCCTTATCTGTCACTGCGTTCCAGAATATGCTGGCAATTATCACTAGACATTCTGTACATCAGTTGAGATCTGCTGTCTGTGGCAAAGGTTGAATAAAGCTTTGCTTGTATCTACATCATCTGACTGGAGTTATCCATCTTTCAAAATGCTTTTAGACATCGTTAATAATAATCTACAGTATTAAATATGTAAAGTTGTTATGGTCACAAAAAACAAATCCTAGCATGTCCATGTTCCTTTATTGCCTTTTTCTACATCCCACAAGCTAAAAACAGCTCTGATAATCATTCAACTCATAATGGGTGAAGGAATTTTTTTAATTCTATATAACCTATTCTATGTAAAATTCTATGTGTTATTTTTATCAGCTAAAGACAATTCTTTCTTTCTTTCTTTCTTTCTTTCTTTCCTTCTCTCTGGGATATTTATAAAGATCAGCGCAATAGAGGAAAAAAACTGAAAGGCAGCAAGCATGGAAAAGCGCCTAATTTAAGAGGTGAAAAGCCAGGTTTTCAAATATTTTCTGAACTTCAGATTGTCAGACGGAGTATTTGAAGAGGAAGATTGTTCCGGGTGGTGCTCTTGTACATGAAATGATCTGTACCACCACCTCCTTTATTTAAGTTTGGGAACCCAGAACAGAAGATGGGAGCTTGATCATAAAAAAGCAAGCTTGAATGTATTTATCAAATTTCTGTGAAATAATTTTCCTTGATCTAATGCACCAAACAGGAAGTCTTAATGGTGATTTGTTTGCTGAGCTGGAGCCAATAGATGCTTCTCAGGTGTCCATTGGCATGTTTACGTTTCTAAGTAATACTATGGCAACAGAATTTTGAATTCATTTGAATCCTTTAATACCTGCAGCTGTAAGTCCTAAAGAGACAGCCTACATAAAGTCAATCTGAGATTATATAAAATATTGACAGTCAGAAGGGCAGAATGTGACTATCCGGACCAAGAATCAATGATCAAGTAAACAGTTTTGGAACAGCATGCAAAGGAGAGATTGATATTGTTCAGGGTCCCTAAGCTCCTAACCATATCAGACAGAACTGGATGGGCACCCATAAAAGGTGGCAAAGACTGTGAAAAATTCACAAAAGCACCATTAATGTTATACTGCAAATTTAAGAGTGTCTGAGAATTGCCTGCGGAAGAAAATGAATTCTTTGTTGAGATTGGATAGTAGACCATCACAAGTGATAAAGTTACTAATTTGTTTAGTCAAGGCAGAGATTTCAGCAATTTTAACCTTAGCTCATCCCCTGGAAGCTGTGGCACAAAGCAGACAGTCTTAACTCAGAGAAAATGTGTAAAGTATTTGGAAGTAACAACACGGTTAAAAAGTTGAGGATACAACACAATAAAAGTCCAGTTCCAATTCATAAAAATACAGCAACATTTAATAAAATAAATACACCTATATGGCAAAAATCCAATAAGTGGAATCAGACATGTGATTTTTTAAAGATTTGAGGTAAAAAACATCAAGAAAAAGAAAACCAATCAGCAGATTCTGTTGACGGGTGGTTGGTCCCTATGTGCAATTTCAAGCTACCTGCAAAGGACCAAGGCTCACCAAGCACCTTTATCCTGGTCACACTTTACCTTACGACTTAGGGGCCGATTCCGATTCAGACCGGAAATCACTCCGACCGAGCCGGACCCGGAGAGATTTCCGACCGAATCGGACTCTAGCAGCCCGACCGAACGAGTACGATGCGTACGCATGCAATCGGACTCGATTCGGTCGGACTCCCATTGAAGTCAATGGGAGCCGGTCGTATAACGCGTACGCGGGCTCCCATTGACTCAATGGGTGCGAGGCGAACAAGGGCGCCCCCTACAGCGGGTACGCGTCGATGCGAATCGCGCCGTACATGCACAGGGTCCCCCCTGTGTGCGACTCGCATGTCTACGCGTACAGGGGGGCCCCCAAAGTCTGGCTCCGACTGCCCTTTGGAGCCGGACGGCGCGAGTCGGTGGAACTGCTCGAGGCGCGCATCGTACTTGCCCGACCGGGGAACGTCTCCATTGCGCGGTGCGAGTCGTGTCCGTGCGAGTCGGTCGGAGCGGTTCGGACCCGCGAACGAGTCGGTCGGCGATTTCGCGTGCGCTCGCATCGTACTCGCTCGCCCGGACGCACGTACGAATCGGTCGGGAAAGAGGGGTCCGAATCGGATCCGGTTAAGCCGAATCCGATTCGGTGCCCTACCGGCCGAGATCGGAATCGGCCCCTTAGTCTCTGAAATGGAATATGTAACCATCCAAATGGGCAAAGTTGCAAAGGGTGTCTGAGGAAGTCCTCTCGAATCAAGAAACCATTGGACAAGGTGCCAGTGAAGCCATTGGCTTTGGCAGCAAAATATGTTGTGCTCAGGGAATTCCTCTCATCAGCTGGTTACTTTTTGCACCTTTACCCTTCAAAATGTCTTCATTTGGACTTAGTCTATTTTTGGAGCTCGGAATAGTCCAGCAGGACAAGGCTGCAGGCTGTATTCAACAGTGAGTTCCATGAGGATGGACACCTTGTCACCAAAGACCCACTGAAATGGATGTGCTGCTGTGGAGATACTCCAAGTGGGAGAAACCTGCATCTTCAGCCCAGCAAAATCACACCCTGGCCCAATCGACTTGGGTGGATGGTCCAGGTCCCCTGGCGGCTAGAAGTCTGAATTTTGTTAAGATCCGTTGCTTTTCAGATTATTGGATCAATCAAGTTAGATAAAGCTAAGCGTCCCTGGGCCTAAGGGACAGCACTTATGGGTTCAGTGCTCACTTGAGGAGAGGTCACTATAACAGTCAAGTCCCGGTACAGTTGTAACTGGTCAGGTGGGCACTTTAGGAAAAAGGTCTCTTGTAGGCTTTTGTGTCCCTGTAATCACAGACAACTGACCTTTGGAGTGTACTTCTTTGTGCTGGGTGCAAGTGAGAGCAGGCCCAGCTTTTCAGGTCTCCCGACAGGTCTCAAAGAGCAAGTGCAGTCCTTCTTTTGTTCTTACCCAGGTCCATAAATTGTTCCGAGGAGGGTGCATTGTGGTACCACATTTATGGTTGTGACTAATATGTGTTGAAGTGTGACTCCTGGCTCCTCCCTAACCAATCGGGTAAAGTTCCCAGGTGCAATCCCACCCACTTTTTCAGAAGTTCCTGTTTGCCCTACTATGACCAATCCCACAGTGCACCTTACTTCCAGAATTCATAATGGGTGTACCCTTTTTCCCTTGTGCAGAACCTGTGTGCCCACCCAGAGATGTGACCAGAAAAATTATTATCCCCCTCCTTTGTGATAATCAAAACTGGTCCTGGGTATAGATTTCCCCCACTGGGTTTGGAGCCAGCCTGGCTTGGGGAACAAAGTTTTTACCTTTCCCAGGTCTCACCTTACATTTACTTGCAATAGGGTAGGCACTTTGCAAGCTAATTAAGTTCCCGAGTCCACCCTAGCTGTCTTCCTGCAAAGAGAAGAAAATCCCCTTGTGAGACCCAACACATTGTTTCCATTCTGGGAGCAGTTTTCATACTGCATTATGGCTCATTACGGTCAAGCACTGGTATATAGCTAAAATTGTCTCCCAGGGCCTTCAGGCAGGGAAAAGGTAATTTTCTAAAAGTTACTTTTCCCAAATATTTACTGAAATTCTGAGTTTACCATTGAACTGGGTTTTTGATAAATATTAAAATCGTTGTTGAGTCATTTTTCTAGATAGTCCCTAACCTGAGATAGTAGAATTAATATTTTGATCTGTACTCTAGTTCTATCATAGGGTAGCCAGAGCCTACTACAGTGAAAATAGCTGTTGGGGGTTTGTCACTGCAGGGACATTGTAACATTACATTTCTACATGCCACACTTTTAAATACCATGCACCCTACTGTGTGGCTTGCAAGGCCTACATAGAGATGACATTAATATTTAAAAGAAAGGCTATTCCCATGACAACAGTGTTATTTTGATATGTCAGGCTGCTGGTTTAAACCACAGCAGTCGGACTACATTAGTAGGCCTGAAGCCATATTTTTGTTTGTTACATTAGTGGATGGGAAAAATAAGTGCTTCAGTCCATAGGCAATATTTACCTTTCCATAAAATGTGTATATTTCTGCACCATTTAGTAAGGCTTTAAAGAAAAGTTAGATATGCTAATCAGGGATTTGGCCAAATTGTACATGTTTTAGGGGTCAGAGCACAGACACTGGGCACTGGACAGCAGTGCCCCAGTGTGCAAAGCCTAACACCCAGCTAAAACATTCAGCAAAATATGGGAGTAACCACACACAAAGGGGAATTTTCTCTCAGTCACCATATATATAAACATATATATTATATTTATGTAGCCTACAAGTCAGAGGATGTACATTTAGATTGAATAACCAGGAGAGAGAGTTACCTTTGTGGGGTACCAATTCTAATGATTTTTGAGTAGAAATACAAGAATCTAAATGTACTGTCTATTTGCGATGAGACATAATAGACTTTATCCAGGTAAGAACTTTACCTGAGATCCAGCATTTTAGGTTCTCATAATTAGAATACTATGATTGATGATGTGAATGCAGATGGCAGATTGGACAAGATAGCCGCACTGTTACCACCAGTGTCCACAATAATTTGATTGTCATCGATTACCTACAGCACCACTATTCTAATCACGTTTGCACTATTTGCTAACTCTCGATACCTCTTTTCAGCCAGATTGGACATATATACATAAACCTGCTGCATCATCCTACATCACACAATCATGCTCTGCCATCACTTCTGTTTGAGAGCTGATTTAGCTACTGTTTTTCAAATACAATGGTCTTGATTCTAAATATAAAGTAAAAGTTCTAAGACTACATAATTTTAAAATGTTCTAATTGACAAAAGAGGTGTAATAAACAGTTGGAAAGTTACACCAGGTGCAGGTTTCCAAACATACCATTACACTTAACATGACGTTTTTTTAGGCTACTTAATCCCCTTTGCAGAGGTGTACTACTATAGAATTCTGCTCAGTGGGAATGGCAGCTGAGTGTACAAAAGCACTGTTTTTCTTTTTTCTCCGTGAGGAAAACTCATCCTCACTGATCTGACAAGCATTATAGATATTCAGAGGAGCTACTTATTGTTTAAAAACATCACATGTCAACCAGAATAGGGAAGCCCTATTCTCCCAAGGATGAACCCAGTCCTAGATAATGAAGAGGAGTCTCAACTTATTGGTTCTCACACAGCCCGACTGGGAGCCCTACAGTAGTGATTGACATGCATACTCTACTTACTTCTTTGATCAGAGTTCAAAGATTGTATGTTTCGTTGGCTTTGTGCCTGCTTTAGCTCGAAAGAAGAGGATAAATCAGGTTATCCCCAAATAACCTACCTGCCACTGCTGCAAGCTGGCTAGTGCTGTTGTGTCCAGTTCATATCTCCTCACAGTCCCTGCGCTACATCCCAGAGAGAGATCATACCCATTTTAGAGGTCGTCATAAAGGACTTAACAATTTGCTGCTCCATATGCTTTGGGTGGTCTAACATCAGAGCCCCATACCAATAGGCACCCTTGCTCACTGGCCCATTTTAGTCATACTAATCAGGCAAACTGCTGCTTTCCTGCATGAGCTCAATCAATTTCCCACAGGCAATGTCCATCATATATTTCTTGGATGATGCAAACCTCAATATTCCACACCAACATCCTTACCTTTTGTAGGCACGCCAACTCTGTCACCGCCTGAAGGTCTCACAGGCACCGACATATACAAATGCGTATTATATGATCATATGTTATATGGGGCAGGTGTCCCTTTGTGTGACCCCAAACTTGAATATGAGTTTGAGGGACTATCTATGTTTAAGGAGCAAGGAAGTAGAGACCTGTCCCCTGCAGGTGAATAGGTATAGGTTTGTGTTGAAATGCACACAAACTATACACTCTCAGGCTCTGGGAACAAGCTCTCCAGTGACACAACTTGACTAGATTCACTTTATCGTAACCACTGCAACATTGCACAGGCTTACCCTTTACAGCTATCCACTGTCACAAGTGGCACTACACACATGGTTTTTAAGGCAATTCTGTATTGCACAGTTAAGTTACCAGATACAAAGTAAGATGCAGAAAGAGCACATTTAACTGTTAGCAATTATCTAATGTCGTATTAATAGTGTTGTACATGAAGGTTAGGAAAATGTGCAAAACAAACAAATAAATGTTGCACATTATGCAGTTCACGATGTAACAAAATACAGTCCCATCCCTCAGCTTCTTCCCCATAGTTTTTCCCAGAATCAGAAAAGCAAACCAATCAACACACTACACGCACGTTAAATACAGTGCTATTTCTCCTGCAGTGTCTTGCGAATGTAATGCGCTTAACAGCTAGGAAAAGTCAAGCAAATAGAAAATCATATTTCCTAAAAGAAAGGACAAATGGTGGCAAAAAGAAAAAGGGGCTCAGAGCTTGCCCAATTTACAGTTTATCCTTTTTCCTCTAATTCAGGTACCTGAAGTGGCAGATACAAAGTCCCAAATTCAACCACTCTTGTGTCATTTTTTTGCTTTGATGGACCATGGTTTTCAACATTTGACTGATCTGGGCTGGCAAAAACGATTTTGCTGTTTCTTGTGGCTCTACCTATGCATCATGACTTGTTTGCTGTCTCATGACTTGTGGCCCACAATTGTCGAAACTGTTAGAATAGACCCCAAAGACAAGTAGCCATTAACTAAAGCAAAGTGTCTTCAATAATGTAAGGTGCACTGAATGGCCCTAGAGTGGAGGCATCAATAAATGCAGGATGATATCTTTTCTATGCAAGTTCACTACCACCTCCTAGAACATGATACACTGTCTCACAATGGGTTATGCTTCTCCCCTTTCTTTCACCACAACTACAAAGTCATCTTTAGGGAGGATTAGCCTCATACAACACAGAAGGAGCTACCATCCCTCCAAACATGCGGTTCCATAATGAATAGCAGTGCAAGAAGCACAGTGGCACCAGAGCCCATACGTATGGAGGGAACATGACACTCTCACCCAGGCTAGCTGGTATCCCCCCCCCCCGAAGTTGGGATCTTGCCCCTGCTTGTTTAATGGCACATGCCAGTTTTGCCACACCAGTGCGAATCAAACACTGTGAAGATAGCAGAATGAGGAGAATGGGTCTACTGTGTATTCAAATTACAGCCTCTAGAGATCCATCGGAGAGCAGGAAGAGGACCAACTCCACCCGACACTTGAACTCAAGAACATGCATGGCGATGAAGAACCAGAAATGACAGCTGTAATATAGCAACACATGGAATAGCAAGTACAGTTGTCATAATTCATGTGAAAGTTACATGCAATAGCCCTATTTCTGTACCTTGGCCAGCAGGTGGAGATCACCCCTGCTAGCTGCAGAATGCATACAACTCATATATATTAAGAATAAAAATGCCATCTCCTTGCACTCAAAATGTACTTTGTGGTCTGTCTGCAAGCGGTACCCCTTGTGAAGTCAACAAGCTTCCCCAACATTGTAAAAGGACTGGTCACAGCCCACAGAATAGGAAAAGCTCAACTTACTTTGAAAACCACTTACCTGGGATTTGTCTGTCCCAATATTCTATGTTTTACCTTGCACAGGCAAGAGCCAAAAGTCTACATATGAACAAGCATCTGTGCAAAGCGTCATCAGTGCCAAAACTGGATTCAGCAGAAGCTATTCAGAGCAAGGAGCTCTGCTCTACAAACTTCAACAGCATGCATTAGAGAACATGAAAAATTGCCAGTTCCACATCAACGGCTGACACTTTCGTGGATTTAATCCAGAGCCCAGAACTACATATGCAATAAGACGTTGCATCACGCTTAGTGTAGATACCTTTTGACAGTATTAGGTACTCTTCTGTCGCATACTTTTCTACTGAACTGGGTTTGGACATTTCATTTGGGTAATTACACCTGGGTACATCACATTTGTTAACATTATCAGATTACTTGTTTATTCATATTGACACTGCCTTCATAAGCATGCATTGCTGGGGAATTGAGTCTAAATACATATGGATTATTGTACTGGGCACACACTGATGAAATATTTGTACAGTATTTCGTAGCTATTATCGACCTTGAGATGAATTTCTTGCTGGGCTTGTTGCAATATCAGTAATTTCACTATGTCTATTGATGGATGTGTACTTGTTTCGAGGGAAAGTTAGGCTTCTCATCTTGATGAAGGCTTGGTTTGATCTGAAAGGCAAGCGTCTGCAATGAACACGGCTACCAGTGTGTGTGTGTATTTAGATATTCACTGAAAAACCAAAGGTTACAAGGACGTTATAGTTAAGCTCAGATTTCACTCATACAAAACCAGTGAAATTCAGCAGTTACAGTTCCCTGAGCTAACTATGACTTACGCCCCTGCAATGCACTGCGTATGACCTCACATATTACATCACTCATGACATGGTCAGTGACATCACTGATGACATTGTCATATGTCCCGCGCATGTCCATTGCCATTTTCCCTATGTTAGCATCAGTGTGCTGCAGTCTTTACTTTGCTTTGCACACATTACTGTACACTCTGTACTTTCACAAAGAACTTACTGTTATTTTTGTGTACTTCATTTTCCTGGGATTTAGTCTGAATACCGTAGACAAGGTCAAACAACAATGCCCCTTGTTATTCTGTTTTGGTCAGGCTCTAGCACATAGACAAAACACACACATGCAGCTGCTGTTTGGGAACACGTACTCTTTATCATATAGGTATGAACAGACAGGCAAATACACTGATGAGATCACGACTACACCTGAGATGTAGAACCATCATCTGTGCATGTGAAGGTACGGGGTCTGCTGCAAACACCCAGAGATCTTTTGATATATAATTACTTTGCTTCTGTTGAAGGGGAGGGAGGTTAGTTTACCCTGTCTTATATAATGACATCTCCTTTTATGATTTATGGATTACTTACTATGCTGACCGTATTTGTGTTAGACATCTACTTACTTATTGTGGCACGTTTACTGCATACTAGAGCACAATAATTAAAATAAATATTTTTAACTTTTCTCGTGTCTCTGTCAGATCTTATTGTGGACAAGTACGCGTGTGAGAGAAAAAGGGTGTGTCCCGTCACCACAAGTCCTGGGATGGTTGGGAGTGTTGTGTTCTGGAGTGTCTAATCACTTGTTCCTCTGTGAATGAGTAGGAGGGTAAGTGAGACACTATAGCTAGTCGGTCCCGGGCTCATGGGTACTAAGGTGGTGGGATAACCTAGTCCCCACCTACTAAGGTTCAATGATCCCAAGCAAAGATCTGTGATGTCGCAGAATCCCTGCAACAAAATCACTGATGACATCTCAAATGACATCACTGATGACATAATTAAGTGAGTGTAAGTGTTTTTAAGAGTTTATGGGTGTTAAACATATATAGTAACCTACTACAAAAGCTAAACTAGTATACTACTACTGAGTGATACTACTTCTAACATATATTATGTGAGTGGCTGTGTGACTGTATCCTCGTTTGTATGGTTGTGTAAGTGGCTATATGGGTGAATAAGTGTATGTATGAGTAGCTGTGCGGGTGAGTGAGATGGTGTGCGAGTGGCTGTATTAGTGAATGAGTGGGTGTGTCAGTGGCTGTATGGGTGAGTAAGTGGGTGTCTGAATGGGTGTTTGGGTAAGTGAGTTGGTGTGTAAGTGGCTGTATTGGAGAGTAAGTGTTTTATGAATGGCTCTATGGGTGAGTGAGCACATTTGTGAGTGCTTGAATGGATGTGTGAATGGGTATGTAAGTGGTTGTGTGGATGTATGAGTGAAAGTGTGAGTGCTAGTATTGGTGAGAGAGTGGTTTTGTTGAAAGGCTGCATGGGTGAGTGAATGGGTATGTGAGTGACTGTGTGGATAAATAAGTGGATGTGTGAGTAGCAGTATGGGTAAGTGTGTGGCCATGTGAGTGGCTGTGCAGGTGAGTGACTGGTTGTATGAGTGGATGTATGGATGAGGGAATGGTTGTGTGAGTGGCTGTATGGATGAGTGAATAGTTGTATGAGTGGATGTACAAGCGAGTGAGTGAGTGGGTGTGTGAATGCTTCTATGGAAGAGTGAGTAGGTATATGAGTACTGGTATGGGTCTGTGAATGGTTACGTGAGTGATTGTGTGTGTGTCAGTGGGCATAAGAGAGGTGATATGGGTGTGTGAGTGGTTCTGTGGATGATGTAATCAGTGATGTCATTTGAGATGTCATCGGTGATGTCATCAGCAATGTCACAGACCATGTCATGAGTGACGTAGTATGTAAGGTCACAAGCAGCGCATTGTGGGGCGTACGTGGCCCCCCCTCAAATAAATAAAAGACGTCAAGTCGCCGGAGGCCCCACCCCCCTTCTTCACCACTCTGCAAACGCGTCTCCTGGCGCACTGTTTGTTGGAGGATGAAGTCCCCTTGGCTGCTGAGGGTCCTTAGGGGCCAACAAGACCTCCTGTACCTCCAGTAAGTCACACACAGTGGGATTGCTGAGAGGTCTTCGGAGGCTATGCCCCCTTTCTCCACCACTCTGCAAGCGCACTGCCTGGTGCACTACTTGTTGGGGAGTGAAGTCACCTTGCCTCCTGAGGGTCCTTGGGGGCCATAAACACCTCCGTGTTACCTCCAGTAAGTCCCACATAGCGGGATTGCTGAGAGGTGGTTGGAGGCCACACATCATTTTCCCACCACTCTGCAAATGCACCTTCTGTCCCACTACTAGTTGGGGAATGAAGTCCCCTTGAATGCTGAGGGCTCTTGGGGGTCCACAAGCCCTTCTGTTACCTCCAGTAAATCCCAAACAGTGGGATTGCTGAGAGGACTTCTGAGGCCACGCCCCCTTTCTCCACCACTCTGCAAACGCAACTCCTGGCACACTGCTGTTTGGGGAATGAAGTCCCCTTGACTCCATAAGGACCTTGGGGGCCAACTACCTCTCCTCTTACCTCCAGTAAGTCTCATACTGCAGGATTGCTGAGAGGTCTTTGGAGGCCATGCCCCTTTCCCCACCACTCTGCAAACGTGCCTCCTGGGGCACTGCTGGTTGGAGGATGAAGTCCCTTGTGTGCTAAGGGTTCTTGGGAGCCCAGAACCCCTTCTGTTCACTCTAGTAAGTCCTAGACAGCGGGATTGCTGAGAGCTGGTCGGAGGCCCCGTCCCCTTTCTCCACCAGACTGCAAACGTGTCTACTAGTTAAAAAACCATAGACATTCACTGAAAAAACCAAAGGCTACAGTGGCGTTATAGTTAGGAATTATCATTTAAAAAAAACTTTCAAATTTAGTTAAAAAAATAAAGGATACTGGGACGTTATAGTTAGGAAATGAAATTAAAAAAATCCTTAGAAATTTACTGAAAAACACAAAGGTTACACAGACGTTATAGTTAGGCTCAGGTTTCACTAGTACAAAACCAGTGAAATTCAGCAGTTATAGTTAGCTGGGCTGACTACAACTCGCACCCCCTGCAATACACTGCTTATGACCTCACATGGTACATCACTCATGACATGGTCAGTTACATAACTGATGACATCTCAAATGACATCGTTGATGACATCACTGATGACATCATCCACAGAATCACTGACACACCCACTCACACCCCCATAGAACCTTTCATACACCCACTCCCACACAACCATTGTCAGTAATGTCACTGAACATGTCATGAGTGATGTAATATGTGAGGTCTTATGCAGTGCATTGCGGGGGCGTAAGTTATAGTTCGCTCAGATAACTCTAACTGCTGAATTTCTCTGGTTTTGTACAAGTGAAATGTCAGCCTAACTGTAATGTCCCTGTAACCTTTGTTTTTTTTCTGTGAATGTTAAAGGTTTTTAAAAAATTTATTTCCTAGCTATAGCGTCCCTGTAACCTTTGGTTTTCACAGTGAATTTCTAAGGTTTTTTTTAAATGTTGTTTCCTAACTATAACGTGCCTGAAACCTTTGGGTTTTTAAGTGAATTTCTAAAGTTTAAAAAAAAATATATATTTTGTAACTGTAACCTGCAACTTTTGAGAGTGAGTTTGTGAGTGAGTGCATGAGTGTCTCAGTGGATGTGTGTGTGAGTGTCTCAATGGGTGTGTGAGTGTCTGTGTAGGTCTGGGAGTTGCTGCATAAGTGTCTTACTGGGTGTATGATTGGGTGCGTGAGTTTCTGAGTGGGTCTGTGATTGGGTGCATGAGTGTCTGAGTGAGTGTCTCATTAGATCTGTGAGTGGGTGTGAGTGCCAGTGGGTTCGCGAGTGTCTTCATGAGTGTGTGAATCAGTCTGTGAGTGGGTGCATGAGTGTTTGAGTGGGTCTGTGAGTGAGTGTGTTAGTCTTTGAGTAAGTTTGTGAGTGGGTACGAGTCTCTGAGTGGGTCTGTGAATGGGTGCATGAGTGTCTGAGTGGGTCTCTGAGTGGGTGCATGACTGTCTAGTGCATAGATAGTTAGTTTAAGTGTGTAAAGTCAGTTTATCTTTGTTACCTGAAGTTGTCCTTATATAGTTCAGCATTTCATTACATCTCTAAAATTGATGGGAAAGTGTTTGGGTTCCTTTTTATAACATACTGTTCTTCTTGGCAAAGTGCAGTTTAGTATTTGCATACTACTAATGTGATCAGGCCATGACCAAATGAGAGACGTTTGGAACTGATTTCCAGATTTGCATATTCCTAGTAATTGAAAAGGAGAATCATGGACTATGCTTTGAACAGAAGAAGGCAAAAAAGAACTCATTTGTTACAGTCACTATAGCTTGCACTGTAATAGATGTATCATGCATTGTTGTCTGTGAAAGGTTTCAGATTATTTTTAAATTTGGAATTTCCAAGAAAATACACTTGCTTTGCTTTTGTGAAGCTGAGGACTAACAGTAAATTGTTATTTACAGAGGTAGATCTGGTACGCCTGCTTTGTTTACATGTTAAACTGGCGCTTGTTGATCTTTTTTTTGTGAAATGTGTGTGAAGGTTATAATGGAATCCCACTTTCTTGTTTATTGAAGAAGAGTGTACACATTTCCACAAAATCTCTATCCATTTTGTCTACTTTCTAGTAGATATTTATGAAGTAGCAGGTTGTTGAGTGAATATACAGTGTTTCCTCCCATTATCTTGGGATAAAGTGGAAAAAGTATTTTCTGTGAGGTGTTTTGTGTGCTTGTGAGGTTTGTACAGTAATATATACATTTTTTAATTATTATATATATTTTTTTAATTTGGGAGTCGCGCACCAGTTGCGACTCGTCACGAAGGCGTTGCAATTCCAGCATGGTTTTGATGGAACTGAAGCAGATATGTGGACACTTTTAAGGTTTTGTTAAAGATATGTGGAATATGAAGAAACTAGAAAAAGTACTATAATCTCAAAGAGAAACCATTTTAAAGAACGTTTTAGTACTTTTTAGGGTGACGCGAACCCTCCGCGCACTGTGCCGGCACGTACTACCAGATTTGTGCTAGGTGCACATCTCCGGCATAATTTTTATTGTAATAAAACACTTATATAGACACCTTTATAGTTTTATTTAAAATAAGAGGATTAGTAATATAACACTGAAACTAGTGTAATTATAGTGGAAATAATTTTTAAAGTTATTTTTATTGTATTTTGAGAATTTGCGATGGCGGCGTGTCATGAGCACAAAGGCGTTGTGCAACCCATGTGACTCATAAAAAATGGATTTAATTGGTTAAACACAATAGCATAGATAATACAGTAAGCCACACCCGTTTCTTCTATCTTTTTGGGACTGTGGAGGTTTTTTTCACAGCTCTCTTTGACATCTCAATTTTAGTTTTGTTTTGGTGTTTTTTTGAGGGGAAAATGGCGTCTGCTCCATTACCACCACCAATCAGAGCAGTTCTTCTTTTCATGAAGGGGAGCCAACACCACTCAAGAAGCAAAGCATTGTCTGGGAATTTTTTACCATCCCTCCTGGAGAAAAAAAGTCAGTGCTCGTAAGGTGACTTGCACACTGTACAATAAAGTCCTGTCTCATGGGTCCGACCACAAATACTTTTGTGGAACCATGAGTAGGATGAAGAATCTGCACACCATTCATTCTACATGCTTAGCAAGAGCACTTATGGAGAAAGAGAAGAGGGATAACCCACCATCTTCTTTGGACGGTGCTCAGTCAAATACATCGTCAGGTTTGACTCTTGCTAGTCCTGATCCAGTCCGAGTCCCTGAATTTGTGGCTGTTGGACAATTCTGCGTATAATGCCGCACTATCCTTACAATGAGAGAACAGTCCATCCCTGCACTTGTGTCCTCTATCAACAGTCAACAGTGTTAGTTTCTTTTTTACTCCACGTTTGGTGCTTTAAGTTTGAAAGCACTCTGTTTTCTTTTTCCATTTGAATCTTTAAAAAACACCCAAAAAAATACAAAATGTTTTTAAAAAATACAAAAAAATTCAAAAAGTTTAAAAAGGGCTCTTGTAGGAACCACCTATTCTGGTTAAAGAAAGGATCATTATATGTTATATGTATGTTTGTAATACTGTAAACATGTCTTGTTGACTCTTGGTGTGTGTGTTATTGTATGGATCATTCTCAGGGTATGTGTGCAAGTGTCTGCGGGAATGAAAGTGTGTGTGAGTGGCTGTATAGGTGTGCGATAGACTGTATAGGTGTCTGTATGGGTGAATGTGTGGGCGTTGAGTGGGTGTATAAGTGAGTAAGTGGTTGTGTGAATGACTGTATGAATGAGCGAGTGGGTGTGTGAGTGAGTGTATGAGTGACTGAGAGGTTATATGAGTAACTTTATGGGTGAGTAAGAGCATGGATGAGTGGCTGTATGGGTGCATAAGTGGGTGTGTGGCTGCTTGGATGAATAAGTGGGTGTGTGAGTGTCTGTATGGGTGTGTAAAAGGGTATATGAGTGGCTGTATGGGTGAGTGACTGTGTAACTGGCTATCTGTGTGAGTGAGAGTGTTAATGAGTGCCTGTATGGGTGAGTGAGAGGGTATATGAATGTTTCTGTATGTGAATGAGTGGTTGTTGGGTGGGTGTATGAGTGAGTAGTTGTATGAGTAAGTGGCAGGGTACATGAGTGGGTATATGGGTGAGAGACTGGGTGCATGAGTAGCTATATAGCGGAATGAGAAGATGCATGACCAACCGCATGAGTAAGTGAGTGAGTGTGAGAGTAACTATATGGGTGAGTGAGTTGCTGTGTGAGTGGCTGTATGTGTGAGTGAGTGTGTGCATGACTGCTATATGGATGAATGAGACGGTGCATGAGTTCCTCTATGGGTGAGTGACTGGATGTTAAGTGGCTGAATGGATCAGTAAGTGGGTGCATGAGTAGCTGTATGAGTAAGCGAGTAGGTGCGTGAGTGACTGTATGGGTGAGTGACTTCATGCATGCCACACCATGCAGGAACATGCTGCAGGCACTGTCACGGTGGTGGGCTGCATGTTAGGCTCTATTATAAGCCAACCCCTGTGAGACCACAATAGCACCACCCACCCACCCACCCACCATGAATTTCACTCGAAATCCAGCAGGCGTGCGCACTACGGGCTTGGTGGTCCTCCTGCCAGCACGGTGGTGGCAGGCCCACAGGAGGACCGCCAAACACTTAATAAGGCCTGAGTCTTTATTGTAATCCCAGAAGGATTTTTGAAAAATTCATTGGATTGCGTAATTGTTGTGTGATCATTGCTTGGAAGGAGATATACCTTGTGAAACTATAACTTCACCACCTTATCCACCATACACATAGATATCAGAGAATAATCAATGAAGGATAAGGATTTATAGGGTGCAGAGTAGAATTAGTAGCTGCCTCTTCTGGATTCAATCTTCCACATGAATCAAATAGCCCTAAGCGTTGTGTGAACGTTTTAACAGCAACTCTCATATTTATATGTGGATTAGGTCTTATCTTTATTGAGTTATCAATTAATTCCAAAGTTAGATTCCAGTCTCCAGCTATTAAATGTGAAGTGCTCATTTTAGCAATCTCAACTTCTAATATATTGAAAATATTTGGGTCATCATCCGTAAAATGTTGTACACTTCATCAGTTATGATTTATAGGCCTCTCTGAAGGGTTGTGGCTGCCTATCTGCCATTTATCTCTGAATTACTAAAGATTATAGAGTTGTGGGGCACATTCAGCAGACCCATCAACCAAAATCTTTAATGAAAATGTGTAATGAAGAAATGTACCATAACCTAAATCTCTAAATACTGTGAGCGTACTGATGCAGCTCCCACCCACATGAATTGATTCTCTTGGAGATGGCAGGTCTAATCAAGATTGATTGATTTTAGAGGATTGATTGTAGAGGTTTGCGGGTATTCATCAGAATTGTCTCAGCAACTGAGTATGCCAGAAAATCAGTTAGAACCTTCCTCAGTTGTAAGGGATCTTTTCTTGACTCAAAGAATGGTTCTGGTTAGATATGTCAGCCTTAGGGTAGTCTTCCCCAAAACTTTTTGCCTTCACCCTACAAATTTTCTGAATGTTTTTTTGCTGGCCTTGGTACTCTGTGCACTTTACCACTGCTAACCAGTGCTAAAGTGCTTGTGCTCACTCCATAAATCATGGTAAAATTGGCTTACACACAATGGTCATATTTTATTTATTTGTAAGTCCCTAGTAAATTGGTATACCATATACTCAGGGCCTGTAAATTAAAATGCTACTAGTGGACCTGCAGCCCTTATTGTGCTACCCACTTAAATAGCCCCTTAAATATGCCCTAGACCTGCCATTACAGGCTGTGTGTGCAATTTTAAAATGCCAGTTCGACTTGGCAATATACCCTATTCACTTCAATTTCTTTTCGTTCATTCCTTATAATTTATTTGATCAAATTGCAACAGTAATTTCCGAAGTGCATCAAATCCGTCATTATATACAACTTTTCACCAAATGTCACAATGCATCCCTCAATTCATATATATTCAATAATTATGACATACATAAATACACTTACCAACCCCACAGCCAGTCTGCTCCATACATACCACCCATACATACTCATTCATTCTAAAAAAGTCTTAAATTTGGCACAACTTGGAGAACAATCTTATTAGCTTCTACAACAGTTGTCTCTTGGTCAGGGGGACTGCACACTCGGTCACTGCTTGTTTTGGTGGAATGTTTGATTAATGCCACCTTCTTCAGGACCTAACAAAAAATCTCCTCGTTCCTCAGGGCCAGTGGGGTTCGATCCATCAGAGTCTCTGCACTTACAGCATTTTGAAAAATTCTTTATTTTTCCCAGTGTGTACTTATTATAATTTATCACTGCAGGACCTCAAAGTCAGCCCTGAATGCTATGTAGCAAAATTCAATTTTTGTCTATGGAAGAAACCAATATGCATATAATCTTCATGTAGGGGTAGTGCTCCATGATTTCTGTAGTGCAGTATTTTGATGCAATGCTCCAGGTGGGTGGTAATACTGACTTTACTTCAAAAGCCCTGTTGGCTGAGTGACCTGTAAGGTCTGAGGCACATGTAGCAGAGGAGTGTCAGTTGGCAGCAGTCCTTCCGTGTCATACCCAGAGGGCAACACACCTAGCTGTGGAAGTGGCAACCCATGGAACCAAAACAAGATATACACCAACCACACATGAAATTAGCATAGAAGGGCCTGGGTGATTGATGATTAGGACTGCAACTGGAACCCAAACAAGTGGTCATGGGTACCCGTCTCGAGACAGAAACAACAAATCAAAATGGATTCAAATGCAATGCTGTCCCATGGGGAAAAAGACACATGCAACCTCTACCGATCAGGTGGAATGACAACTGTGTCTTTCCACATGGATGCAATCATCCAAGCTATCCAGGAGATGCAAACATAATTTGATGAAATAATTGATGAAGTCTGTCTGAATGTGTCCCTCCTTTACCAATATCTCTGAAATGTCATTGACCAAGTCACTGAGGCAGGTGCTTGTATCTCAGCAATGGAATGTACATTCCATGCAACAAGGTCTCCTGACTCTCTGACACCGCAGACCAAATTGAGGATGCCATTGGGCAGGCCCACTTATACAAACACAAAATAATGGTAGTAACAGCGGGAGCATGCCCAGAACATTCCCTCTCTTACTGGCTCAAGACCTCGGTCCCCTCTGAGGACCACTCATCATGCGTTGTTATTGAATGAGCCCATTGTACAATCATCCATATCTCTTGCAGGCACACCACCTCACCTTATCATCGCATGGCTGATAAATTACATGGACCATGGTGCAATACTTAGATTGGCCAGACAGCCAGGGGAGGTATTTCTGGACTTCTGCCAAAGTTATGCTCTTTCTAAGCTACACTCTTAGTGCAAAAGCAAAGATGATCCTTTTTTGCAGTCAAACAGAAAATGCATGACGTGCAGCTTGATTAAAATTTGATATATCCTGTGAAACTAAAGGTCAGATTTGATGAAAGCACAAAGTTCCTTGAGATGCTGAAAGTGGCTGGAATTAGGTGGAAGTGAGATAAACCCTTCTACCATCTGGGCCACATGGAGAGAAGAAACCTTAAGTGATACCATTGGCAAGCCATGGATTCCTTCCTAGCCAGCATTGGTGATGACCACAGGGACCATGCAGCTCAAGAGAGAGAGAAAAGGAAGAGACTGACCAGACATGTACTGCAGAAGGTTGTAGTTCTAAATATCAAAAACAAAAATAACCTACAAAAATATTTGACCAAAATATCAAAATTCCATAGATAAAAAGTAAATGACCAAATTATCAACAATGAAAATATTCATTAATATATTATAAAATGTCAAATTAAACAGAATTTTAAAAATATCTACATCACAAAATATAGGGATCGATTTACAACAGTTACGCTTATGTGCATTCTCAAATTCCACTTCATTTTGCACTTCACAAAACTTAATAAAGAAACAAGATGTGAGTTAAGAATGTCTTAAGATTTATTCTTATACTAACGAAATTCACAAAAAGAAGGCACTTAAGTGATTTAAAGTACTTGAAAAGTAGTGTAATATACATCATGCATATCATATGGCAGTTGCATAATTTGTAATTCCCAGTGCTTAATTTGAGACTGTGGTTTCCGGTGCTTAGCACAGGCACTTAATTGGTTTCTGGTGCTCGGCACGGCACTTGATTGTAATCACCACACTTATGACACTCTGTCACATGTTGGGGATGCTCATCTAATTTAGAGATGAGCAGTACAGCGGTTGGTTATTAATACAATATACATTAAAAATACTAATACCTGTCTCCCAGCCATTCCTTTAGCTTTCGAGTCCTGGAATAACCTGAACTGTCGCACTTGCAGGCGAGAGAGATGGTTAGAAGTTGTTTTGGTACCCTCATTGGCAGCGATGAGGGGGCAATGGGTGGTGCAAGCTGCAGTGGCATCCTGGTCAGGGCCCTGGCACTTATTTACAAACTAAGCACAGATTATGGCTTATTATTCCACAAAACCAAGTAAGCCTTTTTCTTCATCCAAAATTATTTTCCCATAACACTTTCTCCAGAGTTGCTACACCAATTTCCACACTTTATCACACACATAAACAATGAGAGATGCATTTAAAATATTTTGTGAATAGTATTAACTTTAAGATAGTTGGGGCATTACATACCAATGTGACGCTACAGAATTATGCTCCCATATCATTTGCGTTATCCTGCCAAGTAGAACTCATGATTGGTGGATGTGTACATTTGAAGAGCTTTACCAAGTCTGTCCACCCCCATTGTTTTGCTTCATTCTTACCTGACTAAGCATTATGCTCTCTCATTCGTATTTTATGTAATCATACATAAGATATGTGTGCTTACGTTGTTGGCAAAAGTGCCAGATTTTCATGATGTGACACATGCATGTGCGTATCCCTGAGAATGGAATGACTTTTTCATGCTTTATGGGCATGTATCTCTGTGAACATTGTTGTATTGGTCAAGATGCTCATGTTTAACTGCTATTGTATGTGTTGGTGCATAGGTATCCTTGGATATGATAACCATGCATTCTTGGATAGTTTATGTCTTATGTGTATTGGGCGTAATTGTGGTACGATTGTAGTGAGTGTAAAATTTCTGGTGCACAAGCCACGTTATGTGTGGTATATCATTTTTATCTCTTTGTTCTCTGTATTTTAAAACTATATCTTTGTCTTGTATGGATATACGATGTTGTAACATATGTAATCAAGTACAAGATAGGCATTCTTGTAAAGCATTTCTAATATTTCTTTCACACTGCGAATTTGGATAAAGAAAATAAGAACAGGAATAAGTTAAGAGTTTTTTCAAACTTTTCGTAAGTCTGGACTTTTCCTTTGTAATTTAGTCCCATAATGTTCCAAAATTACAGTAAAATAATTAAAAAACATATATATTTCTAAATAATTCTGATGAAATCTAAGTGTAATTATTAAAAATATACTACTTAAAAGTACTTTTCTAAATAGAACTGTATATTATGTATTCTGACTATTTTAAAAAATCCCTAAATTCGTTTTTACACTGTAGGCTTGCACTTTTGCTTTTTGCACACCGAGCGGAGCGCCATCTTTCCTCCGCTCGGCTGGGACACTTTAAGGTGCCATTTTAAAGGGTGAGCGGACTAGCTTTAGTTGTCTGGCTCCCCTGGTGCCTATTTAATGGACACCGCACCGCTGACGCGCAGCGGACGCGCGCCAAAGGCAAGCCCGTCTGTGCTCGTCCGCATCCCGATCGCAGCCAGCGCCAGCCACGCTGCTCAAATAGGTAGCGGTAAGTTCATTACCTGGCCTCGTGATTCCCTCCTGGCCTTAAGGGGGAACCAGTATTTATGAGACCAGGGCAATAACCTAGTGAGTACTGGTTTCCCATACCACTGCAACGCTTGCAATTTCACCTTAGAGGCACCGGTAGGGACAACCCGGAGCAAGGGCCCAACTCCCGGCGCTCAGAGGTTGTTGGCAGGCAGAATTAGAGCCTGTCTGATCAATTGCAGATCACTCCCCAAACACGCAGACGATATCTGGTTATCATTGTCGGACAATAACTGGGATGTGATGTTCCTGACAGAAACGTGGCTTAAGGAGGAATCTAAGCCGACCCTGACCCTGGCTATCCCCCCGGGCTTCCGAATCATCTGTGCCAACAGGGACTGCGACATAAGAGGGGATGGGGTTGCTATCATTTTGAAAAAATCATGGGAGATCTCTACAACAAAATTGAGAAATATGGGTATTATGGAGGGCCTAAATTTCTGTATAAAGATCTCTCCAACTCTCTCCTTTGCTGGGTTATTGATATACCGACCACCTGACTGCCCACACAGCTTTACCCCAGAACTATGCAATTTCATTGCTCAGAGATCATTGCAATACGCCAACTTTACGGCATTAGGAGATTTTACTCTTCACATAGATGATCTTAGCTGTCCCCAGGCCTCTTAGCTAACTATGTCACTTAATGGTGCCAACCTTACACAGCATGTGAAGGCTCCAACTCACAGAGCAGGTCATATTTTAGATTTAATTTTTTTGAACATTCCATCCATGGCAGCAGAGGCCCCCCGGTGTTTGGTCTGGACTGACCACTGCCTGGTCCCCTTCTCTTTCACCCTGAATAAAACTCAACCAAGTGGAGGTATACGCATTATGTTAAAAAGGAACTGGAAAAAGTTAACAGCTGAGAACCTAGGTTCAGTGCTTTCAGTGAGTTTGCCTCAGTTAACTAGCAATCCCAACGGCGATTCGTCCGCACTTAATATGTGGATTTCTACCGCCCTGGACACAGTGACACCTGTGAGATAAGTTAGGACCCCCAGAGAATCCCCTTCTGCCCCCTGGTTCTCGGATGACCTCAGAGCGGAAAAAAGCAGGTGTAAAAAGATGGAGCGCCTCTGGAGGAAAGTGTCGGGCATGCGCGACGGCCGGAACTACAAAAATGGCCGCCGCTGCCGATCGCGCATGCGCGGGGAAAGGTCCGGCAAGTTAAAGCCCGGCCTTCCCCGATCAGCTGCGCTTCGCGCCCTGGTTTACGTCGGTTGCTGACTCACCTAGGGCTTCCGGGTCATCGCGTCGGGTTCAGAAGTGCCGCGGCGTCTCCCGTGGCGGGTTCTCCTTCTCTGGCGTTCCTCGTCGCCCACTCCAGTTTCTGCTTGCCTGCATTCTTGGTGTCCTATGGAGTCAAAGAGAGGAGAGAGAGTTCCTACGTTAATTATTGCGGTAACAGCGCTATGCGCTGCTTTCTCTTTTAGTTTGACTACTTACCGGTTTCAGTGTTTTTGCCTCGTTGGGGGTGTTATGTCTTCCTCTGAAATGTAAAGAAGAAAGACATTATTTATTGATACGTTACTTTCGCCTTACACTCACATTTATGTATTAAGTACTTGAGTTCACTTACCTGGTCCTGTGCTCTTGGCGCTGTGGGGATCCGCTCCACCCTTTTAGGATCTAGGATAGAGTAGGACTTCAATATAGTTAACCTGATGAAAGGATATTTACTTATCGTGAAGTACACGGGTTGAATAGGTAGGCGAATACCCTAAACAATTCCATGCATAGTACTTTTCTACACCTACAAATCCTAAGATACTTTATTATCTTTTCTAGCCTTTGGTCCAAGTCCAGAAAACACCATTCCATAAATATTAAGGAAGAAGGGATATCATAAGGTAGGGACTGTATGATTAAGAAAGTATAGCCTGTCCTATCTCTGTTTCCTTATGTTTATTTTCTGCTATTTCTTTTATTTGCAGCTTTCTTGCCTTACACAGAAGAGTCCCGAGGGTGCCTGAATCAGCTCGTGAAATACTTCCCCTTTTCTTTTCCCTTGTTTTGTTTCCCTTCTTCCCCGGATTACCATCTGCCACCTTGTTTAATCTCAGGTGTCATTGGGTTATTTGGTGAGGTTGCGGACCTTGACTTCATGTGCATGACGTCCCCGCGGAAAATATAGGTGAGACCCTGACAGAAAGATTATAGTCCGGCGGCTAAACTGGCCTATAAGGAAGCCATGAAAAGCTTCGCAAACTGATGAGGGAGGCTAGAAGGGAATACTTTGTGAAGCGCATTAATAGCGCAGAAAACTCTGGTAAAGAGATCTTCAGGATAGTCAGCTCCTTCACTAAGCCTTCCGCAATGGAGGGTAATATACAGCCTTCCCCCTCTCTGTGCATGAAGCTATCGGACTTCTTTGAGGACAAAATACAGAAGGTATATGCCACATTTATAGCAGGGGCTGAGATGGCTGAGCCACAGTCACAGGAAATCCTAAATACTAAGGGCACCCTCTCAAATGTTCTCCCTATTTCCCAGCAGGAATCACTGGCTGAAATCATGAAATGCAAGTCTGGTTCGCCTGAGGATCCATGTCCCCTGAAGTTGTTAAGAACATTGGCTCATTTGATTAACCCTGTTTTAAATCACATTTAGAATACCTCGCTTTCCACCGGCATTTTCCCTGATATTTGGAAACATGCTTTGTTACTGCCCCTATTAAAAAAGCCAAACGCTGACCCGACGGAGCTTAGCAACTACCGCCCGATCTCACTACTGTCAGCACCCGCGAAGATGCTGGAAAAACTGGTGCAACGCCAACTCATCAATTTTATAGAAGGTCATGACATCCTGCACGACACTCAGTCCGGTTTCCGGTCAGGAGTCAGCACAGAGACTGCACTGGTAGAGGTGGCGGATTCTGTAAGAATGGCGGTAGATGCAGGGGCTTCAGCGATGCTGGTCCTTTTAGATCTGTCCTCTGCATTCAACTTGGTTGCACACCCAATCCTACTGGACAGACTCAAACAGCTGGGCTTGCAGGGGGTAGTAGTCTCATGGATCCAGTCTTACCTTAAAGACCGCTCTCAAAGGGTCTTTCTCCAACCCCATCAATCGGAACCTAAGCCACTGTGGTGCGGAGTACCTCAGGGCTCGGCCCTGAGCCCATTGCTCTTTAACACCTATCTGGTGCCACTCTTCTCTCTCATTGCTTCTTGGGAAGAGAAGGCAGTCTCCTATGCAGATGACATCCAGCTGGTGCTCTCTTTTTAAGGATCACTCTGCTGATTCTTTTACTAGATTTAGGGGGTGTTTGAAGGACATTTCACGCTGGATGAATAATAACAGCTTAAAACTTAACGCAGACAAGACAAAGGTCTTGTTCTTCGGCCAGACATCTCCTCCCCCCGCCGGACTTTGGTGGCCAGTAGAAATGGGATCGCCACCTTTACCGGCAAACACGGCGAAAAAACTGGGCATCAAATGGGAGACAGACCTCTCTTTCTCGGCCCAAGTCGTCATATATCAGCCTCATGCTTTGGGAAGTTGAGAAGTTTGAGGAAATTCTTGCATCAATTGCCGGAGGATTGTCGCAGGATCATAGTCCACGGTATTGTGACATCTCGGCTGGACTACGCAAACTGTCTTTACCTTGGGTTGCCTGCCTATCTGATTAATAGATTACAGATGGTACAGAATGCGGCAGCGAGATTAATTTGTCGAGTCCCGTTCCGTCACCACATCTCTCCGCACATCAGACAACTTCACTGGCTACCTGTAGCTAAAATGATAGAGTTTAAGTCCCTGACTCTGACCTTTCGGGCTTTGCAAGATGGTGGCCCGGGCTATCTTAAGCGCAGGCTCTGCCTATACCAACAAGAACACACGCTGAGATCTAACTCCCAGCACCTGCTTTGTGTACCTCGTTTTGCTAAGTCCCGTATGGGAGGCAGGTCCTTCACTGTGGGGACGGCCAGATTGTGGAACTCCCTGCCTTCCCATATGCGCCTGATCAAGTCTGAACGTGAGTTCAGAAAGACCTTAAAGACTTGGCTCTTCAGCCAATGCTAGTACCTAGGTTGGACCTCCCTCACCTGCTGTTGACCGCGAAGCGCCGGGACACCTCTGCTTGAGGTAGCTGTTGCGCTCTACAAATGCTATTATTATTATTATTATTATTAATATAGCTGTCATGTTTTTAAAATATTTCAAAATACAAATAATTTTCATATTTTTAATAAATAAATTTTTTTAAACGCACACTGCACTCTGCACATCGTACTTGAAGTACTTTTAAAAGTACCATCTTTAAAGTCTTTTATTTGTATTTGTGCCGCACTCTCACCTGTTACGGTGACCCCTGACCTCCTGCCCTGTTACGCCGCGGCTGTATTGCCGTTTGAGTGGAGGGCGTGGCCAGGTCAAGTGACTTTTTCCTTACTTCCGTCTGACTCTGCAGTCTAGCGCTCAGCTTCCGGCGGCTCCCCGCCTATTTATTCTGCATGCCAGCGAGGACGCGCTGCGCTATCAGACAGTGATGAGCTCTGCTGGTGGGCTGCTCTGACCGAACTTGCGGTAAACACGCTGTTTTTTTTAAAACGCACTCTGCACATTGTACTTGAAGTACTTTTAAAAGTACCAACTTTAAAGTCTTTTATTTGTATTTGCGCCGCACTTTCATCTGTTACGGTGACCCCCGACCTCCTGCCCTGTTCCGCTGCGGCTGCATTGCCGTTTGAGCGGAGGGCGTGGCCAGGTCAAGTGACTTTCTCCTTACTTCCGCTTGACTCTGCAGTCTATCTCTCAGCTTCCGGCGGCTACTCGCCTATTTAATCGGCATGCCAGCGAGGACACGCAGCGGACGCGCCACCGGCGCGCCAAAGGCAAGCCCGTCTGCGCCCGTCCGCGGGGCAAGGGGCCAGAACCCCTGCATGGTTTCAGAGGGAGCAACACTTAAGGTACTCAGGAGATCAGATTAGAGCCCCCACCCTTAACAGCATGTAGGCACTCGCTATCTGCGGAGACAATGCCACTGCAATGCTTGCACTGCTCATTCCAAACAGGCGCACATAAGGCAGCTCTAGTAGGGCAGTCAATCTCAAACTTCTACTCATTAACTGTAGGTCGCTGAATAAGCACAAGGTGGAAATTCACGACTGCATCTTGGAAAACCAACCTGATGCACTATTCCTTACAGAAACCTGGTTGCACGAGTCCTCCGCTCCTGACATACTACAAGCACTGCCACCTGACTACGGTATCCTCAGACAGGACCGCATAGACAAGCGTGGAGGGGGCATTGCGATAATCCACAAACGGTCCTTAACCTGCTCTATGCTTGCAGTAGACATAGGCGAAAGTGAAGCAGCCTCCTTCACAATAAAGGCAGCCGAGAACCACACAGTCAATGGGTTTTTGATATATCGACCTCCTGGAGTAGCTTCGGGATTTATTTCTCAACTGATAGAACTAGTGGTCCAACCGGCACTACGACATAGCAATATAACTATCCTGGGAGACCTAAACTTGCACTTTGACAACCACTCTTGTGGCAAAGCCCAGTTTCTATGGCATGAACTTGCTGGCCTCAAGCTAACTGTCAGGGACTGTCCGGGACTATGTGGGAAACACAGTCAGGGACTTGGGCAAGGACTGGGAACTGGGTAGAAAACGTACACAGAAAGGGGAGTACAGCGCTGCCCAGGATCATACAGGGAGTCAGAGGAGAAAAAGGGATCCAAAGGGGAAGCCTGTACAAGTGAACAAGATGGGTAAGACTCAGAAAGGAAGGGCACTCACGAGGCAATTTAGCATTCAGAATTACTACACCCAGGACGAATGTGCAAGACATATATATGAAACAACATTAACAATAAAGGGGAGTGTGGGGTAAAGCACTCAGGAGCTCCACACGGTAAGACTGAAGCTCAGTAAGTTCCTCACCCACAATTGCTGTTACAGATACTGACTTGAAAATACCCACATATAGGATACGTATGCAAAGGCAGGGTCTGTGGAGCTTATACCTATGGTGATGTTATAACAGTAACTCAAAGACAATACTCACAGTGAACAAGAAACACCACCTAGGTAGTCAACTGTGCCCACGGATCCTGGCGATCAAACAGGAACACGCAAGGCAGTAACAGCAAAGGGGTAGAACTAAACACAAGCACAATAGACAAGGAGCTAGCAAGGAGGAGTGCTTAACAGGAAAGGATGGAAATCACATGGCACACTTGGCAGAAAGCAAGTAACAAACATACAAGGTAACAGAAGCAAGACAGCAGAATAGAAAGACAGCAAACTAGAACTAGAACCAAGGAAATGGGAAGAAAGGCAGGGACTGGAAAAGGATATACAGAAGGGGAGGCTACAAGGGTATATTAGAATAGTGCAGGTTCAAAAATCAAGAAAACAAAGCATAGAAGGCAGTGCTGGGGCAGGAACAAGAATTGAGCAAAAGCTCAGGAGTCAAAGTAGCACTGCAGATAGTGCTAGTACAGGAGAAGGGAAACTGCATGCTGGTCAGGAACAAGGAATGCTAAGGCTCAGGAGTCAGGGTAGCACTGCAGGCAGTGCTAGGTCAGAGAAGGGAAACTGCTGCAGGTCAGGAACAAGGAATGCTAAGGCTCAGGAGTCAGGGTAGCACTGCAGGCAGTGCTAGTTCAAGGGAACAGGAAATAGCTACAGCTCAGGAAACAAGGAGTCAAGAGAGCACTGCAAGCAGTGCAAATCAGGCACAAGAAATAGCTGAAGCCCAGGAACAGGAATAGCTATAACTCAGGAAACAAGGTAGCACTGCAGGCAGTGCTAATTCAGGTACAAGGAATAGCTATAGCTCAGGAACTCAGGAAACAAGGTAGCACTGCAGGCAGTGCTAATTCAGGAACAAGGAATAGCTATAGCTCAGGAACTCAGGAAACACTGGAAACAAGGATTGGCCTCACCGGTATACAGCTACAATGACCAACACTGGGCTGAAGGGAGCTGGGGCTTAAAAGAGCTCACATTAATCACATGCATCAGGTGTGAGCAGGCTAGCAGCAGCCAGCCACAGGTGAGCTGAATTCCTCCACCCATCCTTGGCCTGCAGGGGTGGAGACGAAGCAGTGAGCAGGGAATTCTGGGTAATGGAGTTTCAGGCATGAGCAGGATGGCTTCCACAAAACCCGGCATGGATTGGGAATGGATGTCAATTCCCAAATAGTGTTGAAATGGCTGGAAGTCAGTATGTACATGAAGGGGAGGGTCTGGAAGCTTGTTAGAACACTGGGAAGCACCACAATTAGGCCCCCTGGTGGTGGACACGAGAATGCAGGGAGCGAGTCGTGACAGTACCCCCCCCCTCCAAAGACCGGCTCCCGGAATCTGGAACTGGATTCAATGCCTTTGCTCCTATGAAATAGGTCCATTTCCATCAGAGATGTAGTACAATATACCAGAGGACTGTGGGAAAAATATGATGGTCTGGAGGGTAGAATATTAGGCTGTAAATTAACAGGAGTATTGGAGGCAGAACCTGAAGCATCCAAAGCCAGTAACGGGGGCTTAGAACCCCGAATCAAAGGTGTTTGAAGTCCAGATGATGGCAGTCTAGAGTAGCACTCTAGAAACGAAGGCAGATTGACTGTAGGGTCAAAAACAGATAATGGATTGGCAGGAGGCACAGAGGTCAAAGGCAAGGTGGCTGAAGTCAAAGGAGGTAACAGGAAGCAGACTTGAAGCTCTGGCCCTGGAGGAAAACATACAGAAGACTCACATGCAGGAGACGCTGGAAGCAGGTATGCAGGAGACCCAGGCCCTGGAGGCTGACATGTTGAGAGTTTTGTCTCTGCGGCTAGAAGTTCAATCTCTGAAAGTATATGTGCTGAGACCTTTGAAGGCTGGCTAGCTGGAAGCACAGGGTCAAAAAGTTGGCAAGATAGAGGCTCAAGGTCGGAAGGCAGGGAGCCTGGAAGCTCTGGTGCTGAAGGCAGGGAGCCTGGAAGCTCTGGTGCTGAAGGCAGGGAGCCTGGAAGCTCTGGCTCAGAAGTCAGACAGGCTGGAAGCTCTGGCTCGGAAGTCAGACAGGCTGGAAGCTCTGGCTCGGAAGTCAGACAGGCTGGAAGCTCTGGCTCGGAAGTCAGACAGGCTGGAAGCTCTGACTTAGTAGGCAGGTGAGCTGAGGGCTTGTGCTCTGAATGCAGGCAGTCCGGAGGCTCCAGTACTAATGGCAGGCAGGCTGCAGGCTCGGGTTCAGATGGCAGAAGGCAGGCTGCAGGCTCGCGTTCAGATGGCAGCAGGCAGGCTGCAGACTCGCGTTCAGATGGCAGCAGGCAGGCTGCAGACTCGGGTTCAGATGGCAGCAGGCAGGCTGCAGACTCGGGCTCAGATGGCAGCAGGCAGGCTGCAGACTCGGGCTCAGATGGCAGCAGGCAGGCTGCAGACTCAGGCTCAGATGGCAGCAGGCAGGCTGAGGTCTCTGAAAGCAGCAGGCCGGCTGAGGTCTCTGAAAGCAGCAGGCCGGCTGAGGTCTCTGAAAGCAGCAGGCCGGCTGAGGTCTCTGGAGACTCTGCAAGAAGACAAGCTGATGGCAGAGAGGCACAAGGATGACAAACTTTAAATTCTGGGAATGGCGATATCCTGTGAACAGTAGATTCCCTGTTGTCAGTAGTGACATCTTCACAGGTCCTTGTCAGATTAAAACACACAGGAGTACTTTCTTCCAGATGGCTCAGAATAGTGCTTATCTTAGAGTTCCTGATGCTCAGGCTTCTTTCACAATTTGGTAGTTCACACTTCACAGTCAGAGGAAATAGGTCAAAGATTCTTTGGCCATGGGAGCTCTTTTCATTTTCTTCTGCAATACAAGGTGGTACAGATGCAACAGAGCATAGAGTACTATAATTTCCTGACTTTTCAATATGTGGTGTGCTTGAAGGCAAAACAGCAAAGAAGGGGTCAGGATTTTGTTTCTTCTCAGTGAGGAGGTTGACTTCAGTTGCAGCAGTTAAATCAAGAGCATGGTCTGAGTCACAGGACATTGTCACATCAGGGAATATGTGGGTCAATGGTTCGGGTTTTGTCTGCATGTCAATGGCCAGTGTATGTGATACCCCCGGGGTGGAACTGACATCACTACCAGGAAGAGAAAGCAAACAAGTATTTAGTGTCTTTCCTGGCATCTGGGGTTCCTTAGAAATGGTGGGACACCTCTCAGGTGTAGTGCCTATACACAGTTTAGCACTAGAAAACAACACATCAGAGGAGGTAGAAATTGCAGAATTCAAACAAATACTTTCATTAACTGGACTATGAGATAAGGTACTATGGTTTTTCTGAATGGAATCTGAGGGATCTGCCACTGTATTGTTCACACAATCCCTGGACCAGCTCTGAGGGGAGCGCAAAAGAGAGCGCAAGGCTTCATTCTCCATTTCTAAGGAGGCTAACATAGAGGTGGAAAAGTTGTTTTCTACAGGGGTTTTAGATTCCCACTTGAACTTTGGGTTATAATTTTTTAACAGGGTCTGAAACATTTTATTCTCTCGTTGTAATTCAAGAATCTTAGATGTACTTCTATCCTGTGAAGACTGCAGATCTTTCTCTAAAAGGACTGTGGTAGACTTGGCAATTTCACAACAAGCAAAAGAGCTACACCTTGGATTTTGTTCAAACTGGCTATTAGCCGCCTGTGTTCTAGTAGGTCTTTTCTCTCTTTTGTTAAACTGATTATTGTTTACTTTGAATGTGGTGTCTAACAAGGTCCCTTTAGTATCCGGGACTGTGATCTTTACTGGACTACAAGACTGGGCAACATTATTTGAATGGAGAACAGAGGTTATATAATGCATCTGCTCTTTCTTTGGTTGTGTGGTTGAATACTGTATTTTACAGCCACTTACAGCAGACATGCGAGAATCAGAATTCTTGTTCAGCAAACTGAGTAAGGTAGCATTCTCCTTATGCAATGCTGACACAGACATTGAATCTGGATCAGAACAGAAGATTAAGTCCGGATCTGGCAAAGAGGTGTTTGAGAGCCAATGAGTAAAATATTCAGAACGTAAATGTCCATTTTTCATAAGAGGATTAATTGTTTCAGGACTAGGGTGAACATTCTCAAACTGTAAAGTAGACACTAAATGTCTCTCATTGGTGGGCACTGGTGAACTGCCCTGCACAAACTTGAATGATGCACTGGTGTGTCTCTTTCTTAAACCTCTCATTATGACACACCTTTAATATTTGCACACACAAATGAAACAGAAAAAGGGTAGCTAACTGAACGCAAAGAAAACCTCACAAGTCACCCTGGAAATGTGGGTTGGTCATTCTGTCAGGGACTGTCCGGGACTATGTGGGAAACACAGTCAGGGACTTGGGCAAGGACTGGGACCTGGGTAGAAAACGTACACAGAAAGGGGAGTACAGCGCTGCCCAGGATCATACAGGGAGTCAGAGGAGAAAAAGGGATCCAAAGGGGAAGCCTGTACAAGTGAACAAGATGGGTAAGACTCAGAAAGGAAGGGCACTCACGAGGCAATTTAGCATTCAGAATAACTACACCCAGGACGAATGTGCAAGACATATATATGAAACAACATTAACAATAAAGGGGAGTGTGGGGTAAAGCACTCAGGAGCTCCACACGGTAAGACTGAAGCTCAGTAAGTTCCTCACCCACAATTGCTGTTACAGATACTGACTGAAAATACCCACATATAGGATATGTATGCAACGGCAGGGTCTGTGGAGCTTATACCTATGGTGATGTTATAACAGTAACTCAAAGACACTACTCACAGTGAACAAGAAACACCACCTAGGTAGTCAGCTGTGCCCACGGATCCTGGCGATCAAACAGGAACACGCAAGGCAGTAACAGCAAAGGGGTAGAACTAAACACAAGCACAATAGACAAGGAGCTAGCAAGGAGGAGTGCTTAACAGGAAAGGATGGAAATCACAGGGCACACTTGGCAGAAAGCAGGTAACAAACATACAAGGTAACAGAAGCAAGACAGCAGAATAGAAAGACAGCAAACCAGAACTGGAACCAAGGAAATGGGAAGAAAGGCAGGGACTGGAAAAGGATATACAGAAGGGGAGGCTACAAGGGTATATTAGAATAGTGCAGGTTCAAAAATCAAGAAAACAAAGCATAGAAGGCAGTGCTGGGGCAGGAACAAGAATTGAGCAAAAGCTCAGGAGTCAAAGTAGCACTGCAGATAGTGCTAGTACAGGAGAAGGGAAACTGCTGCAGGTCAGGAACAAGGAATGCTAAGGCTCAGGAGTCAGGGTAGCACTGCAGGCAGTGCTAGGTCAGGAGAAGGGAAACTGCTGCAGGTCAGGAACAAGGAATGCTAAGGCTCAGGAGTCAGGGTAGCACTGCAGGCAGTGCTAGGTCAGGAGAAGGGAAACTGCTGCAGGTCAGGAACAAGGAATGCTAAGGCTCAGGAGTCAGGGTAGCACTGCAGGCAGTGCTAGTTCAAGGGAACAGGAAATAGCTACAGCTCAGGAAACAAGGAGTCAAGAGAGCACTGCAAGCAGTGCAAATCAGGCACAAGAAATAGCTGAAGCCCAGGAACAGGAATAGCTATAACTCAGGAAACAAGGTAGCACTGCAGGCAGTGCTAATTCAGGTACAAGGAATAGCTATAGCTCAGGAACTCAGGAAACAAGGTAGCACTGCAGGCAGTGCTAATTCAGGAACAAGGAATAGCTATAGCTCAGGAACTCAGGAAACACTGGAAACAAGGATTGGCCTCACCGGTATACAGCTACAATGACCAACACTGGGCTGAAGGGAGCTGGGGCTTAAAAGAGCTCACATTAATCACATGCATCAGGTGTGAGCAGGCTAGCAGCAGCCAGCCACAGGTGAGCTGAATTCCTCCACCCATCCTTGGCCTGCAGGGGTGGAGACGAAGCAGTGAGCAGGGAATTCTGGGTAATGGAGTTTCAGGCATGAGCAGGATGGCTTCCACAAAACCCGGCATGGATTGGGAATGGATGTCAATTCCCAAATAGTGTTGAAATGGCTGGAAGTCAGTATGTACATGAAGGGGAGGGTCTGGAAGCATGTTAGAACACTGGGAAGCACCACAATTCGGCCCCCTGGTGGTGGACACGAGAATGCAGGGAGCGAGTCGTGACACTAACACTTAAATCCATGCACCCGACACACCAACTAGGGCACATATTAGACCCTATTTTCTCCAACTGCTTAGATCTGGTTGTTGACCCCCCGATTGCTGTCCCCTGGTCCGACCATCACCTTGTGGCCTTTTATATCCCCCTATCCAAACCACTCCCTCAAGTTAGAACAATACCTAATACCACTCACAGGAAATGGTCCAAATTTAACGCAGAGAGCTTTACTCAGGCTCTACAATTGAACCAACCCTCCCTAGGTAAGGACATTAATGAGGCAAGTAGAGTAGTTGATAAATGGATTACTGAAGCACTGGATGAGGTTGCTCCATGGACATCCAGTGCTCCCCGCAGACGTACGAAATCTGCACCTTGGTTTAATGAAGCCTTGAGGATGGCTAAGCAATCTTGCAAACGCTTAGAGCGAAAATGGAGGACAGACTTTTCGGAGATAAACAAGGCTGCCTACAAGATGAACTTAAAACACTATCACTCCCTTATCAAGAAGACACGTGCTGCATTCTACAGTGATAGGATTGAGCAAGCGGATAATTCCACCAAAGAACTTTTTTGCTATTCTCAAAGATCTATCCTCTCTAGAGAGAACAGTGGCACCAGCCTCCAGTTCGCAGGAGTCGTGTAATGAAATTGCCTACTTTTTTGCGGTGAAGGTATCAAAAATTTATGACACCTTCCCGGATGAGGCTCGCAATGGCACTGATTGTCAAACCATACGGATCCCGGAGTGGGGGGATAACTGTCTTTCAGAATTCTCCCTTCCCTCCCTAGAAGATCTGAAAAAGGTAGCTTTAAGCATTAAATCAGGCTCCCCGTCAGATCCAACCATGCCTAAAGTCATCAGCATAGGGCTAGAGAGTATACTACCCTGTGTGCAGCAGCTGTTATAAACCTCCTTTCAAACAGGGAGGGTACCTGACACGTGGAAGCAAGCTATTGTTCTCCCCCTGAAAAAAAACCCCTCAGCAGACATGAACCTACTGGAGAACCTGAGACCTGTCTCACTGCTCCCTTATTTTTCAAAAATAGCAGAAAAGGTGGCAAACACACAACTGGTGGCACACATCAACCAACACAACCTATTCCACCCTTCCCAATCAGGTTTTAGAGCAACCTACTCGACGGAGTCTGCCTTACTCTTTGCCACAGAGACAGAACGCATGCAGGTGGATGAAGGCCTGATGACTGCACTGGTCCTATTGGACCTTAGTGCAGCTTTTGACATGGTATCCCATACAGTACTCCTACACCGTCTCAGACTAGGAGGACTGGGCCGGGCTGCCTTTAAGTGCATGACCTCCTACCTACAGGACAGCAGCTTCCGAGTTACTCAACCTCCACACACCTCCAAAAACATTGCTTTATCTCAGGGGGGTGCCTCGGGGATCAATTTTGAGCCCCACCCTCTTCAATCTTTACGTCTCCCCCTTAGCGGAGATTGTGGAGAATCATGGTGTCACCATCGTATCATAAGCAGACGATACGCAGCTAGTGGTCACCCTCTCTCCTAATTCAGTGAAGGCAGCTAACAAGTTTGCAGACTGCCTAAAGGACCTTGTTTCTTGGATGACAAACAATTGCCTGAAACTGAATGGCAACAAAACCGAGATCCTGGTAGTAGGGAAATATCTGTCGATTTGGTCTTCAGCCTGGTGGCCAACAACTTTAAGTCCCGCCCCCAGCCCCAAAACAGAGGTGAAAAACTTAGGAGTCTGGCTGGATTCTACTGTTTCGTTCGAGACTCATACCAGGAAAGTTGCAGGCAAGTGTTTCGGAATCCTGAAAATGCTGAGGAAAACCTTGGACATTTTGCCTCATTCCGCTAGGAAAACCCTGGTCCATGCCCTTGTGACATCTCAACTGGACTATGGTAATGTGCTATATCTAGGTGCAACAATAAAATGTCTCCACAGGTTACAATGCATACAGAATGCAGCAGCACGCCTAGTTCTGAATCTACCCAGGAAAGCCTCCTCTAAGAAAGCACTTGAGTCCTTACACTGGCTACCGATAGCTAAGAGGATTCTCTTTAAGGCCCTGTGTGTCTGTCATCGCACCTTACAGAATAAAGGCCCGCTCTACCTGCGGGACCTCCTCACTCCTTATAACCCAGGCCGACATCTCAGATCTACCGGGACTTACCTGGTTAGAGTTCCCAAGGTAAAAAAAGCACGAATGGGCGCTCGATCTTTTAGCTTCCTGGCAGCTAAAAATTGGAATGCGCTTCCTTTGGCTCTCCGGGCAGAACTGTCAGATAACCTTTTCCGGAAAAGACTAAAAACTTGGCTTTTCCAACTATAAGACCTGCCATTGCTTTCTCCACAACTCCTGTTCCTCTCTGACCCACTTTTTGCGCCGTCTACCCTTTGTTTTGTCTGAATAGCAGTCTCAGCGCGGGGACACATCAGCTGGTGTACCCAGGCACTTTATAAGCGTCATTATTATTATTATCATTAAAAATGTAAACACATTTATTGGTGCTTACAATATAAATAACATTACAAACTTAAACCAGAAATATTCAAATTAAATTATCACAAAAACAACCATATAAAAGTATTTATTGTTAATAGAGATATTATTAAAAAATAAACCCATATATCTAATAAAACATGCAAATATTAATGCAAATTCGCAAACCCTGAATGCATACATACACACATACATATCCTACTGGCAGTCAGTCGCCAGTAGATAGTTATAGTTAGGACCAAAGTTTCCATAGGAAAAGTGTTTGTTTGGCCAATAACTTTGGCGCCGCTTGGCGCATCATCACGAAGTTTTCACAAAACGTTCCCTGTTGGGTTCAGCTGCTATGTTGAAAGTTTCGGGGCAATCCGTCAAGCGGGGGCCGAGAAAAAAGGGGTGTCCCAAAACAAGTTTTCCCCATGTTATGTCTATGGGGATTTTTTAATTATTTTAACACAACTACAGCCCAAACAGCTGAACGGAATTTCACCAAATTCGGCAGAAAGCTAGATGTTGGTCCAGAAGCATGCTTTCTGTAATTTGGTGTAAATCAGTTCAGTAGTTTCAGAGATATTTAGGTTTAAGAAAAATAGCTATCTGGCAGCCTAACAGCATACTGAAACCCTACTGAAATTTGATTGGCTGCCAACACTTCAACCAGGAAGTGTTACCAGCCATATTGGGACTTGGTTGAACCCAGTCCAACAAGAAATGTAAAATAAAAAGAAAAGGGGGCAGGGTAGAATCACCCTGACCCTGTAGGCCTCTTGGGAGGGCCCACTGGGCCCCCCGGGGCCAAAAAGAGCATTTTTAAAAAACATTTTGGTGGGATCCACGGATCTGGCTGACAAAAAAGAAATGAAGCACAAGGCTCTCGCGGTTTGTTTATTATCCGCCCTCGGGTGGGCCAGGTCCCGGGGGCAATGTTTTAATAATGGAGGGGGGGTGCATGGGCCCCCCTCCTAGGGGTTAATTAAACCTCGGGGACCACCACCTCCCCGGGGTTTTTGTTATAATTTATGCGGGGGTGCCAGCATGGTACCCCCCTCTGCGCCCCAGGGACCACCACCTCCCTGGGGCTTGTTTATTTAATTATGGAGGGTGCCTCAAGGACCCCCTCCTAGCCCCGGGGAGCACCACCTCCCTGGGGCTTTCCACCAAGGACCGCCACCTCGCCAGGGCTTTGTTTTAAAGAGTGCAGAGGCCTGGGGATGCACCACAGACTCAGGGATCGCCACCTCCCTGGGGCTTTGAATTGAACTAATGTGGGGCTACACTGGAATAATGAAGGGGGTCTGTCGCTGACCCCCAGCCCCGGGCAAATTGAAAGGAAGGAGGGGCCATGTGACCCCCTACTGGTGACCTAGATGGCCCTGGGGACCGCCACCTACCAGGGCCAGCTCCAGCAATGTCCCGGGATGCCCATCCCCGGGACATTGCAGGTTGCTATGGCTTGGTGGGAGCACCGCTCCAGCCAAGCCATAGCAAACACTGATCTGCTTCGAGTAAGCAAGAGCAGAAAATGCTCTCGCTTACTCGAAGCAGAGCAGAATTGCTTTTGGACAGAGGAAGCTGCATGATAGAAGGATGCGGGGAGCTGGCAGGGACAACAGGGGCCTTCAGGCTTTTCCCGCGGTCCACAATGTCAGAAACTGGGTGCCCTGGGAGGGACCAGGGCACCCAGTATTGTGGCAAGGTCTTGGGGCTGGTCCAGGAGGGGGCTGCGTGGCCTCTCTCCCTTTTAAAAAAAAAAAGAATTTTAAAAAGGGGCTGGGGTCCCCGGGGCCAAATTCAGCCGGAAGGGGGACCGCGCAGCCCACCTCTAATATTTAAAAAAAATATACATGTTTTTTTAAAATGCCAGGCCCCAGTGAATGAGATGTCATCAGTGATGTCACCGACCATGCCATGAGTGATGTAATGTATGAAGTCATAAGCAGTGCATTGCAGGGCGCAAGTTATAGTTAGCTCAGTTAACTATAACTGCTGAATTTCACTAGTTTTGTACAAGTGAAACCTGAGCCTAGCTATAAGGTCCCTGTAACCTTTGTTTTTTTCAGTGAATTTCTAAGTTTTTTTATTCTATTTTCTAACTATAATGTCCCTGTAACCTTTGGTTTTTTCCAGTGAATTTTATATATATAAATAAATATATATATATATATATATATATATCTATATATATCAAAACAATACCCTTTCAGGCCTAGAGTGCTGAATAAATTATGCAAAATAGGAAGCAGAAAACTCTGGGTAGTTCCCAAATATAGGTGGAGAGCAGCTCCTATATAGAGAACCCTGCAACACCAGTGACACTCTGAATCTGCTCACCTCAAATGTTTGTTTTTATAGCAAAGATTTTAAGCATAGGATTAGCACAGTGCCATCCACGCCGAGCTTGAAAGGGACAAAGCCTTTTGCCATTTATACAGCAATATCTTTAAGCACAGGATTAGTGAAGTGCTATCCATGCAGAGCTGTAAAATGACAAAAGCCTATTACCACTCCAGGCACAGTATTACTGCTTTGGATTGAAAAAATAGCATCCAAGCCAACCTGGAATGCATAAAAGCAACCCCTGACACGTGTTTCACTCTCAGAGCTCTTCAGAGAGATATAGCTTTGTCCAGACACAAGGGAGCACCCAGTATAAGCCAAGCCAAACCCTTTCAGGCCTAGATTGCCAAATAAATAATGCAAAATAGGAAACAGAGAACTCTGGGCAGTTCCCAAATTTTGGTGGAGATCAGCTCCTATTTAAAGCACCCTGCAACACCAGCGACACTCTGAATCTGCTCACCACAAATGTTTGTTCTTCTAGCAAAGTTTTTAAGCATAGGATTAGCACAGTGCCATCCACGCCGAGCTAGAAAGGGAAAAAGCCTTTTGTCTTTTACACAGCAAAATTTTTAAGCATTGGATAAGCAAAGTACTATCCATGCCAAGCTGTAAAATGACAAAAGCCTTTTACCACTCCAGGCACAGCATTACAGCTTTGGATTGGTAAAATACCATCCAAGCCAACCTAGAATGAATAAAAGTAACCCTTGACACGTGTTTTTCTCTCACAGCTCTTCAGAAAGGTATAGCTTTGTCCAGATACAAGGGAGCACCCAGTATAATTCAAAACAATACCCTTTCAGGCCTAGAGTGCCAAATAAATTATGCAAACTAGGAAGCAGAGAACTCTGGATAGTTTCCAAATTGAAGTGGAGAGCAGCTCCTATATAGAGCACCCTGCAACACCAGCGACACTCTAAATCTGCTCACTTCAAATGTCTGTTTTTCTAGAAACGTCTTTAAGCATAGGATTAGCACAGTGCCAACCACGGCGAGCTAGAAAGGGACAAAGCCTATAGCCATTTATATAGCAAAATCTTTAAGCTTAGGATTAGCAAAATACTATCCTTGCCGAGCTGTAAAATGACAAACGCCTTTTACCACTCCAGGCACAGTATTACAGCTTTGGATTGGTAAAATTCCATCCAAGCCAACCTGGAATGCATAAATAATTATGCTTAAAAACTTTGCTAGAAAAACAGACATTTGAGGTGAGCAGATTTAGAGTGGATAGCAGCTCCTATATAGAGCAGCCTGCAACACCTGCGACACTCTGTACTCCAGGTTTGGAAAGTTCTGGAAAGTTACTTTCTTTAGGCCACTCTGCAGGGTGTTGAGTATCTAGGACATTGGAGCAGTGGTGATGGTATTGCTCCAAAAATTAAACTAGTGTCTGCCATAGAGAAAGCCCGGTTTCCAGCTGCAGTCATTTTTAGGATTGGCCAAATATTATTCCCGTTTTCTTCCAATGTTTCTGATAAGATCAAACACATTTGTGGTCTCATGGTCAAAAATGTTAATTTTGTTTGGTCAGAGAGTTGTGAAAAGGAGTTTGAAGATTTAAAGAAGAATATTGCCACAGCACTGGCGCTCAAACCAATCGACATTAATGATTCTATTGTAGTAAATACCAATGCTAGTTTGGTGGGTTTAGGTGTTGTGTACTTCAAAGAAGAGATGGTGTACTTGTAACGATTGGCTATGCCTCTAGACAATTAAGGGATGCAGAGAAGAACTATTCCACCATAGAGAGGAGCATTGGCTGTGTGGTGGGTAGTCAATCATTTTAGAACCTATGTGTGGGGAACTCATTTCACAGTTAGAACGGATCATCAGCCACTTATAGAAGTGTTCAGAACAAAAGGGGGAATGAGAGCGTCTCCTAAAATTGCCCGATGGTCTATGAAAATGTTGGAATATGATTTCTGCCTGGATAATGTGACTGTGTAGGCCGATTGTTTGTCGCAATTGCCGTCAGACGGTATGTCTGGTTTGTTGAGTGAAGAAGAGGACTGGTTGGTGGCGGCAGTGAATGTTACCACTAAAGGCAGAGTGTCACATGAAGAATGGGTGGATGCCATCAAAATGAGACAATGTATTTGGTCACATTGTGAAATATCTTTGTGAAGGGTGGCTGAACAAGGGGTGTGCACCTTTTGATGCAGAGTGTTTCCGTCAGGTCAGTCAGGAGTTGGCGATGGTGAATGGTGTGTTGATGAGGGGTGATTCGCTGGTAGTACATTCGTTATTAAGGGAGAGAATAGTTAAATTGGTACATGAGGAACACATGGGAATGAGTGCTACCAAGAGACGAGTAAGAGAAGAGTATTGGTGGCCCGGATTAGATCTCGATGTGGAGAGGAACATCAGAGATTGTGTGTTATGTGCTTGGAGTGACAAATCACAGAAAACTGTGAGTTATCCTTTGGTGGAGTCTGACAAATCAGATGGTCCCTGGAAGAAAATAGGAATTGATATAAATGGTCCATTGCATGCGCTGGGTGTTAGCCCCAGATTTGCCATTGTTGTGATTGACTATTTTTCTAGGTGGCCTGAAGTAAAAATCACTGGAGAAGTCACTTCGGAGGCAGTTATTGTATTTTTAAAGGAATTGTTTATGAGAGAAGAGGTACCGGAAATTATGGTTTCCGATAACGGTGTCCAGTTTGTTTCTCAGAGAATGAAAGATTTTCTTCTAGAACAAGGAATAGAGACTCTTGTTCATCAGTGTATTATCCTCAAAACAACAGCCTTGTGGAGAGGTGGAACAGAACACTTGACGTGGGATTACAGCTGGCTTTGGCAGGAGGAGAAGATTGGAAAGTGGTATGAGAAAGTTGTTGTGGTCTTTTCGCACCACACCTCACTCTGTGACTGGAAAATCTCCATTCAAAGCAGTGAGAGGTCTCAGGGTCAGGGCGTTGTTGTCCAAAGGACTGGAGCGAACGAAGGTGGTGGTGGAGAGTGAGCCCAGTAAACGTGGTGATTATGTGAGTCGGGATTGGGTTCGAGTACGGGAAGGTTGTATGATTAGTAAAGGACAATCTGAGTAGTTGGAGCCACTCAGGTGAAGAAAGTGCATAAATATACACTATTGTTGAGTGATAGAAATTTGTGAAAAAGGAAAACAATAGTAAAGACAACATTGAGAAAAGAATTATAAGAACAAGGTGAACTGGATAGAATCTAGAGCTTTGTGTTTGAGGGAGAAACATGTCCAGAGTTCTCAGGGATCGTAATGATATTAAAACTCCGAAAACGTTTGCTGAATTTGTTATGTATTTTGCATGTGGGGGTATGCCCACATTTTGGTTGGGAATTGGTGTTACTCACTACATTTCAAATGCAATATGTTATTTAGTTTCTACTGATAACTTTTGTGTGCTATCTGTGACTTTGTTTTTCCATTTGTGTTACCTTATTTTTTTTTTTTTTTTGGGCTGTTTTTTTGTTTTGTTGAATTTGTTAAAGAAAGTAGATGTGTAGTGTTCTTGCTATGTTTATTCTTGTGGAATGCTATGGTGTTCGATAGCGCTGCGTTATTTGGGCTCAGGGACAAAATGATTTGTGCCAGTTGGGCTGGGCTGTTTGTCTCCCTCCCGGTCTGATGAATAAATTTACCACGATATTCACATTGTGCATCGGTCTTGGGCTCATTTCAATGGGTTACATTAATGACATGGAATCTTTATAATTTTTACATTTTTTAAAGGTTTTTACAGTCATTTTTGAGAAAGTGATCTGTATTTTTGCCTGTAAAGTTAGGCATGAATATATAGTGCCCATTTCAAAGTCGTTTTTTTTTATTAGTGTTGTGTCTCAAGCACTGCAGGACCCACCGGCACTTACAGCCTTGATCATAGTAGTAAACTGTCCAGATAAAACAGAACTCCAAACAACATGTGTATGATAGCACGGTAACAATCATGAAAACCTTACACTGCTTCTTTATTCGGCATCCAGTTGCCATTGCCTTTAGACCCTACCAAGCCTAGAAGTGAGAGAGCTACTGAAGGCACAAGCCAGGTGTCTGGCACTGGCTCAGCCTGAGGTCCTAGGGGACTCTCATGCAAACATGGAGCCAAGCTTTTATGTGGCTTCAGTCTCCCTCTGGTGCACACATACACAGTAGCGGCTCGTGGAGGGAGTGCCGGGGGGCGGTGGGGCGGGGTGGGGAAGGAGCAGGGTTGGGGGTAGTAAACTACGGCATACGGCCGAACAGAGGTAAGTAAACAAATAAATAAATAAAACGAATTTCATTGCACGCGCTGCATTGCCAAATGCCATGCAGCGCGCGCAACGAAATTCGTTTCATTTATTTATTTGTTTACTTACCTCTGTTCGGCCGTATGCCGTAGTTTACTACCCCCCACCCTGCTCCTCCCCCGCCCCGCCCCACCACCCCACGGCACTCCCTCCACGAGCCGCTACTGCACATACATCATTGTTCAAGTGCTCCTGGGTGAGCAGAGATGTACTGGCTAATAAGGTACGCTTTTTGCATTTCCGATATCAAGATGCAAGGATGCTGTGAGAAGCTGGCCTGGTATATGCTGTCCACTAATGTAAGTGGGCACCTTGCACCAGTCCAGACAACCCTTATGGTGATTTACGAGGTCTCAGACAACCTTAGAAAGCTATCCAAGTGGTAGCTGTGGAGAGCAGCCTTCAGGCTTAGTCTTGAATGAGTGTAAAGCAGCTTGTTTTACCAGAATGCAATCTTATAGTATAGATTAAATGAAAAAGAACCACACAAAGTATTTATAAAAATATGTATTTATTATATAACACTATCTAGTACGTTACAGTATCTCCTACACGGATATAGACTCAAAGCTCACAATACTTCAGCAAAGAAATCACAGTAAATAGCACTAATGCACAATGGGCCCCGGGGGGGAGGGACCAAACCATATACTAAGAAAGTGGTATAAGAACCACGACTCGAGTCAGGACAATGTCGAGAGGACATGGAATCACTGGGACCCCAAGAAACCACCCAAGGTGAGTAGATAGGGACCCCCCGGAGGACGCATGCAGTGTGGGAACAAGACCGCGGGCTCCGTACAACTCTGTGTAAGTCGCGGTTGGACTTTTAAAGATTAAGGACCCTTCCCAGTGAACCCTGAAGAAACCCTGTGGAAGACAGAAGGTTGGATAGCCACCCCATCTGTGGATACTGTCGTACCCAAGTTACCTATCCCAGGGAAGCCGGGTGCATAGGTGTGAAGTGGCGTCGGAAACCGCAGTCGAACCCAATGGAGGACTTCAGGAAAATGCCACTGCTGGAAGAGGAGAAAGTGTCTGTAGGAATCCAAACATGGATTCTTGAAGAGGAGTACCTGAAAGCAGAGGGGACAGAGTCTGGGTCACTTAGGAGTGACCAGGAGCTTGGTAGACGAATGCTCACCAATGTTGGGTGCTTCAGGAGAGATGTCGAGGACATTGACTCTGCAGCTGCGGGGACCAGGTGATGCTGAGGCTGACCAGGAGCTGGATACCAGCTGTCCCACAAAGGATGTCGAGTGCTGAGGGGTCGGTGTCCGGCGGTAGCACCAAAAAGCCTTGGCAAATGCAACCCACGCAGGAAGTCAAGAATGTACTCGGTGAGGACCAGCAAGGTCCAGGGGACTTACCACAAGCAGGGGAGTCTGAGCAGGCCCCTAGAAAGCAGAGTAGCCTAAAGAAAACAAAAGTGACCCTCAAGTGGACCCACAGGCCGGAGGCACTGGAGTCGCGAGAGGACCTCAAGCAGCTACCCAAAAGATGCACCACACAATGCACACGATGTGGTGTGGCTGAATATTCTGGTCACTGGAGGTGCTCGAGGTTGGGGCTACTTGGAGCCCAAAGATCTTCTTAGAAAGATGACAACAAGCCTTTGCAACTGCAAAGGGGACCCACTACCCAGGGGTTCGGTTATTGCAACCCCCATGAAAACTACTGGCCTCAAACTTGGTGAGAGGGTAGAGCAAGCCTTGGGAGCTGTGGAAAACCACCACCTGGATTTCAGAGCCCATGGAGCTAGGAGGAGCTCAGGATCTGCAGACAGGTCAACTTAGTTGTGGTGCCTGCGAATGCAGGGGAGTGACTCCTTTACTCCAAGGGAGATTACTTCAGTTGTCCTTGATGCTTAACAGGTCTTGCAAGGTTCCTGTATGATGCACAGGCACAGACAATGCAGCAGACTGGAAGGGAGACGAAGTCAGGCCCAAACGAAGTCCAGCGAAGTCCAGAGTGCCCAGACGGTGGAAGTGCAATGGTGTCTGATATGAATCTTATCCCACGACGAATCTAGGGACCTACACCCAGGTATGCCCTTAAGTACCCTAGAGAAAGGTTTGGGAAGAGGAAGATTCTGGGGACCCTCCCAGGGGAGGGTCTGGACAGGGGGGAGGTTACTCCGATATCCTTTGTCCAGTTTCATGCCAGAGCGGGAGCCAACGGCTCCCAGGACTGGTATGAACTGGACTATGCACAGGGACACCAAATGTGCCCCTCATGCAGACTTTCTGGCTCTGGCAAGCGCACCCACCCAGCCCTAATATACTAAATCCTGTCTGGGAGGTGGTCACACCTCCCTGTGACAGGATGCCTATTGTTCCACCTTCCTCTGCTCGAGCTTGGCTCAGCAGCAGGAGGGCAGAAATGTTTCTCTGGTCAGCAGCAACCATTTTGTGCTGTCCAGGTCAAGAAGGCTGGTACTGGGAACACGGAGAACCTAGCGGAGGGCTCTTCTAGTGCTTGGAATCATACCTCCCACAGCGTTTACAGTGTGGGGGTATGATTCCAACATGTTTGATACCAAACATGATAGGATTCGTTGCAGCCGTTTTCGAGATGGTCATTGCGTGTTTACGCGGTGCCCCTCAAATAGTATATGGCTGCTTCACTGACAACCCGGGAGAATGGACTCCGTGGGTTGCAGGGGTGTCCTGCTCATGCAGGGGCACCCTCTCACTTAGAAACAAGCACCCTGCCCTCAGGATTGTAAAGGCCTGCTAAAGGGGTGACTTATAGGTTTTAAGTGCAGTGACCCTTAGATATAGTAAACCTATATCTTTAGTAAGTGGTGCATGCACCAACTTACACAGGCTGCAATGGCAGGCCTGTAGTTCCATTTTGCATGGTCTCTCATGGCTGGCATAATGCATGCTTCAGCCCATGGAGAGCTCTGGGGTACCTATGCCCTGGGTACATGGGTACCATATACTAGGGACTGACAAGGGTACCCCAGTATCCAATCTGGGATGTACCTAAGTCCTGAACTTACCAATTTAGGGAGAAAGCAGATAGACTGGGGTCCTGATTAGCAGGATCCCAGTCAGACGAGTCAAAAACCAGCTTAGCACCAGGCAAAAAGTGGGGGTAACCATGCAGAAGGATCCTACCTTCCTACAGATCCCCTAGTGCTGATCAGCCTCTTCTTTTCTGTACCCAGGAGGGCTTGGAGAATCAAGTAACTGAAAATGAGTATGAGACTGGGGAGCAGAAAAGAAAGGGCATGCAGGGTGACTGGCATGTGTGGCAAGCAGTGATCTCAGGGTTATGTTCTGCAGACTGGAAAGAGCACGGGTGAGAAAAGGCAGTAGAAGTTGATGGGCTGGTTTTGATTTTGCATGTGTTGGGTAGGCACTGTGAGCAGATTCTGGGTGCACTTCCTTCCTTACACCCCAAAGGTCCATTAGGAGTGGAAGGGAAGAGATTAAGATCGGTTGCGCAAAAAGAACTGGGTAAAGGTGACTTCAATTCTGTGCCTCCCCTCTATCTGTTAATTCATATCCGGAGGAAAAGAGAGCACTATAGCAACGCACTAGGAATGCAAGGTAGGTGAAACCACAACCTCCTCCACCTTCCTCCTACCTTCCCCGACTGAAACTGCAACTCTTCTAGCTAGAGTAATACATATAATCAGGCTGAAACATTTTCATAAGAATGACAGCCCAGAATTTTAGTTCAATGCTTCATGTGGAAAATTAATAGACTGATTACAATAAAGGTGCCATTAGCAGATCTAGCAGTAAAGCATAAAAATCATATGTACAAAGAACTCAGAACAATTTTAAAAAGTCATCCGGCAAAGATTTGCCTTCTAAGATGGGGAGAAGGGGGTCTCTCTAATCACAGAAATCCACGTACTTTTATAGGGCTTTATACAAAGACCTTCATACATGTTGTAGGAATGCATAGGTGTCAGGATTTGAACCAATAAGAAATAAGTGAGAACAAACATTTTACTACAGAATACATTTGAGGATTCTCTCAGGATAGCTGTACATTAAACTGATACATTGCTGTATCATGAGGCAGAGACGACAAGAAGCGTCCTTGATTCAGAACAATGAGAAACTTTCCTGAGAACACTCTCTGCTTACTCAAGTAAATACTAGTCATACTTTATTTAGAACAGGAATCAGCAGTGGTCATCACGTTATGATGTTGAGGCAAGATGGTGGACAGTGTAAACATAATCTAATGTTAGGATAAACTTAGTTTGTAATGCTATTTAATAACGGAAAATCAACTCTCAGAGGCGCTATACTTCAGAGCATCTGCCCAGACTCCCCCAGGCCTCCTCAACATGGCATAGCATGCACTGGCAATCTGCAATAACCTTCTGGATTCTTTTTAAGCAGGTCCATTTAATCAAGTTGTATGTAAATGTCCCTTTGTAACGTATAAAACTTACGAGTGTTACAAGGAATCCCACCCCATAGATTTAGTACAACACAGGTTTATTCATACATAAGAGCAAGCAGGAACAAACAAGTACAATCTCAAGCAGATCCCATCTCCTCCATGTGTCCCAACCATCCCCCTGCATTCCATTCCCTCATCATCCGTTCTCTCCTTCCTCATCCCACATTCCTTATTATACAATCTAGACAGGACATAACACCCCCCCCACATTTTTTAACCCTCAGAACATACCCCCCAAAAATAAAAGAAACTTAAAATATAAAAATATGACTATTGTGCAAATAAATATCTCTACATTTCTTCCCACATAAGGATTTTGCAATAAAACACCCCCCAACTTACAAAGGAAAGTTATCTGAAATATAATATTCAAACCACAGCGGTGGTCTCTTCTCTAGCTTAGATTTTTTCCTTTTAAACGAGTTACATGTTTGAGGTGAATGTTCTTTGTCATTACAAAAAAAACCTAATTTACTGTAACTTCTCTATCTGCAATAATGGGCGCATCAAATCTATCAGTATCACTATGTATAGGCGCAGTATCTTCATGAAGAGTTTTGTCAGCACTGTTCTCATCAAAAACTCCATCCATTGCAAAGCCCTTTTCTGGAATATTATTTCTTGTGGACAAAGGAACAGAACATTTAGCAATCCTTTTCAAATTCCATACCTTTCCATCAGTTAGTTGCACTGCATTGTTCAGTACTTCTACAACTTCCATAGGCATAGAACTAAATTTACTCTTTTGGAACCTTTCCAGGTTTCTTTACTCAAAACCATTGTCCCACAACAGTTTCACATTGTTTTGTTGCAGGCTTTTTATCATACCAATCTTGTCTTTTAGATTTCATTGATTCCAGCCTCCCTTTTACTGAGTCCCCTGACCACTGTACAACACTGGATTTGAACATCCATCCCAGTGTGCACTTGGCCCTTGGGTTTCTCCCTCTCATTAAAAAAAAGGAGAATACACCGTAGCTTCACACACCAATACCCTGTATGCCCAAACCATTTTCTCGAGCAGCACCTCCCATTCTTTATTATTTACAGCCCACTGAATGCTGTTTTTTATAACACGGTCGACGCGCTCAACTGTGCCATTACTGCTGGGGTTGTAAATGCAGTTGTCCTCTGCTTAATACCTAACCTTTCAGAGTATTCTCTGGTCTTAACAGATGGGAACTGCACCCCATTATCATTAAGTAAATTTGCCGGAATAACTTCTAGCTAAAATACTAGTTCCAAAAATTGTAACACTCTATTGGTGTCCACTTTATCCACAATCTTAAGAATAGGTAATCTGGAATACATATCAATGAGTACAATTAAATACTTTTGTTCTGTGCTGATTGGTCCCATTATATCAATAGCTATGCACTCCCATGGAACATTTAGTACATGACTCAATGTGACCTAAGACTTATTAGCTGTTTTACAAAATTCACAATCACGAACACATCTCTTTATTTCCACGTCCATACCAGGCCACCAAAATGATGCCTTAACGGCCTGTTTAGTCCTACCTAACAACAACAAAATGTGCTTCATGACATAAGTTCACTATTGATTTTTCAAACTTGTTGGAGGAATTTCTCTATCCTCTCCATACATACTCTCCCTCCACACCCAGTTCATATCTCACTTTCCAAAATGGTTTTATCGGATTTCCCATTCCTTCTTGACTTGACCAAACCCTGTCAAGATGCTCCCTAATCTTGGTTAACACTTCATCCTTAACAAACTCAGTATTCCATATTTTTGTAATACACCTATCTCGTAGGTCATGTACGTATGCAATTTGATCTGAGTTCCACAATCCAACTTCACATAATTCCAGTTGTTTGGGAATCCTTGATTAAAAAATCAGCAATCACATTTTCCTTGCCAGGAATAAATTCTACTGTATAATTGTAGTCTTGCAGTTTAATCGACAATCTCACCACCCTAGCAGATGTATTAATGGTGCCCTCAGTGGTAAGTACTTTCACCAATGGTTTGTAGTCACATCTCAATGTGAAGCTTTTCCCCACACAAAAGCTCTAAAATGATCAGTTGCCCAAACACAAGCCAGTGTTTCCTTTTCTATCACAGAATATTTTTCTTCCATATACAAAAGTGATCTGGAGGCATTAGCAATCACATTTTCCTTCCCATTGCTCCCGACTTGGGATAGAACAGCCCCAAACCCCTCACTGCTTGCGTCTGTAGTAGTGTCACTTTGGGCCTCCGGGTCAAAACCTTTTAATTAAGCTACATTCAGAATGCACACTTTTACACTACAAATATCTGACTCACACTCAGGAGACCACTCACACTTACACTTATTCTTCAACAGTTGTCTTATAGTGTATGTTCTTGCTGCAAAGTTTGGAATATACTTCGAGCAGAATTCCACTAAACCTATGAACGACACGACTTGGTCTTTGCAGCAAGGGGCAGGTGCATTCTGAATAGCATCAACCAAAGTCGGCTTAGGTTTAATTTCATCACTATTAATTACATGTTCTAGATAAGTGACGCTGTTCTCCGCAAATGTGCATTTTGAATATTTAATAGTCAAACCCTGTGAACCCAGAATTCTCAACACTTCCTCCAGGATTCTATCAAGCTCTAATCTGCTTTTTCCATACACCAGTATGTTATCCTGAAAAAACTTTGCAACCTAGATCTTACTAAATAACAGGTGCATTAACCGTTGAAACACGCCCGCTGCCGATGCCAAACCAAATGGCATCCTCCTGAATTGGTAACAGCCCTGCGGTGTTATGAATGCAGTGTATTGTTTGCTGTCACTCGACAATGGTATCTGGTGATACACTGCAGATAAATCACCACTTGGCCCCTTTTACTAATGACAGCATTTTGTTGATCTTTGGTAAGGGAAATTGTTCTGCTATAATATTGTTATTCACATGGCGTAAGTCAATGCATAATCTCAATTCCCGTTACTCTTATGTGCCACTACCAATGGTGAAACCCAAGCGGAGCCCTCAATAGGTTTTACTGTTCCCGCATTCCACAGTTTGTCCAATTCTTTCGCTTTATCCTCCCTCAGTGATATTAGAACATTTCTAACTTTGTGTATTCCCGATACAGCCCCTTTTCTAAGTCTGATTTTATGTTTGAAACCACACAATTTTCGATCTTTTTCTCAAGCACAGACAGAAATTTTCTTAACATTTTCTCCCCACCTTTTACACCTTCATCCATTATCAATACTTGTTCTTTACCATTTGGATCCAGGATAATGTGCAACTCCTTCTGACCCTTCCAAACAAGTACCGATGGACCTTTCTTACAAACATATAGTTTCCCATAAGTACTACATTTTTTAATTCAAATTTGAATCAGTGGCACCCTGTCATTTAAATTTTTTCTCCTCCATAACCCTCTGATTCAATATCAGGAGAAGATAAGCTTTGTACTCGCCTTATCCACAAAATACTTTTTTCCATATATCTTCATTTATTATCATATAAGGCAAGCCGGAATCTGCGTACATTTTGATTCCACCACCCCCACCCAATCTTCATCCAACAGTCTGGTTTGTTCTGCACAGCCAAACATCCATCAGAAACATTTAAAACTAGTTTTGTTCTGAATTCAGAACAACATTCTGAGTTACCTTCATCATTATTACTAGTGTCACCATCAGATTCCTCATACTCATTATATACCTTTACAAGTCTAGGTGAATTCCCTGCATTTTTCTGTTTCATGTTTGCTTTTATTTTGGCTACTGTCTCTGATGGTTCTGTTACTTCTGTCCTCAATGCACTCGCACATCTATTAGATATCTCTGCTTTGCGCACAATTGCATGTACATTGTCTAGACAAACATCCCCATTCATCCATTACCTTTCTTGAATTGCATGATTTGATGCATGCATAACCACCTGATCATGGATCAAATCTTCTAACAATCCACCAAACACACAATCATCTGTATCTAACTTCCTTAATTCACCCACGTAGTCGTCAATGGACTCGGTTTTTAGTTGTTTCTTTTGGAAAAACTTGAACCTTGGTATACCTATGCAAACTTTTGGGGCAAAATGCTTATCCAAATTAACCAATGCAATACTAAAAGCATTCCTATCACCCCATCCTGCAACTGTTTTATTCATTTGATGATAAGTTTTTACTCCTTGTGCGCCTAATGAATGTAAAATAATACGTTCCTTGTGTTCTGGAGACATTTTACCATCCAAATCTACTGTTTCAATATAATTTAGGAAGTACTCTTTCCATTTGATCCACCTCAACACAGGTTCCGAACCTGCAGCCCAAAACGCCTGCGGTGACTTAATGAAAATGTCTGCTGGCTCATTGCAACAAGAATACAGTACACACTGGAAAATAAATGTATATAATGTGTCATTGTTCAGTATACGTTGATATGCAATAGACCACTGTCCATTCTTCATCACAAAATAATTATGTGCACCTTCCTGTAGAACTTGGTGTATGTTTAAGAGACCGACCCTTAGGCTTTGTGTTGGACCGTCAGTGCTGTGACAAAGTTAGCATTTCCTTAATCACATGTGAACTTGATTTTCCAGTGATCGGCTGGCTCAGTGAGCTTAATGTCAGTGTGCTTGGGGAATTAGCCGGTTCAAGTAATATATTTGAAAAGCTTGTGCTGTGAGGAGGATTCCGCCTTAATTTCTGCAGTGTGGGGAAGTTGTGGGGAACTTCTTTCAAGTTGGTTATCAGCACGTTTTTTCGAAAAATCCAACTTGACAATTTGCGCGTTAAAAAACTAAATGCTGTACCGCTAACTCCTTGAAACAAACAATTACGCGTTGACTCATCCCCCAAAATGGCCGCCTGCTTACATTACGACGCTATGCAGCTAGCGTCGTCCACTGCCCAGTTCTATATGGCCCCTGCATGCTAAGCATGACAACGTCTCCTGCTGCATCTCACTGCTCCTGTGTTGCTTGCACGGTCTAATACTCAGCGCGTGAAGCAGTAACGTTTCGCCGATTCATGCTCGCACTGCAGGCCCAACCGATTAGGCTGCGATTCGCGACTAGCAAGTAACAGCACTTTAATAACAGTAAGTCACTCACTTATTTTGCCTGCGTCACTTTCTCCCTGATACACCTCTCGCTCAGGAGTGTTGGCACTATGAGACATTCTCTGCTTGCTCCTTTCCTCTGCGATGTTACCCAACTCATCGCCAACTTTGTTACGAGGAATCCAACCACACAGGTTTAGGAAAACGCAGGTTTATTCATACATAAGGTAAAGCAGGTACAAACACGTACAACCTCAAACAGGTCCTGTTAGAAATGGGGGTCTCTAGTTGGCAGAGGTAGGTACATTTGTCCAAATAGGGACCCTTGCTTCTAGTCAGGGTAAGGGGAATACACCTCTAAAATAACCTCTGCTCACCCCCTTGGTAGCTTGGCACGAGCAGACAGGCTTATCTCAGAGGCAGTGTGTAAAGCATTTGTGAACACATACAGTAATACAGTGAAAACTACAAATGGACATCATACCAGTTTAGAAAAATAAGTAATCTTTATCTAAACCAAAACAAGACCAAACGACAAAAATCCACAATACAGTAAAAAAATGACTTTCAGATGGTAGAAATAGTTCAGTTCAAAGCAAATGGCAGATGCGACACTTTTCACACAAAGTACCTTGGATGCGTCACGCAAACAAACAAAATGGGCCACAGGGAAGCTGATGCGTCGGTTCCTTACACTCAGGGAAGGTGATGTGTCGGTTCCTTGCTTTGGGGGAGGTGATGCGTCGGTTCCTTACTGCTGCGCAGGGGAGGTGATGCCTCGGTTCCTTACCGGAGAGGAGGTGATGCGTCGGTTTCTTACTGCATGGGGAGGTGATGCATCGGTTTCTTACTGCGTCCCCCAACGATGCAACAAACTTGGCGCCTCAATGCGATGCGAGGATCCGGAATGATGCGTGAATTCTTGCAGCCGCACAGCAGGCCTTGTGTCGAAATCAGTGCGGTGATCTCAGACTTCGGAGATCGGTGCACTCGATGCGGCACTGCAACGATTTCTTCGGCGATGCATCGGAAAGAGGTGCGGATATGTCTCGCTTCTCGAAATTGCGTTACTTTTCCCAGCTCCCAGTGGCAAACAGCCTCCAGAGGTCCAAAACAACAGCAGGCACCTCTGAGCAGGTCAGAACTCCCAGCAAGGAAGTTCAGGGGAGCTGGTGGAGAAGTCTTTGTGTCCCTGAGACATAAGAACAGGAAGCAAGCTCAGTTTCAAGCCCTTGGAGATCTTCTTCAAGCAGGTGGCACAGCAAACAGCAAAGTCCTGTTCTTCTTTCCTTGGCAGCAAGTAGCCACTGCAGGCCAACCCCAGACAGCAAACAGCACAGGGGCAGTATTCCTCCTCAGCTGGCTCTTCTCCTTGGCAAAGGTTCCTCTTGATTCCCAGAAATGATCTAAAGTTCTGGGGTCTGGGCCCCAATATTTATACTACAAAATCATTTGTTCTCTGGTGGCAGAGAAGCCCTGTGCTTGGTCAAAACCAGTTCTGTCCTCTCTGGTGCAGCTTCCTGGCAGGAGGTGGAGACAGCATTGTGGAAGGCAGACCAGGCCCATTCAGGTGAAAGGAAATCTCCGCCCCCTATTCTAAATGCAATACACAAACTTAGCAGAGGCACACCGGATGGCTAAGCAAGAAAATACCCACTTTCTAAAAGTGGTATTTTCAAACACAGAATGTAAAAATCACCCTCACTAAAAGATGCATTTTAACATTCAGAGTTCAGGCATACTAAACTTTATTTTCCTATCCTTGCTCCCAGGGGTAGTTATGTTTATAAGATGTTATAAACAAACTCCTCATTCTATCCTATGGGAACAGGTAGCCTTGCAATAGTGAAAAACTATCATGACATGCCACACACATCAGGGCATGTCCCACCTTTCACATACACTGCACCCTGTCCACAGGGGTACCATGGGCCTACATTAGGGGTGACTAACATGTAAGAAAAGGGAAGGTTAGGGCCTGGCAAGTCTTGCCAGGTCGACTTGGCAGTACCAGACTGCACACAGGCTCTGCAATGGAAGGCCTGAGTGACATTTACGAGCTGCTTATGTGGGTGGCACAATCAGTACTGCAGCCCACTAGCAGCATTTGATTGACAGGCCCTGGGCACACACAGTGCACTGTACTAGGGACTGACTATCAAATCAGCCAATCATGGAAACACCAATCCATAACAACAATTTACAAAGGGAGCACTTGCACTTTGGCACTGAACAGCAGTGGCAAAGTGCCCAAAGACTCTAGACCAGCAAAACGGAGTCCAAAACACAGGAGGCAAAGGCAAAAAATGCAGGGGAGACCCACGCCAATGATGCCAGGTCTAACAGGTCCCATCTCAATGTGTCCCAACCGTCCCCCTACGTTCCCTTCCCTCATTCATCCATTCTCTTCTACCTCTTCCCACATTCCCTTCCTTATTATACATTCTAGCTTAGTTTGTTATGCTCTTTATTGTCGGAAAATCGACTCTCACAGGCGCTACACATCAGAGCACCAGCCCGACTCCTCCAGGCCTCCTCAACCTGGCATAACATGAACCAGCAACCTGTAGTAACCTTCTGGGGTCTTTTTGGGTAGGTCCATTTAATCGAGTTGTACGTAAATGTCCCTAGAAAACGTTGTATAAAACTTACGAGAACAACTGGGTTTCTTGTCCCTCCACTGACAACACCTTTGAGTACAGTTAATTATTTTTGCCATATTTGAAAACAAATCCCTTGGTTATACAAATCTCTTCTATTTGTTATAGCCTTACCAGACGAAAAGTGGAGTCAAGTAAAATTCCAATAATGCACCTCCGGACTGAACGCACAGCAGCAAGTGCTCATCTCGCTCAGCTATTTCACTGGCTCAACACAAACAACTCCTAAATTAATTTACTGGGTATAAAGGGACTGATATCCGAGTTAGTAAGTGAAGAGGGAAATAAATGAGAAAAAGAGGGGAAAAGGCATAGGGTGGGAAGAAGTGGGGCCCAGGAAGCATGAGTTAAAGTAAGCAAGAGAGGAAAGAAGAGAAAGTGATAGAGGGAAAATGGCCGAGAAAGTGCACAAAAAGGAAACAAAGAAAGTGGAGAGAGAAGAGGAAATGAAATGAAAAAAAGCGAAATCGAAAAGGAGAGAGAAATAAAAAGCGAAATGGAGAATGGTGACAAAGGAATAGCAAGAGAAGATGGATAAAAGAAATGTAACTGGTGTTCATGTAAAGCGCTCCAACAACTTCATGTAGGGTTTGCGCTATGTAAACCTGCCAAAAAAAGCACAGCTCTGACCTGTGTCTCACTTGCACAGAAGATTAATTACTCTGCAACGTATAAGGAGGACGCACGCGTTTAAAAAAGAGCCAGGATCGCCCAACTCTGCAGCACTTGACATTTTTTGGCACCAAGCTCCATCTCCCTTCCGACTGAAAGAAACCCCCAGGTGAGATGTCGGACAGCAGGAAAAGAGATAACACGGCCAAGTGGCAGCTATTGTGTTTCTCTCTTACCTTGCAGGTGACAGCCGGGAAACACAATTCGCAGCAGCCTGATGTTTGTTCACACTGGTCTGGACATGTAACTCCAGGGAATGTCTGGTACGGTACACTAGTTATGAGCAAATTCTGGGAATTTTGCCGTTTTTCGATAAGAATCACAAATTTTCTGAACTATACAGACATAATCACTACTGCCCAGCATTAATTTTAACCACTGGAAAGTTACGTTGTTTGTAACTTTGCTTCTTACATATATTTGTCATTGTGTCGACTTCGTTTTGATGACAATATCACAAAATTATCTTCCTTGGTCTACACAAAGATGTGTGCTTTGCAGGGTTGTTGGGGTCTACCACTATCATCTGCCACTTATATGTAGCCATTAGCGAAACAGATGGCATGAACTCTGGTAACCTGCTTAGCCAATGAAAGCCTCCAACATGAGTACTGCATGTGGCTGGGGGGCAGCATAGATGTAGTTCCTCTTCCACATACATTGTGCCTGTTAAGCAAACTGGCGTCTTTACCTCCGCAAAGAGAGCTATATGCACCAGCTCATATGCAGGCAGAGACATACATCTCTCAGGCCCTTCCCTCCTCCACTTATTCGTTATGACTGACTGTCAGTCTCAATTTTGAGCAAATAAGGAAGGGACATTAATGTGACAAGTGGAAGTTATCACTTGTGACAGCTTCTGCTTGTCCACTCCTGCCATAGGGTATCCAGGACCCGAGTTGGTTACAGAGGAGAACCCCCGTCTGTGCTGCTGATTTCAGGAGGTAAGTATAAGGGCAAGGGAAGTGAGGAGCCTCTTAACCTACTTTTTTTTGCAAATATGCATATCTATGTGTGTATGTATATTTCTTCTTTGTTCATGTAATGTTTATTTTCACACAAAAGCAAAGAGAAATAACAATGGTAGGCAGTACACTCTTGTTACTGTACATATAGGGGAGGCAGTTGCATCAGGTGAATATCACAAGAAATGCAGGTGACATATATCCCGTTTCAGACAAACATGTCGGTAGATATAGCGAGATACAGCACAGTCTGGTTTTGGGGGGGGCTTGAAAGGTACTGTTCAGTATGCCAGGTAATCAGGTCCAACAGGGGTATTTAGAGGTAAACTTTGGTGGCTCATGAAAGGAGAGAGAGAAAGAGTGTATGTATCTCTGAGTCAGTAGATGTGCGAGTGTGTCTCTCTATGTGCAAGGAGGAGCTTAACCCTTGTCTAGTCATTCCTTTCCTTGACCAGGTGTGGTCATTCTTGACATAATTCTGTCTATCCCACTCATAACAGTGGCCCTCGCGTAATGGTGCCCATGCTTGACGCATAGTGGGCATTCTTCATATAGACATGGCTACCTATGGCATCACAGTGACTCAGGTTTAATGCCACCTATCCTTGAAGTATTGTAGGCATTTATGACATATTTGTGGCTCTTATTGGCACAATGATGTCCATCATTGACAGATTTTTAGTAATTCCTGGCATCATTATGCCAAAGCCTTGCATGACAGTAGCATAATGATCCCCATCTTTTAACATATAAAGGCTTTCTTGGCATAATTGCAGTCCTTGTAACTGTGCTGGCTCTGCTATAAAGTTGCCCAACCTTGACATATTGTAGGAATTATTGTTATCTCTGGCATAATGTCACCATCATTGATACGTTGTGAACAATCTTAACATTGTCGTTGATATTCTTATATATTGTTGGCCCTGGATTAATGTTCTGTTATGTTCAGAATGGTGTATTTAGAGCACATGCTACCATTAGAATGGCATTGTAGCACTATGTTGGTGCCTAATCTAATATTTTGCGGGTATTCTTGCTATAACTGTGGCAATTTTTGAAATATCGTTGGCCTAGTACAATGCTGTCAATCTTTGAACTATTGAAATTGTGGCCATCTCTACATAGTGGCGTTCCTGAAATGATGGGGCTCGCGCTTGATATATCGTTGTATTTCTTGAAATAATTCTGCTATCCCTTGAGCAAAGGTGGTCATGGCCTAATGATGCAATTACCTAAAATATTAAAAGTTTTCCTCTGATAATTGTTGCTATTTTTCACATGATGCTATGCTGTGGCTGTTATTGCAATAGTCCCATGGCAGCATTTCATCATCTATATTGTTGTTGATTATATTATCTCTTCTGCTGTCTGAAGCCTACGTAGTGAAAAATGATCAGATATACCTGTTATCTTATTCTGTAAATCGAGTGATTTGATTAACACATGAGCCTATAAGATCTGCCTAGCTCTGCTTTTATGGCTTGTGAATGTGAGCTTTGTATACATTATTAGTTTTCCATCCTGCCCCTACCAGAAGATTCTCATTTGTTATAAAAGACTCAGAACCAACTTCGAAGGGGCTGATTTAAAAATTGGAACAAAGTAGAATGTAGAAGTGAAGAACGCTCGTATATGCATTTTGAAAATGATAGGCCAGGTGAAATTTCATAATCATATTCTCCTAGTTGCCTGCTATGTTATATATAGAGCTCCTTGGTCAGTTTTTGGGAACTGTTGTGATGGGAATGTACCCTGCATGGTAAATGGGTTTGTTCTCCTGCCCTGAATACCCGACTACATTTATCTTCTATCCTGAGGTTTTATTTTGGTCCTGGCGTCAAACTAATTTGTCATGTGCAAAGAGACCTAGGCCTGTATCTCACTATGAGAGGTCCTGGACTTGCCCTGTAACCTGGAGGGGGTGCATGGAGCATGCCCCCCGTTGTGACAGTGAACTACTGTCCCTGTCATGAGTTTAGTACATGGATCTGAGGTGGCAGCATACCATGTTTTAAGGATCAATAGTGTGATCAAATCTTTTTATCTGGAATACTGAAGTGGAGGACTGCCAGCCCACTAATGTAAAGTTCTGCTTGCATGCACTTGGCCAGTTCCTTGCACAAACATTCAGTGTGTGTTATGTGTGTGTGTTATGTGTATGTGTGTTATGTGTGTGTTATGTGTGTGTCTTTGTGTGTGCGTGTGTGTGTGTGTGTGTCTCTCCAATGTGGCATGTGTGTGTGTGTGAGTGAGCCAGAGTAGTGGAGGCCAGTGGGATCCATTATGGAGGATGAGGACTGTACTCCTAGACCACAGAAGTGTATTGCTAACGTTTCCAGCGCCGCCTCACTGCTTTCTCGCAGTGTGAGAAGCAGAAAATAAAATGGTATTTTAAATACCATTTTATTTTCTGCTTCTCGCGCTGCGAGAAAGCAGAAGGCAGGGGTATGCCTGGTTTGGTATGCCTGGTTGGGGGCGGGCGGGTGGGCGGGTCGGGGAGGAGTGGCTTGCACCACTCTGAGTGCCCTGACTGTTTGGTCGGCCCTGGGGCCGACCAAAGCAGTCATGCGCACTCTACATTTTCTCTATGTAGGCTGCATGCAGCCTACATAGAGAAAATGGCCTCCCTACAGGTGCCCGGCTGGGCGCTGTCCGGTACTCCCCACCAATCACAACGCTGCCATTGCAGCGTTGTGATTGGCTTAAAGGAGGGGAGGGAGCATGCCTGTTCCTGTTCAGGAGCAGCAGAGGCGGCGCGGGACTCGGCCCAGGAGCAGAGGCGGCGCGGACCCGGTCAGGTAAGTTTTCATTTTATCTTAACGTTTCCCCCCCCCCCCCTCCCGCGAGTATTGCGAGCCACGACTGGACAGAATGTGAGACAGAACCAAGGTTAGACAGGGGGCAGGCCCTTTACATTTCAACAAAACATTTGAGGAAGACTGTGGAAATCTCCCCTGAGTGGGGTAAACCACTGATAGCGCTGATAATGACTCATTAATGTCCTGTCGCTGATGACCGTGGGGACGGCAGGAACTTGTTTGTATAAGAACTTCGCTTTTTTTTCCCCAAGCACAGAAGAGGTGCAAACGCCACGCATTTCATCAAAGGGGCGGGCCATTGCAGGCACATCTTGCCTCCTTACTCAAAATATTTACTCGAGAAGTTTCCCGTCCCAGGGCCCTGCATTCGGACACCGCCGCTCAGCACTCCTGGCCTCCTGCAGAAATTACGATTTTAGCTCAGATATTTAGCAAGGTGGCTCCGTATGGTAAATATATAAAAGACAGATTAGCTGCGACATTTACTCTTGACAGCTGATTTCGCTCCAGCTGCCAGAAAGCAGGAGTATGTAGGCTGGATGTTGACAGGCGACGATAAGCCTCAGCATACTTTTGCACTTAAGTAGGAGATGGTAAGTGAAGCCCTATTACCGGACCTATGGGAATTCTTTTATACAGATGCCTCTGTCTCAGGGTAATGGACGGAGTCAGGACCATTGGAGGGAATGCACCTGTAGTGTGAGTGATCATTGGAAGCCATGTTCCTGAATATGGTGTTGTATTTGGAAGTGTCCTCAGCCAGATCTCAGATCTCATCCTATGTCAATGTATGAAATAACTAAGCGGAAAGTCAGTGTAACTTTGGAATATTCCCCTGCTGTTCCTTTGCCTCAACTGCAGTACTATTGGAATTTGGAAGCCATGCGGAGCCCTCCTCCCTAATGATCCGCGTTATCCTTCAAGTAATTGGCTTCTGTCTGTCAAATTTGCATCGATATGGCCTTGAATTTGCAGTTTTGTCTGTCGGAGTAATCTCTGGCTGGGAGCCGTCAAGCAAGCGGTGGAGAAGTGTAGTGAGGCAGCGCCGGGAATTGATGCCCAGGTACTGGTCCTCTCCGTTCTAAGATGCAGCTGTGCGGCTGTCACATCATAAACATTAGGAATTCCATGATGAAATCATGGCTCCCAACAGGCCCCGGTGACCATTGGTGAGTAATTTGCTGTTTTATTTTTTGATATCGTAGACATGACTGTTGTTTGCCATAAGCGCAGGCGATGCGCAATGAGTACAGCCAGGCCTCCGAGCGCTGTGACCGTTACATACCAACGTGCTGTAAACCAAAAGCTCCCTTGAACGAAGCAGATGGTTTTACAGCGTGGTTACTGTTTATATTGCCTGGAAGGGACATGCAAATACAGAGGCCACTGTCCACCCCACAACCTCATCCATCCATAAACCACACATCCATTCATTCACCAATCAGCACATTTGCCCATTTATCCATCCACCTCCTCAAACACATTAATCCACTCACCCACCTATCCATCCACATCACCAGTTATTCATACATACATCCATCCATCCACCCATCCATACATACATAAATACAAACCTATTTGCATGCATGCATCCACCAATCCACAACTGGCAAATAACACTGATCGATTTCTGAACACTCAATGAATGTATAAAATGTTAAGGTATTCCATGTCAGTGATTTAGTTCCTGTTTATAATTCACATGTTTTACTTAATTTTGCATTCTTTATGAGTGCTGCTCACTATTTCCAGGATGTTGTATTTCTTTATTGTGTGTGTAGCATATTTCTCTTGTACAGTGCATACTTTGAACTGAGTCGCCATCAGGCATTTTTAACGGGCCACCATTGAGAGCTCTAGAGCAAAGGCTGAAGGAAGCGCACATTTCTCACAGTGTCAGTGAGTCAAAAAGGTGTTCAGAATACTTAGTCATCCAATCCTTGGCCTCTCTGCTGAACAAACAGAGCAATGGTCACTTATTCCAGTTGCAATTGTGATTCTGTGCAACTGTGTGTGAAGGAGGTACACAATTGCCAAAATATTGAGAAGGCTGAAAGTAAATGAAAAAGAGCGCTTACATGTGAGTTGATGCAATGTGTGTTTGGAGGATTGTAAACTGAAGTTCTCTGGTTATAATGAATAAGCAGCTACCCACGTCATTAGCATATGAAATCTCTTTATTGATGTCATTGCACAATTGCTTTATTAACCTTCTTGCTTTCTCAAATTTGCTTGAAAATGCACCATTTGCCCACTCTTTTTTTCTCAATAATTTCTCGGGGGAGAACCCCCAAACCCCTTATGATTGTTGGGCGTGCTCGCTACGCTCTCCACAAGGCACTTATCCTGCACTTTTATGCCACACCACTTTCAAATGTTACCAGCCGCCACTGGGGAGGAGCCCTAGTCACTTAAGTGAGGTGAGTGGAAACAAGGCTACTTTAGATATTATGTGAGGCCTTTTGGTTAGCAAATGATTACTCTTCTTGAACACTGCCATTTGCGGGATGGTAGAGGTGAGTGTGCGACCGCAGAGTCTGTTGTGAAAAGTGAGGAAGCCTTTAGGTGGAGTCTGCCCTTTTGCCTTTCCCTTAGTATTCATTCAGTTGGGCTTACAACAGAAATATCACACCTCTTTGTGCCTCTGTTGTGGCTGATTCAGGATGGAGACACCTTGCTCTGTCTTACAAAGACACTTGTAAGAAGAACTACCACAAACTGTTTCTACATTTTAAGACAGTGGGTCCACATCTCCTGTCTAAAAGTTGTGTATACAAGAGGGACCAAAATCACAATGCTTGGTTCCAGTTCCAAGTCCTCTATGACCAAGGAAAGGAGAGCTCGGAGGGCAGCTGTGCAACCAGGGCTGGTGTCTGCCTTGCAGCCAGTCTTCAAAAGATGAGGGGACAACACCTTCTCTTGCTGGAGAAGGTATGTACTTGCCCTGGACTGCCTAGAAACCTACTAACCTGCTAAGAGAGGAAAACAGTCTGTTTGGCCTTACAAAATGAGGGATTGTCTAGGAAATGTTAAAGTCAAGCACATCTCTGGTGGCTGTGGGGTACTCAGAAGAAGCAGACTAAATCTGAATAATCTGGGAGGACCCTAGTGCCTGAGGACTACTCCAGACTCCCCATCCAGGTCATGACAGGAACAACAGACCTGTGATTGCGTAATTGCTCAAGGCCCTGTCTGGACTGCTATTGCCTGATCATCAGAGGTCATGTGGGGCTGCATCTACTGATCTGCTGAAGGCCTGTCTGGGACTGCATCTATCAAATTGCTGAAAGCCAATGCAGGCTCCTTCTACTGAAGTGCTAAGGCCTACTCAGGGGCTACACCTGCTATCCTGTCAGCCTGTACATCAGCTATAATTGTGGATTGCAGAGAGAAACCTCCTGGAACCTATCAGGACTGCATCGTCTTTAGGACTGCCAATTGTCAGGCCAACGTCTGCACTAGCCACTCTATCCAAGATGCTGTAAAGAAGAGGCTGTTTGGGTGCGCTGCTAAACCCAGCCCTGCACCTGTCGCATAGGAACTACACTGAAGGGCGCTGGTGCGCTGCAGCTCTCACTAGTGTGAAGGAGTGCTGCCGGAGAGTAAGGTAGCTCTGAAAAGATTTTGAGTGAACTCTTTCATCCTCTGAATGAGTAAGGCTTGAGAGTGAGCGCACTACAAACTGTGGGTGATTGAACTGCACCTGAGCCTGATTCATGCTTTTCTTGAAATCTCCTAAGGGGATAGAGGGAACCCAGATCTAGGGGAAAAAGCCTGGGAGCAGTAGAAAGGGGGAGCGGGGTGGTGGAAGCACCTACAAGAAATAGCGCCCAGTGTGATTAATGAAGTGTGTAGTATTTAGCATAACTTTGTGATTAAAGTACTTTTTTTCTTCCAAGGTTAAGCACTGGGCTGAACATTCACTATATTAGATATGTTGGTTGAATGTTGAGCTCTGAGCTCGAGCACTCTCACCTTACTTCCCTGAGAAGCCAGTGATTGCTTGCCCTCGCTACCCAGAGGGTCAAGTTCAGAAATTATCTTTTGCAGAGCCATATTATGATGTGCCCATGAACCCCAGTGGCAAAGCACCTTAACCTCTAAAGTTGAGGCCCAGTAGCCCCTGTTTACGTCTGGCTACCTGAATGGGATCTGATAGTTTTTTCAATGTTTTCTTGGGAATTATGAACCACAGGGCTCCTTTCCTGGCATACTTAAAAAGTATTAGAATATTTTGTTAGTGTCACTTCAGATCCCTTGGCGTACTCTTCACCAACTTACGTGTACATTGTTTTCCTACATGCACCATCTGGCCCTTGGTCTCTCTCTGCAGGATGTTAGGCTCACTGGCAAAGTGTGAATATGCAAATTGAGCAGGGTATTTATGCCATATTGCTTTCAAAAATCAACAGTCGATACTGGTAAAAGAAAAAAGTACAGGAGTCATAAATTGTGGTTCCCCTCAATACTTCACTATACCACCTACAAATAGAAGCCCTGTTAGACTTGGCATCCTTAGGGTGGTCTTCCCACAGACTTTTTGCTTTTTAGCTCCACATTTTGCTGATTCTTTTTGTTTGCCTTAGGACTCTGAGCACTTTACCACTGCTAGCCAGTGCTAAATTGCATGTGCTTCTCCCCTAAACATTATGACATTGGTGTATACCTGATTGGCAGATTTGTTGTGCTGGTAAGACCCTTGTAAAGTGGTATACCATATACACAGTTCTTGTACTTCAAATGCTACTAGTGGGCTGCAGCACAGATTGTGCCACCCATAGAAATAACCTTCCAAACCTGTCTCAGGCCTGCCACTGCAAGGCCTTTGTGTGCACTTTACTGCCACTTTCACTTGCCATTTAACACTACTTGCCAAGCCTTAAACTCCCCTTTTATTACGTATAAGTCCCCACTAAGGTAGGCCCTAAGTACCCCTAAGGGCAGGGTGCTATGTAAGTAAAAGGTAGGACATGTTCCTTTATGTTTACATGTCCTGGTAGTGACAAACAGCCAATTTCGTGTTTCACTACTGTGGGACTTACTCCTCTCATAGGCTAGGATTGGGAAATCCTTAATACACGTTTAAGCTGTAATTCCTGATCAGAGAGTAGTAGCTATTTCTTGTTTCATATGTTTGGAATGTTAATGATAGATCCTCATTACTGGTGAAGTTGGATTTCACATTACTCTTTTAGAAATGCCACTTGTAGAAAGTTGACATTTCTCTGCACTTACTGCTCTGTGTGCCTGGCAGCCTGTCTCCAATACATGTCTCGGCTAGGTGACAGGTACACTTTGTGCATTCCCTCTAGACAGCCACAACAGAGGAAGGATAGGTGTGTCTGAGTACCCATGCAGATGGCCTTGCCTGAGCAGGATGGAATGAAGGGGCTAACACTTCACTTGAATAGGTTGTGTCCTGTCCTCACACAAAGGACTGATTACCCCCCACATATAGCCTGGCAAACAGAACTGGGTTGAAAGGATCCTTGTGCACTTCAGAGAGCTGCTTTTAAGTCACCCCCCACATCAGAGGCACTTTTGGGTATACGTACTGGGTCTCTGACCCCCTAAAATCAGACAGACTGATCTAGAAGGCCTGTTTTTCTGTTTATTGTCCTGCTGCCTGCTGCTCTCTGACTCTGCAAAAGGAGAGCTGGACTCTGCCTTCCCTTCCCTCTGCCCTCCCTGAGGGCTTGCTGGCTTTCTGAAGTCTCAGGGACACAAAAGACTTCTTGCAATCCTCTGGTGCTGCCGGACTCTGCCATCTGTGAGTCCTACCCTTGCTTAAGTGCCCTCTCCAGTTTTGGGCCTCAGAAGTGGATTCTGCAGCTGTTTTGCTACAAAATCAATGCATCGTTACCACTGCGCTGATCAGAACTGACGCATTGCCCTTCGGCGCTGATGCAATGCCGATCCGGAGACAGCCCTGCGCGGCTCAGTGACGACGCAGGACCTGACTGCGAGGTTCAACGGTGATGCAGTGCCGATTTGAGGTCCCTACTGAGAGGTTCTATGACAATGCAGCGCCGATCCAAGGTCGCGACTGTGAGGCTTGACTTCGACGCATCGACTCGACTGCGAACCAAAGCACTGCCTTCACTGCATGGAGAGGAGCAGCGCATTTCATTGCTTGAGACCAGGCAAGGTACTTTGTTCACTCGGCCTGTGTGGGTCCTTTGGCAGCCTGCGCTTCCACGAGGTCAGCCCGAACTTTTACTTTTTCCCGTTCAAGCGCGACCTAATGTAACCTTTTTAGCGCTACTTGCTTCTAAGCACTTTCCTGCTTTTATTACTTTAAAATTCAATATCTCAACTTCTATACATTGAATTGTTGTCATTTTGGTCTTGTTTTGTTCAGAACATAATAATCAATTTTTCTAAACCTGTGTGGTGTATTTTAGTGGTGTTTGTTGTGTTACTGTGTGTGTGTGTTGCACAAATACTCTTTACATAAGCCTGACAGCTCTGTGCAAAGCTACCAGAGGTTGAGCACAGGTTATCTTTTAGTGTGTATCTAGTTTACCCTGACTAGAGTGGTGGTTCCTACCTGGCCTAGGTGCATACCTCAGCCAACCAGGAATCCCATTTCTAACAAGCCAAAACTCTCTTTGACTTGGACTGCCCTTTTATGTACCAGGGCCAAAGTTTTTTCATATGATTAAGGCTCTCGGTTTTCCATTTAAATTTAAACAGATTTTTGCATATAAATACAGACGGAAAAGTAGTTTTCTTTTGTCTGTATTTATAAATAGAAACTGCAAAATGCTGATTAAATATGTTTAAAGTTGCTGATGTCTGTGAGGAAAAGAGAAGCCTGTCTGAATGTAGACCGAGAGAGGGCTTTTTGGATTTCAGCTGAGCCCATAACAAAGGTCGACATTAAGGGGCCATCAGGCCTCCTTTTGTTTAAGTATGGTGGCTGGGCGCTATGGGGGGGGGGGAGAGGGTGGAGATGATCACCTAAAAGCAATTGAGGGGAAACAAATGCACACAGCTTATCACTTCACAGGTACTTAAGAGAGGCATGCTTTTGATTTTGTTCAGTCCTTGAATCCAAGAGATATGCATGCACTGTAGGAATGTTGGATGTGTTGGTCTGTCCCAGTATTTACATAAATAACAATTTAAATACCACTATTTTGTTTTCATTTCTTTATAGCACTACAGCGCTACTCCTCCCAATACAGGGTGTAAGAGCGCTTTACATCACACTTTATACATTGACAAAAAATCATGTGTGTGTAAATCAATGCGTATGATGTCTTACATAAGACAGAGAGGGTTACAAGGTCCTTCATCACTCACTGTGCTATATTAGAAGGATTGCAATTTATTAACTGCAAGTAACAAAAGGATCAATTTGTTAAAAGCAGTAACCCATTTACCCACCTACATAAATCTATGTAAACCTATAAAAATAAAGCACACATTGCCTATGTAAATAAATGTGAAAAAATACTAGCTGCAGCATCTTTTTTTGCTTGCGACAAAATTAAAAAGTGGATAAATACAGATAAAATGACCAAAAATCAAATTTGGATAAATACAGACGGAAATGTTAAAAAAATAAATACCATAAAATCGGGACCCCTACATATGATGCTAGACGGACTAAAAATAGTGTTATTAAATGTGCGCAAAAAATGTACACATAATTAAGATCGATTAAGGCACTCCTGCCCATCAATTTTATGTGGTATCAGCAATCAAGACTCAGAAAAAAGTACCTGAACTAGAGGCACTGACAGTTTCAAACACATGAGGAACTTCAAAATACATTTCACACAGAAGATAAAAATCAAAAGAAATTGATAAAACAACTCCTCCTAACAAACTCTTAGGATGCGCATTGTCAAATCTGTCTGTCCTTTTTAAAGTTACTTTTTGCTTCTGAGGTGTGTGGCCTGGCAGTCAGAGTCGCCGGGATCTGAGAGGCACGATATGCCCATACTTTTTTAATTTAAGAAAAACAGTTTTCCTACTATGTATGAAAAGGCAACTGTCCTGGGACGGTTAATTCTGAGAGTTCTGCGTTGTATCTTCCATATAAAGCTCCGAAGGCTGAAATCAATATGTCGAATGTGTGCACTGGGCTTGGGAGGGCTTGCAGAAGAGAGCAGGAATGACACTTCTTTAAGCTCCCCCCATCCCCCTGGCCAACAAGCCCATTCTCCCCCCAGTCTCAGACAAGGGCACTATAGCTTGTGCACTCAAACGGGGCATCAGACTTTTCTTGGATCTCTTCCCTTTGTTTGATGCCGCGTCATCTCCACTCCCTACCTTCCTTGATACCATTCTGTATTACCAACTGCGAGCCACCTGTTGCACCATGCATGCTACCTTCCAGTGGCGGCTGGTGGAATTTGAAACTGGTGAGGCATATGCAGAACGAATCAACGTATGCGAGCGAGCGCAGCGAGCGAGCCCGACCGCAATAAGGGGGGGTTCGGGGGTGGGTTCTCCCCCCGTGAAGATTTTTTTTTTAAATTGGCATTTTTTTGGTGCGATTTTCAGCACTATTTCTGGGATAAATGGACTAAAAATTCAGTTCTTCTAGGCATTCATAAAAGAAAACTCATACATTATTTCAGAGAATTTCTGGGTTGCCAAGCAAGTCTGACTTCTGAAGAGGGCTAGTGTACTAATTAAGACTGCTTTGGCTCTACCCTTTCCAATAGAAAACACTAGTTAGTGATGTGAACAAGTTCAATGGACAAACCTGGGGTCCACTCTCCAGTGGGCGCTCCAGGGTCCTTTGAGGAAGACAGGGCGCTTTTAGCTGCTCTCGTCATGGTGGCTGGAGAATGAATAGCCAGGAGAGGACACCCGGGGCAGTGCGCACCTGCCTGGATATACCACACCAGTGAAAACACCTTGCCCGTTACTATTGCCACAACGCACCTCGCCTCCCAGGGCACTTGACAGCTGTGTGTGCATACAAACATTCACCGGTCCCCTTTCCCGCCCTCAGCCGTGGTTTGGTGACGAGTGCGTGACCGAGTCATAACATGCCCACCGTGTGTTGCCTTGAGTAACCGCACCTTGAGTAGAAGCGACACAGTATTTGTAGTGCTTAGAAACGGCAGTATGAAGTACTACATGAAAACGTTTTTTTTTTTATATTTGTAGTTGACTATCAGGTACCATGGCACGAAATGTCAGGCACAGAAAATGCGCTAAGGTTTGCTAATAAGCGACTGGGTTTCGAAATGCCAGTCTGGCACTCGACCAGGATAAGTCTGTTCATCAGACATTGTCCCATGAAATGCACAGAACCATGAAACCACCTTCTGCCCCTGTGTCAATATAGTCATCAGGCGACACGCCCACCAGACTCTGGGATATGGCGTTCCCATCATATACATAACAATTAATAGCCATTCCCATCAGATATACAGCCTTGGAATATACTATGAAACGCCCATCTGAGACTGTGGCTCGTATTTGGGAAAATAGGCGGGAGACGCCAGTGCAGACAGACAGACTTCTGTGAGGCAACACACCCTGGAAAAGAGAACTGTTCGTGCCTCTTCTTCGGGCCACGATCCAGGTACATTGTGCAAGTAGTAAACAAGCCAAGGGGCAAACTTTTGGGTAACATCAACCGCTGTCAAGCAGAATGTAACTGCACCCATAAGCACTGCACAGTGTAATGCCACTTCGGGCACAACAGGGGGGCCGAGGTAGGGAACGAGTTAACTAGATATGACAGAGAGAGTAACTTTATGGAGGGGAGAAAGAGTAAGACTAAGAATTTGCAGAGGGTAACCCAGTGCAGGGGTGGGGAGGGCAACAATGAGGAAAGAAAATACAGTAACACTGAGAAAGAGCAGGTAGGGTAACATTGAGGTGGGCAGAGATAGTAATATTGAGGTGGGCAGAGAGAGTAGCTGAGAGAAGGGACAAATAGAGTAACAATGAAACGGGGCAGATAGAGTAACACTAATAATTTGCAGCGGGGTAACACCTTGTGGTGTGGACAGGACAACAGTGAGGAGAACAAATATAGTAACACTGAGAAAGGGGGGCTAGAGTAATAATGACAGAAGCAGATAGAGTAACATTGACAAGGGGCAGAGAGAGTAACATAAAGAAGGGGCAGATAGAGTAGCATTAATAATTGGCAGAGGGAGTACCCACTCGGGGGTGGATAGGGTAACACTGAGGCTAGCACACAGAGTAACACTGAAAAAGGGCAGATATAATAACACTGCGGAGCATAGTTGTAATACACTCATGTAGCAATGTAGCAAATCTTCAAGATCTTTCTAAACAATGTAGATGTCACCTCCACCAATTTCCTTGAAAAAGGTTGTAAACGTTCTTCTAAGAGGCAAACCTCTAGTCATGTCTATTAAGAGCAGTATGCGCTAATGACTGAAGTAGAAGCCCATCAAAACGTAATTGGGGAAAAGCTGTGCAAGAGATGAGTGACTGAAATGCACATAACTGCTTAGAATATATGGGGGGTGTTACAGGAAAATGTGTGTAAGTGCCATCACTTCGGTCAACAGCAGAAATAAAGTGGAATTCTTGGGCAGAGGATGCAGCCATCCTTCACAGCGACAGTGCGGTTTGCCGGCTCTTTACCACCGTACTTGTGGCATTTGACCCTATCTCTGTCTTATGTTTCTAGTTTTATCTGATTGAATCTGACAATTTGAATAGCAGCAATCTAAAAGAGAGGGCTTCACACCGACCACAAAGGCAGACAAGCCTTCATTGCGATGTTACAGCTTATAAATCTAGAAAGGTCAGACCATAAAGAAGCAGCCCCAATGGAAGAGAAAAATAAGTTGCAAGACCTGACCAAGCACAAATCACTCTTTAAATTGTTGCTCTGACATTACGAAATATCAGACAACCAGCAAGCAACTTATCAGCTCCAAACTCCATAAGGCAATTCTTCAAACCCAATATGTCGAACTGCCGAGTCCAGCAGAGATTAAATGACATATAAACATCAATCAGTACATACCTGATGATTTTACACCAAAGCATTTTAGATTCATTATCCTGCTGACTATATCAGAACCTAAAGTCACTGTATCATAAATTGACAGCTTAGAACCTCATCCATGCCTCTACGGGTGCCAGCACAAGACAATCTGCAGACAAATCATATCTGTGTGTCTGTGCTGCCTGCTCTGTGCTGCTGCTCTCCATGCCATTCCTGTACTGTGCATATTAACGGCGCTTGGTGAAATATTCCACTGTGCAAAAACCAAAACAATGAGCTTAATTAGTGTTCTGCTCTCGTGGAACGCGATTGAAGATCCCTCTAAAACGCCAACTTCAGACACCAAAACACATGAAGTGGGGGCAGTGGTACTGCAAATGGAAAGGGTCACATCGGGGGTGTTTCAGGAGCGCGGTGGGGAGTCTTACTTGCAGGGAGGTCTCAGCGGGGGTATTGGGGGAATGGTCTTAACACCAGGGGTGTCTCCTCATCAGAAGTGGGTTTTGACACCAGGGGTGTCTCAGCGGCTAAGGGGAGGGGGTGATCGAGGGGGCGATCTAAACGTACGAGGGCCTCAAGAGCTAGGAGCGAGGGGAACATCGAGGGTATCTCATCAGCGGGGTGCGTGGGGGGTCTTAAAATGTAGGAGAAGGATCTTGGCTCGAAGCGAGTGGAGGTCGTAACATCAGGGGTGCTTCACCGGGGGAAGGTGGCTTAACGTCAGTGCTATCTCAGCAGCAGTGTAGGGCGTCTTAACATCATGGGTGCGACTGCTTGTGTGCGTTTAGGAGGGTAAAATCCGGGGTGTCTCGGCAGTGGGGGAGGGGCGATCATAACATAAGGAGGTGTTATAATCAAGGTGTCTCGGGAGCTGGAGGGGGTGTTTCCTGGCATTTGGGGTGCCTCCGCACACGAGGCATTGGGGGAGGTGTGCATGTGAAACAGGGGGTCGCGTCCTTTGATGGTGTAATCAAAGCAGATAGGTGCAAGCTCCATCTTTCGCAAGTCTCTGTTATGTTTTTTTTTGGGGGGGATTCTGAAGACAGGGGGTACCGATGTGATCGGAGGGGTTACATTGTGAAGACGCAGCGGGCCCCTGGTAGGGAGGGAGCGGCGACAGCATCGCGCTGGGGTGATGGTGATATTACTGTTAGAATTGAGGGCTATATATCAGTTGCGACCGGCAAGACGGGCGGGTGGGGGGGGAGTGTTGCGCGGGGGATGCCGACGGTAATTAAAATAAAGAAAACTTACCTTCCTCCGCTCCTTCTCTACACTCCGGATCGGATCACGCGACGCCTCAGCGTGTTCCCTCAGTTTGAAATGCACCAGGCTGCGCGGTGTCTCAGCCAATCCAGGCGCTGCATTAGCAGCGCCAGGATTTGCTAGAGCAGGGTTACTCCCCGCCCATTTTGAGACCCGGGGGCTGCTGCATGAAGCACCCTCGGGTTCCCTCGCCAGTCGCTCTCCTAAGGGGAAAGGTAGCAGTGGAGTAGTGTGTGCATGTTCGGGCTGGTCGTAAAAATGACCAGCCCAAAAACGGACATGCGCACTACTATTGCTGCTGCAGCCGCGCTGTCAGTGACACTCTGTCACTCAAGCTGCCGCAGTCCCACCCCCTTCAGCGCCTTCCGATTGCCTCAGGCCGGGCGTGTCCCGGTAGCGTTTAATTTCAGCGAGACTGGTCAGACTGCGAGACTTTTACTGGCACGAATTAAATTTTAGGCGTGACGGTGCTGTCCATGTGGCTTAGTGGGGCAACGCCCCAACGCCCCAATGGACGCACCGCCACTGCTACCTTCCCTTCCCCACCAGAAACCCTTTCAGCTCTCGAGGACGTCCTCACTTCACCATCTTCCTGCAAACTGATTACTCACCTTTACAATAATATGCAATACTCCTCTCCAGTTGTATCATCGAAAGCATGAGTGGCTTGACAGGAGGACAGCTTCTGGATCTATCGACACACAATGGGCCTTCCGCTGCAGTTAACTGCAGCTGCTCTCCTCCAACTATAGACTCCGCCTCATCCATTTTAAATTCTTACACCGTTTAAATTGCGCCCCACTGGAGCTTTTTTTATGGGGTTGGTGTCCGTTCTATGCTGTCTGCGGTGCAATTTTCCTACTGTTTCCTTTATCCACCTTGCCTGGCAGTGACGGGGGTAGCATCCTTCTTGATAGAGGTCTTTGCCGTTCATCCCCATGATCACTGGACACTCACCTTTCTTCACTCCTTTAGTAGGCCTCTTGGGTTACTTCAAAGACACACCCAGCTCTTGTTGTTGCCCCATTACTATACTTCTTTTGCTGGCCAAGCGTAGGGTCGCCATACACTGGGGCAGGAAGCCCGTCCCCTCTTCCAAAGCGTGGTTGAGTGATGTGGCATATTGCCAAGAACAACAGTCTACATTCTGGGAACTCATGCCATTGTGCTCCAGACCCAGGGATATATGGGAGCCAATTGCCGCTTTTCTTTGCACCAAAGACTCCAATTCCCCTGTGGTGGTTACAGCCACGGATGGAATACAGCCAAATGGAGATGTGTGATTGTTGTATGCCTCAATGTATTGTTTGTTACATAGCAATGTAGTATGTGTCAACTGTTCATGCCTTGCTGCAAGGGTCCTTCTGTGCGTTCCTAGAACCCTGCTTACATTTTGTCCATGTTCCCTAGTTCAAGCCTCTTCTATCTTACACCTACCATCTAGGCCTGTGCCATGTGTAATGCTTTCTTTGGACATTGTGAGCAGCTTATTGTACATGCCTTTTTGATTAAGATTATGTAACCGTGGCGTGTTCCCTGATTGCTCTCCCTCCTGTCTTCCCCTTCCCAGGTCTTTCCCTATTCCTTGCCACCCCCCCCCATGCTGTTGTTGTACTCCTAATATTGCAAATGCTAATAAAAACAAGTTTAAGAAAAAATACTGAGAGTTGAAATGCTTCAGCTGAAGTGTAAGGCAGCGACTCTCCTGTTCTATGAAACCGAGGGAGGTGCAGACAGCTAAACAAGCCTTCTTGTCAGGGTGCCTGCTTTCCTGAAAGAAATGTAAATATGCACAAACGGTTATTCTGCAAATGTAAAGAGTGCTTGGAAGACGGTATTGGTTTTAATTGATGGACTCACTTGAAGCTTCTTCATGTTACAGATTTATTATTTTTGAGTGGCATTGCAAGGGAGTTTACCAAATGAGCTGTGAAGTGTGTGCTTTTAAAGAACAGTTATAAAAATAATTGCACTAGGCAAAGCCTGGGTATTACTAAAATGTATATTTTGGAAGTCTTTTTTTTCTTAAACCTTTGTGCGCATTTTATAGCAGCGTATCTTTATGTCACAAACTGGGACCTTGTAGCACTAAATGTACAAGTCACAATTCTCCAGTGCACCAACCAGGGTTCAGTTCTGCCGCCCTCTGGTTACACAGACCTCAGCAGTGCACTATTAGAGGTTTCATAATGTTCGATCGTTAATTTCTCGCTGATTAACTTAACTTGCATTTATTTTTCATTTAAGCTGTGCTTTGTTTTGCATGTAGTCACCTAAAGGTGAAAGACCAATAAAGGGACTGAATATTTTGTTTTGTTTCTGCCACACCTTTGACCCCACCCGCATGCTCGCTCATCCCGCATCATCACAGTTCCCATACTTTTTTTCCTAATACACTTCTACCGCTGCTGTGGCCCGATGTTCATTTTAAAAGGGGTTTTGCTGTAGACAATTTCCCGCCAGTGTCTTTGCCATCCTCTCTGTTGTTGCAGACGAGCAGCTGAACGTGTGTCCTTTTTCTCAGTCATAGAAACTCAGCAACAGGGCAACTAAGTTCATAACAACGTGACATTGGGATGCTGCCATTCACGCCTCTAGATCCAGTGTCGGCAGAAATAGCAAAGCTGCCCCCGCCAGGGAGTGGCTGCGCCCAGATCCGAACCTTTAGTGTGTGCCTGTGCGGGCCTGGGAGCGCGCGAGCATGCGTCCGCTCTCCACGTTTCAAAGTAACGCTTTCTGCAGAGGGATGGGGAGCATGCGGCTAATGTTTGTGTTTTTCTGTTTACTTCTCGGTCCTGTTCTCGCCCATCAACGACGCAGCTTTAGCCCTACATGCCACTTTGACCAAGGCCGTGGAGTAATATGCGACCAGTGCCCGCCGGGCTACGCCGGACAGCGCTGCGAGAGGTAAGATTGCTGTCAACTTTTGACCCGTTTCTGTTTTGAAATCCACACCAGCTGCTCTTTCACAGTAGTCTGGCAGAAATCTAGTTTTGCTACCGTTTCAGTGCTCACCTTAACTTATTCTGGGCCTTGGGAAAGTATAAAGTCCACAACCACAATATACTTATTATCCGCACTTTTATTGTAACCATTCGTTTCACTCCGTCACTGCAGACACACCAAGTGTAATAAAATGTTGTCTGGCTATTTTTTCGTTGTGAATTTCTTTTGTCATTGTACTGTAGTAGATAAATCATGGTTTTGGATTCGCCTCTACAGTTTCCATAATTTGATGTTTGTTTTTCCTGTTACGATAAATGAAGAGCACTGCACTTGAGACGCCGCGGCTCACATGCTGCACTGTTTGCTTTGAAACCGTACTGATAAGGAGTAAGATAAAAAAAAAAGAGAAATATCGTGGAATAAACCGTATCAAGGCGGAACTATTTTTATTTTAATGACCGTATGACGTATTCACGCAATTAGGCACTCGTTTTGAGTTGGATTGCAATATTGGGTGGTAATACTGGCCTGTGTTACTAATTGTATGTGGTATCAGCACACCAATTTCACCCATTGCGAGTTTTTGGCCTGCATAGTGGAATAGCGAGAATACCAGAATCACCAGGACCATTGTCATATGATTCGCAAATCCCTAACTCTTTAAAGTGAGCGTAAAAGCAGGGCTTTAAGTGGGCCGGGTCCTGCCGGTGCGCAGCACCGGCAGTTCTAAAAAGCAGGTGCTGAGTCGGGTCCCTAATGGGCTCTCCATTTCAGCCCTCACACTCAGGATGAATAAAAAATTCTTAACTCTGCAGCAGTGCCACCCTTCACTGCCTTTTTCATGTAACTTCAAAAAGACTCGTTTAAATTCTTTCACAGTCCCACCACCATTTCAGAATGAAAGCATTTTCAGTACTATATATAACAAAGCCAAAATTGTTGCTAATTTTATTTTATGCAACTAACAACCATTGGCAAAGCCAATAGTCCCGACTTGTATGTATTGTTACTTGTATTAAATATCTGGATGCAGACGGGCGGCACACTATGCTAGGCACATATTTTTTACTTAGGTGTTTTTAAGCCACGCCCTTAATTAAATCGGAAACGCCCCTTCAATAGACCTCCCAGTTTTGTCATCCCATTTAAAGCCCTGCTTAAAAGCATCTGGATTTACCGGGTGTTTTACAGACCAGGACCTATATTGCAAATTGTCCGAAATTATTCCCTTTGTTTCCAATCCGTGAATTGCTATGACTGGAGTCCCGGTAATTCCGAGGGCGGGAATTACCAGGGCCGCTCGTAAATAATCCCAAAGCGAAACGTGTATACAGATTATTTACGGTGGCTCGCGCTGCGAGACAAATGGCGATAAAGTTGGCCTAATGTCTGCTTTCTGTCGCCATTATGATAGACACTCTCGCTTTTCTTTGTGTGCCCTAGTCCCGTGTTCTTTTGGCATCTCGCCTTCCTACGCGCAGCGCCAACAAGCACATCATTTGTTAAAAGAGAACCCTGAGTCTGCTGTCAGCCAGTCACCTGTCTGCATCCTTCAGGGCTACAGCTGAGCGCTATTCCTGGCCGTCTTTTCCTGTCTGTCGCCGGTCAAATGCATTCCTCCCCACTGAATGCGGACAGACCCTCGCCGAAGCCCTGTGGGTGGCATTTTATTGTCAGGCCCAGGTCACTGACGACGTCTGGTAGCACGTGTCATTGAGTGTGGCGCAGCAAAAATGAGGGAGGTTCCGGGAAGTTAAACATATGCATTGCTTTCATAAATTGGTCGTGGCGGGAAACTTTGTCGTGCATTCTCTGGTAGTTGGAAGCCTAGGCCTTTTATCTTTGCTGGCAAGAGAGAAGTGACACATGCCGAATGGAAGTCAACGATGGAAAATGACAGCTGACTGCTGCCCGGGCATGAGCTGGCTGGCACTCGTTTCCCCGTGTTTCCTTTTATACGGGCTCCTTGGAAAAATAATCTGGCAGTGATTGCTTCCCGTAGCAATTTCGAATCTGCCGCAAAATACTTTAATAATGCCATTTCTCCCACACAGCCTAAAATGCATTGCAAACACAAAATCTGGCGCGACCGCAGAGTGTTTGTTTGGTAGAAAAGAACAATTGTTTCTGGTTCAAAAACGAAGATAACACAAGAGACTGCATGCGGTGTTGTCTGCCAATTAATGACTAAAGTGCCAAGAAGTTGCTGTTTCTGCTTGTGGTGCTATAGCAATCCAGATAAATAGTAAACCAGCTGTATGCTCTGTGCATATTACAAACTGAGCTTATATATGTCCCACTGAAGGCCTATGAATTGGTGTAGGGTTTGGGGGAGGGGGGGATTTGAATCACTATACCTATGTGCGAAGCAGATGCGTTTGCGACTCATCCACTAATATGGCCTGTTTGGGTTTTTGAAATACAGTCTTTATATTTCTGTCAACACTTTGCTATTACGTCCATAATTTACTTGTGTCTCATCCTATATTGCAACACAGCCTCTAACTATCCACCTGGGATGGATATTCAGGGCATAAAGCTCTTCAAAACCCCATCTAGGTAGTAAGTTTAAAAAAAAATGCAATTGCAATACAAAACAATTCAATTATAAACAACAAACTGGATTGGCCCTTTGGCACCCCCAACCAATAGGCCTTCTTCTTTGACTTCTTCTATAACAAGCATGCCCAATGTAGGCCTAGGAAGGCTTGGTCCATGTCACATTCTAAGGATAATCACTGACTTTGTAAATTAAATTCCTTTAGATTCATTGCTTGTAAATTTGGCTTATATGGAATGACTACCTGGAAACTTTGTCATAGATCTAGCTTATCTGACCTACATCGGACATTCATGGTAAACAAAATTAATGAACCACCCTGCTCCCAAAAGGTGTAGAATCAACTATATGTGTTTAAAAAAACAAGTATATTTTAATAAGTAAAATGACACCAAAATGACCAAACTCCAATAAGTAGAACCAGAGATGTGAATTTTTAAAGTTTAAATTAAAAATAGTGCCAAAAAGCTGAAGTGCCAACCACGGTTATTTGGTCAAGCTGGACAGGGTTGAACTCAAAATTTAAGGCGACCACGATGGAGCGTGAGTCAGGTATAGGGATCAGGTTTGTCCCGGTGGAAAGTTTACCTTCTGACATAGAAACTTTAATGGTGAAAAAGTAGTCGTGAATGAGTCATCGGCAGACAAGCTGCAAGCTGGATCCAAAAGCAGGGCTCTATGATTCACAGTTGCTGAAGAACGGGGTTGCAGTGTGTTCCTCGACGAAGGCGGGATAACTCTGATCGGTCGAAATCTGTGCACAGGAATACCTCCACATCAACTGGCTGATGGTTAGCGTCGGTCTTGATGAAGCCCTCAGTGTTCAGACTTAGAAACGTTTCTGGAAGTCAGATCTCCTTCAGTGGGGCAAACCAGCAAGTTGAATCTGACTGGCGATTCGACATCTATGGCTTTTGCTCAATGACGGTCCCAGTACCTTGCCAGTTCTCTGGACACAAAGATGGCAAAAAGTTTCTAATTTCCAGATTTTGCAGTTTGGCCAGGACGAGTACACTCTTACACCAGCTGAGGGTCCTGGACCTGGAGGTATCACTTGGGAGATTAGGACTCACTTTAACAGAGTCCAGCAGAACGGTTCAGGGCAGGGCCAGTTGGTACTGCTCAACTGGGCATTTGCAGGAAAAAGCCTCTGCAAGCTCGTTGTGTCCCTATAGCTCAAACAGGAGGTCAGCCAACTGACCCTTGAGGTCACTTCTGGGGTCCCAGGTTCAAGGCAGACAGGTCTAGACTTCCTTCAGGTTCTTCAGGCAGCAGAAGAGTCCTTCCTCTGATTATCCACAGTTCCAAGAGTGTTCTGAGGAGGGGATTGAGGGTGCCACATTTGCGCCCAGTGCCAGCCTGTGGTTAGGGAAAACATCAGGCCACTCCCTAACTAATGCGGTACACGTTCCCAGGGGTGACCGAGCCCACTTCTGCAGCATTTCCTCTGCATTTTACTGTAACACATCCAACAGTACCACTCTTTGCCTAAAACCACCATGGCAGAACCCTTCATCCCCTGGTCAGAGCTCCCTGTGCCCACCCAGAGGTATGGCTATGGAAATGGTCAAACCCTCCTGTATGATCATTCTAAACCAGTTCTGGGGCAACTCTCCTCTCCTACTGGTTTGAAGCCAAGTTGACTAGGAAGACAAAGAATGGCAAGCCTAGATGTGAGCTACATCTGTCAGTGACAGGATAGGCATCCTTTGGCACTCAGGAAGGGGCTGAGCACAGCCACCCAGGCCATCCTGCTCAAGGAGTAAAACACCTCTCTACACCCAAGCCTTTTGTCCACTGTCTTGGAGCAAATCACATCTCACCACATGGGAGCCATTCAACAGTCAGGTGACACTGGGCACTGGTACAAAGGCTCTTTTGGTTTAGGCAGAGAAAGGATAGCTTGCTAAAAGTGTCATTTCTAAAATAGTAATATTAAATCTGACATGACCATTAGGTTGGATTTAAATTACTATTAAAATGAGTCTTGGAATCATTTTTCTAGTTGTTCTCAAACCAAAATTAAGCATTATAATTTGTTATAATGTACCCAATGTTTTCGTCTGGGAGAGCCAGCCTTGCTACAGTGAAAAATGACTGGCGGGGGGAGGAGGGGGATCACTACCAGGACTTGTAAAACACTAAATATAAATGTCCTACTTTTTTATATACCATGCACCCTGCCCTATGGACATTTAGGGCCTAATTTAGGGGTGGCTCATAGGTATTAAAATGTGAGGTTTAGGTCTGGAAATAGGTTTATTATGTCAGGTCGAAATGGCAGCTTAAAATGAAATAGCAAGGCTGCAGATGCAGGATTGGAGACATGTTTTATAGTGCTACTTTAGTGGGTAGCACAATGAATGCTGTAGCCTACCAGTAGCACTTACTTTACAGGCCTTGGGGAGCTGTAGTACCATATCCTAGAGACTTACAAGTAAATTAAATGTGCCAATTAGGAATATGTCATTTTTACAATATTTAGTGGGAGAGCCCAATCTCTTTACTACTGGTTAGCAGGAGTAAAGTGTGCAGAGTCCTATGGCCAACAAAAATGGGTTCAGTAAAAGAAAAGAAAAATCTAGGGAGTTTCACACAAATGATGGTAATTTCCAATACATATATTTGTTCAGGAATGTATCGGAACCAATTCTTGTGGAATACCAATGCTTTCAAGAATTTATATACAAGTCCAAGTCCCCCTTTTAGTACTTGACTCTCAGGATAACAAGGCAGAGCCCTGGAAGAGGCCTCCAGGAGGTGCTTTGGGTACGAATTCAGAATTCCCCAATGCAACAAATAACAGTCAATAAATCAATGTCCTGTTAATGCTTTTTCTTTAAAGATAAAAGGAAAGAAAAAGTACACTAATACATTTAAAACTAAATACTAAACTCAAAACTACTCTTTGTCTATATGGCAGTATTGTGTTCCCCCTTGATGCAATGCAGCATGCTAATAGTTGCTCTGATGCATTGCATCCAATCTCAGTAAATCTGCCCCTTTATATGCCTGCTGGGCATAAGATGGTAACAGCAATACCCCCGTAAACTTCAACATATGCTTTTCTTTATAAAAAATATATAGGCCTATAAGCCTTGTGAGGCTCTTAACAATCAATAATAAGGCCTTACTGCCTTTAACATTACTTTTCATCATCATTAAAATAAAGCTAAATGAATGAACACTAAAATAATATCTTATCAACAGAGACAATACAAAGTCAAGCTAGACCTAAATTTTTTTAACATAAAGTTTCCTCCTTGAAAGGTTAACAATACATAAAGTCTCCCACTTGAGACAACACAATTGAAAATGACTAGACCTAAATATGAGCAATGTTAGCAAGAAGGAGAGAACTCCTAACATATTGGCAAGTGTTAGTATTGGTTACTATGGAGCTCATGGGCTCAGACTGCAACACTGACATGTTTACTGCTTCATGACAACAGCATTGCTTGGCTCCCAGAAAGTGCATTTATTTTGATGTTTTCTTCTACAAAGACTTCAGCCTTCATACATTCACAGCTCCCTGTGAGATATGATATTTCACCTTCCTGTCCTTGAATTACTGGAGCACTAACACTCTCTGCAAGCTGCCTGGTGCTCTTTTCGACTGTTGTGTGGCTTTTCCGGCCTGCTGGCCCTCTGCTTGCCTGGACGGACACCCTCCTGTGATTAGAGATGGGAAAAGTTTAAACGATGCTGGGTAGTTTGCAAATTTTGGGAATTTCACCTTACACTTCCCGAAATTACATCATTACACAACATCGCGTAATTATGCCGCTATTCGAAGCAAAATTATAGCGCAGGAGAATGAGAAGAGCGCGAACAGCCAGAAATCCAGCTGCTGTTGTTTGCAACAGTTATGGTTTTTGCGCTATTTTTATTTTAGCACAAAATGCGTTCTTGTGGCAAAACATAGCACTAAATGACAGCTCTGCATTTCATGTAGTGGCATGTAAATTTTTTTAATTTTCCTTACATTTTGCATAATTATGCGAAAGTAAATTATGCAAATTTTAAACACCTCTAACTGTGATGTAGATGCATGTTTCAATGGAAGCAAACACAGGCAACTGCAGGGCCCATGGTTGCCATGGTATGTGGCACAGAGGTCCTACTGATCTGAAGAAACTGTCCCGAGTGTCCCATACCTGGCCAGAGCTCTACAATCTCTTCTAACAGAAAGGAGATGCCTTGAGGGGCTGTCATTCTGTGGGAGAAACACAAAGTAAAGGGAGTAGATATTGAATATGCTGGAGATTATTTGTCCAAGCCTATTCATCAGAGGCTTCAAGCTTGGGAATTTGCGGTCTTTAATAGGCTTCAAGACACCTGCAGGAGCCCACACCTTCAAGGCAAGGGCTTGAAGAAACTGGCTCTTTAAAAAAGTAATATCTCAGTCACTCATGAACGGTTTGTCACATGGTTTGGACAATTTTGCTACAGGGCACTCCTCTTACCACTAGTGGTAGCAGCTGGAGACCCTATGCATTGGGAGCAACGTCATTTAACATAGCCTGGCACAAACAGCTTATTCCTCTCAGATTTAGACTTCAGAGGATTTCCTTAGCTCTTCAATGCCTCTGCACCACTGCTTTCTTCTCCTGGTAACAGCAACTTCACCGTAAGGGCTCTGAGTCTGCCCTCCTGTCCATCTTGTGTGATCACTTGCTTGCGGTAGTTCTGCTTCTCAGTGGTGTCTCACAGGTCTTCCACGGCAGACCATAATATGTGCTTGCAGTTCCCAGTCATCTAGGCTATAAACGTCCAGCAGTGTGACTGTGTGCAAAAGTTAGAGTTCATAGTATCCACTTCTCCTGGGCACCATAGCCTCTCCAGTCACAACAAGTCTACAGTGCTCTGAATTTGAGGGTACTATAGCAGGTACACCCTCCCCACTCAGCCTGGGGTAATCAGGGAGCTGTTGCCACCAGCCCCTGCGTGAGAGTCACAAAGTACAAGCCAGTAGTAGGTGCAGCGCAGGGCTAATGAATGGAGTCTACAGTAGTATTGGTCTTTCTGCCTTCTTCCATGCCCCTTAGCTCATTCTACTTCTGCAGGAGTGTAAGAAGGGAGATGGAGAATTCTGCATTTGGTGAGGTCCAATTCATTCTAGAGATGCTACAGCATGCCTCCACCTCTCTTTGACCCAAAGAAACCAGCCCACTGACTGTCCTGTTTCTTAACAGCATATTGGGACGATACAAAATTATCATTTGATAAGCTGGAACGTCAACCTTGTGTTGTGAGCAGAAGAACCAGCTCAAGGGACGTGCAGCACTCCTGCTGCCATTCTGTCACAGCTCCTTTAATTTCCTGTCCTCCCATTCTCCTCCATTTCTGCAAGCTCAAAAGGGGGGGTCATGGTTGGGCCGGGTAAAGTCGCAGGTATACATACTACAGTTACAGGCTCAAACAAAACCCCCACCCAAACAAGAGGGATATCTATTGAGAAAGTGGTGTATTTCAATGGTTAAGAAAGCAGGAGTTTGTAAGGTATTACAGATGACCTCTGAAGTCCACGTTTCAGGATCACCGGTGTAAGTGGTGAATGGGAGCAAAGGTCTCACCCATGCACCTTGCAGTGCTGCCACAGTTCTTTCGGCCATAAAAAACATTGATCATGGTAGTAGTCAATGAATTGATTCACACTTTAGTGATCTAAGGGGAGACCTGCTAGATGACAGGAGATCCTGTACTCATAGTGTTTTTTATCTGGTCAATGATTATTGTGAGTTCAGTGCCCCAACCTACAGAACTCTCCAATTCCGGGGAGGTGGGCCGAATTGCTCTCAATGCCCAGGTGGAGCAGCTGGGACCGGCACATCAGATTCCAGGGGCTTACCACAGATCCTTGTGTGGGAAGCTGGCCTGGTATATGATGTCCACTAATGTAAGTGTGCACCTTGCACCAGTCTAGACAACCCTTATAGTGATTAACGGTCTCAGACAACCTGAGAAAGCTATCCAAGTGGTAGCTGTGGAGAGCAGCCTTCAGGCTTAGTCTTGAAGGAGTGTAAAGCAGCTTGTTTTTACTAGTATGCAATCTTATAGTATAGATTAAATGAAAAGGAACCACACAAAGTATTTATAAAAATATGTATTTATTATATAACACTATCTAGTACATTACAGTATCTCCTACACGGAGATAGATACAAAGCACACAATATTTAAGCAAAGAAATCACAGTAAATAGCATTAATACAGAGTGGCCCGGGGGGGGGACCAAACCATATACTAAGAAAGTGGTATAAGAACCATGACTCGAGTCAGGACAATGTCGGGAGGATGTAGAATTGCTGGGGACCCACAGAACCACCCAAGGTAAGTAGAAAGGGACCCCACGGAGAGCGTGTGCAGTGTGGGAACACAACCACGTGCTCCGTACAAGTCTATGTGCAAGTCGCGGTTGATCTTTTAAAGATTAGGGACCCTTCCCAGTGGACCCTGAAGAAACCCCATGGAAGACAGAAGGTTGGAGAGCCACCCCACCCGTGGATACCATGGTATCCAAGTTACCTATCCCAGGGAAGCCGGGTGCATAGGTGTGAAGTGGCATCGGAAACCACAGTCGAACCCAATGGAGGACTTCAGGGAAGTGCCGCTGCTGGAAGAGGAGAAAGTGTCCGGAGGAATCCAAACATGGATTCTTGATGAGGAGGACCTGAAGGCAGAGGGGACAGAGTCTGTGTCACTCACGGGTGACCAGGAGACTTGGAGGACTAATGCCCTCCGATGTCGGGTGCTTCAGGAAGGATGACGGTGACCTTGACTCTGCAGCTGCGAGGACCAGTCGATGCTGAGGATGACCTTGACCCAGACGAAAGCTGTCCCACAAAGGATTTCGAGTGCTGAGGGGTCGGTATCCGGCGGGAGCACCAACAAGCCTTGGCAAATGCAACCCATGCAGGAAATCAATAAGGTGCACGGTTGGGACCAGCAAGGTCTAGGAGACTCACCGCAAGCAGGGGAGTCAGGGCAGGCCCAAGCACCCAGGGGAGCCCAAGGAAAAAAAGATGACCCTCAATTGGACCCACAGGCCAGAAGCACAGGAATCGCAAGAGGACCTTGAGCAGCTCACCAAAAGGAGCAGGCCACGGTGCCCACGAGGCGGTGTGACTGAAGAGCTTGGTGCAAGAAGTTGCCGGAGGTTGGGGCTACTTGGAGCCCAATGCACTTGTCGTACAGTTGCCAACAAGCATATGCACTTGCAAAAGTATGCATTGCACAGGCGTTCAGTTAATGCAGCCCCCACAAGGGATTCTGACCTCAGACTAGGGTGAGAGGGCAGCTCGGGCCTCGGGAGACATAGATAGCCACCGCCTGTGTTGTTGAAACCTTCGTAGTCCGTAGGATCTCAGGATCAGCAGACCGGTCAGCAGCATTGAGGTGCCTGCGAATGCAGGGAAGTGACTCCTTCACTTTATGGAACAAATCTATTTTATTAGACATTTTTGAAGGGGGACTCCTTAGTTGCACACAGCCTTCTGCCTACAACCACATAGGCCGGCGGCTACAAATAATGCTTTCAAGGGTGTACAAGAGGTGCTGTAATAAGGCCAACATCCCGGAGGCAGGCGTCAAGTAGAATCAAGGCTAGTAAGTCCGAGCGGCCTGTAGCTTCAGAGAGTCGGAGTGGCACAAAACAAGAGTATACCTAGAAGAGGAAACAACAATAAAAAGGGCCCCTCCCGCACACCCACCCCCCATAACAGGAAAACAAAAATGAAAACGGGGAATCCGTATCTAAGTGTCAAAAGCTGTAGAGGGACCCCGCTCCACCGACCACCCCGCTCCCTCTATCTGGGGTCAGCGCAGTTCTCTGTAGGAGGTATCAAATGTAGTATGTGCAGAAGTTTGGGGCAAGTGACCTCACGGAGATCCTTCGATAGCAATGCAATGAAAGGAGCCCAAAGTTCAGCATATTTCTCGCCTTTCTGAATTTGGATTAGCGAGAGCCGTTCCATTGCCAAGGTCATCCAGAGCCTATGGAGCCATGCCGAGTGGTCCGGCACCGTGGCAGTACCCCAATGTAGTAGGATTGCCTGTCGCGCTGCAAGTAGAGCCAACGCCATCTGCCGGCCGTTCAGTGACCGCAGAGGGAAAGTAAGGGGGTTTGATAGCCCTAGTAGGGTGTAGGCTGGGAAGCGGGGTATCTCGGTGTCAAAAGCCGCATCAATATCATTTAGTACCAATTCCCAGAATCGCTCTAGCCTCGGGCAGTGCCATAGTAGATGCGCTAGGGAGCCTGACATCCCACAGCCACGCCAGCATTCTTCGTGTGGTTTTTGTTCCATTGGTGTATCCTAGCAGGGGTGAGATACCAATAGGTCGCAACTTTAAACGCGGATTCAGTCCCTGCCGTATTATATGCTGTGTGATGTGCTCTATAATGGATGTTATCCCATTCCTGGTCTGTGAGGACCCTACCCAGCTCCGCCTCCCATCTGAGTTGCCCACGAGTGCGAGTCCCTTTCTGGCTTTGAGTAAGGAGCACATATAATTCCGTTATGAGGTGTTTGTTGTCCGCTTTCTTTGCTACCCATTGTTCAAAAGGGGTACGTTTGCGAGAAGCCTGTGGGAGGTAGGCCCGAGAAGTGGCCCAATGTCGCAGTTGTAAATAATAATATTCATCCGAGCGGGGGAGGTCAAGATCGAGGTGCACGCGACTAAACAGGATGATGCCCTTGAGATCAAACAGATGGCCCAGGCGCTTGCATCCCGCTTCTCTCCATCTCTGGGCAACAGCGGACTTGACACCCGGGGGGGAAGTCTGGGTTATCTACTAAGGGCGTCATTGGGGAGGGTAATGTAGTGAGGCCTTTTGCAAGTGCTACCTTGTCCCAAACTTTCATGGTGGCTGCCGTGACCGCAGAAGAATAAAGGCCCCCAGAGCGAAGGCGGCGGGGAAGCCAGATTTCACTCCAGATATTCGCACCCGGTACCGCTTGGTCCATGAAGGTCCAGTGCTTCTCCAATAGCGGGCGATTCCATTCCAGCACATATCGTAGATGTGCAGCCTGCAGGTACCTATGAATGAGAGGCAGCCTCACCCCTCCGTCATCTCTGGAGCGCGAGAGTTGCGCCACCGAGAGGCGCGCCTTCTTATTTCCCCAAATGAAGTTATTCAACGCCAGTTGCAATGACCGTATAGTGCCAGGCGGCGGAGTTAACGGGAGGGTCTGGAATAGATACAGAATGCGTGGCAATATCATCATCTCAACCGCCGCAATGCACCCGAACCACGATAGCGTGTGCTTAGCCCACCCGTCCAGGGCTCTTCGCGTCTGTGCCACCAGAGCCGTATAATTCACTTCCAGCGTGCGTGGGAGCAAGGGGGTCAGAAGGATGCCCAGGTAGGGAACAGGGTCGCGGGACCAGTGCAATGGGAGAGACCGTTGGAGGGCCTCGGCCTGTAGTTGTGGTAAGGATAGGTCTAGGACCTGAGACTTGTTAAGGGTCACTTTAAAACCCGATATCCGGCCAAAAACCTCGAGTTCGTCTACCAGCGCGGGGAGGGAGGTAAGTGGCTGCGCGAGGGAGAGGATGATATCATCGGCATACAGGCTGACCTTGTGGTAGTCACCCCCGAATTTGAGGCCCTGAATGCCCGAATGGTCCCGGATTTTCTGTGCGAGGAGTTCCATGTAAAGGGCAAATAAAAGGGGCGAAAGGGGGCACCCTTGTCTAGTGCCCCGAGCGATCTTAAAAAGCAATGAGGAGACCCCGTTAACCCTAACAAACGCCTGAGGTTCCTGGTATATGCACTGTAGCCAAGTGAGAAAACGGGGGCCGAACCCAAAGCTTCGGAGGACGTCAAACAGGTATGGCCAGCACACCCTGTCGAAAGCCTTCTCCGCGTCGACCGAAAAAAGCACGGCGCCCACTTGAGAGCGATGAACACTATCAATGAGGTGTAGAAGGCGTTTGGTGTTATCACTTCCTTGCCGAGTGGGGATGAATCCTGCTTGATCAGGATCGATGAGACCAGCCATGAGATGATTCAGCCGCGCCGCAAGAATGCCCGTGAACAGTTTCGCATCGATGTTGAGTAGTGAAATTGGGCGGTACGAACCGCAATGGCTTGGGTCCTTATTGGACTTAAGGATGACAGAGAGCGCTGCTTCTCCAATCGAATCCGTCAGTGTCCTACTATCTTGAAAGGAGTTGAATAGACGAGTGAGGAGGGGGGCCAGTTCGTGACAAAACGTTTTGTAAAAAAGGGCTGGGTAGCCGTCGGGGCCGGGCGATTTATCTAGCTTCAGTTTGGCGATGGCGGAGATAATCTCCTCCAGTCGAATAGGATTTTCTAGAGGGTCTGCCTCCGCCTTCGGGAGAAGGGTGAATTTGCTAGTCGCTAGGTAGTCCCGGGCCTCAGGGATGTCCTGGTGGTCGGGGCTATAAAGGATGCGATAGAAAGATCGAAATTCTTCGACAATCTGGGAATCCAGATGGAGTTCCTCTCCCGTAGAGCTTCTGAGGAAAGGGATGGACCCTGCTACCGCTCTGGTGCGCAACTTCTGTGCTAACACCTTCTCGCATTTGTCACCTCCCAGATAGAACTTGTGCCGTAAGCGGACCAAGGCGTACTCGGCCCTGTCAAGGTCTAGGCGTTTGAGTAGGGTCCGTTTCTTTTCCAGCTCGCGCCATACCCGCGGGGCTCCGGTGCGTTTGTGTATCGCCTCCAGTTCTGCCACTTCTTGTTCAAGAGCTAAACAGGCCTCTCTCCGTCTGCGGGCCTCAGCAGAGGAGATGGCCATGAACTCCCCTCGCAGGACCGCTTTGAGCGCATCCCATACCGCAGCCAAGGAAGTCTCACCATTGTCATTAAGTTGTAGGTAATTCGTAATCTTCTCGCGCACCTCCTTCACGACAGCAGGGGAGTGTAAGAGGCACACGCGCAGCCGCCATCGAGCAGATGTATGCCCGACCCCATTGGGACGCAGGGAGAGTGAGACATGTGCAGGATCCGTGAGGGAGCGCGCGGCTATTGAGGCATCTTGTACCCTAGGGAGGAGCGCATTAGAAACCAGGAGCATGTCTAGTCACGCATAAGTTTTGTGTGCTGCTGAGTAATGGGTGTAGTCGCATGTGTCTGCGTGGCGTAGGCGCCAAACATCGTGGAGGCCGTTCTCTGCCAGCCAGTGCTTCCCTTCGGGAGAGAGGGCTCCTATCTGCGTGTAGCGTTGCCCTGATCGGTCCTTCTCGTTATCCATCACTAGGTTGAAGTCCCCACCTACTACTAATGCAGGGTCAGGGGAAGCCAGCCCCTCCGTTAAATGTCTGTGGAGGAAAGCCTCCTGCTGTGTATTGGGAGCATAGATGTTAAGTAGGGTGAATATAGTGGAGCCCCATTGGATCCTAAGAGCTAAAACCCTCCCCTTGGACTCATAAAAGGTGGACAGGACCTTACCCTCAAATTTAGCCCCAAGCAAAATGGCCACCCCGTTCTTTTTCCCCACCCCCGAGGACCAGAATTGGCGCGGAAAGTGTCGGGAGCACATGCGGGGGGTATCCTTAGCAAGTAAATGGGTCTCCTGAAGCATACAAATATCGCCCTCGGACTGCTCAAGAAGTGAGAGAATCGCAGTGCGCTTCGTGGGGTGGTTCAGGCCTCGGACATTGAGGCTGACAATTTTCAGGTCTCTAGGCATAGGCAACGGTGGGGAGCATGCTTGCTGGTTTCTTAGGACGTCGGGAACGCTGCGCAGGAGGTGGGCTGGAGCATGCGCGGGCACGTACGGGGGGTAGTAGTCGCAATATGTGATATGGAAAATCCCCCCAAAAAAAGGAAAGAAACCCCAACAAGAATACAACATAAATATTACAACCCCAACAAGCACAGTCCCAGAAGAGAACAATATCCGTGAGTTGGCCTATAAAAAGACCAAAAGAGACGTTTCAACGGCGTGGGACAATAAGAGAGAACAAGAGACCAAAGTTTGTCTGGTGGAAAAGATCAGGGGGAAACAAGACCTTGATGAAATGTCTCAGAACAGAGTACCAGGCGGCCTGCGAGCCGCAAAGGGAAGTCGAGGGAGTCTGGAAAGGCGGTCCACTCCTGGGCCCCTCCGGCTCCATAACATTACTGCCATCCCCTCAATGTAAGTTGAGATGCTTCACGGGGTACACAGACGTTCCTGGGTCTGAGAGAGGGTTGAGAGCACCGCATCACGTTCTTTTACCATTTCTTCCGGGCCTGGTTTTGCGGAGGCCGATGGTTTGCCAACAGTCTGCCATCGGGGAAGTCTTTTCTTGTCATGGTTTGAGGGACTGTCTTTCGGTGCCGGGTTTGTGTCGGCCGCAAGTCCTAGGAAATCCATAGCATCGGCGAGAGAACGCATCTGTCTCAGCTTCCCTTGGTGTTTAAAGATGATACAGAAGGGGTGGCCCCAGGAATACGGTATCCCCTTGTCACGCAGATAGGACATGATGGCTCAGAATTCCCTTCGCTTAGCTAGAGTCGACGCCGCCAGGTCTTGGAAGAGGGCTGAAGTGTGCCCTCGGAAGTGAATCGGTTGGGTCGCCCTGGCCTTGCGTAAGATCCGCTCTTTAAACTGAAAGTCATGCACACAGACCAGCACATTGGGCGGGGGCTTTCCCGCCTCTGGGTAGGCCCACTCGGTAAACGCGGTCCATCTGGATCTCTTGTGAGCCATCGTCGCCCAAAATTTGCTGGAAGAGGGACAAGACATAGTCTCGCAGATCGTCACCTTCTGCCTTCCAGGGTACCCCGTGGATGCGTATGTTATTTCTCCGTGACCGGTTTTCAAGATCTTCCGCGTGGGCCTGGAGGTCTAGATTTTGGTCCCGTAAACGGAGGACCTCCTGCTGTAGTTGGTGCAGATCATCCTCCCTCGCCAATTCATGCTCTTCCAGGACGGCTACTCTTTCGCTCACCTCGTCGACATCTCGGCGCACTTCCTTGAGATCTGACGCTAGCTGACCCTTCAGCTCCAGGATATCTTCCTTAATGGTGGAGAACAGTTCCAGCATGAAGGCCTTTGTAGCCGGGCTATCTGCCCCGTCGATTGAGTCTGTGTGCCCCTGATCTTTAGACATTCCTTGGGATGCCTCTGTGCCCCCAGGCTGCTTGAGTAATAGTTCCTTAAGGGACTTCTCCCTTCGTGCTCGGGCTGAGGCCATCCCCGCACACCCAGGCGTAGGAGGTGGGTGGGGAGTGGTCGCCGGCCAAGAGTTTCACCGCAGCCCCCGTTTCGGTGCCGCTCCCGTGGTCCGGGTCTGGGCTTGAGACAGAGTGGCGCAGAGTGTGTGGGGGCCGTCGAGTCATGTTATCCTCTCAGAGGGTCGCGTCGCAGCTACCAGTGGCGCCCGTCACAAGGGCACCCCACACCGTAGGTCGAGGCGCTGGGACGAGCATTGTACTGAGGGGCGTTGTGGGCCGGCAGCAGCGACCGAAGTACCCCCCGCCTGTTACCGATCAAGGTCCTGGATGCTGCCTTGCGTGGAGAGCCGGCCAAGGCGAAGAGCCCCCGGGTCGTACTGCTGCAGATCCTGGGCGGGAGGGAAGCGCTGGCCTGCCTAGAAGCTATCCCGCAAAGTTCTTAATCCCCAGGGACCATTGTTGAAGAGCAACGTGGGTGCGACAGAGGGCCCAACCCCGAGCGCCGGAGCGTTGCGCGGCTCACTGGGAAGCAACCAGCCGCCGGCAGTCGGGCGAGTCGTCTGTCCCGGCCGAGTAACCAGATCCCGCTGCAGCCAGGGTGGGCCCCCCGTTGACCGCTCACCTTTGTATCATGCAGGGAGGGCTCCGTCACTCAGGCCCCGGGCCCTCACAGTCTGCCGTGGGCAAGGCACAAAATGGCGGTTCGGGGGCCTCACTCGTCTCAGACAGGGCTCCAGAGTCTTCTGTGCGCGTGGTGAGGGACGCACCTGTGTGATCTCCCTGCCAGGTGCGATAGTCCGCTGGCCGTCCAGTCGATCAGGAGTTAGCTGCCGTTGTTTAGATGGGGCCGGCCGGCGCCCATGTAGGCCAGAACGTGGAAGGCGGCAAGCTGGCGGCCGCCCGACAGGCCGCGCCCCGGCTCGCCGTGTCACGAGTCGGGAGACCCCCGGCTCCCGGGACCTCCAACCAGTGATGCTGGCAGCAGCCGATGCAAAGTGGGCGCCCCGGCGCTCCCAGGGGCCGCGCTGCAGCACCCGGGGCCGGGATCTTTCCAACGCCAATCTCGCGGCCTCTGTCTCAGCTGCAGAAGCCCCAGCGCGATCCTCGGCGGATTCCGGCAGGAGCGCTCAGGCGATCTGGAGTCTGTCTCGTCGAGGCACCAGAGGGATCAGGAGTCGGTGCCCTCCGATTTCCCGTGAGGTACAGTCCGGGGAATGGAGCAAATACAAGGCTGATAGTTCGGCGGGGCCGGAGAAGCAGAGTTTCGCGTCCTACCGTGCCGCCATCTTGGCCACGCCCCGACTCCTTCACTTTAAGGAAGATTATCTTCAAGTATCTTGGATGTTCCACAGGTCCTACATGGATCCTGTATGGTGCATAGGCACAGACGAGGCAGAAGACTGAAAGGGAGATGAAGTCAGGCCCAAACGAAGTCCAGCGAAGTCCAGAGTGCCCAGACGGTAGAAGTGCAGTGGTTTCAGTTCTGAATCTTGTCCACGACAAATCTAGGGACCTACACCCAGGTAAGCCCTTAAGTACCCTAGGGAAAGGGTTGGGAAGATTCAGGGGACCCTCCAAGGGTGAGGGTCTGGACAGGGGGGAGGCTACTCCCATGTCCTTTGTCCAGTTTTGCGCCAGAGCGGGAGCCAATGACTTCCAGGACTGGTTTGAATTTGACTATGCACAGGGACACCAAATGTGCCCCTCATGCAGACTTTCAGGCACTGTCAAGCGCACCTACCCAGCCCTAATACACCAAATCCTGTCTGGGAAGAGGTCACACCTCCCTGTGACAGGATGCCTATTGTTCTGCCTTCCCTGCTCGTGCTTGGCTCAGCAGCAGGAGGGCAGAAATGTGTCTCTGGTCGGCAGCAACCATTTTGTGCTGTCCGGGACTAGAAGGCTGGTACCGGGAACACTGAGAGCCTAACGGAGGGCTCTCCCGGTGCCTAGAATCATACCTCCCACACCTTTACGGTGTGAGGATATGATTCCAACATATTTGATACCAAACATGATAGGATTCGTTGCAGCCGTTTTCGAGATGGTCATCGTGCGGTCACGCGATTCCCCTCTATATAGTTTATGGCTGCTTCACTGACAACCCGGGAGAATGGACTCCGTAGCCTGCAGGGGTGTCCTGCACATGCAGGGGCACCCTCTCACTTAGAACCAAGCACCCTGCCCTCAGGATTGTAAAGGCCTGCTAGAGAGGTGTCTTATAGGTTTTAAGTGCAGTGACCCTTAGACATAGTAAACCTATATCTTTCGTAAGTGGTGCATGCACCAACTTACACAGGCTGCAATGGTAGGCCTGTAGTTCCATTTTGAATGGTCTCTCATGGGTGGCATAATACATGCTGCAGCCCATGGGAGACCTCTGGAGTACCTATGCCCTGGGTACATTGGTACCATATACTAGGGCCTGACAAGGATACCCCAGTATCCAATCTGGGATGTACCTAAGTACTGAACACAACAGTTTAGGGAGAAAGCAGATAGACTGGGGTCCTGATTAGCAGGATCACAGTCAGACTATTAAAAAACAGCATCACATCAAGCAAAAAGTGGGGGTAACCATTAGAAGCAGATGCTACTTTCCTACACCTTGCATCAGTGTTCTCCTATTACTTCACAATGTAGCGATCACCTGTACTTTCTTGTGCTGTCTCTCCTCTCTCTGGGCAGCTTCTCCATGAGGCAGCCATAAATGTGTTCGACTCTTTGCATGGATACTTCCAGCAACCCTTTCTCAGCGGAAAGACAGGTTCCTCATCCAAGGCAGATCATATGCACTTCCAGCAGAAAGTTGCAACTTCTCTGGTAATGTCCCCTTAACTTACTGGTAAGGTGACTGTCAAGAACACAATTTTTGGTTATCAGAATATTCTCTAGCACCCTGTGGGTTGTTATCTATACTGGTCAATGAGAAGGGAATTTTTGGACAATGACTTGTGTTTTCCATCACAATATTATTCTGTATTTCTAGATAAAGTTTGTGTCGCAAATGTGTTCCGCCTATTTAGTACACTTGATTTTTCCCTTTGGCTCAGCTGGTTTTGGGACCTTTAGTGTGGGTGAGTCTTCCTACCTGCGTCTCATTCCCAGCAATGTCCTTGTAAATTGGACTGTACGTTTACCACCAGTGTCTGCCTTATAAGATAAGGCAGCTGTGACACAGCTAGGGTAAGGGGCACTGGGCTGTGTACACGTGAACATGGGCTGCATGTGATAGACTACAGTTGTGCGCAGCCTGGTAGCTGCACACAGGTAACCTGCTAGTGGTAGTTTTAAACTGCAAATTTAGCCTGTCAAAATATCCCATTTTGACAGGCTTAAACGTTCCTTTAAAATATTAATAAGTCATACTCTATGGAGGCCTTATTGCCCAAAAAGGCAGAGTGCAGATATTTAAAAGTAGGATATGTAGAAATTAATGTTGATCATGTCCTGGCAATGAAACCGCCCTAAAAATGAATCTCACTGTATCAAAACTAACTGGCTGTTGTCAAAGGAATCATAGGGCTACACTGTTACATTCATTAAATGATTAATTCGGATTGAGAGCAGCTAGAAAAATAATTCTTATAATGATTTGAATTGTAATTTTAACTCCTCTTTATTGATAAGGTCAGATTTTAAATTACTATTTTAGAAATGACACTTAAAAAAGTTGGCCTTTTCCCGCCTACACTTTATGGGAGTTTCCAGCTGCCTGGTGATGGCTCTCCCACATGGAAATATGTATTGGAGTCATACAGTGAACAAAAGAGCCTTGGTGTATATGGACTGGGCCATTCTGACAGGATGGCTGTGGGAGGGGGATGGGGGGATGCCCTGCCCTGATTGCACTCCAATGGGACTTTTTCCAGAACACACAAAGAGGCCCAACATCAGCCTTTTTTGTCACTAGTCAGACAGGAGCCAAACCCAGGGAAGAGGGAAGAACTGACCAGAACCAGTTTGAGTGTTAGAGAAAGGGTTGTCCACCCACCCACAGGCTGAACTGAGCACAAAAGTGGCATCTACAGAACATAAAAGAGAGCAAGAAGTTGGACTGGGACTGTGACAGCAGCAACTCTATGGACAGCTGGAAGAACATGCCCCCTGCTCCACTGATGGACTGAGGACCCTGCCTGCAGCTGACCCCAGGACTAGTGGTCCTCTCCAGGGCCAGTGATTCCACCCCCCTACACCTCCTTAGGATCAGCTGGGAGAAGACCGGGACTTCTGAGCCCCAGCCAGAGGAGGGGAACATCAGGAGCCAGACATAGGAGAAAGCTGGTGCAGGGAGCCAGTGCAGATAAAGTTTAGCCTTTTAAGGCCAGGAGGCCCATTGCAACTGCTCGTGAAAATGAACCCAAGATTGAGGACATTGGACCAACAGGGCCCGAGTTATGAGCCTTCAAAGGTTTGCCATTTTAACATGCCTACACCTGTGCGATGGAGCACGATGGACTCAGCGCAACCTTTCTAAATTACCCCGGGGATGGGCCAGTGTCTGGTGGTTAGCGCAGGATTGATTTGATTGACAATGGGGAACTTTCATGATTTTAGCCTTCTCTCCTGTGTGTGGATTGCCCTCGTGGTCCCCCATCTCCTGGGGGGCGGGGGTGGTGACACAAGATAAACCTGACACCTGAGACCACATCCCCGGGCCCTGATATGAGGAGACACACTGGGAGTGCCAGTGCACCCCCCTGCCCTCACTATGATGGTGGGCTTGCCCCTGCTTCCTATACCTGTGCATGGAGGGAGTAGGACAGCCCCCTTAGAACCAACACCCTGTCCGCATGGAGCAGGCAGGGAGAATGCTGCTGCCAGCTCCCACGCTGGCAAACAGCAGTGCCAGCCAGGTGGGAAGCCGGCTGGGCAGGGCTGGAGTGGGCTCCCTGCGCGTCTCTAACTTTAGGTACATATGGGTCCGGGGTTAGACTGGTTACCCCCAAATAAAAAAAAAAGAAAACCCAAGGCACGCAGCGTGGAGCACTTGAAAACAACCGCAGCTGAAGCCACTAAGACATTCATGCTCCATGGAGTGAGTGCCCCATAATGCCCTGTGCATTCTTTGGTGTAACACTCTTTTTCACTTGTGGTTTCTCCAAAACAGACAGAGGAATCACCAACACTTTTAAGGAAGTGCTTGGTGACTGCAGGAGTTCAGCAACACCCCCTTGATCAACTTATTTAACTTAAACCTATGTGTCCCATTTTTTAGGAAACATGACCTGGCTAGACTTTTGAGCATTTTCAAAGTACTTCTTAGGCTGATGCTTTTGCTCCACAGAAATTGAGTGCAAGGAACGCTAGTGGTTAGTTCTATGGGTGAATTTTATGTGACCTAAAATGGTACAAGACAGATTTCTGACCTTGTTGATTTTACATGCTTTATGAACAGTATATTGCTGATAGTTGTTTCTGATAAACATTGAATGATTTATTGGCACTCATTATTGCGTTTAAAAATAATTACTGATTTCAATGCTATAATGGTGGTTTTTAACATGTGTTTATTGGGTTTTTAATGTGGTGACACCTTGACAAAGTCAATAGGCTTGCCTTATATTTTGATGTGGTTATCCCTTGACAAAGCCAATAGGGTTTCCTTATATATTGATGTGGTCACCTTTGGAAAAGCCAATAGGCCTACATTATTAAAAGTAATACTCCTCTTTATTGTGGTGTATTATCTCTTATAGGTGGCGGGGTGTTGGACTTGGCCTTTTTGCAGGGTCATCCCTAAATTTTTTGCCTTTCTCCTAGCCTTTTTTCTGACATGGTGATGGTGGTTTTAGGACTCTGGGCACTTTAGCACTGCTGTTCAGTGTAAAGTGCCTTTGCTCTCTGTGATAAATGTGGTAAGATTGGTCTACACCTGTTTGGCCTATTTAATTTACCTGTGAGTCCCTTGTAAAGCGGTATCTCATATACCCAGGGCTGGTAAATTAAATGCTACTGGTGGGCTTGCAGCGCTAATTGCGCCACCCACCAAAGTAGCCTTTCAAACCTATCTCAGGCCTCTGCCATTGCTGGGCCTGTGCGCGAAGTGCTACTGCCGCTGTGACGTGGCACCTAAAGTGTGTGCCATGTCCGTGACCCCCCTTTTACTACATGTCAGTCACCCCTAAGGTAGGCCCTAGCTAGCCCTATGGGCAGGATGCATTGTAGGTAAAAGATAGGACATGTACCTTAAGTGTGTAACATGTCCTGGTAGTGACAAACAGCCATTTTGGTTTCTCACTACTGTGGGGCTGCCCTCCCATAGGAATGCATTGGGGATTCCCTGATAAGTGTTTCAGTGGTAAACCCTGATATGAGAGGCGCAGTGTGGTCAAGTTTGGTATATTTGGAATAGTGATAATAAATGCTGCGCAATGGTGTGCGCAGATTTATTATAACTATTTTAGAAATGCCACTTTTTGAAGTTGGCATTTCTGTGTGCTATGTGTCTGCCTGCCTGATGTGAATTGCATGTCTGGCTTTTGAGTGACAGGGGCTGGGAGGTGTGTGTGGCTCCAGGAGGGGCAGGGTGAGTCAGCGCTAGGCTGAATGGGACATCTACATTTTGAGTAGTGGGAGGAGAAGTCCCTGGTCCCTGAATAGGTCAGTGCCTGGCCTGTACAATGCTGGCTCCACCCCCCTGTGGTGTGTCTGATGGCAGAGCCCCCACCTGACAAAGGGGAAGAGGAGCTTGGAAAACAAAGTGCTCCAAATCCCCCATGAACCAGTTGCATCTGGTTCCCCCATGCCCTGCACTACAGACAAAGAGATTTTGTGGTATAAGTATAGGGGCTGTGACCCCCTGAAATGGTTCAGTTCTTGTTCCTGAATCCTGCCGGGGCGTGCTGCTGCTGGGGCCCTGGGGGGGCTGCCATGAGGGCTTGCCTCCCTGGGCCCTGCATTGCCCCTTCACCTCTAAGGACTTTTTGGGACCCTTCTGCTTTTGCTTTTCTTGATCCCAGGACCTCAAAGGACTTTTTGGCGGCTCCTACTGCCTGGTGAGCGCTGTTCTTTGTTGTCCTATCCGTCCCCAAAGAGAAGGAGCAGGGGGGCTCTGCAGCGCAGAGCTGCTCGTCCTGATGGGGGGGAATCCCGGCGTGAGGGATTCCCCCATGGTGCCTAGAGCGGCGGGTGCCCACCCCGCTTATTTTTATATTTAAATGGTGGGTGCCCACCCCACATGGCAGCTTCCTGTTTGTTTTTAACGCAGGAGCCCACCCCGCATCCTACTTTTAAAAATCACCGCCCCGGCCCGAGCCTAGGAGCAGGAAGTCAGGCGGCCTTGCCTGACTGTGGGCGGGGCTTCAGACGCGTCCGGCGAGCCAGGAGAGGAAGTCCCGCCTGCCGGAGACGCTGCGAGGGAAGAAGAGAGAGTCCCCGAGGAGCGGGGGCTCTCCCGAGCATGCCGAGGTCCCGGCAGTGAGGAGAAGTGTGGCAGCTGATCGGCGGGGCTCCCGTGAGAGGAGGGAAGCCCCGCGCCACCAGAAGAGAGGCTAGAACAGAGTCCTGCCCCCAGAGCCGGTGAGTGAGGGCTCGGGGGGGGGGGGATTGAGGGGTTCCGATCGAGGCACAGAGTCCGAGTGGTCCCGCCAGAGAGCGGGCCGCTCCAACGTTGTGGGCATTTGTTCTTAAAGGGCCCAGAGGGGCCCGGGCTGTTCCCAGTGTCAAGAGCCCGTGTGGCTCCAACGATGGGGGCAATCCTGGTAGAGACCGTGATGAGAGGGGTGCGTCGGGGCACATTGTCGGTGCCCGCGCTCAAACGTGGCCAGTTAGTCCACAAAATCCCAGAGTGGGGCTTGGGGGGCATTTCGTGGCACAGTTTGTTGGCGCCAGTCCAGGCATAGTGCCAGTGCCATCTATCCAACGAGGGGGCAAGTTGATTTGAAGAGGCACAGATGTGCCAGGGCCCCTTCACTTGGTGTTCTCAGCTGCGCCGCACCAGCGCAGGCAGCTACCTCGTTTTTGCGTATTTCGTCCGAGGGCACAGTGAGTGCCCAGGCCCACGTTTTGTACCACAGCTGCCCAGCAATTAGTGGGCAGCTGCTACGTTTAGGCTGGTGCAAATGCGCACTTTGGAGATTGCTGCATTGGCAGCTGAACCCTGACTTTGCTGGACATAGGGCATTTGAGCCCTGCGAGAAGGCCAGTTGGCCTGGGGTCATGGGTAGGATGGTGAAAGGGCGCAAGGCCCTAAGGTGATGTATGCGCCTGGTAGTGGTGTTACTGCGGTGCACTACTGAGTTCCTGCCCGATATGTATTATGTGCCATATGTGACTTATGCACCCTGGTTTATGTCTCTAATGAAGTTTATGCTCATGAGGTTATCGCATAATGTGTTTATGCTGGTGAAGCCTAATGTGTTTATCCTTAGGAGGGTGTCTATGCTAATGAGGTTTTGGCCTAATGTGATTTATCGCCTAATGTCATGTTATGATGTTTTGGGGTAGTGCCTATTTGCGTAATGTGTTTATGCTTATGAGGTTTGGGCCTAATGTGGGTTTATGTCTAATGCTAATAGGATAATGCTTTGGTCATTATGGTACCAGTGGTTACTGGTTGTGTGTTATATTTGCATTTTACTTACCTGTTCTGATGGTTCTGACAGTGGCCCGATTGGCCCTGTCAGGTGTATATAATCCCCTGTGAATATTGCCCGTGCCAGTTGGCACAGTGTAAATGTGTGATTAGGTTTCTAATGTGTTTATGATAATACATAGGCTATTTTTTATATAACCTTGTGTGGAGTTCCTTTTGTGGTGTGCCTAGTTTGTTGCTGCTGTGTGTGTGTGTTCCGCAAACGCTTTACACATTGCCTCCGGGATAGGGCTGACTGCTCGTGCCAAGCTACCAAGGGGGTGAGCAGGGGTTATCTTGGGTGTGTAACTCCCTTGCCCTGACTAGAGTGGTGGTTTCTGCCTGGCTTTGGCGCAAGCCTTAGCCAACCAGAAATCCCATTTCTAACACGGGGGTACTGTGATTTTGTGGGTCATGACCCAGTAGGGGTCAAATGTGATATCACAAGGTTACTAAAGATAATTCCATGTCCCTGATGTATATATTCATAAATGAATGTGGAGTATTTAGTAGTGTATGTAATAAATGTGCTTTTTGTTTTTCAAAGAAAAAGCACTGACCAGACCATTATGTACTCTGTATTTATTGCGCGCCAGCAGATGGAGATTACTAGCTTACACCACCCCCTCTGAGTAGGCCTTGGGCTGTTCTGCTATGATACCCTGAGAGAGTAAAGTGCTGCAATGCGTTTCTTAGTTCCCAGTAAGGAGATAATTGTGGACCTATTTTTTGTACAGGCCTCATATCCTGCACAACTAATAACCCAATGTCTTACAGTTCTAAGACTGGTTCAATGTGGTCCGGCCACTTCCTATACCCAACTCTAGACAGGCCAGCCACAGTCTTTGTCATCAAGTAACAACAGAAAGGAGGGATGGAGATATGAATCATTTAAACAGAGAGACCCAAAAACAGGGCCACAAAAGGTGGACAAGCCTTCACATCCAACGCTCAGCAGCCTTTTGAACTCTACCTCCTTTCTAAGAGGTCGGGACTTGACAAAGGCTATTCCAAAACTTCTAATGAAACCGCTATCTTCTGTTGGTGGAGTCCCTTAAGCTTGAGGAAAGTCAGCAATAAATCATACTAGTCTGTCAGACTACCCTCAGCCACTATTTTGTACACCTTACATATAGGGGAGATACATAATGGATTTCACAGTGCCCCCAGTAATCCATGACATGCACACACTCCTATCTCATCCTACTTCACTCATATAGCATATATATGTGCCTAAAGATGCGCACCGAATACAGCATAGGTAAAATAATGGACAGACCATTTTAACAGACGCCAACAGTAAGTCAATCACCAGATGTACGAAACAAGTAAAAAGACCTGTGCTGCCACAATAATTTAATGTACTTCCACCTCTGAAATTAGTTTGAGATGACAATAGTTACGCCCATTATGGTGGGCATTCATGGCATGGCCCTCCTGACCGCAAACCCTTGCTCTGGGTCTCAATTCATAACTTTTAAATCCTCAGCATAGACATGTGACTGTCTCCTTATCTGAGGACAAAGGAAACAATCATCAGCAAAGCCAATAAGTCTGCTGTTGGCTGCTAGACATTTGGCTTTGTATTCTCATGTTTTATGAAAAAGTGTATTGCTGTGAGAGGAGCAGAGCTCTTGGGAATATAAAAAAACGCCTAAAAGTAAAAAAAAGAATTTATCTCAAAAAGCCCACATTGCCATAGTAGGCTCTGGTATTGAAGGGGACTACTTTGTGTATGGATGTGCCACTTGTTAAAGAGCAGAATGATGTTACAAACACTGATGTTAGCCAACGGCTTAAGTAGACTGACCTATTGCCCATGCTCTATGCTTCAGTGGGCAGAAGGAAAGAGAGAATGACACAATAAAAGACCAACAGATGAAGAGGGCTGGCTGAAAGTTCATGCAAGTAAGTTAAGTATATTCTATTTAGCTTTACTGTAAAACCACCTTAAATAAGGGTAAAAATACCCGACACATACATCACAGTTTATTTAGGGCAGCGGTGCATGCATGAAATATCATTCAAAGCGATAGTAATGTCCGAACAACATTCAATTTAGATTGAGTCCCATATGTCACAGAGTGGCGTGTGTGCAGATGACAGGCTGACTTAGACTTATTCCTCACTCAGTATGTTAACACATTTCATGTATGTTAGAAATGGGGGTCTCTAGTTGGCAGATGTAGGTACCTTTGACCAAGTAGGGGCCCTTGCTTCTAGTCAGGGTAAGGGGGCTACACTCCTAAAATAACCCCTGCTCACCCCTTGGTAGCTTGGCACGAGCAGGTAGGCTTATCTCAGAGGCAGTGTGTAAAGCATTTGTGAACAAATACAGTAATATAGTGAAAACACTACAAATGGACACGACACCAGTTTAGAAAAATAAGTAATCTTTATCTAGATTTAACACAAGACCAAACGACAAAAATCCACAATACAGTTCTCAAGATATCCTTAAAAATAGGTTATTCACTTAAATCAAGCTTGTAGCAACAAATAACTCCACTTTGAGTTATACGACGTCGTGACAGATAGAAATCCCAAAGTATGGTGCTCACCGCGAGGTGCGCGGCGTGGGGGCCGGAGTCAAACAGACCCACAAAGAACAGTACCTTGGAAAAGCGATGAAAACAAAGATGGCAGTTCACGGCATCGGCGAGGTGCGGCTTCGTAGGCGCTGCACGGTGTCGGTTCCTTACCATGTCAGGGGAGGTGTAGCCTCTGTTCCTTACTGCAGCGCAGGGGAGGCGAGACGACGATTCCTTACTGCGTCGGGGAGGTGACGTCACAATGGTGCCGAAACCACTGTTCCTTACGATGTCGCGATGTCGATGGATTCAGGGGGTCACCCACGTCGAGGATCGGCTCCGCGATGATGAAGTCGGCTTCGGAGTGGATGCGACACAGCAGCAGGCGTGGGCCCACGTCGTCAGTCGGAGCAGCGCTCACGGCTTCGGGCAGGTTATGGCGTCACTCGCTGGCATCGATGTGGCACGGCAGCTGGCGTTGGGCCTACGTCGCAAGACGGAGCAGCGCTCATGGCTTCGGTGCAGGTTACGGCGTCGCTCGCCGACGTCGATGTTGCAATTTCCTTCTGTAACAGCTAAAACAGCAGTTCTAGATGCAGGAAGACAGAAGGGGTGAGGTCTTGGTGTCCCTGAGACTTCAGAACAGGAGGCAAGCTCAGTTTCAAGCCCTTGGAGATCTTCCTCAAGATGATTAAAGTACACACAAAGTTCCTTTTCTCCTTTCCTTAACAATAAGTAACCACTGCAGGCCAACCCCAAACAGTCACCAGTGCAGGGGCAGTCTCCTCCTTCAGCTTCCTTGGTTTCTCTCCTTGGCAAAGGTTCGTCTTGATTCCTAGAAGTGATCTAAAGTTCTGGGGTCTGGGCCCCAGTATTTATACTCCAAAATCCTTTGTTCTCTGAAGGCAGAGAGTGTCTGTACCCAGCCCAAACCAGTTATGTCCTCCCTGGTGCAGCTTCCTGGCAGGAGGTGGAGACAGCATTGTTGAAAGCAGACCTGGCCCCGGTAGCTGAAAAGAAATCTCCTCCCCCTACTCTCTATTCTATGTAGGCTCAGGCATGTGAAAGGAAATCTCCTCCCCCTACTCTCTATTCAATCCAGGTCCTATTCAGCCCAGCCCTGACTCATCAGACTGCTGGAGCCAAAGCCCTCTCCAGCCCCCTGTCACTCACAAACCAGACATGGAATACACAAATCTAGCAGAGGCATACTGGATGGTTAGGCAAGAAAATACCTACTTTCTAAAAGTGGTATTTTCAAACACAGAATGTAAAAATCACCCACACTAAAAGATGTTTTTAACATTCTGAGTTCAGGCATATCAATCAATCAATCAATCAATCATGTCACTTATAAAGCGCACTACATACCCGCGAGGGTCTCAAGGCGCTGGGGGAAGAGGGGGTGGTGCTGCTACTGATCGAAGAGCCAGGTCTTGAGGAGTCTTCTGAAGGCCAGTAGGTCTTGGGTCTGTCGGAGGTTGGTGGGGAGGGTGTTCCAGGTCTTGGCGGCGAGGTGGGAGAAGGATCTGCCGCCGGCGGTCGTTTTCCGGATGCGGGGGACTGTGGCGAGGGCGAGGCTGGTCGAGCGGAGCTGGCGGGTGGGGGTGTAGAAGCTGAGTCGTCTGTTGAGGTAGGCTGGTCCGGAGTTGTGGAGTGCTTTGTGTGCGTGGGTGAGGAGCTTGAAGGTTATCCTCTTGTTGACAGGGAGCCAGTGCAGGTCTCTCAGGTGGGGTGTGATGTGGCTGCGTCGGGGGATGTCGAGGATAAGACGTGCAGAGGCGTTCTGGATGCGTTGCAGCCGTCTCAGGAGCTTAGCCGTCGTTCCTGCGTAGAGGGCGTTTCCGTAGTCCAGCCTGCTGTTCCCAGGGTCAGTTAGGATTATAATCTGTTATAATCAAACTGCCCATTCTGGCCTATGGGAACAGATAGCCTTGCAATAGTGAAAAACGAAATTGGCTGTAATTCACTACCAGGACATGCCACACACACCAGGGCATGTCCTACCTTTCATATACAATGCACCCTGCCCACAGGGATACCTTGGGCCTACCTTAGGGGTGACTAACATGCAGAAAAGGGAAGGTTTAGGGACTGGCAAGTGTGTGCACTTGCCAAGTCGACATGGCAGTCCCAGACTGCACACATGCTCTGCAATGGCAGACCTGAGCCATATTTTACAAGCTGCTTCTGTGGGTTGCACAATCAGTGCTGCAAGCCCACCAGCAGCATTTGATTTACAGGCCCTGGGCACTCATGGTGCACTGTACTAGGGTCTGACAAGTAAATAAAATAAGCCAATCATGGAGTCACTAATCCATTACAACAATTTACAAAAGAGAGCATATGCACTTTAGCACTGATCAGCAGTGGTAAAGTGCCCAGAGTCATAAAACCAATAAAAACAGATCAGAAAAAATTCAGGTGGAAGGCAAAAAAAGTTCAGGGATGACCCTGCAAAAAGGGCCAAGTCCAACACAACCCCCTTCCAGCCTAAACGCAGGGTAGACCAATCACTACCTTGATGGGCTTCCCTGCTTTGAGCGATAGAACATGGACCCTGGCCCGCAACTGCAGGGGCATACTCCAGTTCTACGCCAATCTGAACCCATTTGGATCTCTCTGGCCATACTCTCAGGGCCCACTAAGTTAACCCATGGGGAACCCTTCTCCTCACCTGTGGACACCATCTGTGCAGCACCTAACCTTAGCTTGCTCACAGGTGTGTCCCAACAGACAGACAGTACACACATGGCCAACACAGAGGTGTGGCCCAGTCCACCCCCGGGAAGTGACTCCTGTCCCCCCCAGGGGACACTCTGTCCACCAGGACAGCAAGCCAGAGTGGCCACTGACAGTTGTCAGTGATGAGACCCAGGCCTTATGCCTCTCAGGGCTCTCAAACCTCTGTGGTGTCAGAGAGCGGGGGGCAGTAGCCCCAGGTGCCTGGCACCCTTTGTCCATTCTCCCTCCTGTCAGGTATGACATCCTGACATTGACCCACCAGCCCCGGGCCTGTACCCGGCAGCTGGACCGGAGACTGGGGTGGGCTTTCCCACCCCCGGTCCTCCTCCTCGGGGCTCTGCCCCTCCCACCTGGAGCGGTACCCCCTTCCAGAATTGTCAGGGCCCCTCTGGCAGGTGTCCTACACAATTCCCCCACCAGTTCAGGGGTTCTATCCTGCAACTGGGATCCCAGCCTAGGGTATAAACCCTCAGGTTGCACCGGGGTCAGAGGCGAGGAATCCCTCCCTCTGCACCCCCTTCCAGAGTTCTGCACCCTCCCACCTGGAGTGGTACCCCTAGAAGACAAACCGGTAGGGACACTGTTTACAGATGTCCTTCCCTCCAGGTCAGGCAACACCTGAACCTGGATTCCCAACCCAGGGACTAGCCCCTGTGGCTGAGCACCTGCCCGGCGCACCAGGACGTCCTGGGGAGCACTCATGCCCCCCCGAGGGTAACACATAACTCATGTGTTGTGTGACAGTCTGCCTGGCGCAGATCTCCCGACCCCTGTCCATCTGACAGTGCGTGAAGATCCCCCAGGACAGGAGTGGTGTCACCATGGTCACTCCTAGGAGACTCAGCCCTTCTGGCTGGCCCCTGACCCACTGGTTCTTCCACTGGGGACTCTCTCCCCCTCTCACCCCTCAATCTGGACCTCTGCACCCTCCACTTAGGAGTGGCACTGCAAGACACCAGAACTGATGGAGGTCTGCCTACAGACACTCCATGTTCTCCTGACACTAGGAGATCCCCCTCAAATGGACTACTAGTACAGCTTAGGCTCCCTACCTGGTGTTCCCTTAAGGAAAAATCCAGGCCCAGAGACTGAGGTTGGGCACTATCGGGACACATCCCAGTCTCACTCCTTCTCCTAGGAGACAGGACGTGAGGCCCTACAACCTTCCCACTACAATGGGCCCTAGCTGGGCTACTCTGAACCTCTCCCACCACTCTGGGCTGGAAGATACCTGAGCCACTCCTCTTAGGATCACCCCCAGATGCCTCTTCAGACCCTCTGGAATCCACCAAAAGGTCTGCCTCCAGTGTGAGCTCCCTGGGGTCAGAGAACTCACATTCCACCAGGCGTTGGTTTAGCTCTGGAAAACGGGGACTTAAAATATGCTCTCCACGAATTGAGTCATACAACCCCACACAGGTGTTAACCAAGCTATCCTTCACCTCACCATCCAGTGCCTTGCACACGTACCCCACACCACTCTCCTGAGATTGGCAAGACAGGGTCTGACTGTCTCTGTCACTCAACCAACACTCTTCTGGGCGGTCTTCACACTCACACACCAGGACTTCAACCATGGGGGAACCCCTCTCCCTGCACCTCTCATCTAGAGTCAGTAGAGTGTCCCTCCCACCACTAGGACTATGAACCCCTGGGCCAGTTCCCCAATCCACCTCAGGGACACTGTGCACCACTCTAGCTACCTCACATCCTTGAACCCACTGGTGTATGTTAACCCCCTCCTTCAAGTCAGGCGCCACATCTCTGGGTGTGTGTACTTCTCCCTCAGCACTCAATAATACAATTTTGCTGCCACCATCTGACCTGGATTCCACCTCCAACTCAGCCAAGCTCACTTCCTGAGCTACACACATTTCTTCTTCTTGGGCTAAGCCCCTCTTGGTCTCAGCCCTCACGAGCTCCTCATCAAGCTCTCTCAGCCTCTGCTCACATGCCAGAAGCCATCCATCTTTTTCTGTTTCTCCCTCACTTTCAGGGAAGTCCTCCTCCTCCTCAGACTCTACTGGTAGTGTTGGCCCCCAGCGGGGTAACTCATAATAAAACAGGGATGCCTCTAGATCCTCCCTGGACCGCCTCTTCACAGGCAGCCCTCTTTCCTTGCAAAACACACGTAGCTCCTTCATTGTGTAGATGAACATGTGCCAGAAGTCAAGTTCCATTTTGCACCAACTAACCAGAGTCTTAGTATCAAAAAATACTTCCAGGAGGACACCAGCAAACAGAAAAACAGTATGTGGTCGCATAATGGTCTGCACTCACTAGTAGTGTACACCAATCACTGTATGTAAATCACAAATGCAAGTCCAGAATCCTCACCGCTGACCACCAATGTTAGAAATGGGGGTCTCTAGTTGGCAGAGGTAGGTACCTTTGACCAAGTAGGGGCCCTTGCTTATAGTCAGGGTAAGGGGGCTACACTCCTAAAATAACCCCTGCTCACCCCCTTGGTAGCTTGGCACGAGCAGGTAGTCTTATCTCAGAGGCAGTGTGTAAAGCATTTGTGAACACATACAGTAATATAGTGAAAACACTACAAATGGACACCACAAAAGTTTAGAAAAATAAGTAATCTTTATCTAGATTTAACACAAGACCAAACGACAAAAATCCACAATACAGTTCTCAAGATATCCTTAAAAATAGGTTATTCACTTAAATCAAGCTTGTAGCAACAAATAACTCCACTTTGAGTTATACGACGTCGTGACAGATAGAAATCCCAAAGTACGGCGCCGACCGCGAGGTGTGAGGCGTCGGACCCGGAGTCAAACAGACCCACAAAGAACAGTACCTTGGAAAAGCGATGAAAACAAAGACGGCAGTTCACGGCGTCGGGGAGGTGTGGCTTCGTAGGCGCTGCGCGGCGTCGGTTCCTTACGATGTCAGGGGAGGTGTAGCCTCTGTTCCTTACTGCAGGGCAGGGGAGGCGAGATGACGGTTCCTTACTGCATTGGGGAGGTGACGTCACGATGGCGCCGAAACCACTGTTCCTTACGATGTCGCGATGTCGATGGATTCAGAGGGTCACCCACGTCGAGGATCGGCTCCGCGATGATGAAGTCGGCTTCGGAGTGGATGCGACACAGCAGCAGGCGTCGGGCCCACATCATCAGCCGGAGCAGCGCTCACAGCTTCGGGCAGGTTACGGCGTCGCTCGCTGGCGTCGATGTGGCACGGCAGCTGGCGTTGGGCCTACGTCGCAAGACGGAGCAGCGCTCACGGCTTCGGTGCAGGTTACGGCGTCGCTCGCCGGCGTCGATGTTGCAATTTCCTTCTGTAGCAGCTAAAACAGCAGTTCTAGATGCAGGAAGACAGAAGGGGTGAAGTCTTTGTGTCCCCGAGACTTCAGAACAGGAGGCAAACTCCGTTTCAAGCCCTTGGAGATCTTCCTCAAGATGATTAAAGTACACACAAAGTTCCTTTTCTCCTTTCCTTGGCAATAAGTAACCACTACAAGCCAACCCCAAACAGTCACCAGTGCAGGGGCAGTCTCCTCCTTCAGCTTCCTTGGTTTCTCTCCTTGGCAAAGGTTCATCTTGATTCCTAGAAGTGATCTAAAGTTCTGGGGTCTGGGCCCCAGTATTTATACTCCAAAATCCTTTGTTCTCTGAAGGCAGAGAGTGTCTGTACCCAGCTCAAACCAGTTCTGTCCTCCCTGGTGTAGCTTCCTGGCAGGAGGTGGAGACAGCATTGTTGAAAGCAGACCTGGCCCCGGTAGCTGAAAAGAAATCTCCTCCCCCTACTCTCTATTCTATGTAGGCTCAGGCATGTGAAAGGAAATCTCCTCCCCCTACTCTATAGTCAATCCAGGTCCTATTCAGCCCAGACCTGATTCATCAGACTGCTGGAGCCAAAGCCCTCTCCAGCCCCCTGTCACTCACAAACCAGACGTGGAATACACAAACCTAGCAGAGGCATACTGGATGGTTAGGCAAGAAAATACCTACTTTCTAAAAGTGGTATTTTCAAACACAGAATGTAAAAATCACCCACACTAAAAGATGTATTTTAACATTCTGAGTTCAGGCATACTAAACTTTATTTTCCTATCTTGTTCCCAGGGTCAGTTAGGATTATAAGATGTTATAATCAAACTTCCCATTCTGGCCTATGGGAACAGATAGCCTTGCAATAGTGAAAAACGAAATTGGCTGTAATTCACTACCAGAACATGCCACACACACCAGGGCATGTCCTACCTTTCACATACAATGCACCCTGCCCACAGGGATACCTTGGGCCTACCTTAGGGGTGACTAACATGCAGAAAAGGGAAGGTTTAGGGACTGGCAAGTGTGTGCACTTGCCAAGTTGACATGGCAGTCCCAGACTGTACACAGGCTCTGCAATGGCAGGCCTGAGCCATATTTTACAAGCTGCTTCTGTGGGTGGCACAATCAGTGCTGCAAGCCCACCAGCAGCATTTGATTTACAGGCCCTGGGCACTCATGGTGCACTGTACTAGGGTCTGACAAGTAAATAAAATAAGCCAATCATGGAGTCACTAATCCATTACAACAATTTACAAAAGAGAGCATATGCACTTTAGCACTGATCAGCAGTGGTAAAGTGCCCAGAGTCATAAAACCAATAAAAACAGGTCAGAAAAAATACAGGAGGAAGGCAAAAAAAGTTCAGGGATGACCCTGCAAAAAGGGCCAAGTCCAACAATTTAGGACCTGCCCATAAGGTAGACAGTGGAGATTGCTGCTCACAGACAATTTACACAGAGCATTACAGTGAGTAAGGCACTGTGTGGGAGTCTCACCCCACAGCAGAGCTCAAAATCCATAGGTCCAAATGGAAAGAAAATGAGTTTTCACAGGTAAAACCTACTTTGCTCCTCTTCTGAGTTTGGCATTAGGTATCAATGAACTGCCAGCTAAAGCATGTGGAGAGAAAGATGTTTTGAAATTAATACCGTTGCTGTATAAGGCACCATCTGAAATTATATGTTTGGGTTTTTTAGATATATCAGCCGCATTTGCTTGTCACAAAGGGTGTGTTGAGGGTTTATGTTTATTTGTTTATTTACTTATAGAAGTTAATTATTTAGTGCGCACCTAGTCGCAGGTGTGACAAAAGGTTTCACAATTAACCAAAGTTCAGTGACATTAGCCACTGACAGCGATCATGTACAGTAACAATGTCCACAGCTATAGTAGTATCTAGATTGGAAAGTGTAATTTGAAAAGATGGGTTTATTTGGCCTTTCAAAATGATAGCAGATTAGGGGTCAGTCTTAGGTTCTTTGAAAGTTATTTCTAAATTCTTGGTACTTTCAAAGAGGATGCCTTTTTCAGTGTCTTTATGTTTCTGGCTTTTGGCGGTTCCCGTAGGAAGATGGATTTGGCCCTAGTCTTCCTCACACCTCCTGAGGGGCATAGTTTGCTTTTCATGTATATGGGTGGGGCCGAGATATGACAGTTTGGGCATGATTACGATGTAGGTCGGAAAGCCTCCGACCGCTCGTCGGAGGCTTTCCGACCTACATGGTACGTTTACATTCCGACCGCCGAATTATAATGTCGGCGGTTGGAGTGTTAACCGGCCGGGGAAACCAACTGGGTTCCGACGGGCTCCTTGAGCCTGTCGGCCAGTTGGAAAGGCCACATAATCCCTTTAGGAAGGCGTTTCCACCATCAGGATTATGATGGCACTTTCCACCAGCAGTTCCATGTCGGCCTTTCCGATAAGGAACTGCTGTCGAAAAGTGTCTTTGGGGGCCCCTAGCAGGGCCCCCTTCTCCCCCGGCCATCCGGTTGAGGCTTCACCGTGAGGTGCCTGCCACATGGTGCAGGGATGTGTAAAAACTCCCTTTACTCAATGGGAGCTTGTACTGTGGGCAGTTTCTGCCCACAGTACAAGCTCCCATTAAGAAATGGGAGTTTGCGACCACACCATGTGCGGTCTCATCGTGATAAGGTGGGCAGAACCACCGACCTATGGTTGGTCGGTTCACACACCGAGATGGTGTTGGGCGGACGAAAACATAGTAATAGGCCCCTTAATGTGTGATTCAGACAGTTTTAAAATCAATTGTGACTTTGAGGGGGCACCAATGGATCTCTTATTAAATGAGGTTATATGATTGGTTTTTTCCACTATTCACAATGTTAGCTGCTGCAAGAACAGTGGCTCTGAGGAGAGCCAGAATGGAATTCGGGACATGTGAGAGTACTAATTTTAGGAATGGTAAGGGATCAGGTTTGCACTTATTTTCCAAAGCCAGTATGAGGGATGGACAGTTTTAGTTATTTTAATAGGAATAGTTGAAATGAAGCAATTTTCCCTAGCTTTGGAAAGCTCCGTCACTTGGGACTCAGTTTAGATTGCACCCAGCTGGGAATCCAGTGACAATCATGATGTTTATCGACCAGCAGATATAACTTTTATCATATTAGCTGCGAGACGAACCTTTAAAGATGCCCCTGAAGGAGGGCGTCTGTATTGACCCAAAATGCATTGGGTTGGATTATATTGTTAGTAACCCTGGGCAAAGCACTACACTACGCTCGCGTAGTTTGCGAAGTTTGTGCTACTTCGCACTACGCGAATTGCACGTAGCACAGTGCAAACACGCGTAGCGTAGCGTAGTGCAGCGGTCATTTTTTGCTTGCTCGCGGTCCTCAACGTCAAGTTGGCGACCGCGAGCAAGCAAAATGACTATCCCGGCGAGACTTTTTCTCGTTCGCGATCAGCAACATCAAGTTGCCGATCGCGAGCGTGAAAAATAAACCTCCTGGCGAGATTCTCAACGCGGGGAGGTCAGGTTTCTCATTGTGAGTGGTCGCGTATGCTCGCGACCGCTCGCGATGAGAAACTACCAGTCCGCGTTGAGAAAGCTGCCGCTCGAGTAAAAATCTACTCGAGCGGCAGTAAAAGATAGCTCGCACTGTGCAAGATGCCGTTTTCAATGATTGCACAGTGCGGACAAGCATCCGGCACTGTGCAATCATCGCGAACAGCGCACTACGCAGTTCGCGTAGTGCTACGCGTAGCTCGCGTAGTGCGAAGTGCACTTCGCTTAGCTTCGCATAGCGCTACTTCGCGAACTACGCCCAGGGTTAGCTGTACAAGCATGTAATGACCAGCTCCCATATGGACAAACGATGTACAGGAAATCTCGTCTATGGAACAAAATCGACTTGATTAAAAGACATTTTATTTATACAGGAAAAGGCGAGCTACGCTTCTTGCAGAGCATGTTTTTGGTTTTGTGTTGTATTTTCTGACTATTCTGTTTAAAATGTTGTTTATTATTGCTGTACAGTGCTGAAACCCCGAATGGAGACAGAGTAGTGCACACTGTGTCTAGATCCATGGTTCTAGAAATTTTCTCTACATATACACTAGGGGCCAGGGTGGAGCCTCTTCACAGAGTGCACACTAAGTTTCAAAAGATCTATAAGAGAAATCAATTAACCTTACACAAGCTTTAAGCTAGTTTTGAGTGCAACACAACCCTTTCTCTTCTCTACTTTCTAAAAGTGGCATTTTCAAAAGTATACTTCAAAATCTGACTTCACCATAAGAGAGGAATTTTCAATACAATTCCAAAGGCATCAAACATGAACTTGTTACCTGCTTCCATTTGGTAACTATCCCTTATCAAATCTAATAAGGTAACTCCAATGTTACCCTATAGGGGAGGGAGGCCTTGATGTAGTGAAAAACGAAGTTGAGTTTTTTTTACTGCCAGGACAAGTAAAACTTAAAAGTATACACCCTACTTTTCAAACACACTGCACCCTTCCATCTGGGCTATCTGGTGCCCCCCCTAGGGGTGACGTATATGTATTAAAAAGGAAGGTTTGGTTCTGGCAGGAGCATTTTGCTAGGTCAACATGGCAGTTTAAAACTGTACACACAGGCTGCAATGGCAGGCCTGAGAGATCTTTAAAGGGCTACTTAAATGGGTGGCGCAATTAGTGGTGCAGTCTCACTAGTAGCATCTAATTTACAGGCTCTGGGCACAGGTAGTGACACTCTACTAGGGACTTACTTGCCTTCACCCTCCTGTTTTCTGAACCTGTAATTCTTGGCTTTTAGGACCGTGCACTTTACCACTTCTAACCAGTGCTAAAGTGCTCTCTCTTTGACACATGGTGAAATTGGATTAAATTCAATTGACACATTTAATTTACTTGTATGTCCCTAGTAAAGTGGCACAGCATGTACCCATGGCCTGAAAATTAGACACTACTAGTGGGCCTGTGGCACTAATTCTGCCACCAACATAATAGTCCTTTTAAACATGTCTTAGGCCTGCCATGCTGCCTGCATGTGCAGTTTAAACTGCCATTTTGACGTAGAAAAATAACCCTTTTGCCAGGCCTAAACCTTCCTTTTTAATACATAGAAGTCACCCCTAGGGTCGGCCCTTAACAGCCATTGATATAAAACGTTGGGCATGCATTTTTAACTATTACATGTCCTAGTAGTGAAAAACTCTTACATTTGCTTTTCACTACTGCAAGGCCTGCCTCTCCTATGGGATAACACTGAGTTACCGTATTACATTTATTATGTGATAACTCTCAATTGGGAGCCGGTAGAGATATCGCATTTGGTGTCTAAAGAATTGAAATTTTCACAATTCTGAAAATGCCACTTTTAGAAAGTTGGCGTTTTTTTGTATGCTGGGTGACGTGACTAATTGTAGCTGGCAGTTTTAGGGGAAACCGGTGTTGGAAGGATTGGCCAGCTCTGATTTGATAAGAGGCTGAGCTGTCACCTACCCCACTTGCACATCACAAAGACTCTGCCTCCGCACACTCACAAAGGGATTCACACTAGTCCTTTGTGCCCCCAGACAAGCTGGGGCAAGGGCAGAGTGGAAGGAAATTCCAAACACCTTTGGGGGTGGAAACCTCTAGAAACTTCTCCTTCTTCAAAGCTGGCACCAAGTAATAAATATTGTACCTTCAGACTATATGCTTCAGTACCCCTCTGGACCTGTGGAAGACTCAGAAGGACTACTGTGCTGCTCTGCTTTAAGAAAGCCTGCTATTCTGCTGCCTGAGTGAAAAGCACTGGATCAGCATCTTGAACCCAGGACTACCAGAGTAACTCCAAGGGCTAGTTGGCTGGCTTCCTGATCAGAACCTCAGAGACAGAAAAGGCTCCAACCACCTTGAACCCTGCACATTGACTCTGTGCTGGGAGTCCTGCAACACAAGTGGTGCCACTCCAGTCCTGGACCGTTGAAAGTGGGCCTGAAATTCTCTGCCAGCCCAGCTGTGGTCCCTATCAGAGACGATGTGAAGACGCGCAATGCTGATCCCTGCAATGCCTTGCAGCGCAACTGCCAGCCTCATCGGAATCAACGCAAAGCCACACAAAGCCTTCCTGCTCAACTACAAGCTTCATCAGAACCAATGTAAAGCCACACAAAGCCCAGCCAAACTTAGCCACACATCTCACCAGAACTGAGGCAGAGTGACCCTAGGTCCTGACAAGTCTACCCTCACAGTTTCATCAGAACCGATGCGGGTTGTCGCAAAGACTCACAAATCAACGCCATGCAGATCGCGCACCAAGGGCATAAGGTATTTTGTTCTGTGGACCTAACTTGGGTCCTCTGTCCAGCCCACGCTCCATCGTGGTCAGCCTGAACTTGTGACTTTGTCCTGGTCTGGCAGGACCAGATAAGCACAGTTGGTGAGTTGTGCTTTCTAGCACTGTTTTTACATAAATCTTTAAAATTCCATATCTCCGGTTCTACCAATTGGATATTTGTTGGTTTGGTCTTAAATAATTTATTACATTTTACTCTATTATTCAAAGTTAGTCTTGGATTTGTCTTGCATTGTGTTTTCACTTTATTGCAGTTCGAAGTGCTGCATAAATACTTTACACATTGCCTCTAAGTTAAGCCTGACTTCATTTGTGCCATACTACCAGGGGGTTAAGCACAGGTTAATTAGGGGTAGCTTGTGTTTTACCCTGACAAGAACTGTGGTTGTTGCTTGAGTAGGGTTTCACCCCCCTCAACCAGTAACCCAATTTCCTACAACATGATTCATGCAAAAACAACAAGGTGATGGAAGGAATTCGTATATTCATCGGAGTCCGTGCCTAATTTGAGCCGGTGGTTTCCGGTTCTTGGCACCAGCACTTAATTGTCAACATCAGCACTTTGGACAGCCCGCCACAAGGTTGCGATGGTTGTCTAGTTTTGCGATGAGCACCACAGTTTTTTAATAATTCAATGTACATTAAAAATGACTAATACCTGCCATCCAAATAGCTTAGGTGGCAGAGTTAGACACGTTTAATGTATATTACAAGCCTAAATTGTAGGCATGTGGTGGTTATTAGTTGTGTTGATATTGTCATTGACAGCACTTATAGGGGCAGTGGGTCGTGCATGCTGCAATGACCTGCTGACAAGAGCCCTGGCACTTATTTTCTTTACAAATTAAGCACTGAAGAGTCACTGGCAATTGTTCAGGGCCGCATTCCAGACCATTGTTTTTTGCCACTGTGTCATTCTAGACAGAGACCCACATTATGAAAATCAGTCTTGGTCCTGCTCAAATAGGAGCTGTCCTGCCTGAAATTCCAGGCCAGGCCTTCTCCAGATGGTGATACAGGCAACCCCAGACCCATTTCGAGCTACTTGGGTATTGTCAGGGAGATAGAGATTTAATCCTATGGCACAGTGACCACAGGGCCTACATCTGAGCATACACATCGCAATTAAGGCATCTACTGCAAAAACAAAAAGGTAATGGAAGAAAAATTTGAATTAATCTCATATACTGGCTCTTGCTAAGGGTCACAGTCTAGACCATTGTTTTTTGCCCACTGTGCCACTCTATGAGAACAAACAAGACTGATGTGTGGGAATAAATCAAAGCAATTTTCTGTAGGAAAAACAATAAATTAATCCCTATGTGTAGGTACTCAGTCCCAAGACTTATTTCTTTATATTTTTAAGCACTCATGAACCGACCCCAAATGGACTTTCAGAAATATTCTTTGTCTTTTTTAAGAAGACATAAAGGCGAAAACATGTACAACAAAACGATCATCAATAATTCATGATCCCTTGCTAGCCATACTGTAGTATATAATTACTACCTTCCTGCGTGGACCTCCTCACTACACATACATTCATACATCGGTTGCTAAAAACACAAAAATGAATGAGCAATCCGTATGGGAGGTAGTCCAGTACACACAGGTGAGGATTACTTCCAACCTCCGCACAGTCCCAAAGTATGTACCCGGGCGTATGAGTCGGACTCCGCCAATTCATGAGGTCGGCGTGTTTTGGCCCACTGAGTCGGGCCTCATCAGGACATAGGCAAAAGGAAAGCGCAACAGTATGAAAAACACTGATTAGTGGCAACCGGAGTGATCTCTCTGTCAACTCTGCCGCACTCGGCGTTCCCCAAACGAACTTTTTGACCGTAGAAAATGAAAGAATTACTCCCTCCATAGGCACACGCTCAACGCAGGGGAGGGAAAAGGAAGCTCCGGGCGATGATTTGAAAGAAGCGCGCTCGGCGCTTCGGCTAAAACAAGAGGCGAAATCACTGTGCCACTCTAGACACCCCATGGTTCATTGCAACTGGTGTTCTCAGTCAGATGTTTCAGAGGCACTTATCAGTCTTGAAGAGAACAGCAATACAGTGTCATTCTGACAAAGCTGTGGCAACTCCAACTGAGTTCTAGGAGCTGCTCTGGCGAAAGACTCTATAATAAGGCACATTCCATCAACATTATCAAGAAGAAAATTATAGTCAGAAATACCAGCAGTTGGTATTCTGTCTATTCTGAGGCATTCAGTTCACTAAGGATGATGATATCTTATCTGGATTTAGAAGAGCCCAAGGTCCTGATCCTACTAGAACTATCTATTGCACAAAATATTGGTTGTCATGAAATTCTTTAAGACTGCTTTAAAAGTAAACTGGTGATCTCAGGATTTGCATGTTAATTCTTCTTATTCTTCTTGATGAAACAGCATCATCCGATCAAGCACACCCATGTCAACAGCTGTAGCATCCTCCATGTGTCTACAATATTGTTCCAACTTTCAGCATCAACATGTGACCATAAGACTTCAATTTAAACTGTATGCAGATGAACAATGTAGATGCCCACATATGTCTGGGGAACAATCCAGAACATTGGCTGAGAATACGTCCAGATTAATGCACATTCAAACCTAAATGAAAGACAGTAGCCTTTGTCTGAATGCACCACAACAGACATTTGGGTAACCAGAGCACTTTAGCAGCAGGACCCAATTCCAATCCTTTAGCCTCAGAAATTGTTAACAAACCCCGACCCTGCTCAGAAAGTGGAAAACTTGTGACGTAGATTAATCTGTACCTTTTTCCCTCACACAAATGAATCACGTTCAAATTATTTTTAACAGTCTGCAGAGATTTTGAGGGAAGAGAGCGGTTTGGGAAGCCTTTCACAGCTGTTTTCTCATTGCTTTCACAGCTGTACCCGAAGACTGAGGAATTCTTAACTAGATGTCCGAGGCAATTTCTATTTACAACAAACAAGAGACAAAAAATGATCAAAGACCTGCTGCCTCAAATCGTGAATGTCCTGGATCTGCACATAAAAGAGCTACCCACTTATCAGTCTTTCAAGTTGAGCTTGTGCTTCCAAGAAGGAAGTTAGAGTATCAGCCATAGACCTAACAATGACATGACGTTTTTGGAAAAACACCGAGGGAGAGGTCAAACAGGCAAATCTTACCTTTGCCTACAGTGTGAAACATTCATGCACCATTCTGGCCTTCAGAAAATTGGTAAAGATGAATCTTTTCAAGGAGGTATTAAATGTCCAACGCTTACCCTTCACGATGGAACCGAACCCTATCAATCATGTAGAGTTTCTAATATTGTAGAGATGCTCCTGGTACCTAAATCCTTAGCATCTGATCAGTCGACTAAGTCCTGTGAAATGGTTTCATAGTGACATGTCAATACTTTACTATAACATTACATCCAACTGCTGGGGGCTATGCCAGTTGCTGCCCTGATCCGAATTATAGTGTTGAGCCACAAGTAAGGGTCTTCAACGAGGAAGAGGGCCTTCAACACCAGGTATAGCTTGAGGCAAAAGGGCTACAATGCTATTAGAACATTCCACCCACGGAAAGTCGAATGTTCTACATTGAAAATGGAGTAACATTGGAATGTTGAATCAGGAGGCCTATACCAGCAAATATTTGCCAGGAAACCCTCTCAACATTCCAAGTTTCTAATAAGCCATTAAATGAGCAACAATTATGCTTGTTTATAGAGGCAGAAAAGGATAAGTAGCCACAACCTTTGCACTCCCACTCGGACCACTGCTTTCCTGAGGGACTCGGAGTTCCAGCAGTCCCTGCGCCCCTCGGCGCCATCACTCATCGCGCATAAAGTGCGCCAGGAGTCCCGCGGCAGCGTAGTCGCAACCTTTGCACTCCTGCTGGGACCACTGCTTTCCTGAGGGACTCGGGAGTTCCAACTGTCCCTGCGCCCCTCGGCACCATTACACATCGTGCATAAAGTGCGCCAGGAGTCCCGCAGCGCCCATGCGGGGACGCGCCCAGGCGAATCCCGGGCCAAGAGCGAAGCCCGTCGCAGCCTGGAGGAGACTGTGCTGGGCCCCTCCTCTAACATTAGGATCCTGGAAGAGACGAGGTATTTGTCCTGGAGGTACCGTGCCACTGTTACTCTTCTTCACTAATTCTTTTAGACATCCTAAGCTATATTTTTAATTATAATGAGTAAACGCAAGGGCCGAAGTGAACACCTGGGGTGTGGATTAGCTGGAACACTTGATGCCTTCCTAACGAGGGCTGAGTCTGTTCTTAGCAAAGAGATTGAGTTAATGGAGCGCCGGCTCTCTCTGGACTCCCTGATTTCGTAGAAGCGCTCCTCCCTTGGCAGCCACATCACGGACACCATCCCTTTAATTCCCCCCCAAACCTCACCTGTAGTACACCTGGCATCAGCTCTGCATGTGTCTTCTCCCCCGAATACATCTAACGGTCCCAACATAGAAACGAGGGGCCAGGCCGTGAAATCTCAGTCAGATGATAATAGTGAGCCTCCAGTCAAAAGAAGAAGGGGTGGCGGAATGCAAAAACAAAAGCCTCAGAAAGGGACTCGATCTGGTAAAATAAAAGGGAATCCAGAACCGGAATTGGGGCTAATCTCTACTCTGAAGACTATCGATCCTGCCACATTGTCTTCCCAGGTGAATGGCGAGGACTTTTGGAAAAGAATCGAGACTTTGGTCACTGTGCTCCTGAACCTTCTCCTGCTCAAATTAAGCCAAATCGAAGAGAGACTTTCATCCATTGAGTGTGTGGGCACATCTAATCACTCCCTTTTCCAATGCACACGTCCTGGCATTGAAGTAGGGCCACTAGTTCATTCAGAGGTCGGGGCTTGTCCTATAGCAACTAACACTGTGGGGGGCTACTTATCTCCCCCCCCCAACGAAACAATAATACAAGCACACTTCATCGCACTGCCCGACCTCACGGCCAAAACACCCCCTGTACAACCCACTGAGCATTCTGCAAACTTGAAGGAACCTATAAATATTTCTCACTTACATCCCACCAGTACCACCAATAGGTTGTTCACGAACTTGCAGACAATAGCATCGGGGGGTGGAACCAGTGACACTCTAAGGCAGCAAACTAACATTCCTGAGGCAGGCGCCCACCACACACCAGTCTCTGCACCTCCCACCGGCTGCTACCCCCTTGTAAGGGTCCTGGGCAATGTACCGAATTTGAGGGATGGACAGGTTGAAACAACAACTCAACTAATTGACTAATCCCTCCATTGGTTGATTTGTTATACAACCGGTACGGGCAAGGGGGCACTCGACTGGCTAGCCAAATCATTATGGCTAGGAGGATGGGGTGGTTGGGTTTGTCCCCGAAATCAATGAAGGGTGATTGTGTGGTAATACATTTTAACAACTCTTATGTTCCGAGATCTCCTAGCCCAACTACATAGAGCTCCACCTAAGGGCACACAGATCATAACATTACCCCTTGAGCACTTCTATAGCCCCCTCCCATTGGTTGTCTCAGAACCGCTACCCTATTAACGGGAGGACTCATTGAGGCCTAGTATTCTGGGCGATTCGGGATTACTCCTGGAGAATAAGTTTCCCCCACTTTCTGGTTTGGAACTCTGCGACTGACTACACCCACAGGCCAATGAGAGGTCTATTATAGTGAGAGCTCTACCGCTCGATACCCAAGTACCCATTAAAAATAATGAGTTTAGGAAGGGGCAAGCTAACATACTTAAAGTAACATCTTGGAACGTGGCGGTTATTATAAATAAGCTGGGCGATGATCATTGGCTGAAACACTGACAGGAACAAGACATCTTTACAAGAGACATGGGCAACGGATCAATTTTCGTAAATGGATATTGTTCCTTTCAGACAAGGGCAACGCCGTCCGCCTCAGGGAGGGCCAAAGGGGGCCTTTAAACTCGGATTCCCAAATACATTGGCATTGAAAGCCAAGAACTTTGAAGGGAAGAGCCCCTATTTCCATCTCCTCACCTTTGAGTTGGCCAATCAAGGCACTTTAATAAATTATTATAACAATAACTTCGGGACAAACATGCATTTAGTCGTAGATGAGGTGAATAGGGCAATTGATGAGGCTATAAATACAATAAGGAAAAAGGAGGCCATAAACATTATTTGGATGGGAGATTTCAACACACACCCATGCAAGTACCACCAAGAGTTTATCTGTGGCCTGGAAGACCTGATGGGGAATCCGGTCTACCATTTCTCTCACACCAATTATGGAAACAGTCCTAATAAGACTATTTCGTCCAGGAATATGGTAATAAAAAAATAAATTGTCCACCTTTACGGACTCCCCAAGAAAAACCTTTCGCCGAGATGTCCAGGAATCAACAATAGATTTTAAATTGGTGTCCAACGCTCTTAACGAAAGCTGTAATCATGTAGATGCCCAATTTACGAGCTTTAGTGACCACGCTATTTTAACTTGTGAGATACTTCTGACTCCTGGGGAAGTGACTAAACAACAGGAAATAGGACTCCCACTACTAGCTAGGAGAAACGGTTATCAACTAAAGTGGGCCCAAATTGATAAACTTAAGCTGATCCCCGAAATAATAAGGAACACTTATGATAACATCAGTAGCTGCCTGGATGCAGAAAACTCCGCCTTAGCCCTGTATCGTCTTTCCCAGAATTGTTAGAACATATAAAGAGGGCACTTACCCAGAACATTTTAGATAGAAACGCAAAGGGCAAGGGCTGGTTTGATTAGCCTCGCTCAAAAAATATGAAGCCCCTCATCAAGCCTTGAGAATACAACCCAGAAACGCGGCTCAAATTGCCACACTTCGTAGCGAATACAAATTGGCAAGAAGAAACAGAGAGATGATAATGAGGGAGTGGACCTGGGCTAAACTAGAGCTCGCATCAACAACGGGCAACAGCAAAGAGTTCTGGGAGGTAATAAACGCACCCTACTTTAATACTGAAAGGGACCCTACTTTAGACAATAATGTAGGAGAAGAGGAATGGGTGGCCCATTTTGTAAACATCTTTTCCCCCTCCACTCCCCCTGCCTTACCCTCTGGTATTACATGTACTAGCACCCAGGATAATCTATCCTTCTCACTTACAGAAGTGAGGAGTGGCTTAGAGGCCTCTAGTACCGGGAAAGCTCTGGGCCCCGATGGGGTCCCGATAGACTTTTTCCAGGAGAATAAAGATCTGTGGGTCCCCTTATTGACTAACGTGTTTAACAAGATAGCCTTAGTAGGCCCCCCTCTCTCCTGGAAAATGAGTATAATAGTCCCGATTCATAAAAAGGGTGATAAGGGGAAACCCAAAAACTACAGGCCAATTTCGCTCATAGATACCACAGCTAAACTTATGGGCCGCCTCCTTTTATCTAGGCTAGAGACCTGGGCGGAGGATAGAAATATCCTAATGAAGCCACAGTACGGTCTCCAGTGGGGAAAGGGCACAGTAGACCAGTGCCTGAATCTTTCATTAATTATGGACAAATATATCAGAGCTAAGGGTGTGAAAATTTACCTTGCATTCATGGATTTATCTGCAGCATTCGACTGCGTGTCCCACCCCAAGCTCTGGTACATAATGGAAGAGATGGGGGTCGACCAGGTTATAATTGACTTCATTCGCCAATTGTATTCTGATGCCTCTTCACGTGTCCGTTACGGGAAGAACGGGGAATGCACCCGCCCTTTTAAGATCTCAAGGTGGGTAAGGCAAGGTTGCACCCTTGCACCGTTCCTCTTTTCCATTTACACGAACGGCGTTGAAAAAGCGCTTGCAGCCGCAACCCTGGATGTTCCTGTGTCTGACTCCCATCGGCTACCAATTCTGGCCTATGCCGATGATGCCGTACTGATGACCAGAACGGGGTTAGGTCTCCAACGTCTCATATCAGCCTATGCAGCTTTTATGCATTCATTGGACCTAAAAGTTAACCAGTGGAAATCTTTCATAATTGTTGCAGGGAAGCAAGACGAAACACCACATTTCAACATGGATTCAGAGAAAATCGAGGTGGTTGAGTCCTTCCCTTACCTAGGGGTACTTTTTGACAAAAACCAAATGGGGTCACAGCTGGTCGAAGGAAGGGCCATGGGTATGGAGAGAAGCCTAACGGCGATAAAATCCTTCGTTAATAGGCTGGGTGCGAAACCATTAGTCCCCATTAAAACGATTTACCATGCCAAGACTAAATCAGCGGCAACCTATGGAGCGGGTGTATGGGATATGGCACCTATCGACTCTTTTCAAACCATTGACAACAAAGTTTTTAAATCATTAACTTCTCTCCTACAATCCTACTCTAATTACGTCTTCCATACAGAACTGGGTCTATCATATATTACTGATTCCATTAGATTAGCCCCTCTCCTACTGTGGCTCTCCATATGGCGCAGGGACACGGTACCCCTCACCCAAAATATTATAAGAGACATCTTAAAATTGGAGAACTACACTAGGATCAGATGGCTGAACTATGTTGAAATGGAATTTACCGCCATAGGGCTGAAAGACCTTTTTAAGGACCCAACTGTCTGTAGAAAGACGTCTAGGCAGGGATTGGTCGATACATTTATGCGGCGGGCCCAATATATGCGCAGGGAGAGGAACCATTGCAAACAGTTGGTCCTCTTGTACCAAGTAACTCCACCTTTGTCAGAGGGAGGATACTTTTACCTAGCAGATATTCCTATATCGCACCACAAATTCATTCTATTAAGATTCCGCTTGTAATTGATACCACTGATGCTAGGGTACAGGGGGAGAAGTTTCAAGCACTCTGAACTGACTCTGTGCCCTTGCAATACCCAATACCCCCAAAATGACCTCCATTTATTTTTTTTCCGTGGTTTTTACGAGCAGGAAAGAAAGAAATTAATTGTCCCGATTATAAAGCGGTATAATTTTAAACTATGTCGGTTTGCATTATACTTTTTAAAATCCCTGTCCAACCCTTTTGTCTGCTTTCCAGTAGCATCTTTTTATGGGCATGTATGAAAAAAAGGAAACAAGTGTGCCCATAGCTAGGATTTGGACTTTCTTATCTTTTATTTTGATACACTCCGACATTTAATAACTGATATTTTAACCTGCATTTTAAATGGACATAAGTGTATATGCACAGAATGTTTAATGAATTTGATTGGTCACTTTTTTACTAACAGGAATTGGGACTCTATGTTAACTGTTGCTGTATATGTATTCTTGTTTTTATGTACTTTTATGATCTTAATTGGAAAAAGATCGATTAAAGTTTCTAAAGTAAAGTAAAAATAAGTCAGAATTCTATGCAAAAGCTGTACTCTGTTTATGATATAATTGTGTCTGATTGCTTAAAGTGCTACATAGATGTCAGTATAGTCCTGAAGAAAAAAGCATTGTTTCGATCCACTTTTTAAGCAGAGTCCTCTGGACACGGGCGTAACACAGGCCCTGCATCCCCCGCGGTGCGGGCGGGCCCCCAGATGCAGGGGGCCCCCTCAGCACAGTACTCAGGTCTGAGCGCTCCGGATAAAACCCTGTACATTGCAGGGGGGGACCTTAAACTTTCGTTACGCCACTGTCTGGACAGAGGAAGGCACAGCAACCGTGAAACGCATAATGTTGTAGAATGAGCTGGCAGAGTCGCGTACTATCCATGCATGAATGTTCTGGTCTAACAAATGCAAAACAAATGAATTGTGCTGCTCATATAAATGTGGTGTCGCTTTATTTGAGCTGTGGCGCATTTGGATAGTGCATATTTTATATTATCAGGACAAAATTGGCAGTAAAACGTTACTTACGTCTAACTCCACACAGCACGTGCTCCATTATTACACCTTGCTTGTATTCCCCCGCAAGCACAACTGATGAAGGACTCTATGTTATAATTAGAATTATTCTCCATCTTGCTAGCCTGCCTAATCTGCTAGAAAGAATGGAGTTCAGCATCAATACTTCTTAGTCGGGAACGGTTTCCAGTGACAAAGCTTTGTTTGAAATGCAGCATTGTTACTGGGCACCAAAAACAAGCTGCTATGCTCAGGCATTTTATTTAGAAAGGGATTCAAGGCAAACACATCTGTTCAGTGCCTGTTCCAGTTAATCTTCTACGTAATGTTGGTCTTTGTAGTTTTCTTTGCAGTGACATGATTGTTCTCCTACCATGTACCCTCTCTTCAACTAACATTTTTTAATTTCTAGTACTTCTGGAAGATTGTCTTTGTAGTTTTCTTTGTAGTGACATGATTGCTCTCCTATCATGTACCCTCTCTTCAACTAAAAAATGTAATTTCTAGTGCTTCTGGAAGATTGTCTTTGTAGTTTTCTTTGAAGTGACATGATTGTTCTCCTACCATGTACCATCTCTTCAACTAAACAAATGTAATTTCTAGTGCTTCTGGAAGATTGTCTAATCTTCTCAGCAATGCAGTGACAAAAAAGTAAATAACAAGTATCAGGGGTTACAGATTCAAATTATATGTTTGATTCTGCTGAGCAACAATTTTCTGAAACTGGGTTGCCAACAGGAAACAGGAAGTGCGGAGGGGGTGGCTATTTTGCCAGGTAATTAGATAAATGAAAGAGATGTTCTGATTGGCTGCCTAATTGACTGGATGTTTTCCCTTAGGTGTACGGAAGGCTATTTTGGACAACCCACAGTACCAGATGGATCATGCCAGAAGTGCCCCTGCAACGACAATCTTGACCTCTCTGTCTCTGGGTGTTGTGACAATGTTACTGGAATCTGCAAGACATGTCGACCAGGTGTGTCAGGCCAACATTGCAACCTGTGTGCCGACGGCTTTTATGGAGATGCTCTCAGTGCTAGGAATTGCATCGGTAAGCATGAACCAATACTGATTAAATTACCCACTAATTGAATTCAAATTTATGGGCAAGTCTTGCACTGTTTTATGGACCTGTCCGTGATGGGGCAGGTATGTTTGGTGCTCCAGTCAAAATTGTGCATTCTTATCACCTAACAAAATGGTCGTTTTCATTAAATTTCTTTTAGGTGGCACCATGCGGCATCAGCACACTGCATAGTCTACCAACCAACTTGAATTTAAATACAATACATTGATCATGTTGGTCTAATGTGCCAGCAATGTTCATGCATCATTTGTTTTCAAGCTGTACCCAAATATGTGGATTCTTTTCTTTACCATTGCACCACACGTGCATTATCATATGTGGTGCTCTTTGTGCCCTCATATAAGGGTTCCCCCATCTTGTCCGTATTTGTTCTCAAGCTAAGATATATTTCTGAACGAACTGCACACAGTGTTGGAAAAGGGTGTTGGGTGATTGTATCTTATATTCTCATTATCTTTATGTAATTATAGCCAGTTACTAGGTGCGCCAAACAGGTATTTTACATTGTAAGTAAATAAACAAAGGTATAATAAATATTAAGGGATTAGGGAACTCATATGTTCCATAGTGGATCCATCCAAGAAGCTAAGGGCAATGGTTTATGAGTTTGCCAATGCGTATTGCAAAATAGTTTTGCAGATTTGATTTTTTGAGATTTGTTAAATATCAATGTTGCCTTCTGAGATATTTTTGCTCAGTACTGGGGCATTTAGAGGGTTCTATGTTGGAACAATGCATGCCTTTATCAGGCATGCCGTTACTTGGTCTCCTTGGTCTTTACAATGAATGTGTCCTTACCACGCATCCTTTACCATGCATATTATTACAACTACATGCCTTAGGGAAAACGCTGTACTTTGAAACAGTATAATTTACTATCCCAACTCTAGTCTGCGCAACTGTAGGGAAAGTGTTGGACTTTAAAGTCCAACGCCACTTTCCCTAAGGCAAGTCCTTATAACGATATGCGTGGTAAAGGAATGCGTGGTAAAGACGTATTCGTTGTAATGCCTGCATTGTAACAGCAGCGTGTGGTCCGTGTTGCTTTGTAAATGCTGTTTCCCCATTTAGAGGTTACTGAACATTATCAGCAATATGCACTGTTGTATTCCACTTTTGCAACAGTGCTACAGATTCTATTGTGGTCTGTTAGACTTGGCCCTTCTTGCACGGTCACTCCCAGATGTTTGCATCATGTTGCTGACCCCATTTTTGCTGGCAGTAGGTGTCTGTGCACTTTTTCCTTGCTAACTAGTGGTAAAGTGCTTGTACTGTCTCCCTAAAACATGGTACAATTGGCATATACCTGATTGGTACATTTAATGTAGGTATAATCCCCTAGTAAATGGTACTGCATGTACCTAAGGCTTGCAAATTAAATTCTACTAGTGGGCTGCAGCACTCGTGCCATCCACTAAAGTAGCTTTTTAAAAAAAAATTCTTAGGTCTGCCACTGAAGCCTGAGTGTGCATTTTTAAAACGGCATTTGATATAGCAAAATAATCCTTTTGCCAGGTCTAAACCTTTTTTAATACTTATAAGTCACCCCCAAGTTATGTCCTAAAGGCACACAATTAATAAGCGCTAACTTTAGATTGGAAGCAGATAGAGATATGCTGTTTACAATCAAATTAATTTAAATGTAAAATTCTCTTTAATGGCAAAGCAAGATTTTAAATTACGCTATTGAAAAAACAACTTTTAGAAAGTTGGAATTCTCTTGTCCCAACCAACTGTGCCTTTCTGCCAAGGTCAAATGACTGTGAATAGTTCTGCTTTTGGGATTTGTGTATTACTTCCAGAGAGTGACACAGAGGGGGCTTAGGTGTGGACAGAATGGGCCATCCTGGCAGGATGACTGGGGAGGGTCTGAATCCAGACACACTTAACCTTCATCTACAGGACATACAAAGGAACCTGGCACCAAGCCTTTAGTCCCCTCAGACAGTTTGAAGTCTTAACCAGAGAAAGAGGAAGAACTTCCAGACCTTGTGCTGGGGGTAGGTCAGGCTACACAAAGACTGGCACCAGTTATAAATATTGGACCTCCAGAGTCCCTCATCAGATCACTCCTGAACTTGAGAAAGATTCATAAGAAGGCTTCCTTGCTGCAAAAGGACTGCTCTGCTGCTTGATGTCTGATGAACGAGGATTGGATCTGCTTGCCTTGATCCCAGGCTACCCAAAGTGACTCCAAGGGTCAGTTGGCTGACCTCCTATGTGAGCTACAGGGACACAACAAGCTTCAGAGGCCTCCCTGCAACTGTCCAGCTGACCAGCTGCAACTGGACCTGCCTGAGCCCTGCTGCTGGGCTCTGCTGGAGTGAGTTCTGATCCCCAAGATGTGCCCCCCAGGTCCTGGACCCTTGGATGTCATCAGTGGAAGCTCCTAAAAGAAGAAATAGTTAAAATACTGAAGTTTGGGCTCCTGTCGTCCCCAAAAGGGACAGTTTGCGCCTAAGCTCTGCTGCCAGCGATGACCGCCATCTCCAGTGAGACCTGCTCTTTATGCTGACAATGACTATCCACTGTGACTGGCAATGCGAGACCTGCACTTCGCGCTTTAGCAATGACAGCCTTCGACAACTGCCAATGTGAAGCACCTGTGACAACCAGATCTTCACGCTACAGTAACGACCGCCCGCGATGTTCGATATGCTCTTTACACTGCAAGGTCCCGCCTCCCGGTCTCCTCCAACATGAACAGAACTCTTCGCGCCCGACTTGAGAATCTAACTCTTCAGCAGGACTAACCTGGTCCCTGGATCTGCCCCCACTCCATTGCGGTCGGCCTGAACTTGTGACTTTCCCCCAGTCTAGCGTGGCCAGATCACTGCAAGTGACACTTTGTCTTTTTAGTCACTATTTTTACTTAAAACTTTCAAATGGAATATCTCAAGTTCTACTGATTAAATTCTTTTGTCATTCTGGTATCCTTTTATTTATTACAAGTAAAAAGTGACAACGTGTTCCCCCATTTAAATTGGGTGGGCAGATGTATCCATTTCTCCGACGGCCCTTACCCCCCAGGGCCATCGGAGAAGTTTTGTCATGGCGGAGACAGAGTAGTGGCCAAACTTAAGGTCCACCCACAGTTAAATTTGGCCTGTAGACCACTGTATTGACAGGGAGGGAACTCCATTGCGACGGAGTACCCTCTCTGCCAATATATAAATCAGGCTCTAAGGTAACAGCAGAACCACTCTAATGCGCCCCTCTTTTTGAAAAGAAAAAAAGAATGTTTGCTGCAGGGCTGCGTCCTTCTGACACAGTCCTGTAGCAAACAAAACAATGCCTGCTTGGGGGTCATTTATAAATTAGGCATGGAAAAGCTCCATACATCGCACCATTCACCCGCGACTATATAGTCTAAAACTGAAGCAACACATGAATCACAAAGACTGCTTACAGGTAGGGAGGAAGGTGTGAACAATTTCTTTGCTACTACAATTTCTTACCATTACCAAATTGCACAGCTAGAATTTATTGCTAAGACTAAGGTAAGACGCTTTAATACCACACAGAAACACACTCAGTAGCCTGGTGAAGTCACCAACGGCCGATGGGTTTAAATATAGTGCACACTGCCACTGATTTAAATACTTCCTGTATTCTGGAAACCAATAGAAAGAGCAGTATTAGCAAAGGAACAGACGCACAGGTGTTATTACACCGAGCATATGAATGTATCACTCAACCTCTCGATGGCCTTACTACTCAGAGACCATATACCCAATAACAAAAACACATGCATGAAAGGGAATGCTTGAGAAGTCCAAAGTACATATTGAGTGAGGGACGTGCTGTGCCTTCCACGTGGAGCCATTTCGTGTCTCCATGATGAGTTGACTCAGGGAGTCGTGGGTATCTATGCTAGACAGGGTTGAGCCATTTATCTTGGTCTTCACATCCAGCCATTGGCCAGTAGTGCACAGCACCTATGCAGATCTGTGCAATATCTAAATGTTTTCCAAATTCAATGCTTTGCTTTTCCACAATGTCTCAGCCTGCAAAACTGAAAAGATTTGCCACAAAAGATGACAGCCAGCACTCAGGAAACCTGTTACCACAAAAGTAGCTATAATTATACTGTAATTGTTCATATTGGTAAGCCAGCAAGACCTTAAACAACCATACTTCATGAATAAAATGCATGTGGGTATTCCAACACTTAATCATGCCTTTACCTGCTGGAACACTCAATCACTGGACATTTCCACAGTGCTTCTACTATGTGTCTGATGGCCTGCCCACATCTGATTGTCACAGCATGAGGAATCTGGTCAGTCTGACAGTCTTACAGAAATGAGGATAGGCTTCGGGACAGACCTTTTTGTCTTGCCGCTCTGTCTTAGCGTCTGATAGAGCTTGGGGCGACATTGCTGAAAACACATCACCGACCAAGTAAGGTCTTCTCTTTAACATGCCAGTTCTCCACAGGGCATGTGCAGCATGTTTAATGGATTGCCAATGTGTAAGGAAAGCTGAAATTAAAAGCACCCTTACACATTTGCAATTATTGGATGTCGTCCTGTAAAAGCCACCTTCCATGTTTTGCTTTGTTAGCACGGGCCTCCAGACAAACTGAGAAGTATATAATTTTGTTTGTATACATTCCTGTTGATTGGGCAACAAAGAGCAGCATCTCTTTTTGTCACTGTTGGTGCTAGTGAAACAGCAGACTTGCGCCCCCTATCCACCAGTCGCCCCTGCAGGCTGCTCTCATGCATTCCATGGCAGTACACCAGACTCCACACATACCAGTGAATTTTCACATTGTAGATGTGAATGGGTTGATGCATTTCATCAAATGGAAGACGGTATTAGACTTCCCTGTAAAAATTCAGACTTAGGGCCTGATTTAGATCTTGGCGGAAGGGTTACTCCATCACAATGGAGACGGATATCCTGTGCGCTGAAATACAAATCCCATTATATCCTATGGGATTTATATTTCGGTGGCGGGATATCCATCACCATTGTGATGGAGTAACCCGTCCGCCAAGATCTAAATCAGGCCCATAGTATGTATACAAGAATATGTGCCTCTTATTTTTAGTCAGTAAAACTGAAGAGGGATTGTGTGAGAACAGTTACGAGCAGCAGCAGCACATGGATGTGCCTTTGTATAAAAATGTTGCTTGACCAATTATACTAAAAAAATGCAGTGGAACCATCCCCAAGATGCATTGTTTGTGAACCTTGACTGCTGCTGATGGGTGACACACGTTTTCCAAATTAAAGACACTTAAAGCAACATTAGTAGTGCTGCTCTTCTTTTCACTTTGGTCTAGATTATTAACCGAATTAGACCAAGTTTGTGTGATTACCTATGGTGATTGGAACCTGATGATTGAACCTCTCCAAAATAAGTCAGGCCCCAGATACATGGAGACTGCTTCACTGCACATAAAAAGATTTAACTTTTCCCTCCTGGTGCATGGCACAAGTTCATGTATTGACTACTTCCTTGTACATCATAGACTTCTGTTGTCTGTATCACTATGTGATATTCTCTCGAGGATAGCATGTCAGACCGCTTTAAGATTTAATTGTGATTTAATTGCACGTGCACCTATGTCACATTCAAGGCCCCATGGTGCATGCAAACTGTAGATATAGTCATCCAGTTGATGATGAGAACATCAGTTCAGGATATTCTTCTTTAGTGTGACACAAATAATGACCCATGTATGTCTGTTCATTTGGTGTGGGCTGCTGTGAAAGCATCCTCAATGGGCCTGATGATGCCAGACTCTGCAATGAGTGTGACAGGAACAGGATACACTAGATAGGAATTTAGAAGAATTAACTGAGCTGTCTAGGGACCGCCAGTCTACTAGCATGATATGTTCATAGGAGAAGGCAAAGTATTCCCTTAATACATACTGTAAGAAATTGGATTGTTAGTTGAGAGGGATGAAAGCCCCAATCAGGCAACAACCACAATCCTTGTCAGGGTGAACCACAAAAATCACTCAATTAACCTGTGTTCAACCCTCTGGTTGCTTGGCACAAATGTAGCCAGGCTTAATTTAGAGGCAATGTGTAAAGTATTTGTGCAGCACACAAACAGCAATAAAGTGAAAACACAACACAAGAAAAATCCCCAACCAATTTAGAAAAATAGAGTACTTTTAATAAATATAATGATACCAGAATGACAAAAATTAGTAGAACCGGAGATATTGAATTTAAAAGTTTTAAGTGAAAATAGCACTTAGAAGCAGAAAGCGCCACCTGCGGTAATCTGGTGGTGCTGGACCGAGGGAAAGTCACAAATTCAGGCTGACCATGATGGCGCATGGGGCAGATATAGGGAGTGGGTTAGTCTCACTGAAGAGTTACCTTCTGAAATCCAGCGCAAAGATTTCCACTCACGTTGGAGGAGACCGCGAGGAAGAGGCGCGAAGCTCAGGTCGACCATTGCGGACGGTCTTTGTTGTAGCACAAAGATCCATTTGTCACGCGAGCTTTATGTTTATGGTCGCCACTGGCTGAAGTTGCTGCAGCGGGAAGTGCAGGTCTTGCATTGCTGGTCATCACAGACAGTCGCTGTCAAGCCAAAGAGTAGGTCTCACTGGAGCTTCGAGTTGGCGATCTTCATGGGTGGCAGAGCTTCGGCGTGAATGGGCCCGTTGGCTGTCCCAAGGAGCCCACACTTCAGGATTTTCATCATCTTCAGGAGGAGCTCCCACGGATGACAGCCAAGGGTCCAAGACTCACTTCAGCAGGGTCCAGTAACAGTGCTCAGACAGGTCCATTTGGTGCTTGTCAGTTGCAGGGAGGCCTCTAGAAGCTTGTTGTGTCCCTATAGCTCACACTGGAGGTCAGCTATCGAACTCTTGGAGTCTCTTTGGGTAGCCTGGCATCAAGGCAAGCAGGTCCAAACTTTCTTCTTCAGACAGTAATGCAATCCTTCAAGTAGTAGGGCAGTCCTTTTCTGAATCTTCCACAGGCCCAGGAGTGTTCTCCTAAGTGGCTCTGAAGGTCTTCTTTTTATACACAGGGCCAGCCTTTTTGTGGGAAATTCCCTGACCTACCCTCAAAACTGGTTCTCTGAGCTCTTTCCCTTCCCCAGGTCTAGGTTCCAAAGTGTCTGGGGTGACAAAAAGTAGGACAGGCCTGGTGCCAGGTCCCTTTGTGTGTGCTGTAGGAAAAGCCCTCTGTAAGTGAGACTGGGCGCAGAGCCTCCACAGCCACTCTGGCAGTATGGCCCAACCTGTCCACACCAAAGCCCCTTTTGTCTTCCTGTCTGGAAGCAATACACAACCCCAACAGCAGAGTCATTCACAGTCATGTGACCCAGAACACTGGCAGAATGACACAGTTGGTTGTGACAAGAAAAAGGCCAACCTTCTAAAACTGACATTTTCAGAATGTTAGCTTAAAATCTGACTTCACCGTTAAAGAGGATTTTAAATTACTATTCATTTGAGTGTAAACAGCATATCTCTTATCTGCTCTCCATCTGAAGTTAGTTCTTAATAAATGTGATAAGGTAACCCAATGTTAGTGAATGGGAGAAATAGGCCTTGCAACAGTGAAAAACGCTGCCAGGGCATGTTAGACTTGAGTGCACATGACCCACTTTCTAAATACAATGCACCATGCCCTAGGAGCCTCTAGGGCCTACATAAGGGTGGCTTATAAGTATTAATAAGGAAGGTTTAGGCTTGGCAAAAGTGTTATTATACTGCACTACAGACTGCAGGCCTGAGACATGTTTTAAAAAGCTACTTCAGTGAGGGGCACAAGGAGGATGGCTGTCCACTAGTAGCATTTAATGTACAGGCCCTGGGTAAATGTGGTACTATTTACCAAGGACTTACAATCAATTAAATGTGCCAATTGTGTGTAGCTCAATTTTACCATGTTTAAAGGAGAGAGCACAAGCACTTTAGCACTGGTTAGCAGGGGTAATGTGCACAGTCCTTTAGGCAACAAAAACGAGTTCAGCAAAAATCAGGGAGTCAAGGCAAAATGTTTCGGGGAATACCACGCCAAGGAGGTCAGGCCTAACATGTGCCCCCCCCCCCAACCAGCTCAAAGCAGGTAGAACTACCCACCCTCATATGAGTTCTTGTTGCTAAGGAGGAAAAACCTGGAAAGACGAGCAGTAAGGCCAACAAAAACGAGTTCAGCAAAAATCACAGAGTGAAAACAAAATGTTTGGGGGAATACTATGCCAAGGATGTCAGGTCAGAACCTGCTCTTGTGAAGCTTCAGGTGGTCTCACTGTGAGCAAGATGAGAAAGTTGGTTGAATGCTGGCACTCCTACGGCAGCAGAGGGAAGCACAACTTCCATCAATCAAATAAATGAAAACACCTACTGTGCCACTGAGAAGTGCAGCTTATGCTCTGATTATATATACAGAATAGATTCAAGCAGCACAATCCTGACTGACTTGCTAGCATCCATATTAGCCCTGCTAAAAGCCATTATTCACTCCACTGCACATCTCATCACAGAGAAAAACAGATTTGACTACATCTCACCAATCCTAAGAGAGCTACATTGACTTCCTCTTGGGGACAGGGTAACGTTTGAAACCTGCTGCCTCAATTACTAGGCACACTGGCTTCACAAACCTACATACCTAGCTACTCTGCTACTCATCCCTTATGGCTCACACAATCCAGAAGTAAAATCTCTCTCTACCTAAAAATTCCCAAAATGATATCCTCTCTAGTGCTGAAACCTCAGCTTGGCTGGTTCACCCTCAAGTGTCTGGAACTCCTTATCCACACACTTGAGATTTGCACCTGACATCTTCTCCTTCATCAAAGGTCTGTAAACTCACCTCTGCAGAAGCCTCAGACCCTAAGAACTCTAATTTGCTTGAGAACAGCAAATATATTATGCTAGAATCCTGATTTTCCCCAATTGGGTTATCCAGTGATGGAAACTTGGGTCTTGATGATGAGTTATGAAATCAGACCCCCCCTGCACTTTTCCCTGCTCCCTCTCCCCCTTTCCTCCTCTCTTTCTCCCAGCACTCATCATCGTTTATTGTAAAGCCCTTGAATGCCTATCGCTGACCTGGCTCTATTTAAAACTACTCAAAAAATAAATGAAACAACTAGCCATTCCCATACCTATAATAGGGAAGCAAGAAAATTGAACCACCCATAGATATTGCAGAGGCATTTGCATCATACTATGATGCTGTATACTGCCACGACCTGAGTAATGAAGACCTGGACTAGAGGTTGTTTTAGATGAGTTCCATTTACCGTCCATTTCCACCTTTCCACTGAGGGCAGTACCTTACTATTTATATCTATCTATCTATCTATCTATCTATCTATCTATCTATCTATCTATCTATCTAGATGTAGATATATATATCCTTGATCGTGTGTGTCCCGCAACCAAACCCACCTGCATCCACCTCTCGGGACTGGTGCAAATCAGCAGGTACAGATCCCGTTCTAAATAAATGAAGGAAAAGCCTCTCAGATCAGTGAGGCAAGAAAAGTTTGCACACAGCGCTCCACTTTTAGATGCTATTTATTCAGCAACGCATTTCAACCTCAACAGGTCTTTATCACACCCTCGTTTGCATATTGTGCCCAATCGCCCATAAAAAGAACATACAAAGTGTGCGACATAGGAAAAATATTTTCCACAATTCTCATAAAAATGGAGAGGGCTATAAAAAACAACTAATATCTTGCTTTGCACAATTAAAGCATTTTGCAAATTAAATGTGACATGGTTTCATGTTATTTAACCAATATACAAACCATATAATTCCAGTCCAGAATGTAAAAAAACCTAATGGCTCTATTCATGTTTCCTGTTATGTAAACAACACGCAAAACCATTACAGATTGTATGAAAGCCTGATAGCTCAATTCACGTAATGCCATCAAAGTGAGAAACACATCAAATGATTATACGCAATGTTCTGTGCAGAAAAGTGTGCAATACAGATCCCTCTTAATGCGGGATAAACAACACCGAGATTCCGGCCAAGTCGGAATTTCTATTGCAAACGTGATACGAAAAAAGAAGAAAACATGCTGATGCCCAATGTGTCAGTCATAGGGTTGCTATGACAATGTTATCTAAAAAAATAAGCATCATGTATAATTTTAATAGCACAGTATGGGTGCTTCCAAGCAGGCAAGTATACTTTGACAGGTGTAGGAACTCATTTTAGTTTTCATGCACATCACAGGAAAATATTATTATTACTATTACTACTACTGTAAACTGAAGATTTAGGACCTGATTTAGAGTTTAGTGGACTGGTTAATTAATCACAAACCTCTGCCTTATTACATGTGCATTAGGATGTAATGCACATCCATAGTTTGAATGCAGAAGGATGACAAAAAAAAAGACAAAGGATAAAGAATGGCAAGAAACGTATAAGCAAAGAAAAGTATTGGCTTATGTGTATTTATTCTTAGGTGGATGTGCATATGTGAGCAGGAAAAATGCCATCAATCACAGTGCAAGAGAATCAATTGCTTATGCGATCTGACCCATGGCTGCATGCATTGTGCTGTGGCTGCTGGAAGCACAATGTAATTCCCTGTTGAACAGACCAATGAATAGAGGGCTGAGCCAAATCTCCTCTAAGTGTGCGCAAATGGATGGAATGTTCTATTATCTTTTATTACATGAGGATGGCAGTCAAATAAAGCTGCCTCTAGGCCAGACCAACAAAACTTACTTTAAAGCGCCAGGTATGAACAATATCAGAGGTTTGTCTGCACATGAGAGAGTCTGTGGCCCAGAGTCTGAAAATCTGGAAGGATGTCTGGTAACAGTCTATGTAAGATATATTTTTCTGAAAAATATAACCTTTCAGCCTGTAAGACTTAACTTGACATTCAATTCCCTGAAAGGTTCCACTAATGTTGCTTAATAACATTTGTGATGGCTTACTACTGTGGGAAGCATGAAATGTTCTTGAAATTGATTGTGGATTGAATGTTCATGACGGGTATGTTTTTAGATGCTGAAGACTAGTTTGATTTCAGAATGAAGCCGCTTATCAAGTAAGTAACAGAATAGGACATCCTATTGTGTACAATAAATTTAGCTGCCGGCCCCATTCCTTCTGCTGATCTTTGTTCAGTAATATTTCTTATGTCATCAGCTCAGTGTGGCTTGTTAAAATAAAATATGCATTGTTTTATACTGCAGTTAATTCTTACTCTTCACTAAATGTATTTTGAGAATAAATATCTTCACTTATCAATTCTTTTTTGAGGAGAAAAACTTCTCAATTCACGTAGCTTTTTGATTGAATGGAATATGGGTATTTTTAACGATTTTAGGTTTTCTCCATTATCTAACATTTAACCAATAAAGTGCCGGCGCTGTACATTCTATTGTTACATTGATAGAGCATGTCTACTCAACTGGTCACCTAAAGTAAAAGTATTAGAAATGTAAAGTAAGTGTCCAGGACTTCGAAAACCGAATAAAAGGGGCATTAGGTTGCACAGTCGTCAGTGTCTCTTCAGGTGCTCTTTGCATACCAGCCTCCGAAGGCCGCTGTCAGGCTGGGCACAGTCTGTCATCTCAGCCAATCTTCTCGGATCCCCTTAGCGGTCAGATGGTCGACCTGAAGGGAAATTGAGAGGGGGGGAGGGTAAACCACCATTCCCTGTAGTTATTTTCTGCCCTCTCTCAAGAGGTAGAACATGCCCTGGAGAACGTAATCTGTAATCAGGCGCATTGCTCTGGTCTGCACCAGGTGAACCCAGTGATGAGGTACAATGGTGTAAACTAGAGTCGTGCACCCGATGCCGATATGGCTCCATGTTTCCTTCCATGGGCTTTAATTTGGTAATCTAATACACTGTAGAAATTGTAGCCTTGATTTGGCCTAATTGGACTACCCCATCTTCATGTTTTGTAACAGAACATCCCAAGACTGACGACACAGACGAGGAGGCAACTTCCAGCTTTTTTTGTCATCCTTAGCCCTGAGAAATAGGGCAAACGAGATTTAAACTACACAATTAGTGCTGGTGTGTCATCTGACTCTCAAGTAGATTTAAGACTGTCAGGGACGTGGCTATCACTGGTCCAGCTGGAGCAGTCATATCAGAGTCCTGGGATGTGATTGGCCCAGTGAACTCCCAACACTGCTGGTTCTTTAGGTCCCAGCTGAGAGACCAATTGTCCTTGCTTGCATTACCGCAGCCACTGCTCCAATGTATGCAAACTAATAGTGTGGGCGAGATGTCAGGTAAACTGACCTCAATCCAGTGTAAAATACACATTGGAAATTCGGTTACAAACTTTAAAGTGCAAAATGTCTTCTTGTCGTGGTTTAAAAGTTTCTCACACTCCTCTGCAATAGTTTCTTCTGTCCTCAAAATGGGCCATTCCTAAATGTAATGAATGTTCTGGGTTTGTTTTACTCTCTGTGATACATTTTGCTGCTTTGTTTTCACTTTAATCGTACTCCCACTCGTACACCGAATTCTCTGAACAGCATAAATGTGATTTGGCATTAGTTTTTAATTCGATTGTCAGTGCTTTGTCTGCCAAAGTCCTCCCTGCACTGCCAGTATTAAACAATCACTGAAAACTAAACACAGAATATGGATGCCAAAGGGCACAACACAGAGTTTCTTGCTTTGCTAGACATTTTAAAAGAAATCTCGCAGATTTTGAGTCCAGGTGGTTCAGCGATGTGGTGTCTTTAATTGAAAAGGTCCCACCTGAGTCTTCTCTGAATGGTATATCTGAGGTTTGTATTGCCATCTCTGTATGCACGATCTTATTTGAGGCCAGCTAGGAACGTATAAAGACGTCACATGGTACTATGACTATTGGAGAAGAAAAACGCGGGTACATAATATCGTCTACTGCGGCCAGTTATACGGCACTATATCAAGGCCGAAAATATCACCCTACTGTAGTATCTTCCTGTTGTGGTTATAATGTTCCCTGTTACCTGGTTCCTAGCTGCTCAGCCAGTGTGAGTGTTCCATATGGAATGTTGGTGTGATGGACATGAGTGGAATGCGTGGGTGCCTGGTGTGAGTGTTGACAGTTGGAAGATGGGCTGAGCAGCAAGCAGGCTGCTCCTGGTGGGGCTGCTACCACTGATGTTATGGACTTACTAGGAAGTGTTACTTGGTGCTGCCCGTCTTCTCACCACAGTTGCATTAATGGCAGTACGCTTGATGGGCACGCAGATTCTGACCTAGCTACCAATGAAAACGTCTTCTTCCTTGTGTTTTTTCATATTGTACTTCATACAGTGCTTCTGCTGTTATCTAAGTATTGCTAATGGACGATAGTACGGTCACTTAATTTAATGGTCCTCAATTTACTGACCCCTGACAAATGGAAGGTTGATTTGGCCCGTGCCTGGCTTCAAACCCCTGACCTGCATATTCCTTTAGATGTCAGCTGTGAGCATTAACTTACTAGCCCCAGTAATATACATTTTTTCAAATTGCAGTTGTACTATGATTTCCTGTGCAAGTGTGATTTCAACTGGAGGATTTTACTCTGCAGTGATCACAATGCTACACAGTAGGCTAGTGGTAATTTTGCTAGGCAAAAATTGTGAGTGGAAATTATTTTACCTGAGTTTCTGGCAGATTATGTTACCACCTTTCTCTAAATCTGAGCCACATTTCACATGATGTTGTGCCTCAACATCTTAGACAAGAATTAAGAGCCTGATTTTGAGTTGGGTGGCCACGGAAAACTCCCTGACATTCTGAGTAAGTGCTAAATCTGGAGAAGAATCAGTTGGCCGAATTTCCACCAATATAAATATATTATGGTGAGGAATTTCCTGTAGCGGATTCTGCTTTTGGTATAGCACATCCTCCAGAAATAGGAGGCATTTCGAATTACCCCCTCATGCCCACATTGTAACTTGAGTGCCACAAGAGGCCTTGAGCAGGTGGTGCTCGGTGTGACAGTCTTTTTTGCCCCCCCCACACACACAAATGACCCCATTTTTCACATATCCCCTCCCTGCCACCCTCCAAAGGTGTCCCTCATCTCTCCATAACAACTCTCTCACATGCATTTCATTTGTTTTGTAGAGAAACCCACATTAGTGCAGGGTGTCAGAGCATTTTACACCATACACCATTATACAGAGACATTGAATCATGCATGTTTAAATCAGTCTATAGGAAATGTTACATAAGACAATGAGGATTTTATAGGTGTAGGAATGACATGTCATACTGTGATGCATTGTACTTGGCACTTTTATGATTTTTATCCAAAGATCGAATAAAGATATTTTGATTGACATGGCATTCCTACTAGTAGGTAGTGTATTTTAAGAGTGTTTGTTCTGGAGAAGCACAAACTCGGGATTTAAAATATACCACAGTGGTTGGCTTTACTAATAAGAATGTATTTCTACCTAATCGAACGCTTTTATGCCACATTAGGATAATGAAAGAATAAGGGAAAAAAAGAACGTTCTAACCTTTACTATGTAGTTGGCATGCATCTCTCTGATGACAGTTCATTGGTCACTGTGCTATATTAGGATTGTAACTTATGAACTGCAAGTGACAAAAATAGTAACCCACTGAGCTATCAGCATAAAATGCAGTTCTGTGATCTGCATGGTATACTTTCTTTACAGAAGACATATTAACCCACTGCGTTACATTATGATGCGTCAAAACTGCAACCAGACCAAACATTTAACTCTGTCCAGCAGGAACGTTAATCATCAGAATTATCTTGACATTTTATAGTTGCCTGAAACTGCTGGACATGCAAGGATCTCAACAGCATATGTTTTTAAACACAAATTGTGTTTCTAATTACAGTGCCACCTAACCCTCCCTCCTACCCCCGAGCTCTGCTCTAGGTGCAGATGCCATACAGCCGGTACTGCCTTGAATCTCTGCATCACCTCATGCAAAGCCTGGAGCAGAGGTACCTGTCACAGCATCATTTTGAGAAAAACAAAAAGCTGATAGATGGAATGCTTGAATCAATCTCAACCACTGGTAAAGATTCAGTTTCACAGTATAGTCCATCATTTTTTGCTAACTGTGGCTTTAAAGACAGGGACCACTTTTCTGCAAATCACTGTGGGACCATGGCCAAGAGAATGGTTTCCTACCCTCCATGCAGGCCCACCTTGGAGAAGAAGACTTCCAACACTATCACTGATTATGTATTACGTAAAAGGCCATGTTGTTTTGGAAGCAAGTGCAGCTCACAGTCCAACAACCTTTGCCTTAGCCATACACCCTATATGTCCCTTATGTTTTCCTCACAATGAGCTCTGACATGAGGACAACCCTAAGCTTTTTCCCACCTCATCTTTTAAATATAAAACACTTTTAACGAGTCTATATATTTAACTTCTTATTTCATATCCTTATTCCTGAATCGCCATTAACTTCGTATCCTGACTGCCTCCAATTCCAATCCTTACTTAGTTCTTTCCCTTCACTAATCCTAACCTTCCCTGCTCCCCACCTCCTTTCCTGAGCTCTCTCAATCTGCCACAAGAAAGCCACTCTCCTGACGCATTCTTGCTGTCTCCCCATTCATACTTGTTTTCCCTGCCAATCGTCTAATCCAACACCCCCATCATCTTCATTAAATACATCCAGTTTCCAAACAGAGGCAAGTGTATCTCATCTGCCTGAAGACCACCGGCCATTTGCACCCTGTCTGAATATGACCATTGCTATGTATTGTGTTTTGCAAATACAGACAGTTCCCTGTTCGCTTCCTTATGAGCCCTATTTATAGCCGCTGATTTCCTTGCATCCTCTCCCCACCTTCACACCTTCTGGTCAGAATCTGGCTCTAAAATACCTCTATTCATCAGCATAAGGACCTGAATCCTCTTCCCGTCTTTTTTGTCATTTTTAGCAACTCCAGTCATGTTATCTAGACAAGATTGTTTTCCCTCTCCTGTGTTAAGATTATTTGAGGCCTTGGACGCCTCACACTCAGCTCCCACACTGTTGGCAACACTTAGTCCGAATGCATGCCTTCTATCATGCCTCCTTCCTCATCCAAACCAGGTTGTTGGCCATAAAACCGCCCAAATGACTATGACGTGGCTTTAATTCCATGTTTTGTGGGAGGTCTAAGCATGTCCCTATCTTGCCAAAACACAAAAAACCATACTCATCAGCAATCTCAAGTCTTCTGTCTTTACTTCTATCCAGCAGCTTCCTACTGCCATGCACCCTTCTCAGACATCTCTTCAGCACACATAGCACCTGTTTGTCCTTCACTTTACCACAATTCTCAGATATGAGTCCTTTTCCTAGGACCTGCTTCCTCATCACCTCACACTTCATATGCTTTTGCAAGGCATATCTCCTTCTTGCCCAAGCACCTCAAAGTCACTGAATTCCACTCACCCTCTGATCCATCTTACTGTTGGAAACTGTGATGCACAATCTTCCCTTTTCCACCAACAGGTCCTTCACTCTCATGTCCCCCAGATAGCTCTACTTCAGTTATCCTAAATGTCACAAAGAATAAAATAGTGAAAATAACTCAAAATAACACTCCTTCCCTGATGCACGTGCACGCATCTTTAGCCTGGCCCATGATCCCCTCCAATATCTTCATGGTGATTGCTCACCTCTTTTCCTGTAAGCTGCTCTTCTGTCTGACATGCTCTTTCAACATCCTCCACACCAATTCCGCTCCATTCTATTTGTATCCCCCAAAGTATTTTCTATAGAAGGCTATCTCTGACAGGGAGAAATGGTGGCCCTGATCCTCCACGACCTCTCAGTAGCATTTTCCACCACACTCTAATCTAGAGACTTCACCACATTGGAATCTAAGGAGACATCCTCAAATGGATTACCTCCTTCCTCACCAGAAGAACCCAGAGAATCCACCTACCACCTTTCACCTTGGAACCTAAGAACATCAGCTGCGGCGTCCCTCAGGGCACATCCCTCAGCCCTACACAGTTCAACACCTACATGACCCCCTTGGCCAACATCTTCAGAACCCATGGACTAAACATCAATTCCTATGCTGACGACACCCAGCTCGTCCTCTCACAATTAAGAGTCCCCTCCAACACAATGGCCAACTTCGGCAGGTGCGTAATGAACTTTGCCAACTGGATGAAAGACAACTGCTTAAAACTCAACACAGACAGAACGGAAGTGCTGATCTTTGGGAACGGCACCTCCTCGTGGAACGATGCCTGGAGGCCCTCCAAACTAAGACCCTAACCCAATCCGACAGACCATACCTGCAATGTTGGCATCATCCTGGACAGCAAGCTCACCATTAAAAAAACAGATCAACGCGGTCTCCTCCACCTGCTTCCTTACTCTTCACATGCTTCGTTAGATCTTCAAATGGCTACCCGTCAAGACCAGATGAACTGTCACTCAAGCCCCAGTCACCAGACTACGTAGGAATCGCCTCGCACCTCCTGAAGAGACTGCTGACAATACAGAATTCAGTGGCCAGACTCATCCTTGATCTCCCATAGTGAACCCACATCACCCCCCACCTCAAGAAGCTCCACTGGCTCCCCATTCATAAAAGATGTCAGTACAAAATGCCTATTCACACTTGCAAAGCCCTACACAACCAAGGACCAGCATACATCAACAACCGCCTTAACTTTCACGATCCCCCAGACACCTGTGCCCTGCCTCCCTCTCCCTTGCTCACACCCCGCATTCGCCAAAGCAACAGTGGAGGATGGTCCTTCTCCTACCTCGCTGTGAAGTCCTGGAACGTCCCCCTCACTTCCAGACATCATCCTCTCTGCTGACTTTCAGGAAAGGACTCAAGACCTGACTGTTCAACTGAAGCCCCCTTGCAGCAGGGATCTCAGTGCCTGGATACCCTTATGGGTGGTTAGCCGCGCTCTACAAGTCCTGCTTGATTGATTGACTTAGTTTAATGATCACTTTCACCACTGCATTGTTGTCCATGATGGATAATAAAGGCCAAATCACCCCCTATGCATATCAGAAAAGATCTTTACCATCCAAGTAAATATGTCCATTTGCCACCACATTGTCACTCTGTTTTAGCTGACCAGGAACTTTGTCCAAGTCAGCTTCCCCTGTTTTGTGCCTTCATAAACTATCTTATTCTTTTCAAGCATCCACTTTCTCCTTTGCCACAGTTCAATCAACTCATAGAACATTGTAATGCAGCAGTTGCTGAGACTACACAACTGACTTTTCCAACCATTCCTGAATTGTGCTGAAAGTTTAGAAAATTATGGATGTCACTGAGCATACCATTGTTATTGCCTTATCACCAATTATCTGTATATGCTGACTAGGGTAAGAAGTATGGGGGCACTGATAGTAGCCTGAATGCTGAGCGAATGTCTCTGTTTCCCATTTCAGCCTCTACCCTTACATTCCCGGACCATAACAATGGCCTTGCCAATTCTTGAATATGACATAGAGCACTCATTTCTTTGATAAAATCATTTACAAACCCTCTCTCAAGAACAAAAGATGGCTACCGTCTTCCCGACCTCAATCTCTTTTCTCAATTTAGTGTGCACAATCTCTGTCTTACCTCAAACTGATTTCAGATTATCTGCCCAATGGTTCAGTCACAGTCCTGTGTACAGAATCCTGAATCCTACTGTAAATCACTGTCAACCATCACACTGCTGCTTGTCTTGTCTTCATTGCTTCCAACTTAACTGGCTTACTGGCCGTTGCCCCTAAACACCTCTACCATTTCTTTACCCCGAAAGCCTCTCTTTGATCCTTACTCTTCAAAGCACTTCAACAATGCAGAATTTGTGTGTAAATTTGCATTGACTTCTGTAGCATGCACCTATATTAGCATTTATCCACTGCTCCACTTTTAAACTGACTCCTCACTCACTCAAGATGAATCCGTTTGGAAGGAGAGCAAGGGGGAGGGCTAAACATCTTGCAATAACCAACATTGAACTTGGTCAGTCCAGCATCATCAATTGAATCCAAAGCTCATTGTTAGTCTCGACCCATGATTTTGTCTGATCCAGTTCCCTCCTGTCCCTAAACTCTTGGTCAAATCTCAGCCAGGCTAGCCATCCCAAAGCTAATCTGTGCTGTCCCAATGGCTTCTGAGTATTTGAAAATAACCACACTGCACTTCAGATTTCTATCACAAAAAATAGTGATGTAAATTTTGAACACCACCGTCCTCGTGCCAATATTCGTAGACGATCTCAGACAGTTTGCATCTCTTTCTCTTCTTTATTTGATCTTTCCTTACAGCAGGTGGTTCTAAGCAATATCTTAAATATGTCAAAGTGTTTGTTAGATAAAATCTTCTTTTTCGTGCTCATCCTTAATTGGTCTCCTAAAGTTGAAGTGAATCCCATATGTGGAAGTTTTATTTCTGATGAGGTGGTTGTCCCTTTCCTGTCCATTTTCCTTTGCTTCATCCTTTGTCTGTCTTGTTCATCACCTCAACCACTGCCACTTTAACAGCTATATTGCAAATCCTGTACACGGCTACATTTGGTGCCTCCCTGTCCTGCTGCAGTCCCCACATTCTGTAAGCCCCTGCTTTCTCTGATGTCACTGGCCCTGGTATTTCCCTTTTCCATACAAATGTGTTTCAGGAGTCCCACCATTCTACTTAAGGACACTCACGTAAAGCCTGTCACCCTGTGTTGACACCATGTCATCCACTCTTCTTTTCCTACCCATATCCCTAGCTTATGTTTGTTCTTGCCCAGATACCAGTCCTTTTCATACTTACGATCTGCCAAGAACTTTATGGGCGCTTGTCTATTAGGCCATAATGATCTTTTATCCCTTAACTCACCTCTCCACCTACCTTCCTTGTGACAACTGCAGTTTTTCTCGTGCCTGTACCCCCTCGATCATAATGGGACTGTAGCTCACCATTCTTCCCTCTCCCCTTCTGTTTACCAGCTCAAGGTCTCCCCTTTGATTCCTTTACCAGTGGATCAAGACACCAAAACTACAGACACCACAGATGTTTTAGTGCGCAGACCACTGTCACCTCTCGGCTGCACATCCACCTCATCCCCTGACTGGCTCACTTCCACCTATTAAGGCTCATCCAAATGTTCAATTTTATCATTCCAGTGCACCTCACAGCTCCCTCTCTGGTAGTTTCCTCTACTGCCCATGTCTTACAGGCCCTGTGCCTCCTGCCCTGGCTATATAACCCATGGAGTGCACTTCTGCTCTTTTCTTCTTTAATTGTGTTCTTCCAAGGAAACAAATCTCAGAAAGGGTGGGAGTAAAAAAAAACCCTTGGTATTCCCAAAAACTACGTCAACTAAAGCAGATATGTAAAAAACATGAAAGAAGTTGGAGGAAGGATTTCTCTGCTTCTAGCAAAACTAAATATCGAGAAGCTATTAAAATTTACAAAGATGAAATAAAAAATGCTCAGGCCCTCTACTACCAAGACAAAATTTTAGCTGTAAATTCCTCTCGTGAGATATTTAAAATAGTCAAATCCCTTCTCACACCTCCGACACCTTCTAAAGTCTTAAATAACGTTCAACTGCGGTGCGATCAAATCGCTGAATATTTTTCAGAAAAAATATTAACCATCTACAAATCATTTCCTCAAAATATAGATTCACAGGTTCCCCTATCAACTGCTACACCTATCCCTGAAACTTCGATCTTGCTCGAGGAATTTCCGCCCCTTGATCTTACCACTCTTCAAGGGCTTCTGAGAGAGCTAAAATCTGGCTCTCCCCTAGATCCTGCCCCTCCTACCATTCTTCATCAAATCTCAGAGGTTGTGTCACCAGTTATACTGGAGGTGATAAACACCTCACTTAAGACAGGTATTGTGCCATCTCAATGAAAACATGCAAGGGTCAAGGCACTCCTAAAGAAACCTAGCCTGGACCCAGAAAACTGGGGAAATTATCAACCTATTTCCTTACTGCCGGGAATAAGTAAGCTAGCCGAGAAACACATTAACTCCATTCTATCGGCCTTCTTAGAAAACAACGATTGTCTCCATCCTACACAGACAGGATTCAGACCCCAACAGAGCACAGACACTGCTCTTTTGGCCGTAGTAGAGGAAACAAGGAAGACCCTTGATAATGGAGGCTGCGCTGCCCTTATTTTATTGGACCTCAGCGCAGCCTTCGACACTGTAAATCACAGTCTAATGATACGAAGACTCAGAGAGGCCGGAGTGACTGGATTAGCCCTAAAATGGTTACAGTCTTTCCTTCAAAACAGGGTTTTTACAGTTTTCGAAGATGAATATTCTTCAAAACAAATCCCTTTGAAATGTGGGGTCCCTCCGGGATCCTCCCTCAGCCCCACTATGTTTAATGTTTACTTGAGATCGCTAGCTGAAACAGTACGCCCAGTTGGGGTACATATCGTCACATATGCGGACGACACTCAGTTAGTCATCTCCATGAAACAAAACAATCAACATGACCCCGATTTAGTTACCTGCCTGGAGAAAGTCTTTTACTGGAGGAATAACTCATTCCTGAAACTCAACGGATCAAAGACTGAACTCCTGCTGTTGGGGAAGTCTGCTCCCTAAACATAGACCACCTCTGGCCTAGTGTTTTAGGTCCCCCGCCCCTAGAAAACAAATCAAAAGTCTCGGGGTCTGGCTTGATTGCAACCTCGATTTTAAGGCACAATCACGCATAGTGGCAGCTAGCTGTTACAACCTTTTAAGAATGATTAGAAGGATACTTCCCCTGTTACCTTTTATTGCTAGACGGGTGCTAGTCCAAGCTCTCATTTTATCACGTTTGGACTATTCTAATGTCATGTACCTGGGAGCCCCTCAGGGCACCATCAAAACTCTCCAAACAGTACAAAACTGTGCAGCTCGCATGTTGATGAATATCCCCAGACGCTCCTCCACAAAACCCGCTCTCGCTACCTTGCATTGGCTCCCTGTTCAGGAAAGAATCCAATTTAAGGCATTATGCATCACCCACAAGTCACTCTCTGGCAAGGGCTCGTCTTTGATCCGTCCCTGGATCCAACCTTATGCGCCTAACAGGGCCCTTAGATCCAAGAACAAAGGTTTAATCCTAGTTCCTAAGATTAAACGATCACGTAGTGGAGGCCGACTGTTTACGTACAATGCATCCATACTTTGGAACAGTCTTCCCCTCCACATACGCTCTGAACCTGATTACCTCAAGTTCAGAAAATTGCTGAAAACTTTCCTCTTTCCATGATCTCTTCATAATTACAGTTTCATACGGTGTCATAGCGCTGGGATGCCTCCGGGTAGCCATGCGCTTTATAAATGTTCCCTCATTCATTCATTCATTCATTCATTCATTCATTCATTCATTCATTCATTCATTCTTCCCCAGGACTTCTGTCCCTCTCCAGAACCTCTAAAGCTCACACATATTCCCCTTCCTCATCTTTGAAACCCAGTTGTCTTGACACACTTCCTTTTAGAAATCGCAATGAGGAGAGCTATTGGTTTGTTTACTTTTTAGAGGCCAGGAAAAAAGATAGCTTATCGAATTGCAAACCTGAAGATTTCTCTGTTTTAGACAAGGGGCCCAGGACCCTCATGAATCAAATGTAATCCTAAAGTATGAGAATTCATGAGTTCTTCCAATAGTTGGTTCCCAAAGTGCAAAACAATGCGTTTTCAGTTTCTTTGAACCACAGGGCATGACAAACGTTTTGACTGAATTAGTGTTCAGGCCCAGGCCATCCATAAAGCCAACAAACGAATCCAACAAGAGCTGAAGGCTATTTGGTGTTCTAGACATTAAAACAGCATCATCAGCATAAAAAAGGACAGAGACACTCTGACCCTTTACAGCGTGTCTCTGCCCGCCCTGACCAGGGATGAGTCCAGGACATTGATGTACAGAAGAAATAGATCTGGGGCCAGGACGCAGCCCTGCCGGACACCTCGGCACAGGCCAAAGCTCTCAGTAGCGCTTTCTCCATTGTGCCCAAATCTGATCAAGGCATTAAGGTCAAGGTGGAGAGCATGTAAAAAAGATACCAGACCAATATCAAGACCCATGGACTCCAACTTTCCATAATTTGGATCTGACCACACTGTCAAAGGCACAGGCCAGATTCATAAATGCAAGATAAAAAGGGACCCCTTTTGCCATGGTGTACTTTTTAATGAACAGATATAAGTTGAGTCACTGCTCTTGGGTATCCAAATTTTGTCTAAAACCATATTGAATGTTGGAGATGATATGATTGTTGGTTAGCCATGACATGATTCTATTAAGAACAACCCTGCTGATAACTTTCACCAAAGAGTCCAAAGGGGATATGGGCCTATAACAGGGAGATGCCCTGTTTCCTTTTTTAAAATAGGAACGATTATGCCTGAGCGCCACAACTTGGCCAGGCCGGTCTTAAATGCTAGGTTGGCAAAGTTTGTTACAATAGAACCCCACAAATCCACCTCCAGCTTATATATGTCCATGGGTACCCCGTCAGGCCCAAGGGCTTTGTGCGTGGGTCTTTCGCATATAACTTTGTCCACTGAAAATTCAATACCCAGTGGAAAGGAGGGCAAACAAATATCTTGCTCCCCACTGACTGGATCAGATGTATAATAAACTTGTTTAAAGTGGTCCACCCATTTGTCTGCACTAATGTTGGCACAAATAACATCAGAATCAGATTTAAATACTTTGTAATTTTTAACTGTATGCCCAAACAGGCCAGTATTTCTGGTCCTGCACAAAGTGACAATTAGCTCATTTATAAGCTTTTCTACAGAAGGCAACCTCCTCCAGGTCCCGAGGAGTTGCCCTCCAGGCCTTATTAAACCAAGAATGGACAACTGGCTTATTACTTGTAATGGGCTTCAATAGATATTTTTGATAATGTGCCTATAAAGCACTACATGTGGAGTCATTAGTCAGTCCCAGACAATCATAGATCATGCTCAAATGATCTACACAAAGCCTGTTCTGTACATCCTTCAAGTTGACAGACCTCCACGCTGGCCTAAGCCCATCACTGCTTGGTTGAATATTTGTGCCCCCTTGGCAATAGCCCAAGGGCGAGGCCTCGTACAAAACAGAGTGATGGAGAGGGGGGTTATGGTTACTGTAAATACTGGAGATAACCATGCCATCCCTGACATTTTCAAGAAGGTTCCTACTAACAAAACTTCCTGCCCCTCCAGTAAAAGTAGGTGATAAAAGACAATGTGGGGCAGCCCATTCAAACACACTACACAAATCATATTGAAGCAAACATGAGGATAACATAGATCATCTGCAGTTCCTAGGGCAAACATGGGCTGCCACTGAGAAGGAATTAGAAATATGTGGGTCTAGATCAATGGGGCCACCCACCTCAGAATCAAATTTTGCATTGAAGTCTCCTTCCAATACAATATTTAAACTATAATCATGATGAGAATAGCTAAGTTCCAGATCACATATGAAATCAAAAAGAGAAACGAAGTTAGGATTGTCCTTGGAGGAACAATTGTCATTGTAAAAATTGATAACAAAACTAAAGTTTGGACTACTTGACCTGGAATGCTTGAATTAGCCTACCGTGAGATGGAATGGACATAATAGTGCAGTTGAAGGAGGTTTTAAACCAGACTGGGAGCCCTGCACAAGCCCTTCCAATGCCAGAAGAAATGTCAGGGACTGAATTGCAAATTAAACCATCACAAAATAAATCTTTCTGGTCTTAAGTCTCCTGTAGGATGACAATAACATAAAGTGAAATAAAGTCTACCCAATTCCTCTCTCTAGTTTTAGCAGCAAGCCTAACTAAGTTCCAGCTCAGCAACGTGACCTTACTAACAGGGCCTGACAATAACAGTGGGGGTTTGGTTATAGATCTATAATGCACATCCAAAGTCAGATCAGGCGTAGGTGGAATCATGCTTGCCCTGTCAGGTACAGTAATTTCAGTACCACAAATAACACCTCAGTTGACTATTGGGCAACAGGAGGGTACAATTAAGCCAATCAGTACCTCAATCACCAGACAGAGCAGAGAAGCGATTAATGGTGGGCATCGAATAATAGTCTCTCATAGATGCCTCAGGGGCATTCTTTACCCTCATTATATCGCCTCCTGGAGCCAGGTCTCTGTATAAGTACCCCAATGGCAACACCTTCACATTGCTTTGTCTTGCTAGGCCCAGATAGGATGTACAAATCAAATCCCCAGCTACAGATTGATTAGCAAAGTTGATTAGCAAAGTTGTTAATAATGCAATCCCCCTCAAATTCCTTTCTCATAGAGCCCACCCAAGGTATTCTACGAGCAAACAGAGTATCAGAAAACAGACTAGATTGGCAGTGAACATGAGAGTGTAGCCAATGGGTGGCCTTGTTCATTAGGTGCTCAGTGCTCCCCGTCGCCAGGGGCTGAAGTCTGGGGACATTAGAAAGAATCAAAACAAAGGGGCAAGCAGCTGGGGGTTAGTGAAATATGGGTGAGCTACCCCTAAGGCGGGCCAAGTCTGAAGGGAATTGATTAGAGACTGGCAAATCCATATGTTGAGGGGGTTTGTGATGGTGATGAGATGTTGAAACCTCAGGCGGTGCTCCAGTTTGTGGAAAATGAGGAGGCATGGGAAGTTGGGAACTAGTCCTAGGCCTGACCTTGGAGGTAATAGTCTGTGAAGCTGTAGTTACAGCAATAGGTTTGATTTTCACCCTACAGTGTACTCCATCACTGGGCCGAAGCCTGAAGCAGCTTGCTTTCTATGACTGTCAAAGGAGCAAGCACAGGACATAGGCAGGTGGACAGAGGGGATTTAAATGAGTCAGTTAGCCTAGTAAGGAGATTGTTGTAATCATAAACCATAGAAGGGGAGTTTAAAGCATCAGGGAGATTGCTGGTATGCAGGGACTGGGGGGTCAGGCTGAGTGGCCTTTGGTCAAGATTGTTTACCTTTCTTCTTGTGCTTCACGGGGGGAGAACTGGCTGCAGGGGGTAAAGTCAAAATCGGAGTTGATGACTGGGCTGTGGAGTGATTGTAAAGTCTCCACTACCACTTATGTTGAGCCTCTCCAGTGGTTACGGGGGAGTCCATATGGATGGTATGTAAGGGCAAGTTGGAGCTATTAGTGACAAGAGATAGCAGCCTCTATGTGAGTTGGATTTCTTTGTCAATGACTCCCACTGTCTGATCAATAAACCCATCCAGGTTAGAGTTTCTGGTTGTAACAGAGTTGGATACCCCAAGCTTAAACTTACCCATTGTATGACTAGGAGACCTTTTGCCGTTTTGTCCTCAACAAGCCAGCCAAAAAAGCCAGATAAAGAAGGCTCTTACCCCCCCCAAAGAAGTGGTCATTATGAAGAAATATAAGTCTGTTAGAGGGTAAGAGAGTAAACCAAGTCTTACCTCGCACCACACATGAAACAAACGCTTCTAACTTCTAGGCTTGAGCACAAATTAGGGGACAGAACCAAGGGAGGGAGCCCTGCCTGGCCTTGTCCAAACTCTTCTACACAAAAAGGAGCTACAGAGGGAAAAACAGATTGGGTCGCCCTCCACTCAAAATCATAAATAACAACAAAGACCCAATCTGCTCGGGCCAACGAATTCTATTCACTTACTGAGAGGGAATAGAAGTTTATTTTCTTCTTTTACAACAACCCTTCATATTTTATAGGTATTGTCCCAACTCAGACTCGCCCTATTTATAAAAGAACCCACCCATGAGTCCAAAGTCACTGCGTTCACACAATATATCCTGTACTTTAACAGGTATACATAACACATAAATGTGGAAAAAATGGGAAAATGTGAAAATGCGAGGTAGCACCTCACGTGCGCACCACCAAGGAGCTTACTGGTTAATTATCACCAGTCATGCCCACGTTTCTCATCATTGGTTGCTACCTCGCAAACAAAGATAAACAAATTCGGTGTCCAGAAACCCAGTGAAAACCAGTGAATATGTGTGTACAATAACACAAATCAACCCCGTGTGAGTAAAATTGAAATAAGCCAACTCAATCGCCAGGGAGCCACTTTTATTCTCAACTCGAGGGCTTATTCAAATTAAAAACATACTGCATGTTTGCAGACCATGTAATGTTGGGCCGACATGTTTCATTGCCTGTAAATTGTAATGGCAATTTCTTCAGGGCACGAGGACTTTGTCCACCTTTCTGGACCCTTATTGTGAACACGCAGTGACTGTTTAAACAAAAAGAGGGGTTCATTAAAAGCACTTCCAGCCAGCGCAAAATTCATCTGCCTTTGATTATCCTGTATACAATTATTATATCCCCAAATGTATATTTACCTAGTAGCAGCCAAGGCCTCTCGTACTCAGCTAGCCACCATGTCACACAGGGACTAAATATTATTATTAGCCCTGTTTCGTATAAAAGGACACATATGTTGTCCGTTTTCTGCAACGACAAACACACGTTAGTATTCTGATATACAACACTTTGCCTGTAATCATGATTTTTATGGTTTTTATGGCACTTATTCTCACCCTTCACAGTCCATCAAGCACACATAGAGATTTGGTGATCTTTCAATGATGACTCGCTGACAGACTTGTTAACTCATACTAAAATGTTTTCGTCTGCCGAGCAAATGTCAAGAAACACAGTAACATAGGAGCCACGTCCCATTCTATTTACTAAATGCGAATTCAAGCCCCACAGATCACTAGCAACTTGTGCCATTTCAGTCACGCATCCTGCAAGGAATCGTCAAAGGACAGTTACAGAGGCTCTACACCCGGTCTGCACCCTAACTCGCTAGGTACAACCGACATCTACCAAGAGATACAGATTTATCTCCGTCCTCTAACAAACACATAATCCCTCACATACTGCATTTTAAGTAGAGGAAACGTTAGACTCCCGATTCCCTTTGTATATTACCCGGTACTCTTACCGCGTCTTTCACCCGACGAGCCTCGTCTCATTCCGTTTCAGTACCCGAGACCCGCGGCCATATTTAAAAGCAGGAAATCAACAACGGACACCTGCTTGCTTGTCAAATCACATGCTCAGATGCCACAGAGGAGCGCCATCTTTAAATGGCCCTACTACTCATTGCACCAGTACTTATATGCGAAAAGCTGATGCCATATTCACCAACAGCTTAAAATCATATCACCTGTTTTTAGAGGGACAGACTTAGCTTCTCCACAATATTCTCTCTTGCTGGCTATTTATTTAATGATTTTTAATTTGAAAAAAACGCAAAACAAATTTCATGTGTATGTATACATGACAAGGAGGCGGGCAGCAGCCTCAATTTTAAAGGAATCCCACAGCTATATCCTTATTAGAGAGTTGTTAGAGAAGTAGTACTAGAGAAAAACTTAAAAAACTTATCAGGAAGTAGTACTAGAGAAAACTTATCAGAGACACACCCGACACTGATAGGCAAAGAGCAGTTGTTGTTAATCAGAATCAATGCCCCAGTTTCATTGATCATAAACTCACCCTATTCCACTCTATATAATCATTCAACCCCACTTGGTCTGCTTTCTCCCAAAAAATCCAACGTGCCTCTCTTTTTGATAGTATCTTCTCCATATTGTATGTGTCCCCCACCACTTTCTCCAATACAACCCACTTCAATGACCTGGCATCGTGGTTCTCAATTTTAAAGTGTTGTACAAGCCTCGTTGTGAGTTTCCCTGCTCTAATTGTACTCAGGTGCTCCTGAATGCGAATCTTAATCTTTCTAGATGTAAGTCCAATATAGTGTAGACCACACATGCATGTTAACCGGTAAATCACATTGACTGTATTACAATTAGTGAATTTTGTCAAGTGCCAAACCCTGCCATCCAACAACTCTACATTATTTGTCTTGACCGTAAGGTCACACACAGAACAGGACCCACATGGGTAATGTCCAGCAGGGAGTGTTGTTTCTTTGAGGCATGGTTTCGGACGAGAATGCACCAACTTGTCTTTCAAATTACATGCCCTTCTAAAGGCAAATCTTGGCTGAGGCATCTTAAAATTTGTAGTTGACAGTAAGGCCCAATGTTTACGAATGGCCTGACGGATCTTACTTGCCAACGGATCAAAAGTCATAACCACCGGAAGACAATCAGTTCTAGATTTTACATTAGTCTCCAACAGCACACTCCGTGGAGTGTTTAAAGCTCTTTTTCTCGCATGCTTCACCACTTTCCTCGGGTACTGTCTCATTGCCAATTTATCACACAGCATCTCTGACTGCTGCATAAAATCGTTCGTTGATGAGCAGTTTCTACGATATCGCAAAAACTGCCCTACCGGCAGATTATCTCTAAGTGCCCGGGGATGAAATGATTGATAATGTAAAAGAGAATTTCTGTCAGTTGCCTTTTGATGCACCATGGTACAAAGTTTATCATCGCTCACTACTATGTCCAAGTCCAGGAATACTGCCTTTTTGTTACTAAAGGCCCAAGTAAACCTGAGGCTACTATCTAGTGTATTTAGCCAGTTCAAAAATTCCAACAGTACTGTCTCAGTACCAGACCAGATACATAAAATGTCGTCTATGTACCGCTTCCAGAGGCGGAGATTCCTCTGGAAGGGATTAGACAGATGGAATATACAGTGTTCCTCAAACTGGCCCACAAAGATGCAGGCCAGACTGGGCGCGAAGGTCGCGCCCATAGAAGTCCCCGAGACTTGCAGGAATAAGTCATTCTTGTATCTAAAATAGTTTTTAGTTAGGGCAATCTCAATACATTGTAGAACAAAAGACTGTGGAGTATCATAAAACCACTCTTGTTCCCCAAGAGCACGCGCTGCTGCCACCAACGCGGCATCCTGGGGTATACAAGTGTATAGTGACTCAATGTCAATCGTCACCAAAAACTCAGACGTGGAGTCAAACTGTAAGTCCTCCAAAATATTAAGGACATCCCTGGTGTCCTGGACATACGCCGGTTGTTTTATCACTGACTCCTTAAAAAGAAATCAGCGAATTGTGACAAGGGCTCAAGAATCGAATCAATACCCGAAACTATCGGGCGACCCGGAGGAGGCCGCTGGGCCTTATGTATTTTGGGTAGTATATAGAACGCCGGGGTTCTTGGTTTGATATTAATTAAAAAATCAGCTTCTTTGACAGTAATCCATTTTTCTCTTTTGCTTCTCCAACAAGCTTGTTGATAATCTCCTGTAATTCATTCACGGGATCTCGAGGCAACGGACAGTAATTTTCACGCATAGATAACAATCGCATGACTTCATTCTCATAGTCAGTGGTGTTCATAATCACCACTGCTCCACCTTTATCCGCTGGTTTTATGGTGATCAGAGGGTTCTCTTGTAGATTTTTTATTGCCCGCCAGTCATCACTACTCATATTCTTATAAGTTTGATGCTGTGCGGTACTTTCTAAGGAGTTAATCTCTTCCAATACTTTCTGTTCAAAAACACAGACCTCCGGGCCTAATGTAGAAGATGGTGGGCAAAAGTTTGAAGGCCTATGTAGGTTAGCCTCTCCAGTGGTTACGGGGGAGTCCATATGGATGGTATGTAAGGGCAAGTTGGAGCTATTAGTGACAAGAGATAGCAGCCTCTATGTGAGTTGGATTTCTTTGTCAATGACTCCCACTGTCTGATCAATAAACCCATCCAGGTTAGAGTTTCTGGTTGTAACAGAGTTGGATACCCCAAGCTTAAACTTACCCATTGTATGACTAGGAGACCTTTTGCCGTTTTGTCCTCAACAAGCCAGCCAAAAAAGCCAGATAAAGAAGGCTCTTACCCCCCCCAAAGAAGTGGTCATTATGAAGAAATATAAGTCTGTTAGAGGGTAAGAGAGTAAACCAAGTCTTACCTCGCACCACACATGAAACAAACGCTTCTAACTTCTAGGCTTGAGCACAAATTAGGGGACAGAACCAAGGGAGGGAGCCCTGCCTGGCCTTGTCCAAACTCTGACAGGCGCAGACGGGCCCGGGCACGACTTGGGCTCGCCCTGAATCATGGTGGGTTCCACTCAAGTTATGCACCCCTCCAGTGCGAAGTACGGCAGTGGGTTACTGCTTCATTAAGAGATATCCTTTTGTTACTTGCTGTTTGTAAGTTAAAATCCTACTATAGAACAGTGAATTATTAACTGTCATCAAAGAATTTCATGCACACTGCAAAGTATAGATTAGAGCATAGATTAATGTTGCAAAAAGGGTTCATTTGGGTAGACATCAATTCTTTTTATTAAAGAGAACCCCCAACTATGGTGTTCTGTTTTCAGTTCTGAGTTTCTGCTTCTCCAGACCAGGCACTCTTTAACTATACTGCCTACCAGTATGGATGACATATCACTCCTACAACTTGTAGTCCTCTGGCTTATTTAACAGTTCCTATACGCTGAGTTGCACACACATGATTGATTGTCTCTGTGTAATGTGTGTGTGATGCAAAGTGCTCTGACACCCTACACTAGTATGAGTGACGCTATATAACTAATTAAATGCATCTGAAAGAGAGTGGTTATTGAGACTTGAGGGGCACTGTTAAAAGGTGGTGGTGAGGGAATCCGTGGTGGAGGTGGTCACTACCTCCACCATGGATGGCGGGGTTGTCGCACCGGGCGCCACAAGTGCTAAAGCCGGCCCTGACTGGACTCGTGTGAGTGTAGGCTCTCTTTCCCTCTCGGTCTCTCTCTGAGACGTGCAGCTGCATTGTCCCATTAACTCAGCAGCAGTGATGGAGCTCAGAATAAGCGCAGATGAGCCAGCAATCGCAAGTCCTAAACAGGAATGCAGCGCCAGCAGCAGACTGCTCCCCTTGTACCACACAATTTTCTGCTACGTGGCGACAAGATAAACCAACCTCATTAACTCAGGGACAAAGTGAGGAGCAAACAGGGACGGCCTCATCCCTGGTAGGGTCTGCCAGCATGCCACAGAGTAATAAATCAAAGTACAGATTTCATTATCAGTGCGGAGTATAAAATGGACTCATCAAGCTAATCGATTTAAGTGCCCCTCATACCCCTGCTTAATTCTAGGTTACCACAATGACTGCAAAGAGGCCTTTGGGCGGGGCCCTGTTCCTATTGGGGCTTACTGTAACAGTGTTGCTCTTCGGGCTCGGGCTGTGGCGTAGCAAAGGCCCCTGCAGCCCCCACAGTTCGAGGGACCCGCCCCGGCACAGTACCCTAGCCTGAGAGCTCCTCAGTGTGGCCTGGAGGAGGGCCTTCTCTGTGCTTTGCAGGGGGGGGGCTCATGTTTTGTTACGCCACTGGGCTCGGGTTATGGTTATTCAATCCTATCTCCCCTCGCTGGAATCACCGCTCCTCTCTGTGTCGTCATTGGTGTTCTCTCTGATGCATTGGTATTTACCAGGCGTGGTTAATAACTCACCCCTTTGAGGCCCATGTGTGATCAGAGCTTTGTCATTGCATGTCATAAGCAAATTACAGTATCCTGATGATCCTTTGTCATTTGCTGGGCCTTTATGTGGATGGGCCGCTACATGCAGACACTTCTACAATAGAGCTGACTGTCACTCTGCAACATTACAGCATGATGGCATAGGGCTTGACATGAAACCATATTTGGAGCATGGTGTACTGTGCATGAAGCCTTGTGCCATAGCAATGCACGGTCAGTAGGAACTGATACACATTCACCCAAGTATTGAAATACACAATACTTAAGTCACATCATGTTTTGGATTCATAACAATAAGGATTCTGTTTGACCCAATGCATAGATTTTCTTTGCTTGACACTTGTGGGAAATGTCTCTCCATTCTCACTACTAACTTCCAAACCCTTCTACTTTTATTGAAACTGCCTTTGACATTACCAATCAACCTATTTTACTGCAGATCCTCACTACAGCGTCAAAGGTATAGGTCTCGGTAAGATCAAATCATTCACCTGGGATTAGACTGAGGGCCTGATTTAGGGTTCGGCAGATGATACTCCATCCCCCAACCTGACACCAAATTTAGAGATGGCCGCCAGTCCAGCAGTCATCTCTGTACTTTGAGAGGAACCGCCGTCAAGGTGTGTGGTATTGCTGACAGGATTTATTGGTATTTACTTTATAGGAATAAATTGTGGTTGGTTCTCAAATGAGATGCCTCCTCCCTTACTTTTTCCACGAGAGAACATAAATCATCATCAATAACAACAGAGATGCCACTAACAATTTAAGCAGTCGGCTATTGCATTCTGAGCAATGAAAGAAAACCAACTAAAAAGCATGAAACGGGCAGAATTTGAATCAGGAATTCCTTCATCAACAGATTCACCAGTGTTGAACCGAGGTATAATCTTTGATAAAATACTCAGAACAGAAGTTGACATTAAAAGCACTAGATTCCTTCTTAGACATGTGTGGAAATTACCCCATTCACCATTCCAACAAATTAAAGAATGGATCCATGGTATCACTGCTCTACATCTCAATATTGCAACTGTTTTACATTGTCGAAATAAAGAAGCACCCCATCAAATTTCAAATAGTTTAAAACTGCAATTCCAAGCAGGTTATCACTGCGTACTGAAGATGTCACATCTTCCTACTTCCACATGAACTGCACTGTTCACTAGTCATTGGGTCTTGCCTACTAGACAGTACATGCTGTGACTATTGCGAGACATATTATGGGCTTACCAAAAACATACAGGGGCATGGAGTTCGCCCATGGCTTTCCATTTGTTGGTTTTCCTACCACCCTCATTTGCCTACTTCTGAATGTGTCCCAACTGGTTAATCTTGTGCTTATCCCTCTCATGGAGCAACTCTTCCTTAACATGTCTTTTTATTGGCTGGCTTCTTCTGTGTTTCCACTGCTTGATTTTCAAGAACTACTTTTCTTTTGGTGCTAAGCACTCCATTGGCGTGCATGTGTTTTACAACTGTCTCTTTCAGGTACTTCTCTCCCACTGCACTCCGTATTGCACTTCCCTGTCACTTTCGCACATATGTGCACCCATTGCTTCTCTTCCCTACCCCCAATCTTTGTGTTGCTTTCCTCCAACCTTACCCTCTTCTCTCACCCACTGTTTTTCCTCTCCACTCTAATCTCCATGTTGCTTCCGCCCTCATTGTTTACCTTCACCTGTGCCCTCCATGTTGCTCCCTCACCCACCCGCACTTTAAAAAATAAACACTTTTGCACTATTTGTTTTCTTTTTATTCACCAATCCAATTTGGTAAATAAAAAAATTGCCTGCTTCATTTTGTAGGCATGCGCATGTGTGGTGCACACACCTACATAATGACACGATGGCCCCATCATAGCGTCTCTTCCTTTAGTTTGTTCTCTTTAGCCATGCTGTGGATCATCAAGGAAGACCCATTGCTATGCTAATTCTTGATTTATAATCTTATGATGTTCTTTTGAACATAATCACACAGTTTTGTCCATTGCTTATCTCTTTCAGCAGCCATGACTGTGCTCCACAACCTTGAAGAGATACCTGGTCTCTGTTTTCTTCATAGCAGAATAGAGCATAGAGGATGATCATTCATTCTCCCTTGTCCCTGGTGGAACAGTGAGGGCTAATTGCGATTATTGTAGAGTTTGAAATTAGCATGCATGTAGCCTAGAATATCTGATTTTAGCTGGTATTACCACAGCAAAAATGACCAATGACTAGTTTTAGCCCCAAAATGCCAAGTATCCCCCCAGACCGGAGAATACCAGGTCCTTTTCTATGTGTTTAACGTGATTCAAGGGACAAATCTGCTGAAATCTTCTGCCTGCCTAAGGCAGGCTGAAAAGGCAGTGAGAGGGCAGTATAGTTGAGACATCCGGGTAGGGTAGAGTAGTACTGGAGAAGTGTTTGAATTTGAATGTATTTATTTCTGATCCGCTTAATTGCCTTAAGGTGTCTTAGCGCTATCTGACCCTGAAGACAAAATTTGCCATAATAGATGGAATTGTCGTGGGAAGGAAAACAGACATGTTTTTAACTGTTTACGAAAACTATCCGCATTAGGGTAAATTTTGAGGTGTAAGGGCAACCTACTCCAGAGCTGACTAGCAGAGTGTGAAAAACTGCGACCGCCCCAAGAATCATACTTAATTCTTGGGACCTCGACTGAATGTGAAGTGGTGTATCTCAGCAATCTTTTTGTAGGTACCATCTGAATTTCCTTATAAAGTATTCAGGTCCTACTCCATACAAGGCTTTATGTGCCAAACAGAGTGCTTTGAATGCAACTCTTTTTTTACAGGAAACAATGGAGTTCCACCAGAGTATTAGAAGCTGACTTGTGTCAGGGAAGTTTTTTGAGGAGCCCAGCAGCTGCATTCTGGACCATCTGGAACTTACTCAAAGCCTGCTGTTTGATACCAAGGTAAAGGGCATTGCAATAATCGATCTTGGATAGGACCAGAGTAATGAGCTCAGATTTTTGGAGTTGAAAAGGAATAAACAGCAACACCTACCTTAAGAATCTCGGCACTAAAAAATAAGAGGATGTTAATTTATTGATCTGGTCTGTAAATGACAGCTCAACGTCAAATACTACTCCCAGATTCCGTGCATTAGAAACTGGCTTTGGAAGGGTGCAATGGGCCTGTGCCACCAGGAGTGGTTCCAGAATGAGGCTTTCTTCCCAATGAGGAGAACTTCTGTTTTGTCTGAATTTAACTTCTGACAGTTGCCTGACATCCAGCCAACAACTGCCCATGCACCTGTTGAACCGTGCAGCAACCTCCTCTACAGTGCTGGAGACCAATACCATTATTTGGGTATCGTCAGTGTATGCCACCTTGTCAAAGCCAAAGGAATGGATCAAATTGGCCAAGGGAGCCATGTACATGTTAAATAATGTGGGACTGAGTGATGACCCCTGAGGAAAACCACAAGTCAGGGAAAAAGATTTAGAATTAAACTTCCCAAGGGTCACCAACTGCTCCCTATCCATCAGATATGAGGAGAGGAGATCGTGAGCTTGGCCAATGACACCAATTTCTTTCAAGTGTTTTCCTAGGACAGCATGGCTTACTGTGACGAAGGCTGCGAAGAGATCCAACAGGACCACCGCAGTCCTCCCACCGTTGGCCATAACAAGCCTAATCTCTTCCTAAACAGCCACCAGGGCAGTCTCGGTGCTGAAGCCTAATCTAAAGCCAAACTGCGCTTCATCCAAAAATGTATTCTCCTCCAAATAACCGGACAGGTTTTTGTTGAGATGTTTCTCCAGGACCTTTGTTGCATGTGGTAGACGAGAGATTGGGCGATAATTGTTTTCTTAATTGGGGTCTAGTGTAGGCTATTTTGATGAAGGTAGAACAGTGGCTTTTTTTCTAATCAGATGGAGAAATACCTGATTTGATGACAGTAGTCAGTAAAATGGTTAAAACTGGAGCAATCGCGTCCCCTACTTCCTGCACAACTTTGGGTGGACAAGGATCAGAAGGTGCTCTAGACTTAGTCTGGCCAATAAGCTTGATCACCTGGTCTACAGTGAGGAGAGGGAAATTGCAAAGCTCGGATTTATTAGATTTTAGAAAAGAGGGTTCCAAGCTTGAGTATGATGGCAGGCAAGTAGAATCAAATTCCAGATATACTGACTCAACTTTATTTTTTAACAAAACTCCTATTTTGTTGCAAAGGAGCTGACTGGGAAAGGGGAGGGGACCAGTAGGGTGGTTAGGACTTGAAGAGCCTGTACAATTTTGAAAAATTATTTTGAGGAATTGGAGGGGAGATGTATATTATCTGTAAAAAACTTAGTTTTCTCCTCAATCGTGAGCTTTTTATAATCGCAAGTTGCTTCTCTATATCTACCCTTTTCTATTTCACTATAATCCAATCCCCAGGCTTTCTCGAGACTTCAACACTTTTGTTTCATGACTCTTAATTTTGGTGAAAACCAAGGAGCAGTTGGCCTTTTACTAAAAGATTTAAGTTTTTTAATGGCGCCCACTTCAGAACTGCCTCCCTTATCCAATCAGAGTAACTTGCTGTTGCTATCTTGGGATCATCAGAAGCCCCCGGCAGCGAAACATAAAGACTTTTTGCCAGGTTTCTCTTGTTAATCTTGTTCCATGCCCAATAGATTTTACTATCCTCAGATACGTTCATTTCGGAATTGGGAACTCCGGTATGAATACTAAAATGGAATACCATATGGTCAGACCAGATGATGGGCAGTACGGCCTCCATCTTGAGGTTAGGATCATTTGAAAAAATACCATCAAAAATATGGCCCACTTTATGTGTGGCAGTAGTCACTATTTGTTGCAAATTGAAACAACACAAATATTCCGTTAAAAATACTGAGTCTTTATCATTAAAATCTCCTAAATTAAAATCTCCCAATATAGTGTAATTAGGGTACTGTACACTGTTATCACTATAATTGCATAAGGCATCTAATAAGTTTAATTTGGTGCCGGGGGCCTATAAATCAAAAGTCCTTGAAACGTACAGTGGTCTGACCATTTATATCTAAAAGAAAAAACATCACTGTACTCTATCACAGAAGGTCACTTCTAGCTTGCCACAATACACTATCGCTTTACCGCCACCACATTTACCAATCTGGTCTAGTCTACTAATCGCATAGGCAGCTGGCAGTGCCACTGCAAGTTCCGGGTTGGAGGTTTCGTTCGCCTAGATCTCAGTTATAAAAACCAGTGTATGGGTTTCCAAGAACTCAAAAAACTCGTACTTAAGTTTGACGAGAGAGTGAGCGTTAATTAGGAAGCAGCACAAAGAATTTGCCTTAGGCTCTAGGTGTTGCTGTGACTTAACCGCGGGCATCAAGTTAACTGGGCAAGAGCTGAGCTTACAATTTTTACAGCAATAAGGACCCATGCTTACGCTGGGGTACAAAAAATTGCACTTTGTCTGCTTCCCTGTAAGGTTGATACGCAGAAACGCCTCCCTCATGTACTGATAAGAGGGAGAAAGACCAGGGATCCTGACGCATGGTGCAGTACTGGTGTTGTCTGTTTCACCTGTGTTATGCTCTCTGTAGGGGAGCAGGGTGTGTTTACACAGCCCCAGGCTCTGTCTTTGCTCTAGAACTATCCTTCTTCAGAGAAATTGAAGGGGAGTTCGGGCCTGTTTGGGTGAGCCTAGTCTTATCCTCCCATGCAGGTGCTGGGGAAGGTAGTCTTTTTGCCATGAGCCAGAGTCTCTGGTCCGGGTCTCTAAAAGTGGCAAGGTGCACATATGCACCTGGCCATATTACAGCTTGAGAGGTGGGACAAGAGTCCAAGTAAGGCATTGTCCTGAGTGGTGGCCAACACAACAAGATGATGAACGGAGTGCTGAAACTTTTCAACCACTCACCTCAGTCACAGATCTAGATTTAATCCATTGTTTTTTTGCTCACTATGCCACCCCAGTTTGGACCCAGCCATATACAAATCAGTCTTGACCCTTTTCCTCATGGGAGCAGTCCAGCCCGGACTGCCAGGCCAGGTCTTCCCTGGGCTTATTTGCATATGGCTGGGTCCAAACTGGAATGGCATGGCAAGCAAAATAATGATGGATTCAATCCAGATCTGTGACTGGGGGTGAATGTTCGACAATGTTCAACATTCTGTCCATCTTTTTGTGTTGCATTGTCTTGAGTAGTGCCAGACCTTTATGCTCCCAACTTGGTGCTTTAGATGTCAGGTTCGATCACACGGTAATCCTACCCTCAGACCCTGCAGCAGTTTCACCAGATGTGCATCTGCACATCGTATAACCAGGCCTGGATTATTGGGTCATGAGTTTGCGGACAAAGGATTACCAGGTCTTCAATTTGCTGCTCTGATGATTCTAGAAACAATACACTGAGCCACTCAAAATGGTGAGTTGCAGAATTTCACCCTGAGTTACCACTCCATATTTAATACCGCTCCTTGCCATCGGGCCTGAAGTGCTTAAAATATGTCAGAGGTTCAATGCTGCAGAAATTGGACTGGGCTTCATTTCCTCCTAGGATCCACCGTGTAATATCCTCATTAATGTCGCCCACCAGCTTACAAAGTTGAGGGAGGTCATGTATAGCACTGATAGCATACCTTTCTGAAAGCGGTGGAGGGAGTGTCACTTTCCTTTCTTTTCCTTTCCTTTTCCTTTTCCTTTTCCTTTTCCTTTCCTTTCCTAGGGTGGCACATCAACAGGTCCATGTGGATGTGGGTCAGCAAGAATGCCATTTCACAGAGACCGCTGAATGTGCTTTTTCTTTTACTGAACATCTGTTACCAAATAGTCTTTGGATAAGTCAAGCAGCATCCTTAAAAATCAAGCAAAGTCGCATGTAGTGCTGTGAATGATTTTGCCAGAAATTGCCACAGTCTTCCTATATTGTACGGTTTGCCCCGCTCCCTTTTTCTTCAGAATGTGTCACTTGGAGATGTCCACCTGTGAGAGTGACTATTTTGCTGTCAACATTTCCACTAGTTTATTTCAAGCATCAATTATGAGAGTCTCCCAGATGTCACTTTCCAGCTTCACAAATGAAGAGAGGCGGTGCATACCACTGTGAAGGTTAAATACCTGGATTTGCTGAAGGAAATCTGCATTACTCTTCTTCCTAGTAAACAGTTGCGTAACACAGGCTCCCGCAGCCCCCAAGGTGCGGGGGTCCCGAGCCCCAGGGGGCCCCCTCATCCCAGTACCCTGGCCTGAGGGCTCCTGGTTTAGTCCGGGGGGGGGGGGCTCCATGGAACTTGCAGGGGGACCCCTGAAGTTTCTACACAAGTGCTATGTGCGCGCTGGATATCGTCAAAAATGTCCTCACGAGATCACAAAAATGCCAATATTTCCTTTGGATTTAATTTCCCAGTAACCTTTGAAAGTTAAGTCGTACACCACTTTTAAAACTCAAAGGAAACCACACAAGGCCACAAAACTCAAGCCAAAGGTAGATCTTTTTTTCCGAGAAGAGGGTGTATTGAGCCTAATTCCTTAATTTGCACCTCAAGGACCAAAAACTATAGCCTTCGATTTAGTAACAAAATGTTTGACTGGTAGGAACCGAGGAAGTTAAAATGTATCTTATTGGGACATATATTGAGCACATTGTTTCTGTTTGTCAAAAAGACTCATTACAAATCTTAGATTGGATTTACTTATTCTTAAAGTTAATATTATCCCTGATGGGCTATAGTAAATAAAACACTTTAATTTTTCACGTCAAAACAAATAATAATCTTTTGTCCTTTAACACACTATGAAATGATTTGTTCTATAGTCAGTACAATAGGCCTATACAGTTGTAGGAAGCTAGCTCTCTATATAGTGTACTGAAAATAAGCACACTGTGCAGAGAGTCCAGTGGGTTCCCAATTGGTTCACAGAGGCTAAAGTAGATAATACTAATGCTTTCTTTTGTGGTAGTGTGGGCGAGCAGTTAGGCTTATCAGAGGGTAGTGCAATAAATGAGACACACACTCAAAGAATAAATCCGAGATCTCTTTAGAAAAATGACAATTCTTTTTCTATATATATTCGAACCAAGAATTACTTTCAAAGGTAAATACTGTATTTCTTATGAATTTTAGAAGATAAGCATATAGTGCAAAGTTGTGCGCAATTATGCACCATGCAATCCTGAGAGAGGAAAAAGCAGGTAGGTAAAGCATACAGCACAGACAGTTGTAGGGGTTCACCTTCCAGGTTTAGGGTACCAGGAAGCCAAGGTCCAATGTTCTATCAACAGTTCATTTGGTGCGTCCCCAATTCCACTGGTTAGTAGCCAGTGGGCTGCCTGACTGTAGAGCAATTACACCCTCTATATGACCACTTCCTGTGGGAAGTGGGAATAACCCTTACCCTAATTGGATAATTCTCTCCAACACAAGATGGAGGATTCTGAAAAGTGGGGTCCACATAAGCTTGCCCGTCCTAGGGGTGGTGCTGGCTGAATGTGGGAACACCTCCTAATCTACCAATTTTCCCACCTGTCTTGCCGCCAAAAAGTGGGGTCAGAACAGGGGGGTGTGCACCTTCACTATATGGAGAGGCCTGGTATGGCATTTCAAATGCAGGAGGGCCTTTGAAGCTTCCCGCCCTGGAATGTTCCTCCTACTTGGAGGAGGTATGAGCACCTCCGCCCAGAGCAGGCTTTGTTCCTCTCCTCCGAGAGAGAAGGCTCTCATCTCAGGAGGTCAGAAACCTGTCTATGGTGGCTAGCTGGTCAAGACTAGTCAGTCAGTACACTAGTAGTCTGTAGGTTTTCAGGGGAACCTCTAAGGTGCCCACTGTGTCAATAAATCCAGCACAGGCATCAGTGTGGGTTTATTACGATGAGGTGTTTTGTACCAAACACTTTGGAGTGCAGTGAAGCCATCATGTAGCCGGGGAACTCGTAATGATAAGTGTCCAGCCCATGTACTCGTTATGGCTTCCCTGTGCACTGGAAATATTTAAGGATGAACTTAGATATCACCCGGGCATATCTACTCTCGCAGATATGCTCTCACATGAGTATAGTGCACCCTGCCTTAGTGCTCTAAGGCCTGCCATATGGCTGACTTACCTGTACCACATGTACTGCTGGCAAGCATGTCACACATGGCAACTCTTGGGTTTTCTCTGCACCAAGACACGCAGGCTGCAATGGCAGTTTGCATGAGCTTGGTGAGGGGTCCCTTAGGGTGGCTCAATTTGTGCTGTAGCCCATAGGGGACCCCCTTTAGGTCGAATGCCCTACGTACCAGCGGTACCATTTACTAAGGACTTACAAGGGATCCCAAAGGATTTGCCAATTGTGGAAGAATCATAAAATTTAGGGAAAGAACACTGGTGCTGAGGACCTGGTTGGCAGGACCCCAACACACTTTCAGTCAAAATTGCACCAGATACCAGGCAAAAAGTGGGGGGTATAATACAACAAAAACCAAATTGATTACAACAGGTATTAAATATGATTTGTGATACCTTTACAGAAGATTAAATACACATAGTAATAGAAAGAGATTCAGCTGTAACACAGACCTGGTCAGTGGATAGCTTGTAAGGATTTAAAGAAATCTCCTTGTCAGATTGCTAAATGCTATCAGAGTACCATGCAAATTACTGAAAGTGTTTCTATTGCTTTTATGAGGTTACTTTAAAGGCTTTTCTTTGGAGTGGGCTTAGCCAGGCTAGCCAGGCTTTTCTTTGGAGTGGGCTTAGCCAGGATAGCCAGGCCTTAGGCGTGCGATCTCTCCCAGGGCAGCAGACAATGTGACGGGACAGAGGATGAGGTCACCGATGCACCTATTGCCTTGTGAGTCTCTCCTACCTTTTCTGGCATCCTTTGCACTGACCTCACTAGAGGGGGACCAGATGGGGCCCAGGCCCAACTCTGTTTGTCCTGGCCCTCCTAGGGCCCCACCACTACAGCTCCTGAATGTGGGGGCACTGAAAAAACAAAACAGACACTGCACCTTGCCACACGTTTTAATTTGTTCAACTACCTTTTCCTGCAAAGCAGTGTTTTTTGCTTAAAATGTTAAAATCTGACACGATATGAATATATCTATACATGCACATAAAAATATAGAGATAAATATATAAATACATTTATAAAAAGTCAGATTTATATATTTTAACCAAATATACTCACTCAGACACTCTTTATGAGTGATGATTGCTGGTGCCCCCAAAGTTTTATTTATAGCCCATGATGTCCCCCACCAAAGTTCATTTCTAGAGCCGCCTCTGCCCTTTTGCAGAGTGCTTGGCTCAGAAGATTTCTGCATAAGGGAGAGGTATACTTTATTGCTGCAGGACAATAAGAAGGAACTGACTTCCTAGCTCGGGTGTGGACTGCGGCTGGATAGTCCTGCTGAGGAGAACATACAGAGTGCGAGGGAGTGTGTGACGACTGTCCGAGAGGTAGCATGCTGGAGCAGTTTCTTGTGAACACTTGTCACTGATTGAGTATGTGGCATAAGAAGAGGATGGGGATGTGGCACTGATAGAGTGCATGGTGGGTTGGGTGTTGCTGTTGGGTCTGGGTGGACAAACTCACAGAATGATTGCCTGACTCAACACCCTCTGAGTAGCTGACTGCATGGATGTGCTAGGGGCAATTCACCATGAGCCTCCCGTAAGATAGGTAAGGGGAGGACTGAAAAGAAAGGGTGAAAAGAAAGATATTATTGCCCAATGAGAGAAAGCACTTGGCTATGAGGATGCTATGTTATGTTAACAAGTTTTATAAAGCGCAGCGTATACCCGAAGGTGTCTTGGCGCTGATAACTGAGCAGAGTAAAGAAGAAAACAAGGGAAAGACAGTTAACTGTTAAAAAGCCAGGTTTTAAGAAGTTTTCTGAAAACCTGTACAGAAGGTGTGGATCTAATGTGGATAGGCAACGTGTTCCAGAGTCTTGTGGCTCCGGCGAGGAAGCTGCTGCCACTACATTTGGTTTTCCTGAATCTAAAAGGGGTCACTTTTAGGTTCCCAGAGATCTAAAGTTCCTGTTAGGGATGTGCCAAGAGATGGCTTTTTTTAGGAATTCGGGACCCATACCTGGTAGGGCCTTAAAAGTGAGACAGAGGGTCGATCAAGGAGTACTCTGGCGGAGCAGTTTTGGAGGACCTGCAGTTTACTGATGTATTTTTCTGTAAGTTGATATATAGACCATTGAAATAATCTAATTTGGATAAGATGACAGAGGATACCTAGAATTAATAGGTATGTATGGAAGAATCTTTTTGATGATTCTTAAAGTATTGTAAGAAGTGGATATGATGGCTTTAACTTGTTTACTAAGATTTAGTTTGTTGTCAAGAATCACTCCCAAACTTTTAACTTTGGGAGTTGGCTCTGGGACTGGGCCCATCTCTGGTGGCCAGCAATCAGGCATTCAGAAGTGGGGATTATCCGAAGAAAATAAACTCTGTTTTATCAGAATTTAGCTTTAAACAATGCCTGTTCATCCAGGTACCAATTTCTCTCATACAGTTGTGAAGCTGGGAGCTTATCTTTTTGGCCTTATTTGCAGCAGATACCACAATTTGTGTGTCATCTGCGTAGGAGGTGAGTGAGAGACCCAAGAATTGGATCAGCGGAGCAAGTTCAGCTATGTATATATTAAAGAGAGTGGGGCTGAGCGAGGAACCCTGCGGAACCCCGCATGGAAGCGAGAATGTTTTAGAGCTCAAGTTGTCAAGCATCACTATATTTTCCCTTTCCTTTAGGAATGATCTGAGTAGATCGAATGCTGTACCCTTTAGGCCAATGGTCTTTAGATGATGGCACAGTATAGAGTGATCTACGGTATCGAAGGCTGCAGAAAGGTCTAGCAGAATCAATGCTGCGTTGCCTCCTTCATCAAGGGTGGCTTTAAGTTCATCTGCAGCTTTGATGAGCGCTGTCTCAGGACTGTGATCTGATCTGAAACCAAATTGTGTTGAGGCTAACACATCGTGCTCTTTGATAAACTGTGTAAGTTCAGTATTTATGATTTTTTCAATGATCTTAGCAGGGAAAGGGAGTCTGGAGATAGGTCGGTAGGTAAAAGAGGTTGCATGGGAGGACAGGCGTTTGATCTTCTCTGAAAGTGATTCCCTCATTTTGAGGGCATTGTGTGAGCCGCAGAGCAAAACAAAAAACACTGAACAAATTGTACTTAATGTGACGCTGCTTCGCTATTTCTGCTAATGAAGGTTTCTAAAGCATAAATGAGTTATAAGGTGCAGCTAGGTGGCTCTCCCATCTGTAGACCTTCATTGTGAAGACAGTAACGCGCAACAAGAGTTTAAATATTTATGGAGAGTGCTTAAACGTTGAATTCACGAGTTTAATGTTCCACAATGTAGAGCTGGTAGTACAGGTAACCGCATAAATATCTTGCATATATATGCATAGTCATAATCAAACATCCTGGACAAGTGCGATTTTCCTTGTTGTCAATATTTCAATAGAACCACAAATGCTTGCTTACTGATGACTCATATTGCTTTATTTGTTAATTACAACATTCCTGCTTGTGCATGCACACTCTTTACAGATTTTTGTCTTGTACATCACTGTACAACCAACACGTCTTTCAACTCTGTGGCTAGGGGCGATCTGGGGCTTTGTCAAGGGTGGAAAATAGATTTAAAGAAAAAATTATGAACAGATTAATTAGATATGGCGACTTATCCTCTATGTGTTCACTATACGGTGATAAACTGACCCAGTGAGCGTGTATTGAAGTGATTTGTGTTCACACTCATGAGAGAACATTCGAATAATAAATGATAAATAAAAAAATAAAAGAAGAAAAAAAGGGGGAAGAATCAAAAAGGATGGGTTATGGTTAATGATTGATTGATGATTAGGGGTAATTCAGTTATTCATTTATCAGAAATACAAAAAGGATTTTGTCATTTGTAGAGTGGATCCAGTCAATCTGAACAATATCACAAAATAAGATCTGTGGCACAGGCGCCATAAAACACTTGAAAATTGTGTTTCTTTTTAAATCCACTGTTAAAGTTTTTATCGGGGGCACACGCTCTTTACCCCTTAACAGAAAATATTATTTAGTCTTTAAACAGTTGTACCTTTCGAAGAATTGTTTCCTAGAGCCTGTTTTGTTGTCAATACAGTAGGATTTGGATGTGCAAAGTAGAAGATAAACGAGACTCAAGATCTGCTAAAACAGTGTTAAATACAATATTTGCGACTTCAGAGGGGACACGTTTAGCCAGTCCACCAAATACTCTTTCGAATTGTTCGGTGTCATTTTTTCACAACTCCGATTTGTACCGGAGAAAAACAAAGACTACAAAGCCAAGCCTATGTTTCCTCTACATGTATGTTGCTGCGTGCTCCAATAAACACTAACCATATATTGGAAGAAAGGGAGGTGATGGCTCAGGCGACAACTACCTGTGCATGAGTAAATGCTTGAGGAAATACAAATGTGACTGCTGGGACATTCATTGATGCATCCGACCTCTAAATGTGCAAGGGGCTGAACATATGTGGAAGGTTCTATCTTGTCCCGCCCTAGTGTTTAGTACGGAGAGCATCGACAAACCCACACACTGACACTCCACAACTGTTGAGCATAAGCGCTGACATCACACGTGCTGTGTCATCCAATGAGGTATGCCCTTAAATATAACCCCCCAGCTGTGCGAGCATCTCACGGGCCCTCCGCCATTCCTTCTTTCCCTTCAATTATGTACACCAAGACCTTTGTGAGGCTAGAACGGCCTCAGTTTATTCACATCATAAGTTTGGTACACACTTGTCATGATGGCATTGGTCATCAACATGCTCATTTCTAGCTTCTCTTGGATTGCAAAGCAAGGGATTTTCATAACAGGTTATACAGTGTAGATCCTATACTTTATTGTATATTAATAACCATAGCTTGCTTAATCCTGCAAAGCATCATCTATCTAGTCATGATGTCTCTTCAAGGTTGTCATTGATCATGTTCCAACTGCTGTGACAGCTCATATTTCTGTCACTCAATTGGTACAGCGGTCGCAGTATTGAGGCCTAAACTTGGTACCGAACGTCTGGCGTTCGTGGCCCCCGGCCATGCCCGGGCTGCAAGTGCAGTGTCCGCCCTAGGCTGACCATTTCTTACTGTTTTGTCTGCCCTCAAGTATCCCTGCTGTAAGGCATCCCAAGGACCTTGTCGGGGCACTTGCCTCAGGCGTCCCAGCTGTAAGGCATCCCAAGGGCCTTGTTTGGGCAATTGTCCTTTTACCTTCTTATGTGAAGATATTTCTTGTTAAACTTTGTGACCCCCATCCCCTCGTCACACTGCGGCTGCGACGCCCGCATACTTTGGTGTGGGTGGGTGGGATCAATTTTCTCTGGCGACAAAGCTGGGGACTGCATGTCCCAGTCACTTTTTAGGCTGTGCTAGTGAACACGCCCTTTTTCCGATTGGGCCCTCTCTTGGCCACTCGCTGGCCTTTCCTGCGGTGCGCTTTCATGCCCTGCCAATTCCGTGCCCTTTGTTTGCCCCCCGCAGGGGGGTTAGCCGCCCACACCCCAAGGGTCGGCTGTGCCTCCAAATATCTCCTTGAAACAAAATGCTGCATGTGTGAATGGGCACCAATTGGTGTCACGAGGAGGGCCAGATGGGGCCGGTGCCCATCCGTAAATGTCCCGACACCCCTTGTGTCCTACCATCAGTGACAGCCAGCAAAAGCAGACACTGCTTTCACACCCTGGGAAGAGAGATGTTGTACTTGTTTACATTTCACATTTTACTTAAGGAGGCAGGGTTGCGACAACTAGATGGTTGTCTTGGTCAAATGGGAAATGTGTGCTCAATTGAAATATGGCATGCGCTGTTCCAGGTTCCCGTAATAAAATATTTGGAGTGTTTTTTAATGGCTATTGCATTTTCAATCATCTGAATATGTATAAAGTCCAAGTAGCATGATTTTGACAGTTTGACAGTGTCTGACAGAAACGGAGTTGATACCCAGCATTTTAATAAAAGCTGTTATCATCCAATTTAAGGACACACATTTTTATCAATTGTAGAAGGAAGAAATCTGAGGCATCCTTGCATGGATTTAAGCTAGCCATTGTTGCATTACATGCAGTAATCTGCAGTTGGTAGATTAACCCTCTGAGCTATTTTGCTAAACAGGTGTGCACACAGAACGCCTTTTTGGGCAATGCTTTAAAGCAGAATGTGCTTGGTGCAGTGGCGTAACAATAGCCCCCCGAGTCCCCGCGGGGGGGCGGGCCTCCAGCACTGTGCACAGGCGGCGGGACCTAGGCCTGAGAGCTCCTGACTGTGTCCGGGGAGTGCGGGCCCCCCTCTATGTACTTTGCAGGAGGGCCCCCTCAAGTTTCGTTACGTCACTGGCTTGGTGCATTAGTCCAAGTGCAAAACATCCTTTATTTTCTATCTTTTCTCAAATTTGCCACCTACAGGTTGAAAAACACCTCTGTGAATCTAGCCCTGAGAATGCAAACCGGCGTGCCCACAGAATAATACCCTACCTCTTCTCATTAATTATCTGGCATGGTTTCCAGAGGCCAGAATGTGTTTTCAACGTGCCACACATGTCTGTGCACAATTGATTTTACAAGCCACAGAAGAAAATTATTAGTTTTGGATTCCCCTGGCAGTAGCAACAAAGTCTAATAATAACATATAACACAGCACAAAATCTTTCTGCAATAAAAAAGAAACCTAATCCAGCATTGGGGATTTTGAGCAATATGTGGATTTGTTTTTCATGAGCAAAGCAATTGATGTCAATACGTTAAATCATGTTTAGTCACATATTAGAGACTGCAGTATTTTTTTGCATTTTACGGGTAATGATGAAGTTATATATGTTTTTCTCAGCTGGTTGTGCCACTTTGTGTATCATTATACACCGTCATTTTACAGTACGCAGAGCACATCTAAAATAATCTTAATTTGTATTTGAATGTGGGATAAGGTACCCCCTGCTCTACATTATTACTATATTGCAAGTCACAGAGGGGTTCCATGACCATATAGAAGAGTGAGGCCAAAGTTTGAGCTCCTTTATTCCTTGTAATAAATAGTCACATCATCGCCTTTCCCACCAACCACTTAAATCTTTGATGTGTAGCTCTTTCATATGAAAGAGAAAACATGTTTTCAAAAGAATAAAAATAGAATCCCTAGTGCAAAATTAAACACATCAAAAAGCTGTTTGATAGCTGCTGCAAAAATACATTAGAATCAGTTTAATACAAGTCAGTTTTTTATTTTCAATATTTTCAATCTTTCTACACATTTGCAGGTTCAAAACACCTCTGTGATTCTGGCCCTGAGAAAGCAAACCAGCGTGCCCTCAGAAAAACACCCTACCTCTTCTCATTAAATTATCTAGCGTGGTTTCCAGAGACCAGCATGTGTTTTCACCATGCAGTACATGTCTGTGCACAATTGATTTTAAAAACCACAGAAGAAAAGTATTACTTTTGGATTCCCCTTGGCGTAGCAACAGAGTCAAGCAATAATAAGTAACACAGCCCAACATCTATTTTCAAAAAAAAGAAAACCTAATCCTGCATTGGGGTTTGTGAGCAATGTGTGGATTTTGTTTTCATGAGCAAAGCAATCGAAGTCAATAAATTAATCAAGTTGTGTTACATAGTAGGGATTGCAAAATATTTTTTTGCATTTCATGTGTGAGATGAAGTTATATTTTTTTTCTTAACTGGTTCTGCCACTTTGTGTATCATTACACACGGTCATTTTACAATACACAGAGCACATCTAAAATAATTTTAATTTGTATATGGGATAAGGTACCTCCTGCTCTACATTATAAGGATATTGCAAGTCACCAAGGAGTTCCATGACCCCATGGAGGGGTGAGGCCAAAGTTCAAGTTCCATTCTTAGGTTATGGAACTCAGAGGTGATATGTAATATCCGTATCATGCACTGCAGGGTGTACTTTATTCCTTGTAATAAATAGTCACATCGTCACCTTTCCCATAAACCACTTAAATCTTTGATGTGTATCTCTTTCATATGAAAGAGAAAGCATATTTTCAAATGAAGAATAACAATAGAATCTCTATTGCAAAATTAAACACATCTAAAAGTCAGATGCCTGCTGCAAAAATAAATTAGAATCAGTTTAATACAAGTCATTTTATATTGTCAATATTTTCAATCTTTCCACACTGTTTCCACCTACAGGTTGAAAAACACCTCTGTGAATCTGGCCCTGTTAAAGTAAACAGGTGTGCCAAAAGAAAAATACCCTATCTGTTCTCATTCACGTATCTAGCATGGTTTCCAGAGACCAGCATGTGTTTTCAGCATTCAGTACATGTCTGTACACAATTGTTTTTATTAGCCAGAGAATGAAATTATTACTTTTGGATTCCCCTTGCAGGTGCAACAAAGACTAATAAAAATATATAACACAGCACACCATCTATCTGCAATAAAAGAAAACCTAATCCTGCATTGGGTTTTTGAGCAATGTGTGGATTTGTTTCTCATGAGCAAAGCAATCAAAGTCAATACGTCAAATCATGTTGTTACATATTAGGGACTGCAGTATATTGTTTTGCATTTTATGGGTGAGATTAAGTTATACTTTTTTTCTCAGCTAGTTGTGCCACTTTGTGTATCATTGCGCGTGTCATGTTACAGTACACAGAGTACATCTAACATAATCTTAAATTGTATTTGTATATGGGATAAGGCACCCCGTGTGGTACATTATAAGGATATTGAAAGTCGCTGAGGAGTTCCATGATTATCATGTACCATAGGGTGTACCTTATTATACATAGTCACATCATCACCTTTCCCACAAACCACTTAACTCCTTGATGTGCATCTCTTTCATATGAAAGAGAAAGCATATTTTCAAACATGAAGAATAAAAATGAAATTTCTAGTGCAAAATTAAACACATCCAGAAGCTGTTAGATATCTGCTGCAAAAATATATTAGAATCAGTTTAATACAAGTCAGTTTTTTGTTTTAAAAGGCAAAGTAGAAACATGCAGAAAGAGTCTAACTTTTCTATAATTGCAAAAGAGTGCAAAAAAAAAAAAACTCAAATAGCTACTTTCTGCTTGTCACTGTACAGCTAGAAAAGCAGAGCAGAAGAAAGAAAGGCCACATTTCCATTTCGTTTAAACAGCTACTTTAATTATGCTCCGTGACCTTACCTGACTTTCCCCTCAGATACTGGCTCTGGCAGCAGGTATTGTGATGCAGAACTCAACTGTAATAAGTTATTAAAGTTGAGTTTTGATGTAATTTCTTTCTAATAAGTGACTGGGTGCATCACAAGTTGCCTAATATAGTGACATTAGACATTGTTTTTATACAGGGATCATGGAATCCATTGTGCTTGACTTGTCCTCCTATACAGGATTATCCCCAAACTTTTTGCATTCACCTCTCCTGTTTTCTGAATTTTGTTTTTGTTGGCATTACGACATTGTGCACTGTACCACTGCTAACCAGTGCTAAAGTGGTTGTGCTCTCTTTCTAAAACATGGTACAATTAGCTTACAACTAGGTGCCATATTTAATTTACTTATAAGTCCTCAGTATATGGTACTACATGTACCCAGGGCCTGTACATTAAATGCTACTAGTGGGCCTGCAGCACTCATTGTGTCACCCACTTCAGTAGCCTTTCAAATAATGTCTCAGGTCTTCCCTGCAGTCTGTAGTGCAGTTTTAAACTACCATGTTGACCTTGCAAAATAAACTTTTTGTCAGTCCTAATCCTTACTTTTTTAAACATATACGTACCCCTAAGGGCAGGTCCTAAACAGCCTAAAGGGCAGGGTGCCCTATATTTAAAAAGTAGTATGTTTTTAAGTTCAACATGTCCTGGTAGTGAAAAACTCCTAAATTCATTTTTACACTACTCTAAAGCCTATCTCTTCATTTGGATAACGTTAGGTTACCTTATTACATTTAATAAGTGCCAAGTTTTGATTGACAACAGATAGAAATGTCATGCTTGGTCTCAAATTAATTTTAATTCAAAATTGCCTTTACTTGTAAAGGTGGATTTTGAGTCACAATTCTTAAAATGCCACTTTTAGGAAGTTTGCAATTTCTTGTCCTAACCATTTGGTGCCTGCAACCTGTGTCCTGGGCCACATGATCCTGAAACGCTTGGCAGCTGACCTTTGTGTGTTTTTCCCATTGAGACAAAGGTGGACTAAGTGTTGTCATGATAAGCCATCCTACCAGAATGGTCGGGGCGAAGCTGTTCCCTGCAACACTTACATTTGTAAGGGCTGCCACCAGCACACTGACAAAGGAACTTGACACCAGTCTTTTGTCACCCTAGACTACTTGAAGCCTTGGCAGGGAATAACTTTCCAGAGCTAGATGTAGGGGTTGCCAGGCTGTTATTCCCACTTTAAAGCATGGCACCAAGTAAAATATTGGATCTCCTGCACCACCTTTTCAGAACATTCCTGGAACTGTGTGGAAGAGTCAGAAACACTGCCTGCTGCTGGAATGACTGCCTTGCTGTCCTGCTCACTGAAGGAGGAGTGGACCTGCTCCTTCAACCCAGGACCACCAGAGTGACTGCAAGGGTCAATTGGTCGACCTCCTGTGTGAACTATGGGGAAAGAACAAGCTCCAGAGACCTTGAACCCTGCACTTAGCCTCTGCCTTGGAGTGGGTCCTAACTCCCCAAGTCATGCGCCCTGGTCCTGGACCCTTGGAAGTGGTGTTAGCAGTGCTGTTTCTGCCTAACCCTGAACCTTGGGACTTAGAAGAAAGTCCAGTAAAAAGTGCTAGAAGAACCGACAGAAGACCAAGATCTACCTGCCAGCCGATCTGCCCAAAGTGCATTTCCGGTCGGCCTGACTTTCCAATAGCTCCCACTAAGTTCTTCTCCACAGTAGCAAATCCTGTTCAGCAGGACCTCTCACCGAAGGTTTCTGGCCTCATGGAGCCCTCGTCACCTGCAGTCTGCAGCTTCGTCTTGCTGAAAGTTTTTTACTTCCAAAAAAGGGACAAAGTCTGAAAATTAAAATCTTTGCTGTGACTCCGTCCAGCGGCTCCCCAGGGATGACACTTCCTCCTCTGACACAGCCAGCTGCCTTGCCCCACTGAACTTTACCTTCTCGGGATCTTTTCTTCAAAAATTCTTCTCAGTCCAAAGGTAAGCTCAGAACAGGCCCAAACCACCTCGTGTGGCTGAACTGCACTCCCTTGCATTCGGCATTAACTTTTGACTTTACCTTGGTCTCACGTGACCAGATACCTGTGGTTGGCGCTTTGATATTTTACACTTAAAACCTTAAAAGTTCATAACTCTGGTTCTGCCAATTGGATTTTAAATGTTTTGGCACCATTTTTTCATTGAAATCTACTTTATCTAAATTGATTTGGGATTTTACTTGTGCTGTATTTTCAGTTAAATGAAAGCTGTATACATACTTTAGACATTGCCTCTAAATTAAGCCTGACAGCTTTTGTGCAAAGCTACCAGAGGGTTTAATTAGTGACTATTGTGGTTCACCATGACAAGGATTGTAGTTGTCGCTTAAGAAGGGCATTTTCTCCCACCCAATCAAAAACCCAATTTCTTACACCATGTATTATAAAACAGTACGATTTCTGTAGCATTTTTCTGATCACTCTTACAGACAATCTGTGGATGAATTTGATTCCAACTCAGTATTACTCTCTATAGGATAGTGGACAAACCTAAGCCACAGATGGAAGGAGGCCATAGTCTCACACATATTTTATTGTACATTTCTTAATTTTACTCATACTTCAGTGATGAAGTCATATCTGTAACCTAGTGTCACAATATCCTCCTGCCAGCCATAAGATATCCCTACAAGGGCTTACATATAGAATCTGATTGGACCCATTAACCAACAGAGCTTACTTTGCACACTTTCCACTCTTATATCACTGAAAATAGTCAGTGACTCTGTCTCTCTATAGGTCCCTGCATTTTTTAGTAACAAATCACGGGACAAAAACTTAAAAAATATATTTTTTATTTTTTTTAACTTAAAAGTCCTTGCAATTAAAGCACACCTAGAATAATTTTGTTTGACATTCAATCCAATGTAATTGTTTTGCGGGTTGTTAATGATGAATGAAACATCTTAAATTCCACTCCACTGATCAAGGAGAATCAACAAATCCCGCCATCAAAAATCTCAACGCATATGTTGTTGAATTTCATCTTACAAATAGATTCTCAAATTTATTCCCTTTTCACTTCAAGAAATGCTTTCAATTGGTGAGTTGTTGCAGCAAGGAGCTATGAAGTCATATATACAATTTTCTAGTTGTGCATGCACACTACTGATGGTCAGATTTGACATCAAAAATTATTCATGCAGAACACTTTGCACCTCATTGCCCATCAGGTTAACATTCTCTAGGACACCATTAAATGCATGCACTGTTTGACCGTACATATGTGATATGTGATGGACGCAAAAGCATTGTATGGAAATTCTAGTGAAATTGCTTCAATCTCAACTCTGGTGTTAGAGAAAGGAACCCGTTGTAAGCAAATAAGGTTCATCCTTCCCCAAAGTGCATACCAATCTCACATTTGGCATTTCTGGTCCATACACGAACGCATATCACTCAAGACATGTTTCATCTTGTTGCTTTCATCAGTGATATTCAGCTTGAATACCAAGGCAGAGTGATGTCCTTCCAACTTAGAAAGATGCACAGTGCCTTCTGTAATGGCAAATGGAATGAAAAACACCACAGAAGCACTCTGACACCCATCAGTTCTAGTACGTGTTAGGGGAGAGGATGTGACCTAATGGCTAGAGTGGTCGACCTCGAAGCTGGGGAACTAGGTTCGATTGTCGGCAGGGACGCTCAACATCCTGTGATTCTGGGCAAATCACTAAACCCTTTCGGTGCATCGGACGGCTGGGAGCCATCCGACGCACCAGTGCTCATGTGCGTCGGACGGCTCCCGGCTGTCTACGCACATGGCACAGGAAATCCCTCTGGTGTGGGCACCAGAGAGATTCCCTTTTTGTCAAAACACCCTCAGGAGCTGGTGAAGAGCTTCCACAGCCCCTGACGGTGTTCTGATCATTTCTCCGAAATGACGGTCAGCGCGCACCTCGCGCTGACGTAATTTCGGAGAAACTGAAACTTAAACTCAGTTTCAGTTTCACTGCCTCGGTGCTCAGGGGGCTATCTCAGCTCCCTGAGCACCGAGGCAGATGGGAGAGGTATCATTGGAAAGGGGAGTATCTCACTTTTCTAATGGTACCCATCCCTAGTGGATCCCTGCTTGGGGATTGCCTCAGGAGGGCACCCAGGGGAGTCTAGTGAGATATGGCTTGCATGGACCCACCAACGTATTCCTTCCCAGAATCCCATGCAAACCTCAAATTTAGCTGAAAACATCACATTTTTCTCACATTTCTGTGTGGAAAAGTTGTGGGATAACCGGGCTGACACAAATTTCCTACCACCCAGCATTCCTCCAGGTGTCCCGATGAAAATGGTACCTCACTTGTGTGGGTGGGCCAAGTGCCCGCGACAGGCAAGGGCCCAAAACGTATTGTGGAGACATCAAAATTACCTATCACATAACGACCTGGTTTTGCAAGGGGGGGCACCTGGGTTTTTGGCCCCGGGCTCGGTGGCCATTCCAGGGAAACCTACCAAACCCACACATTTCGGAAACCTAGACACCCTGGGGATTCCAGGGAGGTATGGCTTGCATGGATCCCCCAATGTTTTCCTACCCAGAATCCCCTGCAAACCTCAAATTTAGCTGAAAAGATTTAATTTTTCTCAAATTTCTGTGTGAAAAGTTGTGGGATCACCAGGCTGACACAAATGTCCTACCACCCAGAATTCCTCCAGGTCTCCCGATAAAAATGGTACCTCACTCGTGTGGGTGGGCCAAGTACCTGCGACAACCAAGGGCCCAAAACGTATTGTGGAGACATCAAAATTACCTATCACAAAACGACCTGGTTTTGCAAGGGGGCACCTGGGTCTTTGGCCCCGGGCTCGACGGCCATCTAGGGAAACCTACCAAACCCACACATTTCTGAAAACTAGACACCCTGGGGAGTCCAGGGAGGTATGGCTTGCGTGGATCCCAAAACGTTTTCCTACCCAGAATCCCCTGCAATCCTCAAATTTAGCTGAAAAAATCAAATTTTTCTCAAATTTCTGTGTGGAAAAGTTGTGGAATCACCAAGCTGACACAAATATCCTACCACCCAGCGTTCCTCCAGGTCTCCCGATAAAAATGGTATCTCACTTGTGTGGGTGGGCCAAGTACCCGCGACAGGCAAGGGCCCAAAACGTGTTGTGGAGACATCAAAATTACCTATCACAAAACGACCTGGTTTTGCAAGGGGGGGCACCTGGGTTTTTGGCCTCTGGCTCGGCGACCATCTAGGGAAACCTACCAAACCCACTTATTTCTGAAAGCTAGACACCCGGGGGAGTCCAGGGAGGTATGGCTTGCGTGAATCCCCCAACCTTTTCCTACCCAGAATCCCCTGCACATCTCAAATTTAGCTCAAAAAATCACTTTTTCCACACATTTTTGTGTTGGATCACCGTGCCGGCACAAATGTCCTACCACCCAGCGTTCCCCTCAGTCTCCCGAGTAAAATGAAACCTCACTTGTGTGGGTGGGCCCAGGGTTTGTGACTGGGAAGGGCCAAAAACATAGGGATTAAGGGTAAATCACACTGCGAATTCTAAGCGCAACATTTTTTAAAAATAGGTTTTTAGCCAATTCTGCATTGGACAGCCACACAAGTGAGGTATCATTTTACTCGGGAGACTGAGAGGAACGCTGTGTGGTAGGACATTTGTGCCGGCACTGTGAACCCACGCAAAAATATGTGGAAAATGTGATTTTTTAAGCTAAAGTTGAGGTTTGCAGGGGAATCTGGGTAGGAAAACGTAGGGGGGGTCCACGCAAGCCATACCTTGCTGGACTCCCCTGGGTGTCTAGTTTTCAGAAATGTGTGGGTTTGGTAGGTTTCCCAAGATAGCCGCCGAGCCCGGGGCCAAAAACCCAGGTGACCCCCCTTGCAAAACCAGGTTGTTTTGTGATAGGTAATTTGGATGTCTCCTCAATACGTTTTGGGCCCTTGCCTGTCACGGGTACTTGGTCCACCCACACAAGTGAGGTACCATTTTTATCGGGTTTGCAGGGGATTCTGGGTAGGAAAACATTGGGGAGTCCACGCAAGCCACACCTCGCTGAACTCCCCCAGGTGTCTAGGTTTCAGAAATATGTGGATTTAATAGTTTCCCAATATAGCCGCCGAGCCCGGGACCAAAAACCCAGGTGACCCCCCTTGCAAAACCAGGTTGTTTTGTGATAGGTAATTTGGATGTCTCCTCAATACGTTTTGGGCCCTTGCCTGTCATGGGTACTTGACCCACCCATGCGAGTGAGGTACCATTTTTATTGGAAGACGTTGGGGAATGCGAGGAGGGTGGAATTTTGTGGATCCACGCAGATTCCAGGACTTTCCATCACAGAAATGTGAGGAAAATGTGTTTTTCTTTTTACAAAGTTTGAGGTTTGCAGGGGATTCTGGGTAACAGAACCTGGTGACAGCCACTCAAGTCACCCCATCCTGGATTCCTCAGGGTGTCTAGTTTTCAAAAATGTATAGGTTTGCTAGGTTTCACTAGGTGCTGGCTGAGCTAGGGTTCAAAATCCACAGCTAGGCACTTTGCGAAAAAAGGGTCCGCTTTCACTGTAAAAATGTGGTGTGTCTACATTGCGTTTTGGGCCATTTCCTGTCACGGGCACTAGGCCTACCCACACAAGTAAGGTACCATTCTTATCGGAAGACTTTGGGGAATGCGGGGTGGGTGGAATTTTGTGGACCCATGCAGATTCCAGAACTTTCCATCACAAAAATGTGAGGAAAATGTGTTTTTTTTACAAGGTTTGAGGTTTGCAGTGGATTCTGGGTAATAAAACCTGGTGAGAGCCACACAAGTCACCCCTTCCTGGATTTCCCTGGGTGTCTAGTTCTCAAAAATGTATAGGTTTGCTAGGTTTCCCTAGGTGCCAGCAGAGCTAGGGTTCAAGAACTAAAGCTAGGCACTTTGCAAAAAAGGGTCAGTTTTCACTGTAAAAATGTGGTGGGTCCACGCTGGAATTTGGGCCGTTTCCTGTCATGTGCATTAGGCCTACCCACACAAGTGAGGTGCCATTTTCATCAGAAGACTTTATGGAATGTGGGGTGGGTGGAATTTTGTGGACCCACGCAGATTCCAGAACTTTCCATCACAGAAATGTGAGGAAAATGTGTTTTTTTGACCAAGTTTTAGGCTTGCAAGGATTTCTGGGTAACAGAACCTGATGAGAGCCACTCAAGTCACCCCATCCTGAATTCCTCTGGGTGTCTAGTTTTCAAAAATGTATAGGTTTGCTAGGTTTCCCTAGGTGCTGGCAGAGCTAGGGTTCAAAATCCACAGCTAGGCACTTTGTGAAAAAAGGGTCTGTTTTCACTGTAAAAATGTGGTGTGTCCACGTTGCGTTTTGGGCCATTTCCTGTCGCGAGCACTAGGCCTACCCACACAAGTAAGGTACCATTTTTATCGGAAGACTTAGGGGAACTCAGAATTGTAGAGCAACTGTTATTACCTATTGACTTTCTATGCATTTCTGCCTTTCTAATGTAAGACAATGTGTAAAAAAGAAGTCACTTTGAAAAATGTCCTACAATTCACAGGCCAGTATGGGTAACCACAATTTCGGAGGTGTGCAAATAGCTACTGTTTCTAAACTCCATATTTTGTTCTTATTTCGGAAATACATAGGTGTCTTTGATACCTATTTTTCACTCTTTATATTTTACCAAATGAATTGCTATATACCCGGTACACAATGGAAAACCACTGCAAGATGATGGTCAGTTATTGGCTCTGGGCTCCTCGGGTTCTTGGTGAACCTACAAGTCCTATATATCCCCACAACCAGAAGGGTCCAGCGGATGTAATGGTATATTGCTTTCAAACATCTGTCATACTTAGAAGAAGTTACAGGTGAAAACGTTGGCACATATGGCTGTTTTTTTCAACTCATTTTCAATTTTTCTTATTTTCAACTTTTAGTTTCTATAAGAAAACCTTGAAGGATCTACACAAATGACCCCTTGCTGAATTCAGAATTGTGTCTACTTTTTAGAAATGTATAGCGTTACGGGATCCATTATTGCTTTCACACCCATTTCTACCACTAACTGGAAGGAGGTTGAATGCTCAAAAAGTAGCAAAAATAGGCTATGTACCAGTAAAATGCCAAAACTGTGTAAAAAAGTTTGGTTTTCTGAGAAAAGTCTGCTTGTCCCTGAAAGCTGGGAAGATGATGATTTCAGCACCACAAACTCTTTGTTGATACCATTTGCAGGGGAAAAACCAGACGCTTTCTTCTGCAGCACTTTTTCCCCATTTAAAAACAAACAAACAATGTAGCTGTATTTTGCCTCATTTCTGTGTACCCTCTAGGGGAATCCACAAACCCTGGGTCCCTTGAAAATCCCCATGAGGTTGGAAGAAAAGGGCACAAATTTGGCGTGGATACCTTATGTGGACCAAAAGTTACAGGGGCCTAAGCGCAAACTACCCCAAAAAGTCAAGAAAAGGCTTAGCGGGGGGGAGGCCTAGCAGCGAAAGGGTTAATAACCCGTGCCTACACAAAATGAATGTGTCCATCTGTAATGCAAGTGGTGCTCATGTAAAGCGCTCTGATACCTTCGGGTTGAGTTCCCGCTATATAAAATTCCACAAAGAAAAATGCAAATAAGTACAGAACTTAATTTTACCCAGCAGCATGGTCAGTAGTTACGAAGCATTGGTTCAAGCTTTCCCATACATCACTATCCCATTGGCTGTGCCAAATGTCAAAATGCATTCAAGGTTTTCACCAATACAATATGTGTAGCAACTTACACAGCTATTTGCAGGATGGTGCCTATTAGCTCATTAGTCACAATGAATGAAGCAAAGTCCAGCTGTGTCAGAAATTAAACATGTAGTCTATGTTTTGGGTGTTCGGTAACAAACTACTCGTTCAATTAGTAAGAGATCACTTTTTGGCCTTCAGGTTTTAATACAAATTTTGAACTGTACCTTTTCACTTCAAATATTTACTTTGGATTAACCTTTACGGATCTGCTGACTTCTAGTCCACTTTTTAAACCACTAGGCAGTAGCGGCTGGTATCGGAGGAAAGGGGGAGATGACGACAGCAACAAAGGAAAAAGGGGGGAAAAAAGAACTTGCCTGCAGCCCGCTGCATCACCCATCTTTTGCTCCCCTCATGGCTCAATTGCAGGCACAGGCTCCCAGCCTCCCCTGCGGCCAATCCTGAAGCTGCTGTCATGCATGAGAGCAGCTTCAGGTTTGGCCTGAGTGCCGAGGATTTGCACTCCCAGGGAGACTCAGAACCTGTGCTTTGTCGTCTCCAACCCAGCAATGTAGCTGGGTTGGAGAGAGCTTCAGTGCGTATGACGGTTGGCCGGCCTGAGATGGCCAGCTTAACCGTCATTCGCACTGATAGCAGTGACCACCACTCCCTTCAGTGCCTATCATCCCCCTAGCCCCGCCCCCAAGACTTGACCTGGAAACAAAATAAAATGATAATAAACCTGGGTTTTTTATGGTTTTATTTTTCTTTATTTTAACGCTGCTGGCAGGAGGGGCGATGCTCCTCCACCATAGCGGAGAAGATGCCGCTGCCACAAGGACATTTGGCTTGCATAGGGCCCTCTCTTGCACACTGTTATGATAAAGAGATGCATTAAGAGCAAATACTTGGAGGCAATTTCTTCTGGTTGTGGGGAAATTTTAAACATTAAATACAGACTCAAACTTACTACCGCTATGTGTTCACCTGACTGTAGTATGTTTCAAGAGCCATCTTCCCCTCCTTTGTAACAATAGGAGTTTTAAACCCAAGCTGTTCTAACTGAAGCCATAGCATACACGTGCATTGGATGGCTATATGTCTACATTTATGATTTCACTTATTTAAGATCTGCTAAAATGCATCCGTACCAATCAAAGCACTTTTAGTGGAGGTGAATAGGATATTAATTGCCTATAGAGAGCAAGTCAATGTGCCTGATTCAGCATAAATAATTGAAAAATAATTGTACAGTTGCAGTCTTAACTGAGTGGTGATCATGCTACATAAGCCCCCGCTGTTGTGGCTGTGTGACAACACAAGTCCTCACATAGAGTTTGACAGACTGGTTACTCCATCTCAAACATGATGTCAATCCATCACATTGTGATGGAGTAGGATATACTATAGGATATAATGCACTTGTAATTAGGCGGACGGGATATTCGTCATATTTGTGATGGTGTAACTCATCCACCATAAGATCTAAATCTGGCCCTTGTTCACTTGTTTTAATAAGGCCATGAAGCACACCTTAAACCAAATGCAATACCAAAAAATACAGATTGTTCTCTTTTGAACTGAGGTAAGCATGGTTCCGTTTGCCAATGAAAATTATGTTTCTGTTTTGGAGAAATGCAAATGATGCAGTTGATGATGTAGGCATTCAAAGGTTTCAGAGCCATTTTGGCTTAAGTGAAAGCTTTCAGTGAAACAAAATGGCAGCTGTTATTTTCTGGTTATAAATGCTGGTTCAGCTAGCACGTTTCACATTTATGCAAGTAACACCATCTAATATTCTTCACAGAATGAGCTTACAGCTGATATATGCCTGAGTATTTATGGATTCACTGTATTTTGATTGATATGGTTGACGCTGAGTGTATTGTTTGTTTTCCAGCCTGCCAGTGCAATCTGAATGGTTCCTTCACCGAGACATGCGACTCCAAGACAGGCCAATGCAGGTGCAAGCCCAATGTGGTAGGGCACAAGTGTGATGAGTGCATGGTAAGTAACCACTGTTGAAGCTATTTCCTTATGTCCTCGTGCATTTTATTATCAGCCTTTTGATGTATGTTGGTACTCAGGGCCTGAATCACAAAGGATCTCTCCACTCATGGCGGAGGCCTCACAGTTGTGGGGGGGGGGGGGCGGAGGGGGGCTGCACTCTTAAACATGCTGGCCAAGTTCTATTCAACTGTGTGGAGCTAACGTTCTTGTAATGCATGTCTAAAACTCGGTTTTTACAGGAAGAAGGAAATGTTTGATGGGGAAAGGAAAATGGGATTTAAAAATAATAGATAATGTTAAAAAGAGAGTGTGCTGGAACGGAAGAAAAGGAAATGATTACATCATACTCTAAATGTGGTTATAGTGAAAATGCATACAACACTCAATGAAATCCAATACATTTTTTTTTTTTTTTTTTTTTAAAGAGTCAGATAAATCACTGTAGATTATTATGAAGATCAAAAGATTGGATCAATAAATAATTTGTTTGAGTTTCTAAAACGCTTACATTATTGGTTTTACCTTTCAATGTAATTGTAAAATATCCAAAAGGTCTTATGCACGCTCTATTTCACTCAAATTAAATCAAATATAACTTTACTTCGGCAAAGCCATAAAAGTTTTCAATAAAATACACTAATAAACAGTTAAACATTCAGCTCATTGTAAGTGAGAACATGTCACAAATAGCAGCATGGAATATATAAAAAGCAATAATTGTGCAAAAATTGCTCACATGCAATTAAAAAGTAATACAGATTTCCGAGATAATAAAGAACCATGTTCCAATATGTCACAATAATAAAATCTATAGTAAAAACATATTCAATTAATGGTAGCCCTTCTTTTCACCCACATCAAACCCAGAAATGTTGCTACTGCACAGTTGCATAAGGAATCCGTTCTCAATAACCATAGAGCAGCACGATGACTGGATGTGCCCAATTGTCTACAAATGGGTGCAACACATGCGTCACAGACTCAGTTTGGTCAGTGCAAAAAGGGCAGATTGCAGAGTCGGATCCCAACCATTTTGCAGTGAATTACTTCAAGGGAAGCATCCGTGCTCTAAATTGGTGGTATGGTTTTCTATCTAGCGGCACTGTGATCAGATCCCAGTACTTCTCTAAAGCATGAACGGATTTGAAATTTTTAATAAATCCCCCGTCTGAGAAGTACCTGCAAGTTTTTGCTCCTCCCTGTGTAATATAAATTCCCAGTACTGTTTTTTCCAATGCCTCCTTCGGTGGAATTTGGGCTACAGCAGAAAAATGCCATAAATAACCAAGGCCTAAGGAAGTCAACATTTTTTTAATCAATCTTAACCAAGGGATTTTGTTAAATCTATCCACCTTGATGATATCTTGTAGGGCGGCAGCATAGTGTGCCAACTCTGGGTAGCCCATAGTCTTCGCCAGTAAAGCAAACAGCGTAAGGATGCCCTAAGAGCTACCTTCTTAACCCCCACATCCAAAAATAGAGGGTACAACAGAGTGCTGGGTAAGAGTGAAGCTAATGATCTTAAGAACTTATTCTCTGATTGCTCCAGAACGAAAATGTCACTGAAGCCCCACAGCTTAGCGCCATAGGGCGCAGTACCAAGGGCTTTGTTCTCGTAAACCTGTAGGACTGGTGCAATTGGCTTTATAGAGGATGTACAATGATCATTTAGAATGGCACCAATGACTGGACTATGTTTCAAACAAGCCCTATATGTGGGCACTGTGACATGTTGGACGAACGTTTGAAGCCCAAGTAGTCAAACGAGTCGACCCTCTCTAGATTCTTGTCCCGTGATATTATACAGCCCTTAAACATTTTATGGTTGCTAAATACCATAAATTTAGTTTTGGCTACATTAATTTCTAGGCCTTGTCTTGGCAAAAAACACCAAATTTATTCTGAAGTTTTTGCAGACCACTCTGAGTTTTTGAGATTAAAAGAGTGTTGTCTGCAAATAACAATATCAGGATATTGGTGTTGGCTTGGTTAGGATATGAACTTGATAATCCGAGAGAAGATCTACCAGGCCATTTAAATATAAATACACACCCTTGCCAAACCCCTTTTGACACCTGAATTTTGATGGTCAGTTGGCCCTGTGACCCCCATCTGACCTGGGGCAAACTTATTGTCATGAAGCCTATACTGTAGGGATAAAATGTCGTGAGCCATACCCATCACCTTCAAAACTTGCCACAGACGCAGAATGAGGTTGACAGCAGATTTTAGGTCGACAAAGGCAACCTACAAGTTGCCCCTGCCAATCAACACATTCTTCCAAAAGATTAAGGCAAACCAAAATACCTGGTCTATTGTAGATGGCTGGGAAATGGAGGAAAAACAGCGTGGATTTCAGAGGTATGGGTGAAGACATGACAAGAAACAGAAAGGGAAGTGTCACTCATGAGGAGAGGGACATATGTCCTCAATGTGAGAGGAATTTGTTGGATAGTAGAATTTTTACTTCTTTCCTGAAGATAGATGTGGATGGGTTGCATCTAATCTCAGGCTCAGGAAGGAGAGAGTTCCAGATTTTGGGGGAAATTCCATAGAAGGATTGGTTGTAGGTTTTATTTTATATTTATTTTTGTGTCTTGAGTAGTAGGGTGCTTGTGCCTCTGGAAGATCTGTTTCAATCCGATAGGGTTAGTTTGTGGGTCAGGTACGAGGGGGTAGTGTGGTGCAACGCTGTTGGGGTAATTCAGGCAATTTTGAGATGGGCCTTGCAGTCTGGCAATCCACCCAAGAGCCAGTCGAAAAAAAAATAATAATGATAACTGGGTAAACCATAACTTTCATACTCCCTAAAAGAAATGCATTCTTAGCCTTATAGGGTAGCCATTTCAGTGACTGGCGGTCATGGGTGATATGATCACTTTTTTTTGAGCCAGTGATGAGCCTAGCTGCTGCATTCAAAGTAGCCTTCAGCAGTGCAAGTGTGATTTTGGGAGGCCTACAAGGTAGCACTCCATAATCTAATTTCGGTAACACAATTGCTTGAACCGCTGTTAATAGGTCTGCCAAGGGGAGGAAAGTTTTTAGTTTACTAAGTACAAGCAGTTGATGGCTAGCTTCTCTGGTGGCGGCACTGGTGTGCTTTTGCATGGAGAGGGCATTGTCCAAGATTATCCCTAGGGATTTACCTGAGTCAATGATGTGTGGGGTACAGATCAAGGCCGTAAGATGTGAAAGCCAGTCTTTCAACCTAGGGGCGATGGTGAGTGGTGCGATCAATAAAATTTCTATTTTGAGGACATTGCGTTTGAGGTGGTTCAAGTCAACCGATGCTGCATTTTTGTCAAGGTATTATTGAGGATACTGATGTCATTGGGAGAGGCGATTTTCATGTACAGTTGAGTGTCATCCGCATATTTGTAGTAGGAGATGTGAGCGAGTTCGAGAATTTTGGCTAGGGAATTCATATATAGGTTAACCAGTGTCAGGGAGAGAGTAGAAACTTGGGTTACATCTTCCAATGACTTTCATTCGCAAGAAAACACACAGGTCTACCCTTATGGCAAAAAGAAAAAAATATCCTAGTGCTTGTGCAGGAACTTGCTTCCCTGGCCACTGGCGGGAATGGTACAGGGCCCCATTGCTTAATTTGAGCCGGTGGTTTTCGGTGCTTGGCACCGGCATTTAATTGTCAATGCTGGCACTTATGACAGTCTGCTGCATGGTGGTGCTCTTTGTCTCATTTAGGGATGAGCATAACAGTTGTTTATTAATTCAATGTACTTTTAAAATGACTAATACCTCCTGACAAAGCCATTCTTATAGCTTTGGGGGTCTGGAATAGTCAGAATTGTCACACTTGTAGGTGTGTGATGGTTAGTAGTTGGGTTGTTCCTGTTATTGGCAGTGCTGACAGCAGCAATGGGCGGTGCAAGTGGAAGTGGCCTCCTGAAGAAGGCCCTGGCACTTCTATTTTTACAAATTAAGCACTGCAGGGTGTAAAGCTCCCAGTCCTTCAGAAAAAAGGTATCTGTCTACCTGCCACTGGTAAGGTACCCCTTCAGCTAGCTATACACCAATGTCATCACCCCTTGGCAAGGTTAAAAGTCAAAGGGGAACCTCATAACTCATAAAAGTAAGAGGTCCCACCAGAGAATTTCTAAATAGGCAGACGTTCAGTGGCTTGTAAGGGTGACCTGTGTTCTCTGTGTCCAGCTCCTGGGAAGGGTCTACCCAAACTGGGAAAACATGGGAGCATTGTTTCTGCCCACACTGAGGTTACCAGTACACAGTAAAGACAAATGCCCGCACCTTTGCGATCCTCGTGGCTAACTGGAACAGGAAATAAACCCCTCCTCACAAGAGACGTGTATTCTCAGGACAGGATTCATATGGTATTACTTTCTCCAGTCTCCCTACATCTTCCCGATACACGGTCTGCGTAAGCAACCAACAGTCACAATATGGCACTCAAGAACTCTCTGCAGAACCGGAAAACTTTTACAGGGCTTTGCAGGCTGACAATCCACCCAAGAGTAACCCAATCGACAAAAAAATAAAAATAACTGGGTAAAGCATAACTTTCATACTCTCTAAAAGAAATGCATTCTTAACCATGCACTCGCTCCTAGCAAAGCCATTTATAAGATATAGTCATCAGATTTGGGAATTAATTCAACATACATAATAATTTCTCCACTCACATAGCACTCTTACATCATTTGTCTGGTCTCTATGCACTGATAGCAGGCTCTGTTTTTTATCGAACCCACTGGTACTTATTTTATCAACCTCTGAAGGAGGAAAGGCTTTGTAGGTTTACTGGCATTCAAACCTATGACCTTCAGGCTACACACAGATTTTTATAACTAATAATAGGAGCTGTGTTTTTTCCCTTGAAGTAGCAAGGGTCTTCACAAGAACACCAGAATCTGTAGCCTTTCCTGTCTCTTTAGCGCCAAGACGCCCCTGGGCAGGAGTTTGTGCTTTATAAATTTATCATTCATTCATAACGGTTGCATTAGTCCACTGAGCTAATTTACATCTTTAATCATAACACAATATACAGGTTGAAATATGCACGTTGAAAGTGGTCGTGTTGGCATGCGACTTGACTTCGAAATCATTTTTAATTTTGAGTTTAAATATTTGATTCCCACTTTCACCATTGCAGTTTTTAGAGTATCAGTGGGTAAAACATGCACCCATCAAAGTGTAATGCTACCTTGCCCCTTTTAGGAAGCATTATAAACACGTTCTACTGACCTTTATATTTACAAAAGCTTACTTTAAATCTGTTACTCCTTTAAAGTGCTGTCAGCAGCATTCCAGTGCTATCAACAACACCTCACACTATTACATAGGTTGCATTGTACAGGTCCCCTGGTGTGACGTACCTGCCTTCTGTTTCTGTTAAGAGCGCGTGGCTGTCATTACTATTTGTCAGTATTTTACAGCTCGTAATTGGCATGGCCTTCCACAAAATCATGTGGTAGACATCCACATATTCCCCGCTTTCCCTTTCCAAGGCGCCATTTATTTGCAAATCTGTTTTGAGATGATAAAAATTATTGGCTTTGCCAAGGGGGGCGGCGCTTTAGGTTCATCTTAAAATATGGAATCTCGGAGGCTTTCTTCCATATCTAGTAAAATGCTAAATCATAGTGTCGCTCCAAAGGGAGCCATATTCAATGTCTGTCACGTAATTACAGACCCCAGTTCTCTTTGACAAACACTGTGATTAGGCATCCTGGGCTACAAAGCACGTGACGGAACAGTGCTGATGCCAGGAGCGTTGCCAGTCCCACTGCTGCCTCCAAGTGACTGGAAAACACAGACAGATTTCGCAGTCCCTCTGCACGATTATTCCTCAACCAGAAAACCAGGTTTACCAAGGCTCTTCAGACGCAGACGACTTGGGATGCGAGCTAAGGGTCACAAAAATTAACAGCTTCCAATCTAGTACAGCTTCCAATCTAGTACAGCTTCCAATCTAGTATTGCTCTTTGCTGTCTCTGGTTCCCCCAACCCCCACTGTTGACTCGTGGTCCCAGGATGGGTGAAATAAATCATCGACTTTTCCTTCACTCGTTTATGTTGACAGGAACATAGGAGAGCGAGCAAAAGTACCCCAATAATACCTGTCTGCCAGGAGATAAAATTATCAGTGCAGACCGCGCACGCTAACCTGAATATCAGAACAGCGTCAGAGGGGACTGGCCTATAGTGCAATCTGGCAGTGCCAGGTGTTATGTCGCAACTGTGAGGTAACTGCTGTGACTGGCAGGGTGCCCTAATGTGTGATCCACAGGAGGGGGGCCTGGGGCCTCACCCCTGCGACGACCGGGCTAGATAGCATGGTCCCGGTCACGTGATGGTAGTTTAATAAAGCGACTACCGCGCACGTGACGTCAGGAGACGCTCGTACGCGGTAGCCATCAGAAGCACCACACTTGGCTCTGTGTGTTCCTTCATAGGCCCTGGCCCTAGATACCCGGCGTACGTTCCCCACACGTACCGGGTCTGCTGTGACCAACACAACACTGGCGACGAGGGCGGGCGTGTTCCCGCCGTGTTCCTGTGCTGCGGCCGCGCGCGGTTCATCGCAGCCCCACGGTGCTCGTGCCCCAGAGATCCGGCCGTCTGCGCCCAACGTCTACGATTCAGGTCAGGCGCTAGTTTCACCGCTGGAGGTGACGCTGCCACTGCGCGCCACACGCCCAGGTGGCAGGACGGCTGCATCCTCACCTTCGGAGCAGACGCTACGCTCCGCGCAAACACGGATCGGCCGGCAGCGCGCATGCGCAGTGGCCCCTGGGGGAAAAGGAAGGCTCGATCGGCCGTTTTGAGGCCTGCACGCACATGGTACAGCCGCCGAAGAGTCCTGATGTGCCCAGACGTGGCGAAATAAGGTAGTTTGCCTCACGCTGACCACGCAGTAGTGCCCCAACCTGCAACGCGCCCACCATCAGGAGAAACAGCGCCCAGGGCCCGCAGTGTGCCAGCACAGAGGGAGCTTCCCCCAATCACAGGGCGTGGCAGTGCCCTAGGCCCATTGGAGAGGAGACTGACGCTACGCACAGCATCACGCTACGCTGCAGAGCCTCAACACGTCCACCATTCCGCCAATTGAGCCGTTTGTGGTGGAAGGACCCCCATCTGCCCAGGCTCCCAAATGGAAGGTGTGCCTCATCATATACTTCGAGGCCACGAAGGTCCACAAAGACCAGAAAAGATCTATGCTACTTCACCTATGGGGCAAAGACATTCATCGCATCACAAAAACGCTTGCGGAAGCAACGCCCAAGACTCACCACACCCTCATTAACGCACTCACTGGTTACTTCAAACCTATGGCTAACCAGGATTACGAACGGTTCATCTTCCGCCAGGCCAGACAACTGCCCGACGAATCGCTCGACACATTCCATGCCCGACTCAAGAACTTGGCATCCACGTGCGGCTTTAGGGATGAGACGGAAGAGATTAGGGGGCAAATAATCCAAGGGTGTGCCTCTGCGAAGCTTCGCAAATGGATCCTGGAGGAGTCAGGCAAGCCACTAACGGAAATTCTAACCCTTGGTCGCACGAAAGAGTTGTCCAAAGCCAGAGCAGCGCACATGGAGGCGGCACTGCAATCGCCCGTCAAGGTAGAACAGGTGAACGCAGTCACGGCGAGACCCGCAGACCGTCGTAACAGGAAGCAGCCCACAAACAGCCCGCAGGGGACCCAGCGGTACTGTGGATACTGCGGAGGCCCACCTCACAAAGCAGCTGATTGCCCAGCGAAGGGCAAGAAATGCACCGGCTGCGGCAGGTTTAATCACTTTGAAAAAGTGTGCCGCTCGAAGCAGTACAGAAAACCCAAGCCAACAGTCAACTTGGTACCCGAGGGTGGCGGTGAATCGAGTGACATGGACGACGATGAAGAGGAGGAGAGAGCAGTACACAAGGTGCACATGTTCGGAGCCACTTCGAGTCGACGCAGGCGGCTGCCTCAGTGCCGCATTCAAGTGGGATCGCACGACGTCACGGCTGTCGTGGACACAGGAGCCACCATAAACATAATGGCTGCTGCTCTCTACAAATCCATGCACCCGGCACCCGCTCTACAGCCCACAAAGATCATTGTTTTCGCCTATGGGCAGGACAAGCCATTGCTGATGAGAGGAAAATTCAAGACGATGGTGACACATGAGAACAGGTCGATTACCGCCGTGGTGTACGTCACCGAGGACGGACAAGGCATGCTTCTGGGATGTCGAGCAGCGGAAGACCTCGGAATATTGACCTTTGCATTCGGAATCCATCAAGAATCGGTCCAGCACATAATCACCGAGTTCGCGTCGGTCTTCGAGGGAATCGGAAAATACCGCGGGAAGGAAATACACCTCCACATTGACCCCACGGTGCAACCCGTGGCCCTGCGACACCGACGAGTGGCTTTTCATCTACGTCCACTAGTAGAACAGGAGCTGCTCAAGCTGGAACAGGCTGGCATAATCGAAAAGGTGATAGGCCCCACGCCATGGGTCTCCCCAATAGTCGTCACCCGAAAACCGAAGCAACCTGGGGCCGTCAGAATATGTGTCGACATGAGATTACCGAATGCCGCCATCAAAAGAGAGCGACACATCACCCCGACCATTGACGACTTGATCTGCGAAATGGCGGGGGCGTGCTGGTTTTCGAAGCTCGATCTGCAGTCGGGTATCACCAGCTAGTCCTAGATCAGGCCTCCAGGAATATCACGACATTCTCCACTAATGTCGGACTCCGCCGATACACTCGCTTGAGTTTCGGAGTATCTAGTGCCGCAGAAGTATTCCAGAATATAATCCACGAGCTGATCATGGACATTCCGGGGGTCATCAACGTGAGTGATGACATCATGGTACATGCCAAGTCCATCCCTGAGCACCACTCCCGACTAGTGCAAGTTCTCCAGAGAATCAGAGACGCTGGATTGACATTGCACCGAGAAAAATGCGAGTTCCTGAAAAACAAGTTGCAGTTCTTCGGATATACATTCTCGGCTGAGGGGGTGAATCCGGATTCCGACAAGGTCCGAGCTATCAAGAATGCACCAGCCCCAGTCAACGTCACAGAAGTCCGCAGCTTTCTAGGCATGGTGAATTATTGCGGGCGCTTCATCAGAGACTCACGACCCTCACTCAACCCCTAAGGGATCTCACCAAGGACTCAGTTCCATGGGTGTGGGGTGAAACACAGACCAAGGCTTTCCAGGACATTAAAGATGCCCTGTCAGATGCCACCACTCTGGCGTTCTTCGACCCACAGAAACTCACGCTGGTTGCGGTGGATGCAGGCCCAAAAGGACTGGGCGCAGTACTAATGCAACGCCGAAATGCCGAAGAGGACTGGGCCCCGGTGGCCTTTGCTAGCCGCTCGCTCACTGACACCGAGCAGAGGCACTCCCAGATTGAGAAGGAGGCTATCGCCATCCACTGGAGGTGTCGCCACTTCCACCTCTACGTGTATGGCAAGCCATTTGTGGTGGCCACTGACCACAAACCTCTTCTCTCCCGCTTCTCTGGCACCTCGTCGAATCCTCCGCCGAGGATAGAAAAGTGGATGCTGCAGCTGCATAATTATAACTGTCGTGTTGAATACCAGCCCGGGAGCCGCAATCCAGCCGACTACCTGTCGAGACACCCCAGAAAGGCTACTGCCCAAGAGGAGGAAGACGCCGCGGACACGGAGGAATATGTCCGGTGCGTCACGGAACGATCATGTCCCATTCCCCTCTCAATGGAGAGTCTGAAGAATGAAACTGACAAGGATGAATGCCTCCAAAGAGCCAAGCAAGCTGTGAAGCATGGAAACTGGCACAAAGCCAGGGAAGAATGGAAAATACTCACCGTGGAAGCACGCCGAATATTGGAGAGTCTGTATCACATCCATGAAGAACTGACGGAAGACACCGCAGGATGTCTCATGCGAGGACACCGGCTGGTGGTTCCCTCCTCATTGACTGCCAGAGTCATTCAACTGTCCCACAGTGGGCATCAAGGGATGGTCAAAACCAAATCCCGGCTGCGGACCAAAATTTGGTTTCCCTTAATGGACGAGCTTGTGGAGGCTGCTGTCCGTGAGTGCCAGTGGTGCCAGGTGACTGGAGAAAGCCCCAAGCCTGCTCCCGTGATCACTGAGCCGAGGCCCCCGCGCCCATGGGCGAGTGTCAGCCTCGATTTCGGAAGCCTGCCGGATGGGAGACATACCTTTGTGGCCATTGATGATTACTCCAAATATCCGAAGATTGAGATTGTCAACACCCTGAGTGCTGCCGAGATAATCCCGAAATTGGAAAAGGTGATAGCAACCCATGGCATCTTTCAAGAACTCAAGACCGATAATGGACCGCCTTTTCAAGGACAAGAGTTAGCGGCCTATCTAGCCTCACTGGGCATCAAACACCGGCGGATCACTCCTCGCTGGCCTCAAGCCAACGGGGAGGTGGAGAGATTCATGCGAACATTAAACAAGGTCATCCGCATAGCACACGAACGCCACCAGCCCATGGAGCTAGCTCTGTTCACATTCCTGAGAAATTACCGGCAAACTCCTCACACCACGACAGGCCTGGCCCCAGGACATCTGTCAATGGGACGAGTCGTCACTGACTCTATCCCACATCATCCCCAGTGGCGCCCGGCGCACCCTGATGACCACAAGATAGACGAACAGAGACGGAGGGTGCATGCTCAAGTCAGCCAGCGCCGAGGAGCTCAACAGGTACATCTGGAGCGAGGAGATAAAGTGTTACTCAAGAACCGCATGACGAAGAGTAAGTTTCATCTCCCCTATGAAAGACGTCCCTGGACTGTTATCAGAGTGCAAGGCACGCGGGTGATGGCCCGGAGGGGAGGGGAGATCGTTAAGCGGAACATTTCCCATTTCAAAAAGGTTCATCTCACGGAGGTCGCATCATCAGACAGCGGCGCGGAGAGCCTGAACCGGTTCCCCACTGACACTTCGCCTGCTCCTGGGCCCTCAGAGGAAGCTGATGATTCATCTCCGCCATCTGTCGGGGTGGACCCTGGCATGCCACTGGACCCTGACACCTCGGTGACAGGAAACACTGAAGCGTCAGCAAGCCCTGGGGGGTCCCCGCACTGGACATCGAGTGAGGAGGCGGAAGGAGAGTCCAGTGGGCGAGGGAGCTCCCAGTATCAGCTCCGACGCAATCCTGAGCCGACCCGGAAGCTGAAGAACTACTTCATGTAAGACTGTTCCTTTTTGTATTAAGCATTGTGAGTGGGGGATCTAGCCGCGTGACCCACCGGACTGTTGTTGGATTGAATTTCTGTTTTTGGGAGGAATGTTATGTCGCAACTGTGAGGTAACTGCTGTGACTGGCAGGGTGCCCTAATGTGTGATCCACAGGAGGGGGCCTGGGGCCTCACTCTGCGACGACCGGGCCAGATAGCATGGTCCCGGTCACGTGATGGTAGTTTAATCAAGCGACTACCGCGCACGTGACGTCAGGAGACGCTCGTACGCGGTAGCCATCAGAAGCACCACACTTGGCTCCGTGTGTTCCTTCATAGGCCCTGGCCCTAGATACCCGGCGTACGTTCCCCACACGTACCGGGTCTGCTGTGACCAACACAACACCAGGTGGCCTAATCTGACAGGTCAGTATGTGGGCTGTTTTTTTGCCCATGGGGGCAGGGCTCTACGGTTGACTTTCTTGATATTACCAGAAACATTGTCTGCAGCCAGCAGAAATGCAAAGACTCCCATACCTTGCAAAACACCTATACAGAGCCTATATACAAATTCAAAACTGGCACGATTTGCAAATGAGGCCCACTTTTTTTAGCTGTCTGATTCTCTAATGAGAACTCCTTCTATTTTGGTGCCTGGGACAATTTTCTGTCCCATTCCGAGCCTCGACACCATGCGCAGTGGCACAGGGGGCGGAGTCTAGTCATCGAGGCCTCCTGTCCTCTCTGTTCAGCAGTGGCCCTGCATTTTGTGCTCCTACACGGAAGCAGGCAATTAGGGGCGGAGAACCACCTTCTCTCTCTCTTATCTAATCAGCACTCCCAGTGGACACCAACACTTTAGGTCTCACCATGGCACAAAGTCTCCAGTGTCCCCCATCACCAACTCTCTGCAGAAGAGCTTTTAAAGTTGGGGAAAATAAACTGTGCTATAACTGTGCATATGGGAATGTATTGAAAGTTATGTGGCTTTATACAAGCATCTGGGGACATATACATAATATTTCTCACTGATAACAGTAACATGTTAAGGACAACAAGCAGTTATTCAGTACATGGCACAAAAAAACAATACCACTTTGTTATCAGCCTGTCCTGAATTTCAGCAGCTAACAATCAGTTGTTAATCACAGCTCGATCAAAAGGTAACTAAAAACACCCTTTTAAAGCTTTCTGCCTCCAAAATGAAAATAACCATCAAAGATAATATCAGTCTGCTTCTCTGAGTAAAGATTGAAGATATATTTTCCGAAGGTTATGCTAAAAGGGCAAATTAATAAAATGTGCTTCACCGGCAGATCACATAGACGCAAATCAGTGGTTGTTCCTGGCCACACTGGTTTTGCCTTGCATTTGTGATAGTACTTGTCTAGTTGAGGCTGAAATTAGGAATGTCAAGTGGCATTCGCTGCTCATTTAACATATCATGGGAACGCTGCAGGTGATATATGTGTGGTAACTAGAGTAGGCTTTCTGCTTTTCATAAATTCATTAAATTCACTTCCTGTTATGTCATCAGGATTAAATGTCGTGCGATTACTTTGGAGCCAAAGACTAATGTTATATCACCTCGAAAGATGTCATGCTATTAAGAGGGTTGTGCTCTTTAACCGTTCACTGCTGATATTCGATGAGACCTGTAGGTCGCCCCCTTCAATCCCAGATCCTAGGGCCAACACATATTTTTGTCCTTCTTCTTTCTATACCTTGTATATTAAATTAGGGCACAGTACCATCTGTGATTTACAGGGTTTAGAATTGACAAATGGTGACGTATGAAGCACTGTATGTAGACAAGCTACTATAACCATTTTTACTGGTGTTCATGATGATCATATGAAAATTTGTCTTATGCGTTTATGCTGAAGTTTTGGCATGGATCTAGGCCTCCAAAACCAATGTTGAACACCCCTGCGCTTGGTAACAGTGCTTACAGTGGTGCAATTCTAGTTGAATGCCTATGCTTGTGAGTGTCAAGTCAAGTCAAACATAACGTTTAATTAGACCATTAGGTCTTTAAACCCGTAAAAGCATATCATCCTTTACAATAAATCTAATAATGTACTCAGTTCATCATAATTTCCAATACAAATGTCCAACTTCCATATACTTTTTCCCTAGTTTACCCGGTATCAAAACTGTAATACATACACGCATCTATAAAAAACATTAAAAAAAAATTTAAACGATAAAAATTTCTATCATACAATATATTCCTAAAACAATATAAGACACAAGACTTTGTCTAACAAGGAAACTATCCTAACTTCCAACATATCTCTCAGCCATCCATTATCCTTTCCATGAAAAACCTTTTTGCGGCCTCCATGTACTTTGCAATGGCTACTGAAATTTCAAAATTTGTCATATCTGTGAGAAGCTCGATTGCTTGTGCGACCAAAACGGTCCCATATTTTAAAAACGGGCGTAAAAACTGTTTCCGCAGGGCTAGCACTGTTATAGGGATTCTGCACACACACAGAGCTATGCACAGGATAATAGGACCTCGGAATATAGTGGTGAGCCAAACATAAACCTTAGCACCTAAAACCCCAACCCAAATAGCCTTAGCGTCCCATTAGCAACAATGTACCAATGATTTAGACAACCCAGAACACGGTATCTCTCTCAGGACTCGCAGTAGTAAGAACACCCTTTCGTCACTCACTCATACCTGTCCACAACCGGCGTAAGAAGAGACACAGTATAGGTTAAAATGTTTATTTCAACATACATGCTCTAAGATACAGTACACGTGACAGTACTATCAGCATAATGCATAAGAATAATATAATCAGCATAGTTACAACTCCATAGAATACTAACGGGGAAAGCATTTCATAAAGCAGTGGATAGAGGGATGAATGACCTTACCACCCTCCCCGTGCTAATAGCTTGTTTATTATAACAATAGAAGACCTCTGGGCTTTGACAAGCGAACCCCCATACCTCAGTCTCTAGATGCAGGCACTACATCAGCAGACAATCACAGCTCTTCTCTCTGGAAAGGATTTCTTCAAGTCCCTCTCAAGAGGACAAATGCAATAATAAAAGCCCACCAATTTCCCCATTGCAGCTGTACATAGTGTTATGTCTAGGTACGAGGGACTGGCCATATCAGCAAGAACCAGGGACATGTTGTTCGACCTTGTATCTGTTGTTCAGACTGAGCCCAAAAGGAACAGGGGAAAAGGTGAAAAACAGAAAATGCAGACAGTTGTATAATAACTTGGCAGGAGCAGAGGGCGACAGAACAACAGCTAAGAGGGACGTGCGCAAAAGTCATCATGGCAGCCAGGCCTATGCCAACGTATCCAGGCAGGCCAGGAGGCCACAAACCACAAGACACCCTCCCCTGGACAGTCCATCGGCCAAGACTAAGGACGAAAACAGAGTTCAAAACACCTGAGCAGAATAGAGACGTCCACAGCGGAAAGGGTGGAAGGCGGCAAGGTAGCAAAAAGACAGTCAACGAGGCAGTCCACAGACAGTGAACGGTAAATCAATCCAAAAATGTGGAAGTGCAGAAATACGCTATACCGTCCAAGAGGACATCATTGGAATCGTCAAAAAACGTAGATGCCATCCAGTCCAACAGGTCAAAGCTGCAGGAATGGGCCTCAGAGGACGGGGCATCCAAAAGCAATGCTGGACAGCTTGCGTGATATTCAATATAGCTTTGTTGTAGGAGATTCTGAGCAGCCGCCCAGATATCCCATTGTGCCAAAATCCCCAGTGCAGCCGCACGCGTCATGCAGCCTGCAACGGAACAGTCCCGTTCATGGGCCTCTAAGGGACCCATCAACCGAACGAAATCCGGAACAGACAACAACCTATTGGAGAGGCAATAATCCATGGCCCAGGTGAAGGGGCAGCAAATGCGAAGATTCCCACAAAGACACGCAAATTCCTGATGACATTTCGAGCGTCAGCACTCCGTTGTGGCCAGACCCAGATGAAACGTGTGCACGAGTCCACTGCCACTAAGATATATTTATAGGCAGTGTCTGAAGAAAATGGACCGCAGTGATCCAAGTAAACACACCCAAAGGGTCTGTTTGAAATGTAGAGCGAGGTCCGTGGTGGTCGTGTAACCGTAGAAGGCTTAATCTGTTGACACACGTCACAAGAAAGCACATAAGTACGGGTGTCTTTATATAAACCACGCCACCAGTACCGCTGCTGCAAGATGGAAACGGTCGCTGACACTCCAGCATGAGCCGAAGCCATGCCTTCGTGTGCAGCCGTTATCAAGGAAAGTCTGCGATCCGCGTTGGGTATCAGCCGATCACCAACGTTTGGTGTTGTTACATAAGGAGCCTGTTCGGGACCTAACTGATAAGAATATTTGGAAGGAAAACCCCTAGGGTAATTAGCACCTTCCTTTGTCGCAGCCATGGCTGCTAAAATATCGGTGTCAATTCTTGACATGGATCTGGTAACTGCTGCTACTGAACACGTGACTACTTCTGATCTGGCTGCTTCGTCTGCCAGACCGTTACCAACAGCGTGTGCGCCCACCCGCTGATGGCCCAGGGTGTGAACCACTTGTGTGAGTGGCAAACGTTGTCTCAATTCTGCCACCCGAACCCAAAGCGTCTTATGCTTGATTGTGCTACCTTTAGCGTCTCTATAGTCATTTTGTGACCAAAAGAATAGATTGTCATTGTATGATTGAACACAGTAGTAGGAATCGCATACAATAAGTGTGGTCACATCCGGATTTACGTAATTCAAGCGCAAGCACCAGTGCTCGCAGCTCGGCCAATTGCGCAGTACTGTCCCCGAGTGTTTGAGTATGCACTACAGTGGACTTGAACTCCCCGTTTACAAAGGTACCTGCAACAATAGCACATGCGGCTGAATAAGCATGCTTGGATCCCGTGGCCGGTTGTGCCGAACCATCGGTGTAGATCACACAGTCGTAATCCTCAAGCGGCAGAATAGATAAAGGAGGAGGATGAACGAATTCATACTGTAAAAACTCCTGAGTATGTAGGGAAGCATCGAATATGAATGTGACATCCGGAGACGTCAAAGAAGTTGCCCATTGTATCCAACGGGGATGCAAAGCTTTAGAGTTCGGTACACTTGCCTTTGTCACTGCTTCTAGAGCAGGATAGGGTGTTACCACTAGAATGCGCTTCCTGTGCCAGTGCGCGCTCCTTCAGAATCGCCATTTGCACTGCAGTCAGAACTTTCTCCACAGATGAAAAGCGCAGTTCTGCGGACGTGTACAGATGTGACTTGTATGCGATTGGTACTGTGTCTCCCTCGTTAAAGGTTAAATACGTGAAACCCACTGTCCCCGGAATTATTCTAATTACCAGGTTTGTGTGGTTATCACGCGTCAACAGGTACTTAGACTCAAGAAGGTCTATCTGCAGTGACTGCAGAATGGAGGAATGCTCCGGAAGCCAACAAGACTTCGAAAATTTGGTTGTATCAAGGCATACAATGGCTTGATACACTGGGCGTATTCGGGAATATAAGTACGCCCGAAGTTCAGGAAACCCAGCAAAGACTGAAGTTTTTTCAGAGTAGTAGGAGGGCACAAAAGTGCACATTTTTCCAAAAAGTGGGGGGCTAAGCCCTTACCTTCGTTGTTGAGCTCATAGCCCAAAAACAAAACTGTTAATTCAGCAATGTGTGATTTGGCAAAGTTAAACTTATAACCTAATACCGCAAACTCGAGAATAATGCGGTCCACTCTGGAAAGATGCGGGTATAACTCATCGTCAGTCAGGTAAATATCATCGACGTACGAACATGCATCTGGGTCTATGCCGTCTAACAAAGAGACAACACGGGCAGCGAACACTCCTGGACTGTTTTTTATAGCCCATAGGGAGTCGCCTTAATTTGAACTGTTTACCACCGGAGGTAAAAGCGCTCCATTGGCTACACTCCGTGGCTAAGTTGTGCGTGTAAAATCCATTGGATAGGTCAAGTGTCGTTTTATATTTTTTACGAACAAGACTGTCTACAAGCGCAGAACTGTGGGTATTTTGCACCGCAAAGGTCCGACAATGAGAGTTCAAATGCCGGTAATCCAATACTAGGCGGTACGTTCCGTCTGGTTTAGAAACCGCGAAAAGGGGATTATTCATGGGTGATACGCATGTTTCTATTACTCCCTGATATTCTAACTGTGTCAGGATTTCAGAAACGGGGCCTTTGGCTTCACGTTTAATGGGATATTGGGGTTGTGGCTGTGGTAGAGACCGTAAAGGTATCTCATGGGGGAGAGTCTTCATCCCAACCCACGTGGTTGCGGTATAACGCAGGAGCCAGGGACACAGCCCACTCAGCTGCAAGAGCCTCCGCTTTGTCCTTTGGGACATGTCGAGAAAATCTCGGAAGGATAGCCTCCTCCCCTGTACGTGCAGCAAGTACGAATGGGGGTGGCCAATCCGCCTCTGCTAACAAAATGTCATATGAAGAGGTCATATTTTCCCCAAAAATCCCTTTAATTACACGCTGTATATCACCTTCAATTTGGATGACAATATTAAATAGTCTGTCAGGGGTGCCACTCTGGTGTCTGCTGTTTCAACAGTAATGAATGTTTCAGTTGCTGTCGCCTCCATATGAGGACGTAGCGCCTCCCGCACTATGGTAACTTCCGCGGCGCTGTCTAGGAGGGTTACTGCCCACGTCCAATTCAGGAGTCTCGTTCTCACCGTCTGTGGCATATTTCGCTGTTACAGCGGCAACTTTCTTCTTCTGAAATTGTGGAGGAGAACTTTGAAAGTCTTCTGCTTTCCCTCTGACTTGTTGTGGAGGTTGATCTCGTCCCTGGGGAGCCTCTCGACCCCTTCCTCTATCCTGGCGATCCCCTCCACTGGCTTGCGAAGTTGTCTGTGCCTGTGAAGAACGAGGAGAACGCGTATCAGGGATCTGAAACCTATCCGGAGATTTTATTCTCGCCCTATCGCGCAAATCATATGTGCGTTCAGAAGAGACAGAAACAGGGGATGCGCCTCGCGACCGCGGCTTCTTCTGTTGCTTACCCTGTTTTTTCAACCTCCAGCTCTTTTTAGTATTGTATAATAACTTGGCAGGAGCAGAGGGCGACAGAACAACAGCTAAGAGGGACGTGCGCAAAAGTCATCATGGCAGCCAGGCCTATGCCAACGTATCCAGGCAGGCCAGGAGGCCACAAACCACAAGACAGCACTTTTGGGCAGTCCACTAAAATGTGTAAATTATTGCATTTTGTGCCCAGCCCACATGTACATTTACCATCGGGTTGCATCATTTCTGCTTTTACTTTCCCGTTAATTACACCAAAGTTAACACCAATTCTCAATCTTAAAACATCTGATCTAAGCCATTGACTGGGTAATATGTCCAAATAGGGGAACCAATTTTCTTTCTCCCAACTAGTTATCATAAATTTCACTGACTCTTTTTCTCAGATACTCCATGTCTTTCATCTTAGACAATTTCTTCCCTAGAGTTCTGAGTTCGCTCTTTGTTATGTCTACTTGCAGGGTCTCCCGGTCAATTCTCACATTTAGGTTTTCACAAACTAGATACAATTTCTTCCTGACATCTTTTGCCCACTTTAGTTCACTAAGCTGGGCCTCGTTCTTGCACCACTGTGACACTTTTATGGCCTCTCCTAGACCCAATCCTTTCCAAAATCTTAATAATGCCACTTGTGCCTGTACATTCAAAGAAGTCATTCCAAGCTCTATTCTAATAGCGTGGACCATGGATGAGCCTGGTAGTGATTTTATGCATTTCCCATCCTCTACATCCCAACTGCTTTTGCCACTTAAGCCAATTACTTCTGCGCCATATTGTAGTTGTGGTGGTATCATAGCATTGTAGGCCTTTAACACTGGTCTGTGAGACATGTCCCCGAAGATACGATTGAATTTTTTTAGCCCACATACAGATGTCAGGGCTTTGGCTTTTTGAGCCTCCAAATGCGTATGCCACTTTAACGACTTATCAAACCAGACCCCTAGGTATTTGTACTCATTCACAATTTCCAATTTAGATGTGCCCAGGTACCAATTGAACCTCTGATCTCTCTTCCCAAAGCATAAAATCTTAGTCTTATCCATATTTACGGTTAAATGCTTTGCACCACAATATTTACTAAATGCATCCAACTTCCGCTGCAGCCCCAGCTCTGTCTGGTCTAAAATTACTAGGTCATCAGCATAAAGTAGACAGGATACTTGTTTCCCATTCATTTTTGGGCTTGCACTTCTGTCTACTTCCAAAATCTTTGGCAAATCTGCCAAGAAAATAGCGAAGAGTAATGAGGCCAATACACAGCCCTGTCTTAGGCCATTGTTGATCGCTATTTTCTGTGTCAGGGATCCCACCTTATCCTTAATAACTTGGGCCCAGTTCTGAGTGTGAAACTCCCGGATTACCACCAGGAGCCCTTCTGGGATGTCATATTTTTTCAAGGTCTCCCAAAGACAACTCCTGTCAACCAAGTCAAACGTGGCGTGGAAGTCTACAAAGCAACAGTACAACTTCCCTCTTTGCTCCATATCTTTCTGCGCCACCGCCCATAGAGCAAAACAGTGGTCGATCGTTGAGTGTCCTTCCTTAAAACCTCCTTGTTCCACCGGCACGATCGACCGCTGATCCACCCAATCCTTCAAGCTACCCAGGACAATCCTTGAAAAGACCTTTTTACCAATATCCAACAAGGTAATCAATCTATAGCTCATCTGGGCTTTCTTGTCCCCCTTCTTGTGTATTGGTCTAATTATGGGCCCCCTCCAGTTTTTTGGAATATTACCAGACTCTAATATAGCTAAAAACATGTGAGATAAAAATTCTGCCCACCAATTTAATTGGGACTTTATTATAACTGCAGGGAGGTTATCGGGCCTGTTGCCCGGGATAATGTTAACTTTCTTATAGTATCCTTTATGCTCTCTACAGTAAAGAGAATTTTCAATTTGTCAACCTTCCCACCCCAAAGTGTTTGTTTACTTTCTGTGGTCACTGCATTTGTCCCATACAATTCGCCTAAGTACTCTTCCCATGCTGCTTCCTCCACTACACAGCTCAAGGTCCCAGGTGTCTGTCCGGTGGCTTCATGTATTAGCGGCCAGAACTGACGTACATTCTTTGTTTCTATTGTCTCCAGTAGTCTCTCCCAGCTTTTCTCTTTGTAAATCCTCTTCTGGATCCTAACTAACATTTTATATTCCTTTTTCAGTTTAAACAAATTTAGCTGCATGAAAGAAGATACTGGACAGAGGATCCCCATAGGCCTCAGCACCTGACCCACTATCCCCAATATATATATATATATAATCTGGAACTATCCAGAAATGTGTGTGCACACTGACAAAACACCCACTGTCACTGTGTGATTCCCATACAGGAATATAACAATTTAAACATAATAGCACAGGTGCACCACATAACAAGTTAGACAAAAAGATGTATAAAATTCATGTCCACAAATTTTCTTCACAGTTTCTTCCTTTATTTTCAATGAGGTCTTTAAAACCCAATCAAAAGTGATTTAAGATACAGCCGACGCGCTTTCGTCCTTATCAAAAGGACTTCCTCAGGGCTGTTGATTCAATAAACACAATACACTCATAAATATATGTACATACACATAGGACGACAAAATTTTAGACATCACACACTATTTACAAACGTTCTTTGAGAAGTACCTATTGACTGTTATTATTTCATCTCATTTAAAATGTACTAACTAATAATTTCAGCCTGTTTAAGTACAAGTTCTAATACCTAACAGATGCGTGCAGAAGAGAAAGAAAAGGGAAATAAGAATAATCAAGTGATGAGAATTAAAAGATCAAAAAATAGAAAATCAGAAATAGAGTAAACGAAAAATCACGTGACTCAATATTAAGGATACCCAGGTTGTGAGCTATCAATAGAAGAAGAGTATGTTATTTATTTTATTTTATTTTATTTATTTCATTTTAAGGAGCCGTAAAGGGAGCCATAATCCCACTCATACAGTCAGACCATGCATGTAATACCTACCAAGTTATTATTTAATACTATTTTTGTTTGTTTGAAGGGTTTAAGTCACCTAGTATGCCGAGTATGGGACACAAAAAGACTTCCGTCCTTCAATGTATCTATATTCAAAGAAATATAAATAAGTTAAAATTCCCCAATGATTGGGCAAGCGGCTGATTTTATAAACATAGATATAATGCCCAATAATTACTATATAACAAAAGTAATAACCGATGCCTTAGTATAAATAAGATATGTAGGTGTATGATAACTCCCAGTTTTGTTAGTTCTCTTTCCCAGGTCAGGGATTTAGGAAATATGCAAAAGTAATGACATCATTTACGATGACCAACCTGTATGCAAAAAAGAGATTTGCGATATTAATTTCAATGTGCAGTTCTTGGCGAACACATATTGTGCATGGGCGTAGTCAAGTATTTTAAGAAAGAAAGAATATACAAGATTAGAATAATCTTGATAATGCCCTGCTGTTACGTAACGGCATCAATGACAATGTCGTGTGGGATATCAATATAATCGTAAGAAATAAGTATAACAAGAATGCACAATAATAAAATGGTCTACCTAATCAAAGACCAGCAACTACCAAATCCAAAGGACTCACAACAGAAACCGAAACCGAATCAGAATCAACATATAGTTTAATATAATGACCGATCCAGATATTATGAAGACTCGGGTATGTCATACCCCTGTTTAGCAAAGCAACACTAAATATAACTAATCCAAGATGGGAACAAATAATGTGCCCTATATTCATCTGCGATAATAAGCTATACCCCGAACAAACAACGCTATTTACACAGTCAGCACCCGTCTAGTGCGCAACACTCACAAGCCAAGCTTCGAATCAAATCACGCCAGACATCGGCGTTAGATATCTTACCAGAATCAGTCGGGGCAATCCTCTCCCAGTTGGGAAATAGACGCATATGTGGCTGAGTTAGGAGACGACTTAATATACCCGCGCTCATTCGCATACATCGGAAACAGCTGTGAGAGATGTAGGACTAACATAATTCCGTAATCCATAACGGCCGCCATCTTGTAATGGAATGTCCTGTGTGTTAATTCACATGAATGCTGGCAAGTCAATGTCTCAAGCATAAAAAAGGAAAACGTAAGACATAAAACCAACAACACTTTGTATCAGTCGAATATTGTTTAATATCCAAACATTGATATAATCAACAAATACACTAGATGATGAATTGTAATTCAACGTCTTATTTCGCAACTCATAATTCACGAGAGGCATATATGTTTATTAAAGGCAGAATGTTATAAGTTCCATATTAATTAATTGACGATCGGTAAATGAATAAATGAAAGCCATGACGGGGTGTAGCAGCAGAGAGAAGACCTGGTTTCATTCGAGTTTACAGGATCTAATATAACCGCCATCTTGTGCTGGTATGTCTAGGGTGACCATCCAATCCTACATAGATGCAGCCAAAGTTCAAAAACTTTGGCGGCCGTCATTTTATATTGATATTTCTTAACTAATAATCTAAATGTTAAAGACGATTCCTTTAGTAAAAACGAGGAGAGTATCGAACAAAATACGGGTCCTTAGGGGCAATTGATAAGCCAAAAGGGCAGATACAGAATTTAAGTAGAATACAACTAATTTATACCAAAAGATAATAAACTAATAAATTGAAACCATAATGATGTTATGGTGTCAATAACACCTACCAAAATCCAACTCCAACCCAAATGGTAGGGACAGGAGTATGAGCATTGGCTCCCAAGCAACATTGCATAAGTAATGAATTTCAACCCTAGTTAAAGCAACATAAACAATGAAAAAATCAAAAAGCGAAGTGTTAAAGTGGGGAAGAAATAAAGGGAGACAGTGACAAATAATTAGAAAGGCAAGCACATCCAACGTGTGAAGGTAGGATTCCATTAAGATGGAACCAAAGCAAATGCATGATATTATTCATATAAATTACAATCTAATATTTACAGTACCATGTCTTTTGTTAGGGTTCCACATAAGTCAATCTCCCAGTTCATTAATTATGACCAATATGCAAAAGTCATAACATATAAGATTACAGTAGAAGTAGGTCAATACATCATAATTACAGGTTCTTATCTGGGGCATTAAGATGATAAGCACCCTCTACAGAAAATAGTGCATTTCATCATCATTATTGTGACCCATTTCAATACATCGAAGTTTACATATCCAACCTGCCTCATTTTTTCTCAACATTAATTCCCTATTCCCTCCCCTTGGATGGGGTGGGACATGATCAATACCTATAAACCAGCATTCTTCGTCAGTTCCATGATTTTCTTGCATGTGATATGTAAGTGGGTACCTATGGTCACCGTTACGTATGGCCCTCACATGCTCTTGAATCCGCGTTTAAGTGGTCTTATGGTGCTGCCCACATAAATTCTATTACATGGGCAGCCCAAAATATACGTGACGTACTGAGTCTTACAATTGATCATATGATTGATGGTATATGTACGATTAGTATTAAAACAAAAGGTTTTCATTTTATTTTTCCCAAGTTTACACATATTGCAATCACCACACGTAAAAAATCCTTTAGTGTTGTGGGGCAACCAGGAAGCTATCTTTGGCGTGGTTATGTAACTTGGGCATAGAATATTCCTCAAGTTTTGTCCTCTTCTGTATGTGATCCTGGGCTTAGAGGTCACAAGTTCTTTGAGAGCAGGAATTTCCCGCAATAAGTGCCAATGTTTACGTAGCACATTATATACTTTACTGCTACGATCATTATACTGTGTGTTGAAGGCCACATACGGTGTTTTGTTCTTTTTTTGGTAGTTAGGCTTAAGAGTATTTTGCCTAGATGTTTTATTTATCCTTTTGTGTGCCTTCTCCACAATGTTTTTATTGTAACCCCTAGCAAGAAAGCGATGTTTGGTCTCCTCGATGTACTTATTAAAGGTCACATCAGTACTGCAATTTCTCCGTGTACGAACCATTTCGCCATACGGGATGTTATTGATCACATGATGGGGGTGGGCGCTCTCAAAATGTAGAGTACCATTGCATGCAGTACTTTTGCGATGGATCTTACTCTGCACGCAATTGTTTTCCACATAAAAATTTATGTCCAAGAAATTAATCTGTTCCTTACTGTATTCGATGGTAAGCTTTACATTATAAGGGTTCTCATTTAAGTAAGCATGGTAATCTAAAAGATCTGGGGCAGGTCCATCCCAGAGCATGATGACATCATCGATGTACCTGCCCCAGAAAATGATGTGTTCCATCCAACGGGCCGCGCGCCGGCCCCAGGCATGCTCCCGCTCATACCAGCCCATAAAGAGCCCGGCATAAGCGGGAGCAAACCTAGAACCCATCGCGGTGCCCTGTATTTGATGGTACCACTTTGAGTCATGTAAAAAGAAGTTTTTTGACAAAATAATGTCGGTCATATCCATCAATACTTGATTATGCATATAATGATCTGCTGATCTCTGACCCAAAAAAACTCCAAAGCTTTAACTCCGAATTCTTTTTTATGCAAGTATATAGGCTAGCGACATCCATAGTTACAAGATAAAGGTTCTCTGACCAAGTTAACCCATCAAACTTAACAAGAATATCCCTGCTGTCCTTAATGTAGGCAGGTAAGTTTTGTACCAGAGGTTGTAAGAATTGATCCACATATTCAGAGAGCCTTTCTGTTGGAGAATTGACCCCTGAGATGATGGGACGTCCCGGGGGAAAGGTCCCCCTTTGTGGATTTTTGGAAGTACATATATACAGGGTGAAGTTGGTTTATTAACCAATAAGTAATTGCATTCAGCCTCACTTAAGAGCCCACTCTCCCGCCATTCCACCAGCCTCATATTGATGAAAATACTGAGTGCTTTTATGGGGTTATCAGGTAGTCTAGTATAACATGTTGTATCTGATAATTGGCGGTTGATCTCCTGCATGTAGTTTGTCCTATTCATAACCACGACATTTCCCCTTATCTGCCTCCCGTATAACAATGGAGGTGTCAGATTTTAATTCCATTAAAGCCTTATTCTCTGCTACGGTAAGGTTCTTAATGATTTTATATCGAGATGTGGGTCTGTCCAGGAAATTGTGGAAGCCCTGTGTGACTTTCTCCCTGAATTGATCGATGTTTGGGTGTGTTCCTACCGGAATATATTTGGAACGGGTTTTTAAACCACTGTCCATTTCAACATCCTCTATGATATTGAGTTCTGTTCTGATAACTTCAATATCGACCGGCATTTCATATTGTAAAGACATCATCATCTGTAACATATTCACATCAGAAACAGTATGTAATGGTGCTGTATATTCTTCCATGTTTCTAGTACATAATGATGGATTACGGAAAAATGATCTTTAAGTTTTAATAGTCTAACAAATTTAAACAAGTCCACAAAAATATCAACATCATTACCCGACTGGGTTGGGCAAAAACCCAACAAATTTAGCTGCATGCTCTGATCAAACCTTGTTCTTAATCCTCTCTCTTCTCTTCTTATTAGCCTTTTCATATTCAAACATTCTATATTGAACCACCCAGATCGTCTACCATGGGTTATTTGTTTTTCAATTTGACAATTTTTCTTATTTTTTAGCTCAACTCTGAGGCATTGGACTACATGTTCTATTGTTTCTTCAAACCAGGAAACATTCTCTCCCCTTGCAGTTTCAGTGTTTAAAGTCTGTTGGGAGTTAGTCAATTTTTCCACATAATCATCCGTTAGTCTCGTTGACATGCATTTAGGGTTCTCCAATTGTTGTGGAAGTACTATTTCATGGTGACTCATAGACCCGTTAAATATTTTAAAGTGCAGGGGGTTGTGGTCACTTCCTTCTTTTTGGGATACCTGGAAACCTTTTACAGTTGCAAAATTCCATGCTTTAATAAACACGTAATCAATGGGGCACTGCTGCATATCTATCTTAAAGGTTTGTTTTGCAGGGCGATCAGTTTTCATCCTGCCGTTTAGACTAAACAAGCCCTTTGACCCCAAATACTTCCCTAATGTTAAATCTTGTTTGATTGACGTGCCTTTAGGAAAGACTGCTGGCTCTATATTGTATGCACCCAGCATTTCTTTAAACCAGGGATCTAATTTCTTTGGATTCAATTTGTGATTAAAGTCGCCCATCACAATGATCATATCATTACCCTGCTTTTCGGGCAATGCATCCACATCTTCCTTGAAGTGTTCCAACTCCACCCCATACTCAACCTGGAAACCCCATTGCATGTATGCGTTCACTAGTACCAGATTTTCATACTTCCTGTCTGTAACCAATAGTGAAACCTTGCAAGCGAGGAGCCATTTACATGTTATATTTAGTGGCGTCACCTTTTTTGCAATCCTAGATGAGATTAGGGTCATAATCCCCTCCCCCACCCCCCGAGGGACGACCTACACATTTTTTTCAAAGCTGGTCTATGTAGTTGGATGTAGCCTTCGAATTCAGGGGTAATGTCGCATAGCCAAGTTTATTGTAGACATATAATCGCTGCACACTGGGCTAGTTGTTTTACATTTTCAGCCTTTAATTGACTCCCTAACCCATTTATGTTCCATGATATAATTGTCCATTTATGCGACACCCCAATAACCTAGTCGATTCCACTTAGACAATCAGACTCATTCTGATTTCACTGGGATAGGCCCAAATAACTGTTTTCTAAACTCCAATTACCCCAAGGGTTACTAAGCTCTGCAGCCTCCACCTCTATTTTGATGTTTTCTTTTTCACCACCCTCACCAACTAGCAACTTTACCTGTCTTTTCCCTAGACCAGCGTGACATTTCAGGAAGGAACTTCTAGGTTGGGTGCCCCCCTCTCCTTTCAATTCTGGGATTAACCTTATCCCTTCTTTCAATATCTCCTTTTCTGCTTTTACAATTGCTGCCTTTACCAGCCCTGAGTATACCAAAACCTTGGTGATTTCCTTCCCTTTAATATTGTTTCTCAAGCCTACCTGCCTCAAGTCCTTTGTCCCAATTCCCCTCAGGCTTAGGCATTTGGAGAAAGAGTAAAGAAGCTGGGACCGATTTAGCGGTATGATTTTCCTTGTTTTTTTCCTCCTCTTCTCTACTTCGGATGGCTCAAAATATAACCACATATTACCACTTGATTCTACTTCACTGGGGCCGCTCTTCTCTCTTTCCTGGTTCTTCTTCTTACTGGTTCTTACTTTTGGTAGTTTACCACCCTCATCCACGATCTTAATGTTTCCCCTAAGCCCCTGAAGTTTCTTGCATTTTTTATCCACATTATCCTCCCTACTAATCTTTCCCATAGTTTTAGGATGCCCCTGTTTTCCTTCCCCTTCGGCCTTTGCCCCTTTTACTGCCTCATCAATCCCTCCCTAACCCTACTTCTCCTAACTGTAGTCCTGCTCTCATGGGGGGTTGCGCATTGCAACTCCCTTTTACCCCTTCCTTTTCTTGTGGCCTTTTGCTTTTCCTGTTTTTGCACCAACCTTTTTATTTTCCTCAGAGGGTTGTGGTGCCTATACCAAGTGTATTCTCCCCGTCTCTTGCTCAGCATTGGGCATCTCGAGATATAAACCTCCTGCACTTTATTTACGTGCTCGATGTCCGCCGCACCACCCTGATTCTGGGAGTCGGGGACTGGTCTTACTACTGACTGCATTAGACCCCTGATCCCTTGCAGTTCCCCCACAATTTTATGAAACTGAGTTTCGTGGGTTTTTAGCAAATTATTATTTAACATGGTTTCTTCTAGCAACCCTTGCAGGGTTTTTTGCAACATTAACATAATTTCCAGCATTGAAGTTGAGGGTGTTCCTGAAATGTCTATGTCCAGTGTAGTATTGCGTGCTGATCCTTCTATCAACTCTATTCCTTGATTTATTTTCTGACCCATGTGCATGTCTAATTTTAGCTTCACGGCCGGGTCAGAATCAGAATCAACTTTCTGGTCACTCCTTAATCCATCAGAGATAGTCCCCTCCGGTTCTAGTTCCTCGTCACTGCACATAGAAAAGATTCTTGGGGACGATGACAATCTGGGTTCCAAGTTAAGATCAATTTGGCTTAAATTGGATTTGTTAAAGAGTGTTATATCTGGAATTGGGGCACTATGCTCCCTATCTTCATGTACGTTTAGCTGTCCGGGGTTCTTACTGGGGTATGCATCCTCTTAAAATGCTTGCCAACAAAGTCCTTGATCGATTTTGACACTAGCGCTTGTCAGTGTCTGAGCTTACCATCGCTGCTGACAGCTGTCCAGCTCAGGTATAAAAATTGAATAAAGGTGGGCTGCAAAGATGAGGTGCTTTGCAGTTTTACACCCAACATAGAGAAGATTTAATATTCCAAACTAGAGGAACTTTTCCCTTGTGCCAATTTGGAAAGGCGAGGACTAAAACATTGATTTACTAAATCTACCTTACCTCCGAAGCTGATTCTAATATCATTGTAAACAAGTATCATTTCGGCAGATATTCACAGTGTCTGCTAATCGGTTAATCAGATGGGAAATATATAATGAAAATCAATCTTCTTAGCACGTCCAAAAGTCGGTGGCAGTCTAAATCTGTGCAACAAAATCCATTTACAAATATTTCTTACAATTTGCAGTTAGAGATCTGAGAGAAACTAGGATAGTTTAGCTGTGGAGCAACAGAAATTAGAACAGCAGAGGATTGTGAGAACATGTGCTACAGAAGTGGAATTCTGAAAGAGAAAACTCAATCAAGAAATGCATTACACAAATAACTACACAGCTACGCAATTCACAAATAGAATACCTGACTTTGGATACAGTAATAAACAATTTATTGGAAAACTTGAAAGAAAATACATTACTGCTGATTATATTTTATTTTATTATTGTACTCTGTAACACTCTCCTCGCTCGCCTGTAATAACGAAACCCGCAGGTATATATTGGATTTCATTTCATCACATGTAATATTCCAGATATGTGGGGCTACGAGTGTGTCAGCACAAATATAGTAACGAGCAACCATTGCCTCGAGTAATATACATAATTTTAATATATCATCGGATAAATGCAATTATTCAATGTGTGTTTAAGATGTGCCCTAGCATTTCTATGGAATTAGATGCTTTGTCCGCCATTTCCACTTTTTCGATCTCTCCTTTTCTATCTGTTCTTTCCTTTTGATGTCTTGCTTCTATTTTCCTTTCACCTTTCTTGCACTGAAGCCGAACTGCTGGTGGGACGCAGAGAAGCAGGTGTGCATGCCGTGTGGCTGCAGCCCCGGCGGTTCAATGTCCCTCCGCTGTGATATGACTGGAAGATGCCTCTGTAAGCCAGGTTTCATCGGCAAGCGCTGTGACATGAGCAGGCAGGCCTACGAAAGGAAAGAGAACCCACGCACCTCGCAGCAAATTCAAATCCCATCTCGGAGGTGGGGTTTCGTCAGCGCCAGCGGGTGCCCCCGGGGGGCCTACAGGCCCGCCTCGTTGGTAACTTGTGTTGCTGCATGGGCTGCCATTGGGCTGGTGTGTGCATGTTTGCAGTGTACAACAAGTTTGGTTACTCTTGCGCTACATCTCAACTATTCACTTGTCTGGATGGGAGGAGAGAAGGGTTTATGTCAAACAAGAGCCCTTTCATAAAATTCTGTCTTTTCCTACAAACTCTGGGAAACTGCACAGTAGCTTGAGCCGCCATGGCTCAAAGCTGGATCGCAGCACCATTAAGGGGCATATTTATCACTTTGTGTCGTGGCGCAGCGCAGCAAGTCACTTTGTTCTACTGCAACACAGGGAAAGAGCACAAATGCGCAGCACAGCAAGGTGACTTGCTGCGCTGTGCGACATTCTCATAAATAGGGGCATATTTATGAGCCCCGTTGTGTCAGTCGTGCACCACGCTACGTGCTGCAAGAGCGACGCAACTCAAAACTGAGATTTATGAAACCAAGCAAGACCACCTGCGTGGCCCTGAGTGGCTTCAAAAATCTTGAGTAGAGAAACGCAGTGCAAAATGCTGCATTGCCTTTACTCTGAGCAAGGGAGGCTTTCCATGGGTGTTGCGTGGGTGTTCCCACACAACATTCATGGAGTTTGATGCATTCTCAGATTTACCAGCAGTGGTAGACCTGGGAATGCACCAAAATCCTACACCTCCCCTGGGGAGGCGTAACAAGGAGAAATATCTTTATATCTCCTAGTTTTTTCCTCTTTCTATGTATGCTGCATTCTCCAGCACACATAAAGAGGAAAATGCCTTGGGATTGTTTTTGTGCAGGAAGGTGCCCCTTCCTGCACAAAAATAATCCATTTTACAACGCAGGCACCCTTATACCAGGGTGCACCGGTGACTGCATTGTTGCTAGGCAGCCAAAATGGCACCAGTGCAGGGGAAAAGGCAGGAATGCACCATATTCTTTTAAATATGGCACATTTTTGCCCTTTCCCGGGTGACTTGCTGCACTGCACTGTGTGACAATCTCATAAATCTGGCCCTAGTTATCTATTGGGGAAAGTGAAGAGCAAACCTTATAAATAAAGCTTTTTTTGAGATTCTACTCACTTTGCCGAGACAAAGTTTTCCTTCTCATGGCTTGCACAACTGAGTTGTTTTCTAACCACATAACGTTTCTCCTATCAAGAGCAGCATTTTCTGCAACTGAAAAATGCCTGGAAAGGCTTTCACGCTATGGAAGGGAACATGGTAGGTTAATGGGCGGCTTGGTCTGAGATGTTGAGGGTCTAGAGTCCTGGGAACTGTGTGGTGGGAAGATCAGAATAGGGTGCACTCCCAGCAAGAAAGAGGGGACTGACCTGTAATGGTTTGTGTAATGGGAAGAGGTGGGTCTGAGGACATGCTGGGGATGGGGGTGGGCACTGACAAGTGTTAGCTGCCAAGAGGCTCTCGTCCACCAGATGCCCCTTTGGGCTCTTGACATCAGCAGGAATGGTGCTACACCATCACCAGTGTGTGCTGAAGAAACCATTTTCAAAATTCGTAAACTTTGGCCCCACAAAGATTTTCATTAAAAGTTTGTGAACGAGGCAGTTTTGCAACTTTGCAGACCACTAGTGTCTACGTGTTATAAAAAGCTTTATTAAGCTCCTTCTAGCTTCTACTTCAAGTAGCACCTTTCTGCCCCGCGATACAGTAAAGGAACCACAGAGGGGATTTCAAATTGCAATCCAAGGAGCAAACATCTGGAATGCACTCCTGCTGACTCTAAAGTGCTGAGGAACTTGAGTTTTGCTGGTGGAATTTCTATCTGGTAAAGCAACAGATGTACATCTTTCAAAACGCTGGGCTGGGAAAATCCACCACGTGTTGTGCTCTCTGCCATGGTTGTTTGTCTCCCAAAGTGGCTATGTCTGCTGTGCAAGGAGACACCTTGGTGAGGAGTTTGTTGACTGGCAGAATTTTTGCCACCTAATATGGGGGCTGGTAATGTACCTTAAAAGAAGGGATACATTTGTTGTGCTCACTTATTTAGTCTCTCTAGTAAGATGGGAGCGATTCAATGCATGTTGTGACACTATTGACCTATTTGTAAAAATCAGCCACCCTTGCCTTGGCAGTTTAGTATGGTGCTAGCACCATCAGAGATGACGGCAAACCAGGCCTCCAAGATCATCTATCTGATCTGTGCCATCAGTGGCAGAGTTATCACAGCACCTCACCAGGACCTGATGGCTGAACAGGAGAAGTCAATGCTGCTGTACAATAAACTGTTAAGGCAACTAAAATACTGGGGTTTGGGTGACGGTGTTATGGGCTTGCTAGCTGCAGATTTTTGGCAGAATCTCTGTTATCACCTTGTTCTAAATCTAGGCTATATGGGTGAGGTCCACTAAACCATTTTGCTATAGCAAACCCTATAATTAACAAGCATTTGCAATACAAATGGGTCTCGCATTTGTGAGAGTTAGAGGTATTGGCGTAAATGAGAATGTCTTTTACTCATGTGTTTTGGGAATGGAGCGGATGTATGTGGAGTGGATTTATGTGCCTTGGAATTGTTAGTTGTGGAATGGTGTGTGGTGGAATTGTGTGGAGTTGATTTGTGTAGTGGAATTATGTGGCAAGGTGGTACTAAGGAGGGACTAACAAGCCTAATAACGAATCAGAAGCCAGCATTTACGAAGGACAATGACAAAAGCCAATATGGGCGGAGAGTGGGCAGGGCTTCAAGTAGATACTCGAATACAGCATGCCTCACAGAGCAGCGCATGCGCTGCCCAGGCTCGACCTAAAAAAGACATTGAAAAATAAACATGAAATGTAAACTGTCAAACACTGAGCTAGTCATTTATGAATTTTCGCTTAAAAGTGCCAAACATGAAAATGAGGCTAAGTAGGTCAAAAGCGAGAAAGTAGGGCAAAGATGTATATAACATGGGGATGATAAAAAACAAAATGCACCTAATGATTCAACATGATGTTAGCTATTATGTTGGGTTTATATAAAAATGTTTGTGCTGTTTCTCAGAAGTAACTAAAATCGAAATTGGAGTAAATCGCTTTTGCAATCCTAAGTCTGGATCAGACATATTTGAAAAACGTGCAGTACTAAAAACTCGATGGAAAACACAGTAACTGTTGACACAATAGCATTTCCTTTGAGCAAAAAGCTGCACTATAAATATCATTAAAATGCCAAGGGATGAATTTTAAAAAAAATATAAGAGTATAGGTTATTTTCTTCAAAGTATTCATTTTTTGGAATTCACGTAAATTATGCCAATATGCATGCATTTCCAAGCACGTCTGTTTTCCTCAACGCTATCCCTCAGAATTGTCACTGACGGATATCCCTCAAGTTTATTTTCATGAAATAAAAGCATTTGTAAGATGTAGACAGAGGACCTTGCACAACAAGGACAAAACAATGCGAATGAAGTAACCCCGGTATGCTCTTCTCTTTGCCAATCCTTACCCCAGTCCACCTCTCCGGGAACCGAAAATATTGCCTGCTGTTGGAAGTTGTCGACGTGGCCAGTACACGCGTCAGAAACGTCCTCCATCCTACACCCGAATTGGCAGTGTGTGCCACTCCAGTTGCTCTAACAGTTACCGGGAAGTGATATGCATTATCACCTGATGACGGCTCCTTCTTGTAATTACACGTCTATGCTATCAAGCGACTAGTCGTAGAGGGCATGGACAAATATAGCAGGAATTATGGGACGACAGCCATCTTGTACTGCGCTTTACCCCATATTCTTAAACTGAAATCAAAACTCAAGTCTATAACAACCTAGAGTAAAAATGTACTAAAACGCGTTAGATGATTCACAGCATAAAAACTATGAAGGTACTCCAAACTAAAACAAAAATGCAAAAAATATTGTAATGTACGATAAATACATTTTAAAATGCTGCCCATTTACTCAAATTAATTATATATTTTTCTCTTCGTAATTTTAAAATGTAGTTTATTTCTTGACTGTATTTTGGACCTCTGCATTAACAGAGATGGAAATCTTCCATTCTTAAGACCGTCTATTTTATTTTCATTTGATTGACGACATCCCTCGAGGATGTAGCCTTACGGCTAGAGCTGCCGACTTTGGAGCTGGGGAACTGGGTTCGAACCTCGGCGTAGGCTCAGCATCTTGTGATTCTGGGCAAATCACTTAATCTACCCGCGCCTACCCCGAAAAATATTTGCAATGCAATAGATCTCGCATTTAAATGCGAGACCTATGGCATTGCAAACATGCGGTTGCGATTGTCCCGGCTGCTTGGAAAGTGAAAGTGCACACAGCATGCTGAATGTAAGCAATGCACGTCGTCGTGCCTGAAGTAGGAGAAACTCAATAAAGAAATTAGTGCTTACAGCACTAAATAACACGTACCGTGTAACAACCGAAGTAAAGGGGCCAGTAGCCATGGGAGGTTACAAATGAAGACAAGGCGGTACTAAGGAGGGACTAACAAGCCTATTAAGGAATCAGAAGCCAGCATTGACGAAGGACATAGACACAAGCCAATTAAAAATATGGGCGGAGAGTGGGCAGGGCTTCTCTTTCATACTCTACTACAGCAGATCGCCAGAGCAGCACATGCGCGCTGACTCAGGCTCGACCTAAAAAATCCCAGTGGGAGCGACTGCATGGCAGTTGGAAAGGACTTTCCAACTCACAAAAGGGTTTTTGTGAATCATTTATTATGAGGAGGTGTGAAAGGAGCAGCCAGTTCCAACTGTGCTTCTCGATGGTGTGTATCAGTAGGTACGTCCGCAATTGTGGTTGCAAATCATCGAAAAGTTGCCGACACCTCAAATGGAATGGTAACTGATTTGCATATGGGAAGATGTTAGAGGCCTCGACTGCTCACCCTGAAGGGTTACCAAAGGGCAATCATTTTTTTAAAAGCAGCACTTGTTCCTTTAAAAGAAGTTGCCCATTTGGAATGCGAACAGAGGGATGGAGATCTGCTGTCCCTCGCTGGCTACGATTCTTGCGTATGCATTAGGCATGTTGTTCCTTGACCACCTCTGCATGCAAAGTTTGTGATCCAACCAGTAAATACATAATTTGCACAACAAGTTACATTCTTACATTTAAAACAATAGGTGTGCAATTTGCACACCCCTGGTTTGCAAACGGGGATTGTAGATGGGCCGCACGATGAAGGTCCAGTCTTGTTTATATTATGGTCTGAGAACAATGCTCTCATGGTCTGCTCTGCTTTCTACACCTCTGCCTTGTATTTTTTCCATGTTATTCTTCGTGTCCTCCGATTTTAGCTCCATGCCAACCCCAAACATCACATTTTAACTTTATTTGTAAATAATAGGTGACAACAGTAATAGTTGGTTCCTAAACTAATTTCATTTCTACCACAGATTACAGATATTTTCCAATCAATTGATAACACACCTTGTAAGAAAGGACACTCACCACTGCTGTAGCATAATATTTAAGAAGTGGATAGACCAACTACAGCAGCAATAATATCAGCACATTTGCAGGTGTTAGGCACTCAAAATAGAGGACCACTAAGTAAAAATCACAGGAAAAGCGATAAGCCTTACTTCCCTATAGAAAAACAAAGCCGGAGACCCCTTCGTATCTCTGCAGGCAGTAAAGGGTTCCAGCTGATGGGCTACTGTGGACATAAGCACTACCCCATGACTGAAACCTGACTTAATGCAACTAAATGGAAGTCCAGCTATAAGTATCCACAAATCTTGCCGTCTTTCGTACTAACCCAATGTGGAATTAGCGTGATATGCCTCACTTGAACCTTTTCAAAACATGCTTGAATGCCCACTCTTAACGTTGTGCACCCGGTATATGATCTCAACTACATTCAAATATAGTGTTGCATAGCGTCGTCTTATCAATAAATGCCCTCCTGTAGACAGGGAGCAGTGCAGGAGCTACGCCACTGCTTTGATAAGCTCGTGCTGGTAGTGCATCGAGATTGCGAACTCCAAGTCGCGAGCACATTTGTTTGCAAATACCTTAGCTGTGATCCATTCAGCTCCAATCTTTCTGTACCTATTATCTGTAATCCGTCTGTAGTCACACAAAATAATACAGTTTAACCTAGCTGTCTTCTAGCTCTGAACAATGAACATCTTATCTGAAAGGCAACATGCCAAGGAAAGCCTGCTGCAACTCTCCCTTCCGGAACATGCACACAAGGCTCCTCACCAACCTGAACCCTTTCTATAGATAGAACGGAATTGTTCTGTGTAAATTAATCTTCGCCACGCTGGTCTAGCTTCAAGATGAATTACTGCCCATGATACTTGCACTGAATGGAAGGTAGGGAAGGGGAATGAATATAGAGTTCCCTATTCCATTAGATGTTTGCCATCTTCATGGATGATCTCATGAGAGAATTTAGGCTGAGTTCAAGAATGAGGGTCCCTCTAAGAATGACAGGATACAACTTTGAAATTCAGGATGCGACACTGTATTTTATTTTAAAGGCACGAAGTTCTGATTCCGAAATACTCCCAGATGTGGGGCAACAAGCCAATATAAATAAAAGTAACCAGATTCCTGTTGATGCTGTAGAAAAAAAATCCTGATGGTACTGCAGGCTAAATCCAGACATACTACTGCATAAATGGGGACCCCTCTAAAGAACTTCATTTAAGGCCAGGGAGAAGAGGAGAGAAGAACAACATACACTGAAAGAAGCTCCCTCAAGGCCTATCTTTCCTTTATCATAGGGACTAAATCCCTGCTGGGCTCAATAAGTAATTATATCAATTCAATGACACTAACATTTATAAATTGATTATCATTGTTTATTTCATTTCTTTATACATTTTGTAAAATTTCATTTTGTTCTTCTTTTTTCATCTTTAAAACTTTTATTTAAGTAGTGTATACATCACAATAAGAGGTCAATCCTGTTATTACAACAAATACAAACAACACATATAATATATTATTCAACAAAGAAAACCCCTGGATAAAACACAAAAATACAACAATTTCACAAGACTCATTCAAACGCATATAGACTCATACCACAATCATCCAAACTGCATCTGAAAAAGAAGGGAGATTGTAGATAGTAAAATCTCCGCGACCAGATTGAATAAATATGTTCAAAAAGGGTCTGAACATATGGTCGACGTGCGTTTCGGCGGTATGTGAAGAGTAGTCAAACCACCTTCATCAGGACCTTTCCAGACACCCACATAAGTCTCATAAAACCCAGGGGACAAGATTTTTTTAATTAGGCCAACAAACAACCACTTATGGGATCAAACAACTGCATATTTTAGAAAGTCAGCATTCAATCTAAAGATCTCTTCTTGTCATGGCCCAATCATCAGGCAGCTATATTTTTTCACAAGAATAACATCCCATCCCGGACACAATATTCGAGCAAGGTCTGAACGCAGTCTGTTATAGATCCTTCGTTCTTGTATCCTCAATACGTAATGGTCCAAACTCTGGCTTTTTCATAATTTGCGACCATTATAATGTGCAGAGCAACGTCCTCTTTTTAATGGTTACTCAGTATGAATCATCTGAGAGGGCTCTGCATACATACACGAAAAATCCCACGTCTGTCCGGCAGACGTGGGATTTTTCGAATATTGTGTCCCGGATGGGATGTTATTCTTGTGAAAAAATATAGCTGCCTGATGATTGGGCCATGACAAGAAGAGATCTTTAGATTGAAATGCTGACTTTCTAAAATATGCCGTTGTTTGATCCCATAAGTGGTTGTTTGTTGGCCTAATTAAAAAAAATTCTTGTCCCCTGTGTTTTATGAGACTTATGTGGGTGTCTGGAAAGTTCCTGATGAAGGTGGTTTGACTACTCTTCACATACCGCCGAAACGCGCGTCGACCATATGTTCAGACCCTTTTTGAACATATTTATTCAATCTTGTCGCGGAGACTTTACTATCTACAATCTCCCTTCTTTTTCAAATGCAGTTTGGATGATTGTGGTATGAGTCTGTATGCGTTTGAATGAGTCTTGTGAAATTGTTGTATTTTTGTGTTTTATCCACGGGTTTTCTTTGTTGAATAATATATTATATGTGTTGTTTGTATTTGTTGTAATAACAGGATTGACCTCTTATTGTGATGTATACACTACTTAAAAAAAAGTTTTAAAGATGAAAAAAGAAGAAAAAAATGAAATTTTACAAAATGTATAAAGAAATGAAATAAACAATGATACTCAATTTATAAATGTTAGTGTCATTGAATTGATATAATTACTTATTGAGCCCAGCAGGGATTTAGTCCCTATGATAAAGGAAAGATAGGCCTTGAGGGAGCTTCTTTCAGTGTAAATCCAGACATACTCCCAGAAGATGTGTGAGGGCGTAAAACATCTGCTAAATTTGATGATGTGTTCATCTAATTTACATGGCAGCCTGAGGCGTGGAGGCAAATGACATAGATAACATGGTAATTCTCCTTCCTTGTGTGTTCCTATTTCAATGAATCCCTTGTTTTCTACATAAATTAATCTTCAGTGACTTCAAATACGGGTTGGAGTTATTTATTAGGAAGAAAGGAGCAGTGAAATCATTTTTGGAATTAACTTATGATTTAGGAGAAGGTGTTTAGACTCTGCTTGATGTCGAGAACTGCTACTGCTACTTCTTTGTAGTCTCATTTAGGCATTAAAGATAACCACACCCAACACTGTGTCTAATTGCTACATACTCTGCCATATGAATGAGTCATAGAGTCCTTAAAATTTCTTTGTCGATTCAAACATCCCAGATCAAAAATGTATTCACAATCATTAACATGGATTGCCTGAATTATCACATCCATGTGCTCTACCTAAAGATTAAAGATGCCTCTTGAGAGCACCAACTTCAGGGATTCACAATTTTACATGATCAAAGTGCAAAGTGGAGAGGTGTGGTGCAGCGGCCAGGGCAGCTGACTTCGGAGCACAGGGCTCACGGTTCAATCCCCAGCTCTGGCGGCAGCTCAGCTCAGCACCATGTGACTCTGGGCAATAGCTCACTTAATTTCCACGACGGCCCCCAGCGCCTTGAGACCCCTAAGGGTGAGTAGTTCGCGCTTTACAAATACGGATTTATTATTATTTATTTATTTATTTATAGTGTGGGAAAGACCTGATGTTAGAAATGGGATTTCTGGTTGACTAGGGCATGAGCCTAAGCCAGGCAGAAACCACCACTCTAGTCAGGGCAAGGGAGTTACACACTGAAGATAACCCCTGCCCACCCCCTTGGTAGCTTGGCAGAGCAGTCAGGCTTATCCCAGAGGCAATGTGTAAAGCTTTTGCACAACCCACTCACACAGCAGCGACACACTAGGCACACCACGAAAGAAACTCCACACAAGGTTATATAAAAATAGGCTTTGTATTATCCATAAAACACATTAGAACACCATCACATATATACACTGTGCCACCAGGCACTTGTCATGACTTTACATGCATTACATAAATCGTTGGCCAATCGGGCCACTGTCATAAACATTTAGCGTCACTAGTAAATACTGGCAGGATTGCACTTAGCATAGGCAAAAGTATCAGCAAAAGCGCACCAAAGTAAACACTTGCAGTACACATATCATGAGCACCTCTTAGGCATAAACATCACAACAGTATTTAGTATAGCCCAATATGCGTATTATCACCCGTGCACCTTATTGCCCTTTCCGCTAGGCACACATCATAACTACATCATGCCCTCATTAGGAGCCTCATGCCCACAGTAGGCTTAACACTACAGCCTAATTACACCCGGGACTAACACTGCCCGGTATATCCGTAGTCCACCGTGCGCCAGAATAACCACTGGCCCGGTGTACAACTTAGAGACCATATGGCCACTGTCCCTGATTTCCCCTGCGTAGGCTCCTGGGCTCCCTCCCGCCTATACAGGGAATGCGGCACATTTAATTGAGCGGCTTCCGTCGAGGTCTCACCCCGTTCCAGGGCACAATGCCACCAACAAAGGAGTAGGTAGGGGGAGGGCCCATTTCGGCTCTCCCCCCACGGGAGACCTTCCCCGGTCCCCGACTTTGTCTAAACGGTTCCCTGCAGCTGCAGCGAGCCTCCGGCTCAGCTGCAGGAATTCTCGGCTGCATACCAACCCGGTCCTGCACACTGCCGCACTGAGAGCTCCTCATCGGGTCTCGGGGGCAGAAGGCGTGTCCTGGGCGGCTGGTGCTGCGGGTGAGGTCCTTGTTCCGGACCGCAGGGAACGCTCCTCTCCGGCTTCCGTCTATTACTGCAGCTGTTGTTTCCCGGTTACCAGGGCAACAAAGGGGCGCGTGTCACCTAGACTCCTGCTGGGTGGTCATCTCCTGTTGGTGCTCGGCGTTCCTCTGCTCCCGGGCTTGGGCTGTCCTCACTAGTGCCGGCTCTCTCATGCTGAGGAGGCGGTATCACGGGGAACCTTTCACCCGTGCTGAGCCTCGATGGGGCACCTTTGCAAGCACTTCCCACGTTATTGGGAAAAAGTAGTAATCTGCCCAAGCGGCGATCAGGTGCACAGTGCTCACCACGCTCTGCTCACAAGGACAGCAGAGTACTCCAAACGCGCTGATTGCTTGCACAAGGGAAAATTAAGCACTCCCTATGTGCTATGGTTTCTCCAACACAGTAGGCAGTCCTCCTGGGAGATCGCTGGGGCACAATTAATAAAGCGCTAAGCCTGTCTCCCACCTGAAGACACCAACAGGGAGCAGGCAGCGCTCTTTGCCAGAAATCCACAAGGGCAGAGCTGGGCACAGGCAGGTCAGCACGCAGCCCCTCCAACCCCCTCAGGCAGCAGCTGGGTCCCACAGCGGTTCCTCCTGGTAGAGTGCTCTTCAAATCCACGTCAGTTCAGTTCCCAAAAATAAGTTCAACAGACATGGGGTCACAGCCCCACTACTTCTACCAGTAAGTGTTCTTTGGCCTCCCATGGCCCAGGGCTCTGAGCCCAGTCCAAACCAGTTCTGTGGGGCACTTTGCAAGTGCACGACACTCCCCATTGTAAGTGTAAGCCCGGCCCCAGACACACCACAGGGGGGCGGAGCCATTATTGTGGAAGGCAGGCACAGCCCTATTCAGGTGCAGGTGCTACTCTTCCCACCACTCCAAATGCAGACCAGGCCTATTCAACCTAGCGCTGACTCATCCAGACTCTCTTGAGCCACTGCACCTCCCCAGCCCCTGTCACTCCAAGGCCAGACATTCAATACACAACAGGCAGTCACAAAGACACATAGCACACAGAAATGCCCACTTCTAAAAGTGGCATTTCTAAAATATTAACAATACATCCGCGAACACCAATACGCAGCATTTATCACCACTAATCCAAACATACCAAACTTGATCACGCTTTCCCACTCATGTCAGGAATTACCACTGTAGCATATATCAGGGAATCCCCAATGCATCCCTATGAGAGGGCAGCCTCACAGCAGTGAGAAACCAAATAGGCTGTTTGTCACTACCAGGACATGCCACACAGTTAAGGCACATGTCCTACCTTTTACCTACACCGCACCCTGCCCATAGGGCTAGCTAGGGCTTACCTTAGGGGTGACTGATATGTAGTAAAAGGGGAGTCACAGACGTGGCAACCATTTTATGTGCCATGTCACAGCTGCAGTAAACTGTGCGCGCAGGCCCTGCAGTGGCAGAGGCCTGATACAGGTTTGAAAGGCTACTTTGGTGGGTGGCGCAAGCAGCGCTGCAAGCCCACCAGTAGCATTTAATTTACTGGCCCTGGGTATATGAGATATCACTGTACAAGGGACTGATAGGTTAATTAAATATGCCAAACAGGTGTAGACCAATCTTACCAAGTTTACCATAGAGAGCACATGCAGTTTAGCATTGAACAGCAGTGATAAAGTGCCCAGAGTCAGAAAACCTCCAACAACAGGTCAGAAAAAATACAGGAGGAAGGCAAAAAGTTCTGGGATGACCCTGCAAAAAGGGCCAAGTCTAACACCTGAAATTATATGTTATTTTCTCTAGTGAACGAGCAGAGGACACTAGGATCACTTTATGATCTACAATATGATTATGTGGGTCTAAATAACTCCTATTTCTACAAAGGCTCGCCACTCTGAAGCTGCTTGGAGGTATAACTAGCTGGAGAGAAACAACAAATCGAAGATAAGCTGCAAACTAGGTTTTTGTATCTAATCTGAAGTATTCTTTGGGGTGATATATCCTTTGTGTAGGTACATTTGAACGAGGCCCCACCATAATTTAATTTTGACATCCAAAGAAGATGTACAGAAATACTGACACAAGAATTAGTGCTTGCTGATAGATTAATATACACTTTATATTCCCATTAATATAAACTTGTGACAGATGTTTACTTTGTATTTATTACTTGAATCTATCACCAGGAAAAGTAAACAAATGACTTTCCGCCATTGGCAGTGAATTTAAGTGCTGCAAGCTGTATTTGTAACACATTTTCTGCACGGTATCTACCTTTCAAAATACTGTAAGTCAATATCATAGGAGTTAGTAAAGGAACATCTATGTGCAATGGGATGATAATTATATAGCTGATAGTATGGGAACAGTACATCAGATGATTCTGTAGACAATATTCTGACATATAACCAAACACAAATATTATGCGTAATGTCTTTTCAACAACGCTTCCAAATATTAGAATGAATGTTGATAACAGAATGATGGTCAGGGCCGGGCTGGTAACCCAAAGCAGCCCTGGCAATTTTTTCAGACCAGCCCCAAGGGTGGAGGGGGGGTGCAAGTGTAATGCAGAGCTTTTTTGTTACTGGGGGTCAATATTGCAGCACCGCTGCAAAACCACTCCCCAGTAACAAAAATGGCCCCACCACTGAAAAACTGGCCCCCACCTTTCTAGCCTCCCGGGGAAACGCCTGATGCCCGCTACGGCCAGTCCAGTCCTGATGATGGTGATCACCTTCAGTGCATTTTCCATTATGAGTATAAAAAGATGCACAGGGTGCAGACCTGGGCAGTGTTCACCTTCAGTTCATTTGTCATTAGGATTCCACTAACAAGGTGCGATTATTGCAGACCACGGCAATGTGTCCTATAGATTGTGCTGTTCCAGGGCAGTTGTGAAGTTGCAGCTGCTCTTAGGACAGCGCATTGGTGAAAGGTGGAGCAACTGCTAGAAGGGTCCATGCCCCAGGGGCACAGAAAACCAGTTGTGTCCTCATTAGCTCATGCTTTGAGCCAGCAGACAGTATCAGTGGAGGGCTGTGGGTGGTGGGGGGGGGGGGTGTAGGCGGCTAGGGTTTTGTGGAGGCTCTTATCTGCCTGGGGTGAATATTGTCAGCTCCCCCTAGGCTACTGCAGGGGTCTGGCTGTGCTGCTGTCCAAGGACCCTGCCCTTGCATCAGCAAAGTCAAGTCTGGCAATGTCATTTATTGTTTCAGCAAGTGCCTTACAATATAATATAAAAAAACAAAACAATACATTTACAATATCCATTGTAATATCAACCAATACCAGAAAGGAAGTTAAAAACAGATCTTTTACCTGAGAGCAACTCACATAATTAATCTATTAACAGTTTAGCCCGTCATCATTAGTAATGAAAAGGATGCTGGTCAATAGTAGAGAAAAAGATTTATGTTAGAAAGTCCCATCGTTTCCATGCCAGGCCCAATCCTGGGGCCGTATTACGAATGCAGCGCATTTTTCTGGTTAGAGCTGGGTGCACCTCTCAAATGGTGCGCCCAGAGCTAACCAGGAAAATGCACCGCATTACAGTGAATGCGCTGCCTCCAGGGCAGCCACAAACGTGCGCTGCCCCCAGGGCAGCACATTCAGGTGAAAAATGGAACAGCTGCTTTGAAGCCGCTCTGTGTTTCACTGTGCAGGTGGTTTAGACATCCCCATGCAGGTGGATGCAGTGAGTGACTGACCCACCTGCAAGGGGATGTCCCCCCTCCAGAGGGCTGCTATAAGGGGGTGCACTGTCAGTGCGCCTCCTGACAGCTTCTTTGCCTCTGTGCCGACGTCTGTAATATGGCAAATTCCCTCATTTGCATGGGGCCACTCCCCCATGCAAATGAGGGATCACCCTCTGATGATGGCGCTGGTGCTTTGTGCGCCAGCACTATCGGTATAACAGAAGGGGACGCACAAGCATTTACGGCCCCTTCTGTAATACAAAAGTGCCCCGAGGGCCCGCAAAGCCGGCGCAAACTCCTGTTGCGACCCTGGGGCACTCTGTAATACTGCCCCAGGTCCACTTGAACTAGTAAAAACAATAAAGTGCAAAAGATTGTGCAAATATTCAAAATCCATAGTTACTCACCATATTTAAATCAAATGCAGTCAATAATAAAAGACAAAATTCAAATCTGGAACAATATTACAAAAGAGCCCAGGAAAAAACAATTATAAATGCAGATGTGCAACAGTCGTAATTACACCATTTGCACAAGGGGGCACAATGAAGTGTGAATGTATAAGCAGAAATACCATGTCTAAAATTCCTCACCATGTTTCAATAAAATACAAATATGAGTGGATGTTAAAATGCAATCTTAATTTGCTAGTATAAAGAGATAAAGTAAAGTACAAATATATGTACAGATTTACAGCATCCAAATTTCTCGGCAAGTCCCAACCATAATTCAATGAAGTGCAATCATTAGTAAAGGTTGTGGTTAAAAGCTAGTAAAATAACAATATTATTCGAGCAATATTCAGTTTGTGGAAACAATACTAAAAGGATCATTGCAGATTTCCAATGCATGTGTAGCTGATGTCCACACCACCCTTAGGTAGGAAGATACAGAACTAAAAATCATTACATCGTCAGTCCTGTAAAAGAGGAACCGATGACTCATGGTTGATCTTGTTCCATAAAACCTGAACAAGGGCAGTAGCCACCTATTATATCTAGTGCAAAATAACAGAGTATGAATTATATTGTTCTTCTCCCCAAACATGCAGTTACAGTGTTCACTTGGTAAGCCTTGCATGTTACACAAGATGGGGAAAGTCCCCAACCTGAACTAAATATACAGGGAATATTTCTGCTCAGGATAGACCAGATCCAAATAGCGCTTATACCCCAGTTCCATTTTGTGCTCAAGCATATCTGCTGTCTTTTAACCTTGGCAAACTTTGCCTCCAACTTAAATTTCAGGAAGCGTTCTTACACAATGTCCGCTGTACCAGGGCCGGCCTTGCTGGAGTCTGCACGTAAAAATCCCAGTTGCAGGGTGGTTAGTAGTCATCTAACATGTGACACAGCAGTTATTTCCACCAAACCTATCATATTTTCCAATTCCGCCATTTTAAATGTATGGCGGCTTTTGAGTTTCTAACCAGCCTAATCCAGTACAACACACAGTGGTGGCTGCACAGGATCTGAAGCAGTGGGGGGAGGGGAGGGGACTCTGGGGGGTTTGGGTACAGACAAAAAAAAAATAGAGAACTTACCTGCCGCATTACTCCTCTCCCACTCCGGTCACGGGCTGAAAACACTTCGCAGGCTACCAGATGGCAATTCCTGACAGTGCTCTCATGCTGGGAATGCTATTCCCAGCATGAGAGCAGTGCTGGGATTTGTCTGAGCGCCTTAGTTCGATGCTCAGACTGTGCCTGGGAGCCTGTGGCTTTTCTCCACCCGGCTGTACAACAGACGGCCGGCCAAACAGTCATGCGCACTTAGTAGTGCCCATCACCCTGCCTCCTCACTGCTGTTGTAGAATGCATGGCCCCGCCCTATGACATGCTGCTGGCAGCCGCAGGTAAGATGAAAAATAAAATGATAATAAAATTGGTTTATTAATATTTGATTTTTTAAGTGTTTACCTCTGCTGCCAACTAGTGGGGCAACGCTCCTCCGCCATAATGGACGAGCCGCCCCTCACAGCACAGATTTTATTTCAGCCAGATCAGAGATTGTAGTAAGGCCAAATTTCAAATATAGTGCCAATGAAGGGTGTCCGGGCCTGTCTCGGGGCCTAGAGTTTTATTGGGCCTTGAGTTTGCAGAGCCAGTAATTTCTGGACCAGAGAGACTTGTAATTCGGAGTTGCAGAATTTCACCCTGAGTTATTGCTCCGGGTGAACCACAACTCGTAATGAGGGCCTCGGGATATGTCTGGGCAACCCTTTTTTGCTGAGTCGATGAATTATCGATTAATCATCTTTCTGTTATCAAACAGAATACATCTGCATCCGAACTACTCTGCACGTGATAATCTGTGAGAATAAAAATAATGAAAACCTGCATTAATTCAATACAAGTCCTTGACATTGGAGTAACATCTCATCTGTGTTTTCGTATAAACCTAGTTTAAAATAGAACTCTTTACTTGTTTTCCAAAGGAGGAAGCTTTGTTCTATTTATTCTTAAAATCACTGGCCCAAAGATCACGATGGTCTGCTTTCAGAGGTTTCATTTTATTTTCTCCAGCTTTGTCTCTTGTTGAAAGTCAATCTCTTCCACCTGAACCTCCTGACGATTTTCTCTGACTGTCTTTAGTAAAAGATTGAAAATGTGTTCCCAAAAAAATGAATATTTTTTGCTTTATTCTTTAGTATGTCCAGTACCAGGTTGTTTTTAGAACTTTAAGCCGAAGAGATCCATAAATAACAACAAATACAAATAAAAAATCAAAATATTAAACAAATTAGTGGGCTGGTTTTCATGGCACCCACAAGAAATATCAGCTAAATTTACGTATGGAGAATTTTAATTGAGTTTATTTACGTATGTTGTCTTTCTGAAGTCCAACTTAATTTTGTATTTAGTCATCAACAAGCCAATTCCTACAAATTATTAATGAAATACTGTGCAAATAATTTTAAATAATTTTAATATATAGCCCTTTTTACTAGTAAGTACTCAAGTAAACTAGCAGATCGATATGCAGTATCCACTTGACTTTCATGGACAGCTTACTTTTTTTCAATTTGTTTTCATCTATATTTGTTCTGTTTTTTAGTTTGAGTCTGTCTGTTGTAAGGCATATTGTGACTTACCAACATCAAAGGGCTTGGAGCCCCCCCATTGCTTATTATTGCTTGTCTTTTCTTGCCACTCTTATTTGTCTGCTTCTTATTTGTGCCCCAGCCTATTAATATTGTGTTTGGCCCTCCCATGGAGCAGTGCCTCTTTACTATCTCTTTGATTGTCCCAGGAAAACATGGTACAGCAGGCCAGCTGAGAAGGGACACTTGATGCAGCGTGATGCTTACCACATTTTACCACATTTTCTCTTTTCTTTAAAACAGTCTTTGAATCACCAGGCCCATTTTATCAATATCCCATGAACCCACAATTTTTTCAATTGTCAACCAGATTACCACAAACCATGGTTCTCCAATGGATCTTTTTGTTGAGCTGACAGGGACTAAAATACTTGGAGAACGTGTGACAATTATTCTATGAGGACCTGGAATAAAATAATTGTTATCTCAAAACCTATTTCATAACCTTTCTCAGCAACTGATACAAACACCTTGAAACAAGAAATATGGCTAGAAGAATGAAACAGAATTGATAAAGATAACTCATGAAAAACATTTATCTAATGCCTCATTTTAGATGGACAGATCAAAAAATTGCATTTCAATTCAGATTTAATAGCAAATCATTAGTTCAGAAAGCCTCACAATGCAGTACAGATTATTAATAGACAGCTGGAAATGTGTCTGTGGAGAGAAACAAAATAAGTCTTCGAGATTCAGTTATTAATCATACAAACCAAAGCAAAGCTGGTCGTTTCGGTTCGTCTTCACTTAGATCTGGCCAAGTCTGAACTACAGCACCGCATGCCACAGAAGAAGTCAGCTAACCCTTCAACTATATTCCTGTTCAACTTTACCAGCCGGCAAAGTACAAGCTTCAGGGGCGCAGTTAGGAATAGTTCAGTTCATTTAAGGACTTTGCCACCCAGTGTGGATGGAAAAGGCATAAAAAAGTCAATAGGAATCAAAAGTTAGTCCGACAGCATGCCAGGCAGGGAAAGGAAAAATAACAGCCAGCCCCGACTCCTCCTCCGATGGGGCAATTATACCTCAAATAGTTCCTGGTTTACACCCCTTAACGTATCAATTCCATCAGTCCATGGGGTTCTCATTGGCCACTCACAGTGGGCTGTTGTGGGATGATCAGTGAATCACAAAAATCCGGAAGAATTTAGTAATCCTTTTGCAAATTTTTCATTACATTCATTAAGTTCCATTATATTACTATTCCGTCACTTCCACAGGAGTAGGTGGAAATTTACTTTGCTCACAGTCCATCCGTTCCCAGGCGCCTTTTCCTGGGTTTGCAATAATATTGTTACATTTCTATCGAATATGTTTCTTAGCAAGATGTGAGTCCATTGTTAACCAATACAGAAATTAAACTTCACAGAAAGTTCTCACAGTGGCTAAAGTGACTGCTTCGTATGATTTTACATTTGTGCAGGAAAGGAAAAGCATTTGAGGCCAACATGAAAATTATCTGAATCACTACCGTTTAATATTATTATAAAGCACACATTTCATAAATGCATTTTGATTTTCTGCATTATTTCAGTTATAGTTTTCTTTAAGAACTACATATCAATTTTAAGTACTGCTAAAAAAATTCATTTCAAGCATTATTTGCATGTTGCTATTTTCAAAACAAATCATTAACGTGTCACTCTGAAATATATGTATTATTGCATAAACGTTACAGAAGCTCACATCTGCACTATTTCAATTCTTCCTAAATATTCAATTGGCAATACAATACCCTCATGATGCAGGTTTATATTTTCATACTTGATGCACATTTAAATGTTATCATCAAACTCTCTATGTTAACATTATATTTCATTTTCTCACAACACATACATGTAGTTATATGTAGTTCTCATTGTTTCTCCCTTTGTTTAGGTTTTTGCATCATCGTGTTAGAACACTGCATGCTTTTACGAGGCATCATGTACTTCTCACATTTTTCGACTTAGCAGGTTAACGTGTTCATCAAGGATTAATTGTCGTAATGATATTTTACTAGTGAGAATTTATAAAGGTAGCCGTCAGATAACACCTATGCTCAATCACAATATGCACTGCTTTCTGCCGTGCAAAATGTACAGAAATGTTTTCCTCATATGTCTTCCAACTTAACAGTTTTGCCAGAACACCACAGTCGCCCCCAGAAGCCCTGCATGAGAGGTGAAGAAGGCACAATTCAAAAAAGCAACTATGCACATATCACTCCTCACATCCTCCCAGCACCATGTTTTCAAACAAGACAGCCTGTATCACTCACAAAGTTATGGACATCACTGCACTCAGCCCATGGAGATAGTCTTTTAGCTCACAGATATCCATCATCTGATCCCGGGCAAACTCTGCATTCAAAGCAGGCAAAGTGCAAGCCAGCGGTGCCCACTCGTACTCCGACCCCCCTCAGTCCCTGACTACAGACACCTGGCTAAGGTTTCATTCTGGCAGCACAAGAGGAAATTGTTGGGAACTGTTACTGGCCAACCGGCTCTTCATTTAGTGCTTTTATGTGTAGAAGTGAAAAAAAGTCTGTCCAAATTTAGCAGTCTTTTGATTGGCTGAAAATACAGCACCTTACTTCTGAGTCAGGCATGATGGAGGGGATTGTCCTGGGCTGTGTCTGTTTAATTTTAACATAATCTTTTGTCGGAGGCACCTGCAGTCAAAGGCCTCATATGGCAGACAGGATTTAGTTTATTTTCAGTATTTGCATTCAAAGGTCACATGTTGATCATTTTCCATTAAAAGACAAGGGGCCGTATTACAAAGAGTGCCCAGGGGACTTAGCAGGCGTTTGCGCCCACTTTGCGTGTCCCCGGGGCTCTTGGTAATACAGAAGAGGCCGCAGACGCCTGTGTGGGCCCCTCCTGTAATACAATAGCACTGGAGCACATAAAGCGACAGCGCTATCTGCAGGGGGCATGCCCCATGCAAATGTGGTAATCCCTTTGCCTCTGCGCTCACGCCGTATTACAGACGCGGGCGCAGAGGCAAAGAAGCTGTCAGACGGCGCACTGAAAAAGTGGAGCACTGTGAGTGCGCCCCCTGAGAGCAGCCCTCTGAAGGGGCTAAAGGGGGTCCTATGACTGCATCCGCCTGCAAGGGGATCTCTAATCCCCCTTCAAAGTGCAGGCGGGTTGCCCCTTGGAGCAGCCGCTCCAATTTTCACCTGAATGCGCTGCCCCCAGGGCAGCGCGAGTTCGTGGCTACCCTGGGGTCAGTGCATTCAAGGTAAAAGGGCGCATTTTCATTGTTTGCAACGGGCGCACCTTTTAAGAGGTGTGCCTGGCGCAAACAATGAAAATGCGCCTTTACTGTAATACGGCCCCATGGAGACCATGTTTGTTTAATTCATCAACGCCTTTTTCTAGTGCCATCTCCTCTTTATCTACATATGATAACTCGGTTTTGTACATTAAATTCCAACATTCATATATGTTGCTTCTATTTGAAAATAAACATCAGTATGTATGTAGGGTCGCATTTATCTTCTGTATTTCGTATGATCAAATGCAGAGATCTATGTCCATCTGCTGCCTCACATGTTTGCACAAACTGTCATATCCTTGCGTTGAGCCTTGTATACCTATATGTGACTATCATATGCTAGTGCAGCCATGTTTGTCCATTTACTGTCAACATTTGACCAGGTCCAGCCTCAATGCTTATGTACCTCCATATATGCCAAGTGCAGATGTATACGTCAAGTACAGCCTCCTATGTCAAGTCAAGATCATATATTACATAGAGCTCTATAAGCCCACTGCTTTCACTTTATGCCCGATATAGCCTCATATGCAGAAGTACATCAATCCATATTATGAGATACAACCTTCTTATGCCTGGTTCAATTTCATATGTTCTACTACATCTGAATATGCCAGGAAGAGCCATCATATGAAATGTACAGCTATTATATGTACATGAGCAGCTTCATAAACAAAATACTGCTATTAGGCCCAGCCTATCAGACATCGCAAGCAAAAGTTGCAAAAGACCCATGTGGGCTTACCAAGAACTTACAGGGGCTTACAGCACACTCTCTGCTTACCCATTGGTTAGTTTTATTGTCACACTTCCTTGATTGCTTCGTATTCAATGGCTTCCCTTGTCCCAGCTTGTCCAACTTGTATTTGTCCCTCCCCTAGAACATACCATCTCCCAAATTAACTGGCTTCTATCCTTCCTCTGCTCACTTTTAGGGAACCACCTTTTGATGTATTTATTTATTTTTGCTTAAGCACTCCATGAGAATGCATGTGTTTTCCAACTCTTTCCCTTGTTTGTTCCTCCCCACCCCTGCCGAATACTGCTGCTTATGTTCCGTGTTGCTGTTTCCCTCATGGTGTAAGCTCTCTCGTGTGCTTCTCCTCTGCCAAACTCTACCTTCCGGTGCTCTGCGTTGCTTTTTCACCCGTGCTTCTCTCCCTGCATCCCATGTAACGTTCCTTCATGTGCTGCTTTTGCCCTTGCCTTGCCCTCTCCCCATATCTTACCGCATCCCACTCCTCAGTACGTTGACCACCGTCTTTTTTTTTAACAAAGTGGGGGTTTTTTTCTGAAGGACCAGGTAGCAAATTGCTTCCTGACTCTCCACTTTTAATATATAGTGCTACTTTTATTTCTTTTACTTTTTCCTACTATTTCCTTTTGTTTTTATTCAGCGATAACTCTTAGATTGGTAAATGAAAAAAAATGTCACCTGCGTCATTGTGTAGGTCCGCATGCTGATGCTTTACACCATTACTAAAAGGCATATATATAGCAACGTCAATAGGTCCTAAAAGCGAGACCTATTGGCTTCGCTAATGCTCGTTCATTCAGCTCCTGTATCCGTCCTCCTGTGATAATGCTGCAGAACTTAAATCAGAGACATGATTTTCTAAACTTAGAGACAGATATATTAGCATCCATTAAACAATTTTATTAATAGTGTTAATTATATGCTGTGACTTTTCCCTCACATTTCTTTAAATGGCTGAACCACGATCTGTGCAATGTGCTTTGGGTTGCAATAGCTTTCTACTTTTTCAGAGAGAACCCGGCAAATTAATTAAAGCTGGATAGTTCATTACTGACTTTTGGCAAGGAGCATTTGAGATGCAGAGTGTACCAGAAATATTTCTCTTGGCATTTAAAATGATCAATTTGCATATAGTTCACATGTGATTATCCAAAGAGACGTGCATAATATCCGTCTGTGCTGAATTTAATTGAACAGTTTATAGCATCCCACCAACACACTGATAAATTGACTGCTTTATGTGTAAAAATAAATTAAGTGCATAGGCCCAAAGTGGTTCTTAGTGCCTAGTGTTGCTGAATGCCAGAGCAGCCGAATCCTGAGTCTGCCGAGCCTTAATTTCACCTCATGCTTGTTTCATCCACCACCCCACACCTCCTGTCTCCTTATCTCATTCTTGCCAGGTCTTTTACCTCCCAGCTTTCATACTTTACAACTCCTTTCCTTTCTTTGTCTTCTTCATGCTGTCTCCTTTTTATGGTCTGACTTGACAGAGCAGCTGTCGCCAGACAATTATGAGAGCATCACATGTTGGTAGCCAGAAGGACATGTTTTGATTGGGCGGAAGTTGTATTCTTCCACAAAAAATGTGAAGTGCTTTCCCTCCACACAGCTGTGACTTTGTTTATCCAGCTGCCTGAGTTTGAACTTCAAGGGCACACACATAACATTGGAATGCTATTAAAGTGTGTTAGATAACTAGTTAATTTATGGCATTTTCTTTGGCAGCAGAACGGATGGGAGGTGGACAGTCATTAACTCACATGGATGTTTAGGTTTGTCTTGATAGTGCAACTGTCACCTGACCTTTTATCCTATATCAATATTATTCTACAGTGTTTGCTTCTACACAAATGCATATCAATTCCCATGCTATTTACTTATAATGCGTAACATTACCATACAACATTCCTTTACATGCAGACCTATCGACATTGCCAGTGCTTGTCTGTCCTTCTTTCTCAAGCTAGAGGTCAAAGTGTGATGATAAAAATTAAATTGTGGTCCCCAAAAGTGAGTGCTGGGGCCCCCCATCTGCCATCATCAGCACAAATTAGGCAATGACCACATTATTTAGAAACTCACACATAAATGTTTTGGGGAAGCAGGAATTATCCACAATGCCCCATGATATGAGTTTTTCATTGTGCCTCATTGCTGAAACAATCCATTGACTCGCTTCGGAATCCGGGATCAAGTTCGATGTCATCCGGTCACCTAACAAGGCATTTTGGTGTAAAGTGACAGGTTACTGGCAGAAATTGGCAATTTTATTACATGAGTAATTGGAGCCTCCCCTCGACCAACTCACGGACCATTTGTCCAGCAAAGATACAACACGAAAAAACATAGGGGTGAATCCCAGAGAGTTTATAGCCCAAGGCTCTAAAATGCCCTCATTCAAAAATGTTGAATGGATGTTTGGCGTTCCAGATAAAATAGCTCTTTGCACGTGAATTGATCCAGATCCGCAACCGAAAAAGGGATTTTTTACAGACCGATTATTGTAATTTGGTACCACCTTATGGACGCACCAGACGTGCCCTCACTCCATGTATAAAGCTAACAAAATTCAGACTTTTCATAAACCATCTCAGAAATGACCTCTATTAAAAACATTGAACTAGACAGGGGTTGTGCAGTAAATTCAACTAATGTTTGCTAGTTGGAACTGAAACTGAAACGAACTAGTGGCAGGGATCCAACTTCAAACAACATAAGCGATGTACCAATATTAATTCCTAATTCGTCACTTTATTAAAGACTGCCTAGCATGTAAAATGCACTCAGAGATGTTGGTGAGTGGATAAATTAGGCACATAAGAAACCTTGCAATGTGGACTTGTGCTGCCTTTTGCACCTTTCTAGTATGAGATGCAGTAGTGCAGATTCTCATGGTGCTGGACTCTTTCCTTGGTATAAATATTTTGTTCTACAATCACACCATCCTTGCTCCCTAAATACATTTTGCCTACCTCCACTAGTTCTACACCCAGGACCAATAAGGCCATATCTTTACCTTCACTTGTCCGTATTACAAGGTGTGCCGGGTGGGATACTGTTCTCAAGTATAACTTGCCCAGAGTTTCCTTGTGTCAACATTGGGCATAGTTTTACTGTCCTGAAAATCTAACTGTCAAAATTGTGGGAGGCAAAACCTGCAAGCACAACCTAGCTCCACCCCCTGCTTGACCCTGTCCCACACCGTGAGGAGCACAGAACTCAGACATACCTCACACCATTCTCCCTTGCCACCTGACACCTTCCCCACCCCTCCTACCACTTCGCACATGTCCCTTGCCCATAGCAGGTGGTAAATACGAGCATTAAACCTCAAGGCGGAAGCTTTCATTCTTCCTTGTGGGGTGTTTCAAGGTTTGTCACTGAGTCCGACTTTTTTTTAATGTGTATGTTGCTCCGTTGGCCAAATTGGTGCTCTTTCGGGGTTCCAGGTGCTGTGGTGTGCAGATGACACCCAGATCATCATGTCTATTTCCAACTACGAGACTTCTGTAGCTGAGAGTTTCAACCATTGTATGTCTAGCATCAATAGGGGGATGAAAGACAATGCCTTAAAAGTTAAATCTGACAAAACGGAGGTATTGGTGTTCGGCACTCAGGAGTCTATTTGGTCTAACATCTGGTGGCCGGAGGATTGTGGACCTTTTCCCACTCCAGTCAAATCAGCCAAAAACCTGGGTGTTTTAGTCAACAATACCTTGAGCTTTGATACTCAGGTCAGCCGCACTACTAGCACCTGTTTTCTTTTCATCAGGACCGTGAGAAAGATTTCCCCTATATTCCGGTGGAACTGTGCCATTCAGTCATTACCACATTATTCACCTCGTGATTGGACTACTGCAACTCATTGTATCTTGATATTAAAGCGTCCTGTCTAAACAAACTTCAAGTTGCCCAGAATGCGGCTGCCCGACTTATTCTAAACATCCAGAGTCACCTTTTGCTCAAAAACGGGATTTGTTCCCTCCACTGGCTTACAGCAGAAAGAGGATTCTTTTTAAGGCTCTTTGCATGGTTTTTCTAGCCCTGCATCAGAAAGGTTCCAGTCAACTTAACTCTCTTTTCCACTGGAGCGTTTTCAGGTACTCCTTCCGCAAGCAGGTGCTGGTTTCTAGATTTCGGAAGGCCAGATGGGAGGTCGTTCCATTTCAGTGGCTGCTGCCAAACTGTGGAATACTCTGCCTGCTCATATCTAGGAAGTTGACTCACATGCCATATTCAAAAAACGTCTGAAAACATAGCTTCTCTCTCCATTTCCTTTAGCCACTTGAAGCAAATTTTGATCACTTTAGGGTGCCTTCCGCTAGTGCTTTAACACCTCAGGGCATAGTGCGCTTTGTAAAATCTTTTAATTTCACTTCATGGTAAAGGGAATACCAGGTGACATATCAACTGAAAAATGTCAACAAGGCTATCACCAATTCCGTGGATAATAACTTGTAGTGGTCAGAATTAGGTCGCATTTAGGTTAGGGGGTACAAACAGGACACATTATTTTCAGCCACACTGCATCTCTGCACCTAAATCTGACTGTCTCATAATCAGGCCAATGTTCAAAACAGATGATAAAACTATGAATGTTAAATTAATGCAACACTAAGCTCTTCTATTAACTCCTGTCCAGTTCTTTCAATCATATACGCCTTACTTGCATAATTCGAAAAGGTAACAAGTTTCAGACTTTGTAAATGTGCATTTACAGTTCTGCACAAGAGAATGCAGACTCTACCTCAAAAGTAAGAAAATAACAAAATGGGACTGAACAAGAAGGCAAGGCCTTGAATAGGTTCAAATTCATGCATGCGCTGCTGAATTGCAAATAAAAACAAGCACTGGCAAAGCCAATCAGTCTCACTTTGAAGCATAGTCGGTGGAGAGACTGGAGCAGAAAGTGAGACTGGAGAGGTAAGTCACCACATAGTGCACAGGTTAATGTCCAAACATGTAATTTAAGACGCCAATGCAGACATCTTTTGTGTCTTGAGGGAGCAAGGCCATAATAAAGACTTGACAAATAGCAATTACCCTTCGGAAACAGAGACATGTAGCAGGGAACTTGCTTAAAGAAAACCAGAAACTTAAAAAGTAAAGATAAGCAATCACCACCAATCACTGACCTGCCAGGTTCCAACCACACATCCATTTCCATCTCAGACATGACAACATCTTCTTGCAACTTTTAATGTACATGACTCCACACTGGCAATCCTTAAGGAAACCGTACATGCTGCAGCATGCCTCATTAAGGGCCCTTGCTGGCCTCCATCATTTGCAAACACACCTGCATCTACAAAGCCATCACAACCACCAACCCTGCATACCTGGGTGACAAGCTCACCATCTCTCTTGACTCTAAGCATACCCTCAACCAGAACACTATCAGACTGGAGATGAAGAGGAGCAAAAAAGGGAAAAGACGACAACTGCTCTTCTCCATCTATGCATTAAGAATCTAGAACTATATCCCCTATCAATCAGGACCACCCTAACCGTGCTCCAATTTGGGAACACGCACTACATCATGATGCAGTAACAGTCGTAAGCCTGCTACAACTCTACTATTGCATATTGACTGTGTCTTTACCTCTGACCATGGGCTCCTCTTCTTTTTGGCTCGGTTTGCACTAGATATATTCCACAGACATACATCTGAATTAGGCCATGTTTTCTTTTTTTACTAGCACCATATAGTTGATAGTGAGCTCTATGATGGCTAGATTGTCGTGCAGCATAGTGTAGAGCAGCCGCGGTCCGTGCAGGTAACAGCGGTAAGGCCGCTTCAGGGGTGATTTCGAGGGACGATGCAGAGGGAAAATTAAATAAATAATGAATTTTCCCTCGGCATGGTCCCTCGAAATACCCCCTTACCTGGCCCCACCGCTGTTACCTGCATGGACCGCGGCTGGTGTATAGATTTGATTGAATATTCGTTCACTTGCCAATACATTTCAATTATTTTTGTGCTCTTACTCATTAGAAAGTTGAAACTAACCGAAAGTTATGGTGCTAAATGAAAAACCATTTAAGACACTGTATAGTCGAAATTCGAGAAATCTTTTATCCATATTCGTAATCTCTTTGCATACTTAAGTTCCATTCACGTAAATAAAAAAAAATGTTTGTATGGGAAAATACCGACTCGGAGCATCAAGTTATGTGAAATTTACCCTTGCAAATTACATTTGCAATTATGGAAATACCTTCAGATTATTGGAATTTCTTCATTAGCAAATTAGTTGGGGCAGGTATGCGGGTGTTCCATGGAGGTATTACTGGTTAAAGTAGGCATCAACTTCATTCGTATATTTGCAGTTTTTCCCTCCCTATTGAGGGGAAAAATCCTCACACTGGAAATGCTCAGAAATTCTCTCTTGTCAGATGCTGGTGTGAATGATTATCCCGAATGGAAATGACAAGAAAACACTATTGTAGAAGGGGTTTCTAGATTCTGAAATGTATTTTTTTATAGAGAAACCCCCAAAAATTACGTGAAAATATAAAGTTTGCCATACATTTCCATATGAAGGATTTTACACCGCAATGAAATTCTACTGTGCAGCTGTGCTGCATCTTGAAAAGTTGTGCGTAATTCAAAACTGAATACAGCGCATGTGCTAATGGAACTTTTTGTACAGCAACTGTGTAGAAAAGTCATTTTTGTGTCCCTAAAAGTGTGCCATGTATGAGCGCAAAAAAAGTGTGCATAATATTCTAACACCTGCACGCAATATATTTGCACTTGTGCAATTACGGAATTGTGCTTCTACAAATATTGCATTGGTACTAGTGGCACTCCAGATGCCACACTGGCACCCCTTAATGGCCTCCTACATGCCACAGCATGTGTCATCTGGGGCCTGAAGAAATATGATTACATCTCCCTTCCTTGATGGAACGTCAGTGTCTTCCCTTGTCTGTACCTTCTGGGGCATGTAGGAGGCCCCTTAGGGGTGCCAGTGTGAAGTCTAGAAGGCCATGGAGTACAGCATTACCACCATCTAGATGTAAAATTACAAGTGCTTGTACAGCAGTTCAGTAGTTATTTTCTGGCAGAAATGGTTTGACTTTTGTTAGAAGAGAGAGTTGGTCCCAGGTCGTCGTGTTTTTTTTTTTGGCAATATGTTCCTTGAGGGAGAAGTTAGTGTCCATTGAGATCCCAGATGATATGGCACTCGGTGAGAGTTGGAGTTCGGAACTGTCAAGGTTCATGTCATTGAGCCAGGTTTGTACCGTATCTTGTTTGTTGTTCTTGGCAAATAACAGGAATTCTGCCTTTGTTGGAATGAGCTTCAGGTTGGCAGTCGACATCCACGTCTGGATGATGTTCAAGCAGTGCTTGAGGCTTTGAATGTCTGAATCAGTGGAGACTTACAAGTAGAATTGTGTATCATCGACATATTGGTTAATCTTGATTCTATTATCTGTGAGTAGGGCACCAAGCAGGTCCATGTAAAGGCTGAAGATGACAGGAGACAAAATGGAACCCTGATGGTCTCCACATGTGATTGTAATCTCTTGTGACCTGTAGGTGCCCTAGTGAACTACCTGATGTCCGTTGGAAAGTAGGAAGAGAACCAGTGCAGGACTATGCCAGTGAATCCTATTCACGACTCAAGGGTGCATATTGGGGGGCAACTGTGTCAAAGACAGCTGAGAGGTCCAGCAATATCAAGAGGCAAAGGTCATCTTTATCTGTGGTCAAGTAGTGATAGTCTATGATGTGTGAAGCCATACTGGTAGTTGAGATGGTTAGCATTGATGTGATCTTGGGGTTGAATATACATTGCTTTTTAATTGATCATGAAGATGAATAGTAGGTGAGTGATCAGCCGGCAGTAGGTTATGTCATCAGAGTCTAGTGTAGATTTCTTTAGCAATGTGAGGATCTGGCCAGATTTGTGCGCTTCTGGTTAGATGCTTTAAGTGAGGGAGGTATTGACAGTGGTAAATAGGGGTGAGAGACCTTTCCCAGGGACAGCTTTGATGAAGGACAACAATAAGACATAATCTTCATAATAAGTGGCTTTGAGAGACTTGATTGTGTCAACCAGAACTGGGAGAGACAGGGCTTTGAAGGATTATTATTGCGGGATTATGCAGGAATGAGGAATGCAGGAATGAGTGGGTGTGAGAGATTAATCAGGCTTGGTCTAATCGATGTGCTGTCAGATATTCTGTATTTTGTTACTGAAAAAGAGATTGATTGCATTGCACTTTATTGTGACGTGAGGAATAGGTGGTTTGGCAGGGGCTTGGTGCAATCCTTGATAGTCTTGAACAATATTCAACTGCTGTTGGTGCCTACATTATTATTATTACTCGTTATTATTATTAAAAAAACTTATAGACCGCGCGGCTACCCGAAAGGGTCTCCCGGCGCTGGACAAGGCAGCAAGCAGGTCCGCCGCAGGCAGCCAAACAGCTACCCCGTATAGCAGAGGCTCAGACATGACAGCTGAAGAGCAGTGTCTTCAAGTTCTTATGAAAAGTAAGCAGGAAATGACAGTTCCTGAGAGCCACCAGAAGAGAATTCCAAAGTTTCGGGCCCAGGTAGGAAAACGAGCAACCCTTCATGTGGGCAAGACGAAACCTGGGCGTTATGAACAGAGAGAAGTTGGATGATCTCAACTGTCGGGTGGGCACGTAAGGTTTCACCAATCCTTGAATGTATGAAGGGGCCAGGCCATGCCTGGGCCGGAACTTATAGAATAAGGCCTTAAATTCGATACACTTATCAACCCTAAGCCAGTGTAGTTTGTGAAGCAGCGATGAGACTGAAGCATATCTAGGCAACTGAAAAAGAAGGCGAGCGGCCGCGTTCTGAATGATCTGCAATTGGTGGATCGAGGATTTGTCAGCGCCCAGGTATAGTACATTGCCATAGTCCAATCTGGATGTCACCAGAGCCTGCATCACTGTTCTCTGGCCAGCCGAAGGAATTAGCCAGAGGATCTTCTTGAGCCATTTGAGTACAGAGAAGCATGTGGCCGTAACCTTGGACACCTGAGGCTTAAGAGAGAGGTTGTTATCAATGATGAAGCCAAGATTTTTAACTTTAGTTACCGGAATAGGTAATGGCCCGAGAGAATCCGGCAAATGATTGACTCCCCAAAGTTCGGGATTATTTCCCAGAGCTAAGACTTCAGTTTTATTGCAATTAAACTTTAGTGCGTTTCTGTTCTTCAAGAGGGAGACATTTCTCAAACCAAGCTGGAGTAACGAGGGATCTTGATGCTGAGCAGCTGATAATGAGAAAATATTCTGAGTATCATCAGCATAAGAGCAGAGGGTAAGTCCAGACTTCTCAATCACGTCCGCCAAAGGGCGAACGTAAATGTTGAAGAGCATTGGACTCAGAATGGATCCCCGAGGAACGCCAGAGGTCAGAGCTAAGGTCTTGGATCTTGTGTTGGCTGATGAGACCTGAAAAGTGCGATCTTTTAAGAAGGAGGTCAACCACCTCAAGGCCAAGCCTTCAATGCCGGAAGCCTCAAGTCTGTCTGTCGAGATGGAGTGCAATACTGTGTCGAAAGTCGCACTTAAGTCAAGCAGGATGAGGGAGACAGTACCGCCAGAGTCAAGTTGTTGCCTAAGATGTTCAGTGACCCCAAGTAGAGCGGATTTGGTCCAATGACTCACCCTAAAACCAGACTATGACCGGTGTAGGAAGTTGCAAGTAGTAACGAAGGAGGAAAGTTGGGTATTACATGCCTTTCCAGGATCTTAGAAAAGACAGATAGAAGGGAGATCGGACAAAAGTTTGACCAACAAAGAGGGTCAAGGTCACCCTTTTTTAGCAAAGGGAGGACAAGATCTTGTTTGTAATTCTGGGGTACGTACCCTGCACTCAAGGATGAATTGAGGAGATCAAGAATCACAGTGAGGGCAACGTCGCCTAAAGGTCTAAGGGGCATGTTGGAAATGGCCCTTTTTGCAGGGTTATCCCCAAACTTTTTGCTTCTTCCTCCTTTATTTTTCCTGACCTGTGGTTGTTGGCTATAGGACTCTGGGCACTTTACCACTGCTGATCAGTGCTAAAGTGCATATGCTCTCTCTGTAAATTGTTATTCTGATTGGTTATCCATGATTGGCTTATTTGTTTTACCAGTAGGTCCCTAGTAAAGTGCACTGAGTGTGCCAGGGCTGGTAACTCAACTGCTACTAGTGGGCTTGCAGTACTGATTGTGCCACCCACATGAGTAGCGCTGAAAAGATGTCTCAGGCCTGCCACTGCAGTGCCTGTGCGCAGTTTGTGAACTGCCATGTTGTCCTGGCCAGTGTACACACTTGCCAGGCCTGACCCTTCCCTTCTCTTACACATTGGACACCCCTATGGTAGGCCCAAGTTACCCCCCTGGGCAGGGTGCAGTGTATGTGAAAGGTAGGACATGTACTAGTGTGGGTAACATGTCCTGATAGTGAAATACTGCCAATTTCGTTTTTCACTATTGAAAGGCTATCTTGCCCATAGGATAACATGGGGAATACTGTGTAACATGTTTACCTGCATATCTTCCCATAGCAGCAAGATAGAAAGTTGGAATCTGGTACCCCTGAACTCAGAATTTAGTGAAGATGGTTTTTAAATTCTAAGTTTGGAAATAGCACTTTTAGAAAGTGGCTATTTTCTTGTTCAACCTTTTTGTGTGCCTCTGCCTGTTTGTGAATTGACTGTCTGGTTTGTGAGTGACAGGGGCTGTGAGTGGCTGCAGGAGGCTGGGTGAGTCAGCACTAGGCTGAATAGACCTATCTACATTTGGAGTGGTGGGAGGAGTAGCACCTGGGTCTGAATAGGGCTGTGCCTGCCTTCCACAATGCTGGCTCCACCTCCTGCGGTGTGTTTGATGACCCTGGCCCACACTCACAAAGGAAGGAGAGGTGCCCTGGCAGAATGCACCCTGAACTGGTTTGGACTGGGTCCAGGACCCCTCACACAGGAAGAACAAAGACTTTTGGGGTATAAAAGTAGAGCTGAGACCCCTGTAAAATTAGACTAGGAAACTTCGTGATCAAGAAGGAATCCCTGCCAAAGAAGAACAGCCAGGAAGACTGAGGAAAAGTGCTGCCATTGCTGAGTGTCTGGAAGCTGACCTGCAGTTGCTGTTATTACTGAGGAGGAGGACTAAGGGACTCTCTGCTGTGTGCTGTGTCCCCCTTGCTTGAAGAGGAGCTGTGCTGTGTGCTTTGCCCCCCTCTGAAGTCAACCTGTCTCCAAGGGCCTGAGAAGAGCTGGCCTCTTGTTATAAACTCAGGGACACAAAAGTTTACAGAAGAAACCACTTTGTCAGTGCTGAGTGCGTGTGGCTGTGCACTAACTGTGGCCTCGTGAGCTTTGCCCTGCCTGCCCGTGTGTTATTTGACTCGGTGTGCTTATCGGCACACAGTGGGGCTCTGCGTGAGGTCTGCCGTGCCTCCTGAACAACTGTCTCGGCGCTCGAGAGTGCGTGCCAGTGCACTACCCGAGACCGTCAACAAGGGGCCGAGATCACCGCCGCCGGCCCGGTACGACGGAGGAGAGAAGCGCTGTGCGAGGGATAATCACTGCTGCCGGCCCGGGATCTACAAGAAGCGCTCTGTCTGCTTTCACCACCGCCGGCCTGTAATCTCCGAAGGCCTTGAGTCCGTCCAGCGTGAGGCGTTGCCTGGCAACGGGGGCTCGTCGCCAGAAGGAGCCGCGTCGAAAACTGGAAGAGGGAGGCGTTGCCCAGCAACAAGGGGCTCGTCAGCAGCAGGAGCCGCACTGAAGAGAAGGAGCTCCGAGACGCCGCCGAGCAACCCTACACCGCTACGAAGCTCAACTGTTGCCGGTGAGGAACGGAGAGAGGGAGAGACCGCACCCCCCTCCAGGTAACCGCTCGAGTTAAGTCCAAGGAGCGTGTTTGTTACCGTCTGGGGCGGGTGTGTGAGATTCTGCTCTCGGCCTCCCGCACTCGTGGAGCGAACCAAGGTGGATCGTAGGGGCCCGTACTTGCCCAAGAGGAGCGGCAGTACCGGGTCCTGTGTTGGGACCATCTGGGCATTTCCACCGTGATTTGGGGCATAATTTTGGCAATCGCTGACAACGAAGTCAGCATTTCAACTGACTACGCAGCCAGGGGCCCCGTAGCTGGCCTACACCAGGTGGAGGGGTGAGAGAGGCCCAGGGCCCTGGAGATAAGTGCCGGGCATTAAGGATCACTCTATTTAGGAGCCGCAGCGTGTTTTTCACACATCTGGAACAGTTCTGCATCGGCTTAAACAGATACTGAATCTACCAAGAACATTCCCAAAGATAATTTTTTAAGTGTGTATGCTGGAAGATTTTCTGTCATTATTGGTCTTGCCTAAAACTTAGATAAAAAGATCTATATTTTTATAATAACCTGTGTGGTGTCCATTTGTGGTGTTTCGCTGTGTTACTGTGGGTGTTGATGCAAATACTTTACACATTGCCTTGGGGATAAGCCTGTCTGCTCGTGCCAAGCTACCAAGGGGGTGAGCAGGGGTTATCTACAGTGTGTTTCCCCCTTACCCTGACTAGAAGCAAGGGTCCCTATTTGGTCAAAGGTACTTACCTCTGCCAACTAGAGACCCACATTTCTGACATTGGTGGTCAGCGGTGAGGATTTGAACTTGTATTTGTACTTGACCCACAGTAATTGGTGTACATCACTAGTTTAGTGCAGAGCACTATGCAACCACATACTGTGTTTTTCTTTTTTGGTTCTATTTTTGAGTAACCCTGAAAGTCATCCACGCATCATGTCTCAGAAGGGTAAACCAGCAAGTGGTGTTGCAGGACTGGAGTTTGATATCGAAATGTTGAGTAGTTACAAAGTAGGTCAACTCAAGCAGTTCTGCAGGAACTTTGGATATCCCATAAAGAGCAGCTTCAGGAAGGAGGAGCTACAGAAGGCATTAAGGGCCTGGTGGGAGGCCAAAGAGGCTGGGGAGGTAGAGGATGCAGAGGTGGATGAGGATGCACAAGGGGATGGTTTCAGATGACAGGATCTGCCTATGTCCAGAGCAGCCTCCAGGGCTGGCAGCAACCATTCCGCTAGCAGTTTTTCCCCAGAGGAGTTGGAGGAAAACTAAAGGGTTAGAGATCATGAGTTGGAAGTCATGAGGCTCAAGATGAAGCAATTGGAAATGGAAAAAGAAATCCAGCACAAGGCAGATGAGAGTGCACGTGCCCTGGAGGAGTTGAAATTGACCTTGGCACATGAGTTAAGAATGAGGGAGCTTGATTTTGAGCTCGAGAGGCTTGAGGCCTTGAATGCCTTAGCCAAGGAAAAGGAAATGTGTGTAGCTCAGGAAGTGAGCTTTGCTGAGTTGGAGGTGGAGTCCAGCTCAGATGGTGGCAGCCAGTTTGTGTTATCTAGTGCTGAGGGAGCAGTACAAACACCCAGAGTTGTGGCGCCTGACTTGAGGGAGGGGGTTGACATACACCAGGGGGTTCAGGTTTATGAGATAACTCCAGTGGTGTGCAGTGTCCCTGAAATAGATTGGGGAACTGACACAGGGGATCATATTCCTAGTGGTGGGAGGGACACTCTACTGGCTCTAGATGAGATGGGCAGGGATAGGGGTTCCCCCATGGTAGAATTCCTGGTGTGTGAGTGTGGAGACCGCCCAGAAGAGTGTGGGTTGAGTGACAAAGACAGTCAGACACTGTCTTGCCAATCTCAGGAGAGTGGTGTGAGGTACTTGTGTGAGGCACTGGATGGTAGGGCAAAGGGTAACTTGGTTAACAACTGTGGGGGGCTATGTGATTCATTTGTTGGAGAGCATATTTTAAGTCCCTGTTTTCCAGAGCTATGCCAACGCCCGGTGGAGTGTGAGTCCTCTGATTCCAGGGAACTTGCGCAGGAGGCAGACCTCTTGGTGGATTCCAGAGAGTCTGAAGAGGCATTTGGGAGTGATCCTAACAGGAGTGGCTCGGGTATCTTCCGGTCCTGTGTGGTGGAAGAGGTTCAGAGTAGCCCAGCTAGGTCCTGGTGTAGTGGGAGGGGTGTAGGGGCTCACGTCCTGTCTCAGTGGAGAAGGAGTGAGTGTGGGACTGTGTGTCCCAAGGTGCCCGAAACCCAGTCTCAGGGCCTGGAGGGTTCCCTAAGGGAACACCAGGATGGGGGCCTAGGCTGTACTAGTAGACCATTTGAGGGGGATCTCCTAGTGTCAGGAGAACCTGGAGCATCTGTAAACGGAGCTCCAGTGGTTCTGGTGTCTGGCGGTGCCGCTCCAGTTGGGAGGGTGCAGAAGTCCAGATTGAGGGGTGAGAGGGGGATGTGTTCCCCAGTGGGAGAACCAGTGGGTCAGGGGCCAGCCAGAAGGGCTGAGCCTCACAGGAGTGACCATGGTGACACCACTTCTGTCCTGGGGGATCTTCGCACACTGTCAGATGGACAGGGGTTGGGAGATCTGCGCCAGGCAGACTGTCACACGACACATGAGTCACCCTCAGGGGGATATTGTGTGAGTCCCCAGAAGTCCTGGTGTGCCAGGCAAGTGTTCCACCGCAGGGTTTAGCCCCAAGGTTGGGAGGCCAGGTTCAGGATCTGCCTGACCTGGAGGGAAGGACATCTGTAACCAGTGTCCTGACAGGTTTGGCTTCCAGGGGGACCACCCCAGTTGGGGGGGTGCAGCCCTCTGGAAGGGGGTGCAGAGGGAGGGAGTCCTCGCCTCTGCCCCGGTGCAACCTGAGGGTTTAGACCCTAGGTTGGGAGACCAGTTGCTGGAGAGAGGTCCTGAACTGGTGGGAGAATTGTGTTCTGAGGGTGACTCTCCTGGGAGGAGAGTGCGGGGCCCCAGAAGGAGAGGTAGGGAGAGGAGACTCTCGCCCGTGACCTCTGGTCAGCCTGAGGGTACAGACCCTGGACTGGAAGGCCAGTGTCAGGATGCCATACCTGACTTGGCAGGAGGGAGAGTGGAGAAAAGGTGCCAGGCACCTGGGACTACTGCCCCCCACTTTATGATGCCACAGAGGTTAGAGAGGCCTGACAGGCATGAGGCCTGGCTCTCATCACTGGCCTCTGTCAGTGGCCCCTGTGGCTGGTTGTCCTGGTGGACAGAGTGGCCCCTGGGAGGGGGGCAGGAGTCACACCCTGGGGGTGGACTGGGCCACACCTCTGTGTTGGCCATCTGGGTACTGTCTACCAGTGTGGACCCATCTGTGAGCAAAGTAAGTCTAGGCGCTGCACAGATGGGGTCCCCAGGTGAGGAGAAGGGTCCCCCATTGGTTAGCCTGGTGGGCCCTGAGAGTATAGATAGAGGGATCCAACGGGGTTCAGGAAGGCATAGAACAGGAATAGGACCCTGCTGTTCAGGCCAGTTTCCGTGTTCTATCGCCCCAAGCAGGGAATCCCATCAAGGTATCGTTTGGCTTTAGGCTGGAAGGGGGTTGTGTTGGAAATGGCCCTTTTTGCAGGGTTATCCCCAAACATTTTGCTTCTTCCTCCTTTATTTTTCCTGACCTGTGGTTGTTGGCTATAGGACTCTGGGCACTTTACCACTGCTGATCAGTGCTAAAGTGCATATGCTCTCTCTGTAAATTGTTATTGTGATTGGTTATCCATGATTGGCTTATTTGTTTTACCAGTAGGTCCCTAGTAAAGTGCACTGAGTGTGCCAGGGCTGGTAACTCAACTGCTACTAGTGGGCTTGCAGCACTGATTGTGCCACCCACATGAGTAGCACTTAAAAGATGTCTCAGGCCTGCCACTGCAGTGCCTGTGCGCAGTTTGTGAACTGCCATGTTGTCCTGGCCAGTGTACACACTTGCCAGGCCTGACCCTTCCCTTCTCTTACACATTGGACACCCCTATGGTAGGCCCAAGTTACCCCCCTGGGCAGGGTGCAGTGTATGTGAAAGGTAGGACATGTACTAGTGTGGGTAACATGTCCTGATAGTGAAATACTGCCAATTTCGTTTTTCACTATTGAAAGGCTATCTTGCTCATAGGATAACATGGGGAATGCTGTGTAACATGTTTACCTGCATATCTTCCCATAGCAGCAAGATAGAAAGTTGGAATCTGGTACCCCTGAACTCAGAATTTAATAACACATCTTTTAGTGAAGATGGTTTTTAAATTCTAAGTTTGGAAATAGCACTTTTAGAAAGTGGCTATTTTCTTGTTCAACATTTCTGTGTGCCTCTGCCTGTTTGTGAATTGACTGTCTGATTTGTGAGTGACAGGGGCTGGGGGTGGCTGCAGGAGGCTGGGTGAGTCAGCACTAGGCTGAATAGACCTATCTGCATTTGGAGTGGTGGGAGGAGTAGCACCTGGGTCTTAATAGGGCTGTGCCTGCCTTCCACAATGCTGGCTCCACCTCCTGCGGTGTGTCTGATGACCCTGGCCCACACTCACAAAGGAAGGAGAGGTGCCCTGGCAGAATGCACCCTGAACTGGTTTGGACTGGGTCCAGGACCCCTCACACAGGAAGAACAAAGACTTTTGGGGTATAAAAGTAAAGCTGAGACCCCTGTAAAATTAGACTTGGAAACTTCGTGATCAAGAAGGAATCCCTGCCAAAGAAGAACAGCCAGGAAGACTGAGGAAAAGTGCTGCCATTGCTGAGTGTCTGGAAGTTGACCTGCAGTTGCTGTTATTACTGAGGAGGAGGACTAAGGGACTCTCTGCTGTGTGCTGTGTCCCCCTTGCTTGAAGAGGAGCTGTGCTGTGTGCTTTGCCCCCCTCTGAAGTCAACCTGTCTCCAAGGGCCTGAGAAGAGCTGGCCTCCTGTTATAAACTCAGGGACACAAAAGTTTACAGAAGAAACCACTTTGTCAGCGCTGAGTGCGTGTGGCTGCGCACTAACTGTGGCCTCGTGAGCTTTGCCCTGCCTGCCCGTGTGTTATTTGACTCGGTGTGCTTGTCGGCACACAGTGGGGCTCTGCATGAGGTCTGTCGTGCCTCCTGAACAACTGTCTCGGCGCTCGAGAGTGCGTGCCAGTGCACTACCCGAGACCGTCAACAAGGGGCCGAGATCACCGCCGCCGGCCCGGTACGACGGAGGAGAGAAGCGCTGTGCGAGGGAGAATCACGGCTGCCGGCCCGGGATCTACAAGAAGCGCTCTGCCTGCTTTCACCGCCGCCGGCCCGTAATCTCCGAAGGCCTTGAGTCCGTCCAGCGCAAGGCATTGCCTGGCAACGGGGCTCGTCGCCAGAAGGAGCCGCGTCAAAAACCGGAAGAATGAGGCGTTGCCGCAGCGTGTTTTCCACACATCTGGAACAGTTCTGCATCAGCTTAAACAGATACTGAATCTACCAAAAACATTCCCAAAGATATTTTTTTAAGTGTGTATGCTGGAAGTTTTTCTGTCGTTATTGATCTTGCCTAAAACTTAGATAAAGAGATCTATATTTTTATAATAACCTGTGTGGTGTCCATTTGTGGTGTTTCGCTGTGTTACTGTGGGTGTTGATGCAAATACTTTACACATTGCCTTGGGGATAAGCCTATCTGCTCGTGCCAAGCTACCAAGGGGGTGAGCAGGGGTTATCTACAGTGTGTTTCCCCCTTACCCTGACTAGAAGCAAGGGTCCCTATTTGGTCAAAGGTACTTACCTTTGCCAACTAGAGACCCCCATTTCTAACAGGGCAGATTTACAAGAAACTGACGCATCTGTAGAGATGCGTCAGTTTCCCTGCGCCAGCCTGCGATACCCTTGCGCCACCATGGATGCGCCGTATTTACAATACGGCGCACCATGGCACACGGATTGACAAATGCGTCAGAAATTCTGACGCATCTGTTGGCTCAAAAGTCACACATTGCTGGAGTCGTGTCGCAGGCACGACGCAACTCTAGCAATGCATGGGGAGGCCGATACTTATTGTACTGCATCACTCCTTATTTCTGGTTCAAGCAGGCGTAAGGTTTTGACTCAGTGGCGTCCTAGAAGTGGCGCAGTGAAATCTTGTAGATTTCACGGCGTCACTTTCTACGAAATTTTCCTGCGTGGGAACGCCCACCCTGCATATGTTATACCTGACGCAGGTATATTGTGATGCAGGGCTTTACAACATGACGCATCTCCCTAGATGCTTCATGTTGTAAATTGGCCGCATTGTTTACACCGCCACTGCGTCGCAAAAGTGTCGCAAGGGGCTTGTAAATCTGCCCCTTAGTATTGAAGGAGGAAGAGGATCTAGCGGGGAGCCAGACTTGATAGAACCCAGTACCTTTTGCAAAGTCGCCAGGTCCAGAGAGGACCTTGAAGGTGATGGTATAGTACTTTGCTTTGGCTGATGTCGTGAGCTGATGAGCTGTCTGCCAGTTGCTCAGAGGGCCTTTGGTATCAAGAAGCCCTCAGAAGTTCTGTTTTTCTTTAATTTTCTTTCTTGTCTACAAATGAATTGTCTGAAGACTAGCAGGATACTGAATGTTTTGGTTTGCACTTACATGCTGTGATTGGGATTGACGTTCATGTAGATTTCCCCCAAAAAAGTTGAAGTTGATCAGAAGGGTGTTGATTTCAGACTTAGAGTTGATGGGTTCAAGCATTAGGTTGTCTATGGAGACATCTTTGAAGGATCTGAAGGTTTGGTCTTCTCTTTTGTGTTCACCATGGTTTGTTGGTATATACTGAGCAATGTGACAGAGATGGAAGAGTGGTCAGTCCAGTCCAATAGAATGGTTTGTTTTGATTGGACTGTTAGAGATTTTGAGAGTACAATATTGAACTTGTGGCCTTTGGAGTGTGTTGGTTGTGTGACATGCTGTATCACAATAACTGTATCAATGAGGTTGAGGAGGGTGTCTCTTGTTGTTTTTTTTTTTTTAACTTGCATTGTCTGGTAGGTTGAAGTCACCCAAGACAGTAGCGTGGGCATGTCCAATGGATGAACTGTTAACGAGATCTGAGAGCTCTTGTTCTGCCTGGGAGACCTCAGTTGGCGTAGCTACCCCTTTGGCCGCCCGTGGCAGTCCCCGAGTTTGCCGCGGGCAAGATCTCTGTTTCGTTTGCCACCGCACCTCCCCCAAAACTCTTGCTCTTGCCGCCCCCCCCTTGCTATGCCACTGGACGACCTGTAGATTAGTTGGAAGGTGGTGGTCTGAGTTGCAGAGAGAGAGAGAGGGAAATAGCATGTCTGCAGCTCTGTTCCTTGTTTGGCTAGTGTGCAGGACCAGGAACACTTAGGGATGGACTTTGGATAATATTGTTTCATTTTTTCAGTCATCAAATATTGGGCTCCCACCCTGCATATCCACTGAAGCTTTCTTTTTTAGATTTTATCAATGTCTGTCTCCTAAGAGGTGTACATTAGGACATCCCTCTTCCTTCAAACCTTGGCTTTTCCATTGTAAATATCTTTAAGCTATTAGGCAAGTGCTACTAACACTGTATCATGCTTCTTCTTAAATAACCAAATGATGCCAATCCATGGATGAAATTCATTTAGAGCCTGTCAGCTTAGTGCATGTTCTTAAATGAGAACATGCGATTGGCATGTGTATTGAGTAGACATGCAAATCAGGGAGCATCTATATTGAAGACGTGGAGGCTATTCCCATGTCTGTACTCCTGGGACCTGGTGTCATATGTACTTCAATTATGACAGAGATAAAGGCCTCACTAACATTTAGGGCCCAATTTACCTACACTTTGCATTGGTAAAAAGCCAACAAAAATGAAGCAGATCAGTGCAAAGTGTTGATTTGGGAATTACTTTCAAGTGCAAAACTTTTGTTTGCCTAGGAAAGTTGCCTAAAGTAATGAAAAGTAGCATTTTGCACTACTTGGCATCAAGGGAAAAGCCCTTGGGTGGTGCATCGGTGTTCCAATGCAACTAAAATGATTTTTGACACAAAGCCCTGTCTGCTAACCATCATAGACAGGGCTAGGAGTCAAATAAGTACAACTTCTTGAGGAAGATGCAAAGAAAAAGAAAAGTTTTCTATTTTCCAAACTTTTTTTAACTTTTCATATGTATTGTACAAACAACCCACAAAGAAAGTGGAAATAGTTCATAGGTAAGTCAAAGCATAGTATTTTGTACTGAAAGGATATCCTTCCAATATACCTCCTATGATTGAAATTATACCAGTACTTGGAAAGTGCGCAGGAGAGCTATATCGTTGTAGATATGGCACTGTCTTGCCCTCTCCCTCCCTCACATGCTCTCTCCCTTTTCACACAATGCATCGCTGTGTTGTTTGAAAAAATAGTAAATTTGCCCCATTAGTGTCTTATAGCTAGGGGTGGGTGTAACTTGAGTAATTTACTGTGGCATAATTATATGAAATTACGGCAAAAATATGCCAGATCATCTGAAAGTACTGAGGGGCATAACCCTGCATTTAATGCTATTTTCCTAGCACAAAATGCACCCTCGTGTGCAAAATGGACCCGAGGATGCATTTTGCACTAAGAAAATAGCACTAAATGCACAGAACATGAACAGCAGCAGCCAGAAGCCGCTTGTGCTTGATAAGTTTGTTGTTCCTGTGCTCCTAAGGTCCGTTTTTTGTGCCAAATTACTCATAATTACTCAGGCGTAATCACATACCTTTTGGTAATTGTGTGTCAAAAGAATAAAACAAAATTACTGAAATGAATCTGATTACTCTGGAGTAATTAAAGTTTCACCAGAACTACTTCTAGCCACCTAAAATCCTGGGTTGTCTAACAGAATATCATGAACAAAAATATCAAGGAACACAAATATTCAAAAATATAGTTCATCATAATATAGTGTTATTATACTTATAATGGAACAACCAAAATACTGTCTCAAAACTATAGTGGAAGAGGATAGTGACCAAAAACAGTTAAGAATATTGTTTTTTAATGAATATCAAGATTAAAGTAATTAATTTAAAATAGTTAATTAGTTAAAATAATATAAAGTTAAATAAAATGTTTTGAAGTTTTAACCATTTATTTAATTTATTTATAAATATGTAGATGAATGTGTATATATCTGGGGATTACGCTGGGGAATAGACTTAACTGGAATCCCCAGATAAATACCTGGCCCTAAAGCATAGTCATCTAGCTGGTGTTTTGCTGAAGGAATATAAGACCTCACACACTCAACCCATGTACCCTTTACTTAAGATTTATAATACTAGAGTCATAGCCTCTGTAACATATGGCGCTGAACTCTGGGGCTTGAGTGACCTAAAGCCACTAATCTTAGCACAGAATAAATTTGTGAGAAATGTTATTGGCCTACCGCAGAGCACTCCATTAAAACCAGTCTTCTACGACTTAGGTTGTAGCAGACTGGAAGAGGTTGCTAAGTTTCGTCCACTAGCTTACTGGCGGAGACTATGGACTACCCCAGAGTTGCTGCAGTATGCAGCTGCTCTAAAAGATGTATGGATCCTAGACACTTCATGTAAGATCAAGTGGCTGCAAAATATAAAAATTACATTGGTTAGTATGGGATTGCGACACTTGTGGGATGAGCCAGAGAGCCATCAATTTCCCCCCAAAAAAGAGATGAAAAGACTCTACTGGTCTATGGTGTCAAATAACAATATAATTACCTCAGAGTCAACATCACTGACGGGCAAATTCTTGGAGTTTAAGCCCTGCCCTCAATATGAGCAGTATTGGGATGTCATCACCAAACCTAGGGCTAGACGTCTATACTTCCAATTTCGGGTAGGCACACTGCCTGTAAATGTATTCACACGCAAATGGCACAGTGAAAACGACAGTATGTGTAAGCTGTGTTTGGAACACGAGGAAACTTATCAGCATATTTTGTTTGTCCGGTATACCAGGCTCCATGAAAAAAATGGTTGTGCCCATTATGTAAGAATATGGGCGTCAGGAGCAGTGCTGTCGCCTTGAGAATTTTGCTGACCGACACTGGTGCACAATGTGTAATAGCTGTTGCCAAATTTTTGAGTTGGTCGTGGTCAATCCGGGATAGAAATACGGCAAAAGTTGGTATGACCACCCGAGTATAACAAAACCATTGTTTGTAAAGAAGAAGAAAGGGGGAAAAAAATGAAACGACGCATAAATGGGTGTGCAGGTATTATACAGGAAGGTGGTTGTATTCCAATATTGGGTGGTATTTCCTTTTGCTACCCCTAAACCCCCTTTCTGTGTGAAATCTACGCTTTTTTTTTCTTTTCTTCAGTGTACCTTATCGTTAGTGTCACTTATGGTTATGGGTTCCCAGGACCATTTGTCCTGCTAAGAAATGCCAATTGTGCCAATTGTATTAATGTGTCATTTATGCCTTTTTATATTAATATGAATTTTAAGGTATTGTATCAAATTAATTGACATTTTTTTTTATGTTTGGTTTTTTAACATGACCGCATTTTAATACGCATATATTATAATAAGATTTGTATCTTTTAATGGAGGGAAAAGCGCCCTCTTTTTGCAAATTGTCTTTTATGATCTTAACTGATCGAAATAAAGATTAATGAATGTGTATATATATATATATATATAAGTTTTCATGTATGTGTATATATATATATATATATATATATATATATACACAGACCCACATATTTATGCACATTTTTAAAGTTTATATATATATGTGTGTGTGTATATTTACTTAAATAATATAACAGCAATAAAGAAACTTTTTTTAAGTGCATTCAATTTTAAATGTTAAACGTAAAATAAAATGGAAATTAGCAAACATATATACAACCAACAAGAATATGTAACCAATTTTAAATAATAAAATAAACAAAAAAAGTAGACGTATATTTTTTAAATTACATAACAATATTGTAACAATTTAAAAAAATGACAAAAATAATATTACATTGTGCCTTTTCACTCGTGGTTTCTTAAATAATCGCTATCTGAATCTTATCAGATCACGAAAAGATTGGTTTGATATAGCTGACAATCTCATTTAAGATTCATTACAACCACTTGTTCAATATGGCTGACGACTAAACAGGTCCTCTGTAAAGGACCAAAAGAATATGTCATTTCTGTTTCAATAGTTGGCCTCGAACTACAGTTCAATACTGTACCTGACCGCAGTCAGACACTGCGGTTATAAAATAACAAAATGAAGACGTTTGACTTGAAATACTCATTATTGTATAAGTCAAAAGCTGAAGATAGGCTGAACCGAGTCCCATAACCAGATTGGTTTACTATAGCTCACAATCTTTATTGGTATACTACAAAACCACCTGTTAAAGATGGCCAACGGCTGAACAGCTCCTTTGTAAAGGACTATAAAAACATGTGACTTCCGTATCATCAGACTGCTTTCAACTGCAGTTGAACGCTCCACCTGACCGCAGATAGCTGCCCCGGCTACATAATATGAAAAGTAAGGAGTCTTTCTTGTTATATTTACTAATGACTAGCCACAAACTGGAGGCAGGTTTACTTTTAAACCAAGTCCCATGATCAGCATGGTTGTGTTTTATATATTGCAGGTTATGAACACCATTGTGGTTGTTGACAGAGTTACAGTTTCTCTAGACATTATATGATTTTATCCTGGGTGTCACCATTTTGGTTAACCAGTATGCATTACATTCTTCGATAGAGTATCAGGGAGATGGACTATGTAAACACAAGTCCACAATCATATTTGCGTGCGCTTCACAAACAGTACTCACATTTTTAGGGCAATGATATGATTTCCATATGCTTACCATTTCATTATTCAGAACAAAAATAAGAATTATTTATTTACGGGTGTTTGTATCCTAGAAGGCAAAATACAACTGACATTATTCATGGACAAGTCCCTACTCAAAATGCGGGAATCATTTATAGGTGCAACACGCTTTGCTTCTTTAGAGGTGATGAGCCAACAGTTCCTGGATGTTACATGTTAACATTCCTAAATTCCCCTATTTTAGATTGATGCCATAGAATGAGCCATCCTTGATTAAAATTGTTTCGTGTCGACCGATTCGTTAAAGCACAGGATTTTCTTCTTTACAGGACAATTTTGGACACTGTTTCAATAATTTGAAGAGTGACAATATGGGATATAATTAAAGTGTGGACAGTCCTGATGACAGTTTCTATTGAAACTCATTGACGAACCTAGGTAGAAACACAGTATGTTTTGTGACAATTACCGATTTCTAACTACGTTTCTGAAAACATTCAGTTCCTTTTCATTGACCTACCTACCAGTAAGCTAATAAAATCATTAACGATCTAAAGTCTCTGCAACTCGGTGAAGGAATTATTTTGTCTTTATTCCAAATCTTTGACTTTGCAAGCTTTTCTACTTATTTTTAACATTAAATTTCACTGGTCTCTATGCTGTGCAAAAAGACAATTGGTGATGGTGGTCTATTTATACAATTGTCTTCATAGACTGTGGTCACCTCATCTCAGGTGTATGTCTTAAAGCTATTTACATTGCTTTATGTGTTGTTCTGATTTTTGTTTTTTCACATACTGTTTACAGGGGGGTCATGGATCTTCATGCTAAATTTCAGTCCTGAAGATGGTCTCACTGACTAAAACATCAATGCTTAACCCAACTTTCACTTTATTTATTGGTAAATTTGATTTCAGAGTTTTAGTTCCTATGTGTAGGACTTAGTCTGCATATGTTATGTCTGGAAGTGGGTATACATACATTGATAACTAGAAAGCCTTCATGAATTATAATTATAATGTCTGTTCTCAATGTATTTGAAGATCTGTGTTGTGACCCCCTAATTTTATAAATTTGATTAGATTTGATAAAAATACAACAATCAGATATACACCCATTTCTTGAAATTCATTTACACAGAGTAATCTGTATATGGATTTTGCTAATTAATTTTTGATGTCATGATTGGACATTAATAAACATTGAAATATGTCAAAACATTGGTGAAAAATAAATCCCTTGTAGGCACTATTACCTGATGTACTTTTAAGACCCAAGCCCACAAGGGCATATAGGATTGCCCTTATATGTGTATAAACTTTCTAAAAGTGTCATTTTCAAAATTATACTGAAAAATCCAACTTTACCATTAAAGAGGGTTTATTATTACAATTTCATAGGTACCAAACAGAACATATCTACCTCCTCTCAATTAGGAATTAAAGCTTACTAAATGTAATACGGAATCCCCAATGTTTGTCAAGTTGACATGACAGTGTGACACTGCATTCAGACTGCAATGGCAGGCTTTGGACATGTTTTGGAGGCTTAATTAACTGGGTAGCACAATAAGTGCTGCAGGCCCACTGGTAGCATGTAATTTACAGGCCCTGGATATATGGTGTACCACACTACAAGGGACGTATATTAAGAAAAATAAATATGCCAATCAGGTTTATGCCAATCAAACCACGTTTAGCGAAGTGAGCACAAGCACTTTAGCACTGGTTAGTAGTGATAACGTGCATAAAGTCTAAAGGCCAATAAAAACAAATTGAGCAACAACAACAAAAAGAAGTAGGAAAGCAAACTGTTGGAGGATGACCTTGCAGAGAGGGCCAGGTCCAACGATATACCATTTCTACTCATAATTATTTTGTAAAAAACATTGAAATACCTAGCAACAATACATTTTTAAATCATAAATACATCCTAATTATATGTGTTCATTCTCCCTCTTGGCAAAGGTATAGGGAAATCCATCAGTGTAATATGTATTAAAATAAGAACATAGTCTGAAAAACCTATTAGGATGTGAGATAGAACATACATTTTGTGGAGATAGCTAATAACCTACTCTGGAATTAATATAGAGTGAACTAGAAAAAAATGAATTCTTTATTTGATTTAAAATTAAGGCACCAGTGATCAAGAAGTTTTGTGTTTTTAAAAAGCTTTAATAATGCAAATAATTTTGAAGGTTTGAATTTAACTGAGAACAATCTATGTAACAATGGATAATAGAAAATTAAAATCTTTGCCTACCATAAGAAGGACACTGCTTAATAAATAATATCTTACATGATATCTCACTATAAAACAGGGTTATCTGTAATCAGACTATAGATATTAATAAAATAAAGATATGTTAGACTAGTTTAACTTTAACAAAAAAAACTACTATTGGAATCAGTATGTTTCTATAATATTTGGGAGAGGAGTTGGCCTAACGGAGAGGGCGGTCGACCTCGAATCTGGGGAACTGGATTCGAGTCTCAGCAATGACGCTGAACATGCTGTGATTCTGGGCAAATCACTTAATCTCCCCGTGCCTAACAAAAATGAATGTGTCCTCATGTAATGCAACTGGTGCTATGTAAAGCGCTCTGATACCCGATTCGGGTCAAGTTCACGCTATATAAAACTCTGTCAAAAAAAAAAATGAAGTTTGTTAGATTCATGAATAGCAATACATTTTTCCTTCCTGACACCTAATACGAGAGAAAATCCCCTACCCAACCTTTAACCATAGTAGACCATATTTTATCATCAATATGAGCCTAGCATAAAACAACTTTATGTCTAGCTAGTTAATCTACATTTTTTTCTTCATTAACAGGGTGTTGTTTCTCTTTAACATTAAGGGAGGTATTTTTAATATTACCTATAATATCCATAAATGACAAAGAAAACAACAAGTAATAAAAATAAAAGATTAATTGAAAGATAATTATGAAAGTCAACCTGTAGTTCACATAAAAAAAGACAGAGGAGCAAACCAAAAAAAAGCCAACACCTTCATCTCCCAAATTGTGTATTAGAGCATCAGAGAAAAGGGTATTTTAATTATACAGCAAAGTTTTATATGTTTATAAATTATATTGGTCATAACTCTTCAGTATTTTGTAAGTCCATCTGGAGAGGGTCAAGCTAGTCAAGGTATTTAGATATATAATTTTCAGATTCTCGTTTCTGATCGGTTAATAAGACCATATTTGTTGCCAGCTTCCTTTATTTTGGGGCTTAATATGGAAAATACCCAATGAACTGCAACAGTTTACATAGCAAAATCCTGATGAATGAATATTTCATTTCCTTCTACAATAAAAATTGACATTTCCTCTAGCTCCTTTCTGATCACTGCCAGGTGATGATGTCTAAAGAACTTTGACAATCATTTACCTATGTTTAGACTGATTAGCTTTATGATGCTATGAAATATGCCACACGTCAATGTCAAACTTCTCAAAACAATTTATATTCAAGAATTTAGGGAGTACGTTTTGCAGATATACTTGGCTGATTAGGCCGTCTGCTTTGTCTACTAAGTTAAAAGGCTGGAGGTTATATTGTCTATTCCTGTTTTCAAGGTCTGGAAGAGAATTTGTCAATGGAGCAACTTCGAATTCAGTTGATACAATTTAGCTACTTATTGTTTTATTGTAGCATAGTTTTGATCAAATTATCAGACACTCTCATAGTAAGACTACCCAAATCTCACAGAGTATTGTAATGCATGTACTAATAAAATCTCCCTTAGCAGCATGAGCTGCCTGTATTTTTCTGAATATTTAGTCCAACTAAGGCCCCTTGGACTGCACCGTTTTAGATGTAGGGCCCAGTATATCTAAGCTAATTGTTTGTTGGACCCTTCACTATTTGGGTTCCTACCTTAGCATAGCACAGGGACTGGCTTGATTAAAGCCACAGGGGAGATAAGGGCTGTGTTGGGTAGGGGTGCTGCTGCAGCCCTTATTCTCCTCAACTTATTGGCAGTATTTGATACGGTGGCCCATAACCTTCTGATCAATCGGCAAGGAGATCTTGGAATCAAGGAGAAAACTCTGGCCTTTCTAACCTCGTTCCTTTCAGACAGAGTGCAATCCGTTGTCCTTGAACAGTTTGAATCTTCCCCCTTTTCTCTTGCTTGCAGTGTCCCACAGAGATTATCACTTAGTACGACACTATTCAATTTAAATGTGACAGAGTTGGCTATTCTGACAAAAAATCTTTGGCTTCTCCCTCACCTCCTATGCCGATGGCACACAAATTGTTGTGCCAGCTTTTAACAAAGAGGCGAACATTTGCAACCGCTTCCATGACTGTATGCAGGCTATCAGCTCATGGATAAGCGAACACTGTTTGAAGCTTAATTCAGAAAAAAACGAGGTGGTGCAGTTCAGAAGCCTCTCCTCAGCTTGGGCCCCTCCCTTGTGCTCAGAGGAATGAGGCTCTCCTCCCACCCCATTGATTAAGGTCAAGAACCTAGGTGTTCAAACTGACAACAAGCTGAATGTTGGAAATCAAGGTAATGCCAATGTCTCCTCTTCATTCTTCACGCTTAGGATGATCAAGAAAATTCTTCCTTTTCTCCCAGCCAACCCTAAAAAGATTGCCATCACGGCCTTAATTCTCTCAAAGTTAGACTATTGCAATAGACTCTATGTGAACATGTAGGAACAACATCTAAATAGATCACAAACAGTACAGAATGCAGCAGCAAGACTGTTATTAGGGATTCTCGAATTTCATTCCATCTCCAAAGAAATCTATACATTGCACTGGCTTCCTGTTAGAAGCCGTATTAAATTTAAGTCCATCTGTATCGCCTACAAGGCCTTGCATAATACTGGTCCAGAGGCATGTTTTTAATTGGTACCATTCCAACAGACTCCCGCACTCCTCTGGAGCCAAGAAACGGTGGTTCCCAAATTCCGTAAAATGAATTGGGTAGGCAGATGTTTCATTACAGGGTTGACCAAGCTCTGGAATGGTCTTCCTCCTCATATCAGAGCTCTGCCCCTCCTAATTTCCTTTAGGGAGGAGCTCAAAATGTGACTGTTAAATAATTAAGATTCTTTCTCCAGTCGTGTTTGAGTTATGTCAGCGCCAAAACACCTCAGGGTATACGAGCGCTCTACAAATTTTGTTAACATTACATACCATTACAAGTTTGGCGGATGGGATACTACCTCACAAACATGATGGATATCCTGTCCGCTGTTTAGAATTCCATTATAGCCTATGGAACTTGTAATACAGCAGATGGGATATCAGTCATGTTTGTGACTGAGTATCCCATCCGCCAACCTCGTAATCAGGCCCTTGTTAGGACGTGGTGATACTGCCAGCTTCCACTTATTAGTCGTGGCCTCTTTGATTTCAGTTACCGTGTTAGGCATTTTACGGAAATTTTAAGGAAATTAATTATCACAACCAGCTTGATACTTTCAAGAGCACTGAAATATATAAAGGTTCTGGCAAAGTACGAAATGTTACCACATAGAATGTCGAAAATGCACGATATTTGGGAAAAATCACTTGCAAAGTGATGCAAGAAATAATGCGAGGAAGTATTAAGTATTGAAGAGCAATAGAAATCAAAGCACACCTTTGTCAGAAGATTAAACAGCAGATTATTCCGTGGTTAAAATTTTTGGAAGGTGACTAGAAAAAGAGTATTTATCTTTTAAAGGAGAGAGAAGAGGAGGGGGAGAAACCAAATCTGTACGGTCACTTTAAAGATTCAGTGGGCATTTCTAAAACACCTCACCTCCACACACAATGACAGGCGCTTCGGGGGTGAAGTTCAGCTTTCCAGAGGTGACATTGAGGACCGGGAGAAGCTGCTAAAATGTGGCGCACTGTCAGTGCGCCCCCTGATTGCAGCCCTCTGGCGTGGGGAAAGGGGTTCTCATGGACCCCCCAGGCATCCCCTTGCAGGCGGGTTCAGTCCCTTGCAGGCGGGTGCAGCCACTCCCTGCACCCCTTTAAAAGTGCAGGCGGGTTGCAGCCTGCACTGTGAAAACACGGAGCGGCTTCAAAGCACCCGCTCCATTTTTCACCTGAATGCGCTGCCCCTAGGGTGGCACGAGTTCGCGGCTGCCCTGGAGGCAGCGCTTTCACCATAATGCAGCACATGTTCCTGGATTGCGCTGCAATCCAGGAGAATGCGCTGCATTCATAATATGGCCCTTGAAGTCTTAATTAATAATAAAGCAGCTTGTGTAGCTAGACCTCTAGATGGTACCAGGTGGCAAGTTTTCTATTACCCTGTATTGATAAACCGGTTCTGCTAATTAGACGTGGCCAAAACAGATAAAGCATCCAGAGCCCCCTGCATTGGGATATGCCCCCTGGTATCACACGAATTTCTGACAAGCTGATGCCATATCCCTGCAGCTTAAATACTGCTGCTCCTTTACTTTCAGCACCACTATCCTCATGTATAGCTCAGAAGCAGCTTACCTTTTAATATCGTGTGCCCACAGGCCAACTCTTCTTTTATGATGGACACTACCTCTCTGAGATGGCACGGATACTCCTATTTGCTCCTTTACCCCTGTAGTAACGTCTCCCTAAAAGCAGCCTCAGAGTGAAGATGCATTCTGAATCTCCACACTCACCTTCTCTGGCATCGTTTCCTGCAACTATCCTCGGTGTCAGCAACATATCTTCTCAGCCTTCACCCTCCATGATACCCCATCATCAGGGCTTTGCTAGCCTTCTGCTAGGACTGAGCTTGATTCTGAGTGAATTTGTTAAACCCTATAAGCACACTGACTGGGTACACTGTAGTCAGTTCTACTGTGATGTGCACACTTACTGAATTTTGGAAAATATATTAGAACACTGGAATGTTTAGAACTCTTTTGAAGACTATGGAGTGGTACAGGCTCAATAATGGCTGACAAAGATCTATTGCCTCAGCATTCCAGAGTCTGCCTTTCTGTTTCTCCTTTTTTAAATTTAGAGCATTCTGTCCTCAGTCGGTGGAATTGCAACTACACTATTTTCTTAAAGGCTCTCTCTCTAGATATATGTCCCATCAATGTAACATAGGCAGAAGCAGCTGCGGCCCGTGCAGGTAAGAGCGGTGGGGCCAAGTGAGGGGGGGATTTCGACGGACACTGACAATGGGAAATTAAATAAATAATTATTTTTCCCTCTTCATCGTATGTCGAAATCCACCATCACCGCTCTTACCTGCACAGGCCGCGGCAGGGCAGAAGGCTGTTAACTGATGTCGCCCATGGTGGCTGTTAAGTGGCACAGTCCTGTGCTATATTAGGTAGTCTTATGCTATATTAGGTAGTCCTGTGCTATATTAGGTAGTCCTGTGCTATATTAGGTAGTCCTGTGCTATATTAGTACATCGGAATGTCAAGAGATCCATTGAAGACATTTGAGTGGCAGGACCAATAATGACTCTTAAAGACCTTCTGATCCAACATTCCAATGTTTGTCTTTTCTGTTTTTGTTAGATTAAACATTAGGATGCTCTAATCTGGTGGGTGGGATATTGTGAAAACATTCTAACCTTTCTGACGCAACCCTACCAGTTTTTAAAGACCCTCTTCTTGGTTACAGGCCCTCTCTTACAGCTCAGGCCCATGACTTAGATAAAGGTACTTTAACAACCAGTACAGTCATCTGCAGCAAATTAATATGCTATAATATTGACGGAGAGACTGGTATGAGTGTGTCTCACAAGTACAATTTAATAATTTTCTCTGATTGATCTAAAAACGTACTTAGCTGACTACAGCTAAGTGGATATTTTAAGAGAATAACGCAATTCTACCGCGTCTTTTTTCTTCAAATACGTATGCTTTGCTCCCATGGGCAGTCGGTGTTCTGTGATGAGATGGCACCGGCAGATGGTTAGAAAGAATTACAGGCTATTAAAGCTATCGAGTGAGTCAAGAGATGTCATCCCTGCTCTAGTGAGACATTAAAACACTTAACGCCGCAGCAGCAGCGTGACTGGTGCTGGATACGCTCCATCCATCTGCTGCTCATTTGAATAGCTGGAGAAGGATGAATAGAACTTAGAAGTTCAGACGGGGCAGGCATCGTGACTATGGGATAAGAAGCCCATGGATGTGTCCGATTGTAGCCTAGGCCTCAAGGGTGTGCGACACCTTACAACACATATAGGGGCATATTTATCATATTCATGCAGTGCAATGCAGCAAGCCACCTGTGTGAAAGGGAGACGGCAGGAATGTGCTGTATTTAACATTATACAGCACATTCCTGCTCTCTGCCTGCACTAGTGCACAACTTGCTGGCTAACGCCAATGAAGACACCCTTGCACCATGGTATAAGGGTGCCTGCATTGTAGGCAGGTTTGTTTTTGTGCAGGGGACACCTTCCTGCACTAAAGCAATCCTCTGAGACTTTTTCCTCTTTCTATGTATGCTGCAAAATGCAGCACATATAGAAAGAAGAAAAACAAGGAGAAATAAGCATATTTCTTCTTGTTACACTTCCCTTGGGAGGCGTAGCATTTTGATGCATTCCCAAGTCTACGACTAATGCTAAATCTGGTAATGTGGCAAAATCCATGGGTGGATGCATGGGAACACCCACCCTCGAACCATGGAACGTCTCCTTGGGGCAGAGTAAAGCAAGGCAGTGACTTACGCTGCCTTGCGTTACTCAACATTTACCAACCCAAAGTTTCTTCTTTTTGCTAGTGCTACTGGTGAAACGTTTGATATAGCACAATGGTATCTCCTTGAAACTAGATCTCTTTCTTTGTACTTGTAGCTGCCATTATCAATTCTTTTGGTTACTCCTTGTTACGCCTCTCCTGCGGAAGTGTATTTTTTTGGTGCATTCTTAGGTTTACAAGTCTTTGTAAACTGGGAATGCATCAAAAACCATGGGAGTTGCGTGGGAGCACCCACTGCAACGCCCATGGAACACCTCCCTTGCACAGAGTATGGCAACCCTGCGATTTGTGCTGTGTTGCCTTACTCTAGATTTGTGAAGCCATTCAAAGCCATGCAAAGTGGGTTTGCATGGCTCCATAAATCTGATTTATAAGTTTGCGTCAAGCATGTACATGGTGTAAGTATGATGCAAAGCTCTCATAAATATGCCCCCCAGTATCACAATTCACTCAAGGCATTCTTTGTTCAAACCTGTCTCCCACTGGTAAACAAATCTGTGAAATACTGTAGGGCGGTGTAAACAAATATTACACAAAGTACACAAATCTGATAATCAGATTATGCAAGATAATGCAGACTTGAAAAAACAAAAAAAAAGTTGGATGAAATGCTTAAATTAATCTCAGCCACTGGTAATCAGTTGGGACATGTTCCAGTCCTTTGTTCTTTTGCCCACTATTCCCCTCTAGACAGTGACCAGCCTTAGGCCCATTAATATTGGTTCTGCTCCAATTGGAACAGTCCAGCCGAGCTACCATGCCAAGTCCTGTCCATTCAAGAAGAGAAGCAACCCTAGTTCAGACCTGGCACTGTCTTCAGAAGCATGGTACAAACACTTCCATTTATAAGATTTGTGGAAAAGAGGAACACATTTGATAGTCACTCTGGATTCTTCGATTTAATATGTGAAAAGACTAGTATACACATCCAATGAAGCAAAAGTACTGTTCGTTCACAGGTGTATTTATCACTTGAAATTGCCCCTTTATTCCACATAATTATTAATCCTGACCTCATGTTTTGTTTTCAATTTACGCTCGGTTTCCCCCTCACCCACTCATTTTGCACTATATCATTAAAACATGAAATTAATGTATCTCTTGGGGGTTCTTCTCTTTGGTCCTCTGCTCCTCAGCTTCCACCACTTTTATTTCAAAATGTTTTTATTAGTTTCAGTTTTGCAAAGCACATACAAAACAAACATTGGTGGAGGTATCAGCATATCTTACAGATCAAGAGAGCAACAAAGCTTAACTGGCATGTTCATCTTGTGTACTAGGACTCGACCTGAGATACCTACAAACATTACGTTCCGCATCTGGATGTAGGAGAAATTGACCCACAAAGAGCTTGTTTTGGAATTCCCCGCTTGGAACTTGTTGTCTAATTGACTCTTGAGCCTCCCACCCAGAACCATTCTACCCTTACAACTCAAAAACAAGACAAAACAAACAATTGTATCACGGTATCACAAAGTCAAAGTTGGTCAGTGGTACGGACGGGGCAATGTGGGCAGGGCCCGAGACCTCTCCTCCCCGTTTCTCTGCTTAAGAGTCACGGTCGACCCTAGAGTTAGATATGAAAGAGATGGAAAGCCCTTAACCTGGGACCGCAAGCAAAGAGGGGCAGACCTACAGATAAATACTCCACTGGGGGGCACAAGTATAGTCGAATCCTGTTCTCTTGTCCTACACTATAACTGTCATCCTTTCCATCGTCAAAGCTCGCCATAGCCGAGCATGCCATTGCGTTAGGGAGGGGGCCTCCATTTTCTTCCATGCTGCAGCTAATGCCATTTTGCCGCCCCTAAGCACAACCACATCACAGAGCGGTCCCCGTGTGTTTGACGTTTCAGACTCGGGTCCCTGATCCCCAAGAGAGTGTGCTCTATTGTAGCGGGAATTGGATAGCCCAGTATTGTCTTAATTTGGGATAGGATTTCCTTCCAGAAAGGCTGGATGGAGGGGCAGTCCCACCATATGTGTATAAAATCACCCAGGAGACCACAACCTCTCCAACATCTATCGGAGGTGTTAGTGAATATTTTGCTCAACTTCTGGGGGTGCAAGTACCATTCATACATAATTTTATAGTGAGCCTCTCTTAGATACATGGAGCGATTGTATTTGTGGATGTCTTTATACAAGGAGCCCCATTGTTTATCCCCCACTGGAGTAGAGAGAAGAGAATACCAGAACCCTTGATGTCTAGGGGTGGAGCGAGGACCCAGGGCCCGTATGAGAGAGTAAAGAAAAGAGATGGCTCCTCTCGAGGAAGCCCCCGACTGCGCAAATTTTTCGATCAGGAGTAGATCTCTGGTTGCGGCTAGCCTGAACCGAGGTTGTTGTACCCAATGTTTAAGTTGGATGTAGTGGAATTTTTCAGAGGACTGGAGCTTAAAAGTTTTGGCGCAGTCATCAAAGGTCAACAACTCCCCCCCTTAAAGAGATCCGAAATCATCAGACAACCCCCCTCCCGACAAGCCTCGAACGGGCCCTCTCGGTGAGCCGGTGGGAAGTCCAGATTAAAGTGAATGGGGGTGTAGGGGGAAGGGAAAGTGGTCAGGGGAATGGATCTGTTAAGGTCATCCCATACCTGTAGGGTAGTGGCCGTGGGGGTGCTAATGTATGCATTCAGTGGTCGATTGTGTTTTGACTTCCAAAGGAGGTCCCAAATCGTTCTGCCCACAATTTGCCGGTCTATGTGAAGCCAGATTTTTTTCTGATTCGCGAAGTGACCAGTCAGTAATCACCCGAAGTTGTGCCGCTCTATAATAGCCTAAGAAGTCCGGGAGTGCCAATCACCCATCCATTCTCGCCTTGGTAAGCAACCAGAAGGATAAGCGAGCCCTTTGCCCTTGCCAAATGAATTTTGTGACCATCTTCTTCAAGTCACCAAACAGGGTCCTCTCCACCGGTATCGGAAGGCCCTGGAAGAGGTAAAGTAACCTAGGGAGCACATTCATTTTAACTGCATTAATATGTCCTATCCAGGAAGTATAGGAGGTTCTCCGCCTGGTCATTTCAGCCTTAAGTTGCCAAAGCAAGGGAGGATAGTTGGCTCCATAGAGGTTCGATATCTTAGGGGTGAGTTTGACTCCTAGGTACCTAATGTCTTTATGCATATTTTGGAAAGGGGATAGACCCTCCAAGGCTCTCATGGAATCTCTGGACAGAGTCAGGTTAAGGAGATAGGATTTCGATAGATTAACTTTAAACCCCAAAGCCTTTTCGAAGGAGGCGAGCTCGCTCTGGATGGCCGGGAAAGAGGACAACGGTCTCGTGACTGGGAGAAACACGTCATCCGCGAAGAGGGTGATTTTGTGTTCATTTGTCCCAAAAGGCACCCCCCTATGTCTGGGTTATCCCTGATTTGTTCCGCGAAGGGCTCGATACTAAGGGCAAATAGGAGGGGGGAAAGCGGGCACCCCTGTCTGGTGCCTCGCGAGAGATCAAAGGGCTCCGATGCAACACCATTTACTAGAACCCGCGATCGGGGAGCAGAGTAGTTAGCCCGGACCATACCTATGAAGGCCTCGGCAAAGCCAAATTTCTTCATTGTTCGCGACAGAAAGGCCCAATCAACCCGATCAAAGGCCTTCTCCGCGTCAAGCGAGAGAAGGGTCGCAGGGATGTTCTTTTTTTGCACTTTTTCAATGAGGTGTACCACTCTCCTTAGATTGTCGTGCGTTTGCCTTCCCTTAATGAACCCTGCTTGATGGGGCTTAATGAGATATGGCATGACATTCTCTAAGCGCGTGGCCAGAATTTTAGAGTATAATTTGGTATCAAGGTTCAAAAGCTCAATAGGCCTGTAAGAGGCGCAATTTGTGCGGTCCTTACCAGGTTTGGGGATGACCGATATTAGCGCTTCCCCAATAGATGGGGTCACTTGCTGAGTGGTTGCAATATCGTTAAATAAGGACACAAGACGAGGCACCAGCTCGGGGGCAAAGGTACGATAGAAGTGGCCATTTAGGCCGTCAGGGCCAGGTGCTTTCTGCAATTTAAGTGAGTCTATTGCCCTTTATACTTCCTCGCCGGAAATAGGTCTGGTTAAGTCCTCGTTCGTGGAGACTGGGATCTGCGGAAGAACGAGCGCTTCTAAATATCTCTCCTGGTCCTCAACCGCCAAGGGGTCCGCAGTATATAGGGACCTATATTAATCCCCAAAAGCTCTAGTTTTCCTGTGATGGTCTAACCTGGCTGGGTCACCCCCACTCGCCCCCTTGTTGTGAGCAGATATGAAGTTTTAGGTGCAAGGGATTTATTCAAGCGTTCAGGCTCTTTGGCCACACAACATAAAGAGTCCAAGGTGAGGTGTTACAGTCCGCTTTCATTCCGTTAGTCTCTCGCTGACTGGGGTTCCACCTCCACTCCTCGGTGGTCTCGGGCTTTCTTGTCCGGGTTGCAGTATTCGGGGTTGAAAGGCCGGGCAAGGGAAAAAGAAAGAAAGGAAACCTTTAAGGCAACCGTCCTGTTGCTACAACATCGAAGGGGAAAGGGTTTGTGCACCACCACCAGTGTCCCTAATTGTGAAGTGCCTGGGTGAGGGTTGTCAAGGTGTCGAGCTTGGTGTGGCCCTCAGCCCTGCCCACCACCCCTTTAAGGTAAACGGAAGCGCCGCAGCCACTTGCCTGGGTCCACGACCCTCCGGGGCCGTGGTGTGGTGAGATCCGGCCTCCTTCTCTCTCCTCGGAGGGTCGGTCTCGCTCGCGGTTAACAGGAAGTCGTCTCCCGGACTCTGTGGTCGGTCCGCCTCGTTGTCCTCGTCCGCGTCGTCCTCCGATGTTCCTTCGCCTTCCCAAGTCGCGTTGTTCACCTCTCGTTTCCTCTCCTCGGTTGGCATCCGATCGCGCGCCTCTACGTCCTCGCTCTCCGTGTTTTGTCCTGGCTCGAGGGGTGTGGTCTCGGTGCTCCGAGCCGACGAGACTGGACCGTCGCTGTCACTTCCAGTTGGTGTATTCTCGGCGGCCATGTTGGAGTGTCCGGGGCTCCCCTCGTCATAGAGGGATGGGGCCTCGGCGGACCCATCACACTGCCGTCCCCCCAGGAATGGACGTGTGGGCCATTCGGTCACCGGGCACCTCGAGAGGAAATCCACATTGCCCTGAAGACGTCCTGGAATGTGGAGGGCGGAAAACGTGAAGGGCTGTAGGGCAAGAAACCATCGGAGAACCTTAGGGTTAGTGTCCTTATGGAGGGCCAGCCAGGTGAGGGGAGCGTGATCAGTAAGAAGTATGAAGTGGCGACCCAGGAGGTAATACTGAAGGGCCTCCACCGCCCACTTGATGGCCAGGCATTCTTTTTCGATGGTAGCATAACCCACCTCCCGTGGAAACAACTTACGGCTAAGGTAGAGGATGGGGTGGAGATCACCGAGGGCATCGGGCTGGGATAGAATGGCTCCTAAACCCCTGCCTGATGCGTCCGTTTGTAACACAAAAGTGGAGTCGAAGTTCGGACAGGCAAGTACAGGGTTGTGGCAAAGGGAGTCTTTCAGGAAGCGGAAGCTCTGTTCGTGTCTCTCGGTCCACTGAATCTTACTACTGGAGTGTGCCTTGGCGAGGAGGTCTGTGAGTGGACTGGCCGCTTCGGAGAAAGCCGGTGTAAACCTTCTGTAGTACCCGACCAGCCCGAGGAAGGAACGTATGTCCTTCCGTGAGGTGGGTCGGGGTACGTGGGTGATGGCCTCTATCTTGCTCACTTGGGGTCTGATATGTCCAGCCCGGATGTCATATCCTAGGTACTCGATATGGTCAGCCCCTAGTGTCGTCTTTTTGGGATTCATTGTAAGGCCTGAGTTTTGCAATGTTTTCAGGACGTTCTCTAGGTGTTGTAGATGGGTCTCCCAATCGGGGCTATGGATAACAATATCGTCAAGGTAGGCCATGGCGTAAGACTGGTGGGAAGAGAGGACCGTGTCCATGAGTCTCTGAAAAGTGGCGGGAGCCCCATGGAGACCGAAGGGGAGTACTTTGAAGTGAAACAAGCCAAAGGGCGTGGAAAAGGCGGACTTGTCTCTGATGTCTGGTTTCAGCGGTATTTGCCAATACCCCTTTGAGAGGTCAATAGAGGACATTATCTTGGCGTTACCGAGTTTCTCGATGAGTTCGTCCACCCGTGGCATAGGATATGCGTCGAACTTAGACACTGCATTAAGTCTGCGGAAGTCGATGCAGAAACGTATGCTCCCATCGGGTTTAGGGACTAACACAATTGGAGAAGACCAGGCGCTGTGTGAGGGTTCGATTATGTCTGCCTCTAGCATCGCCTTTATCTCCTGTTCTACGGCCCCTCTCCGGGCAGCCGGAATCCGATAAGGCCGTTGTTTGATTGGTTGGGAGGTGGTAGTGATAATGTCGTGCTCGACTAGGGATGTCCTTCCGGGAACGCCGGACAGGACGAACGGGTACGACGCACACAGGGCCCTCAATTGGTTTTTCTGTTCTGCTGTGGATTGGGATCCCCAGTTAGGCTGGGGCTGTTCTATGGTTTTCTGGGGTGTTAGGGTTACTTCCAGGGGTTTATTCGGGGCGACATGGAGTATAGGGGCAGTCGGCACCCCGACACCGGGACGGGTCCCTCCCACGCCTTCAGCAAGTTGACATGATATATTTGGCTTGTCTTGTTTCTGTGGGGGACGGCTACCCTGTAGGTAACAGGGGTTACTCTACTTAGGATAGGAAAGGGGCCTTGCCAAGTGGCTAGCATTTTTTTCTCGGTGGTGGGCAATAGGATCAGAACCTGATCTCCTACCGCGAATTCCCTCAGCTTGGTGTTTGTATCGTACCACCGTTTTTGTTGGTTCTGGGACCTTTCCATGTTCCTGCGTACCTCGTCCCATAGCAAGGACAAGGTATCCCTAAGGGACGCACTATATTGCAGTAGAGGTTTTGCCTCATCCTCTTCCTCGGTCCACTGCTCACATGCCATGTCCAGAAGGGTACGGGGTCTCCGTCCAAACAACAGCTCAAACGGCGAGAACCCCGTAGACTTCTGTTCATGGGATCGTATAGCAAAAAGGACCAGGGGTAGTTGTCGGTCCCAATCCCTCCCGGCTCGGTCGATGCTCTTTCTCAGCATCGTTTTGATGGTTTTATTATACCTCTCCACAAGGCCATCCGTTTGTGGGTGGTATACCGCTGTCCTTATTTGCTTGATACCTAACAGGTCGCACACCTGTCTCATCAACCGGGACATGAAGGGGGTTCCCTGGTCCGTCAGGAGTTCGTGGGGGAACCCGACACGAGAGAACAGAGTGACCATGGCTTGGGCTACTGCCTTTGTGGTGGTGGTTGTCAAGGGGAACGCTTCCGGATACCGGGTGGCGTAGTCCACAAAGACGAGTATGAACCGGTGGCCCCTGGCAGAGGGTATCAGGGGACCTACTAAGTCCATCCCTACTCTTCTGAATGGGACATCGATGACTGGAAGAGGTTGGAGGGGGGCTCGGGGTAATACGGGCTTGTTTACCAACTGGCATCGCACACATGAGGCACAGTACCTGGCCACTTCCTGATACACACCAGGCCAATAAAACTTCTCCAGTAGATACTTGAGGGTGTTTTCCTTCCCATAGTGGCCTCCCCCGGTTTGACTATGGGCCAGAGACAGCACCTGTCCGCGAAACGCTTTAGGGACCAGCAATTGCACCTTCCCATGGTTATTCTCATGTGTGTGCCTGTACAGAAGGCCCTTTTTGACAGAAAAATAGGGACCTACCTTTCCTGGTTGTTCGTCTTGGACTTGACCCCAGGCATGTTGCAGGGTAGAGTCGTCCCTCTGGGCCTGATGGAAGTTCTGAGGTGGCTCTTGGGGTGTCTCTGAGGAGAGAAGGACAGGTACGGGTAGCACACATTTAGACAGGCTGTATAGCGCTCTCTCCTCCCTCTTTTCTCTACGTGTCTGTGCTCTTTTGGTAGCTGGCGCTCTTATGTCGTCGTTTGAAAAGGGTGCACTTTCTAGCCATCCCACTAGGGAGGCAGGGGAACTCAGGGAGTGGAGGTATTCGTGGAATCTAGGTAAGTCGGTTCCTAAGAGCGCTAGCTCGGGTAACGTGGGGACAACCCCTACCTTCCTCAGCTGGGGCTCCCCATTGATCTCCAATACCACTTCAGCCAAGGGATACAGCTTTTTCTCCCCATGTACACATGTGACCTGAACGAATTCGCCCGTCACTATTTGGGACACAGGGATAAGCTCTTTGGAGATGACGGTGTCGTGGCAACCCATGTCCAGGAGGGCTGTTACCACCTTCCCGTTTACATAAGCCTTTATTTTGTATCGGAGGGGGTTGTCTCCTGTGACCAAAACCCGCCCGCGTGTAAATCCCACCTCCATGGGTTCCGGGCCTGGGTGGCGTGTAGGGCAGTGCCGGGCAATGTGCCCCCACTCGGCACAGTGGAAGCATTGTGGTCCCTGTGTCGGGGTTGTGATGGGAGCTCTTAAGGGGGTCTTTGGCAAAAAGGGACCCTTGGGTTCTGTCTGGGGTGTGGGGGTTCTGGCTAGGGGTTTCGGGGCTGAGACAGAGGGTCGATGGGTTGGGGTTCTGAACTCAGGAGAGCGATGGTATGCGCAAGCCAAATCTACTGCCAATGTCACGGAAAGGTTGGGGTGCTGTTTGACCCATGCTCGGGTGTTATATGGGAGGGCGTCGAGATATTGCTCCAGGTAGATCTTCTCTGTTATGTCATCCGGGGTTGCTATAGAGGGTTGCAGCCAGCGGTTCCCGAGATCCCGGATGCGGAAATACAGTGCTCGGGGATTATCCCCCAGGCTCCATTTCTCTTTCCTGATCTGGCTGCGGTAGTACTCTTGATCGCATCCCAGCCGTTCTAGGATGGCTTTCTTGACGTCGGGGTAGCTGGTTGTCCCTGCCGGATTGGCAGCCTGGTAGGCTGCTTGTAGTTCACCGGAAAGCAGGGGAGCTATATATTGACCCCATCTTTCCGGGGGCCAGGAGGCGGTCGTAGCTACACGCTCGAAATTAACAAAGAAGTAGTCCGGATCGTCCCCGCTTTGGAACTTCTGTAGGACTGACCCAGGCACCTTGGGATGCACCCTGGCACTAGAGATAGCGTCCGTAAGTCTTAGAATGGCCGTGTCCTGTACCTGCTGGTTATTGGTCATGAGGGAGGCCTGGTCTTTAAGCGCTGCGTGCAGTTCCTCTCGGTCGTGCTTTGCCTGTTTGGTCTGTTGCTCGATGACCAGTTGCAGGTGTCGTTGCCCTTCGGCTAGTTGGGTGATGATGGCCTCCATGGTCACGGGTTGGGTCATTGTATCAGGACCGGAAATCCCACTTCTGACACCAATGTGATGGTCTACCCTGGCTGGGTCACCCCCACTCGCCCCCTTGTTGTGAGCAGATATGAAGCAGGGACGTCGTTTTAGGTGCAAGGGATTTATTCAAGCGTTCAGGCTCTTTGGCCACACAACATAAAGAGTCCAAGGTGAGGTGTTACAGTCCGCTTTCATTCCGGTAGTCTCTCGCTGACTGGGGTTCCACCTCCACTCCTCGGTGGTCTCGGGCTTTCTTGTCCGGGTTGCAGTATTCGGGGTTGAAAGGCCGGGCAAGGGAAAAAGAAAGAAAGGAAACCTTTAAGGCAACCGTCCTGTTGCTACAACATCGAAGGGGAAAGGGTTTGTGCACCACCACCAGTGTCCCTAATTGTGAAGTGCCTGGGTGAGGGTTGTCAAGGTGTCGAGCTTGCTGTGGCCCTCAGCCCTGCCCACCACCCCTTTAAGGTAAACGGAAGCGCCGCAGCCACTTGCCTGGGTCCATGACCCTCTGGGGCCGTGGTGTGGTGAGATCCGGCCTCCTTCTCTCTCCTCGGAGGGTCGGTCTCGCTCGCGGTTAACAGGAAGTCGTCTCCCGGACTCTGTGGTCGGTCCGCCTCGTTGTCCTCGTCCGCGTCGTCCTCCGATGTTCCTTCGCCTTCCCAAGTCGCGTTGTTCACCTCTCGTTTCCTCTCCTCGGTCGGCATCCGATCGCGCGCCTCTACGTCCTCGCTCTCCGTGTTTTGTCCTGGCTCGAGGGGTGTGGTCTCGGTGCTCCGAGCCGACGAGACTGACCGTCGCTGTCACTTCCTGTTGGTGTATTCTCGGCGGCCATGTTGGAGTGTCCGGGGCTCCCCTCGTCATAGAGGGATGGGGCCTCGGCGGACCCATCACATTTCCCCTCGTCACTGTTCTGAACAGAGTCATTTTTGTCCACAATTTGTGCTATATATTCCCTCTCCTGTCTCGCTCTTAGTTGTCTAGCCAGGAGGGATCCCACCTTATTTCCCCCTTCGTAGATTCGGGCTTGTAGACGCAGGATGGTTTTTTCTGCCCCATTGGTGTAGATAGCCTGTAATTTTCCTTTTAGTTGAGTGACTTTTCTTAAGTTCTGCACCGTGGGATTGACTTTGTGGGCCCCTTCTGCGAGTTGGAGTTCCCCTGCTAGAAGTTTCCCATCCCCCTTACGTTGGTTTTTTAAAGTAGTTGCCAGTTCAATGCACCTACCTCTAATGACTGCCTTGAAGGCATCCCAATTGTTGGCGATAGAAGTCACTGCGGGGTCGTTAAAGACAAAGAATTCTGTGATTTCTTTTCTTAATTCATCTCTAAGGAGACGATCTCTGCTAAGGAAATTAGGGAAATACCATCTGACGTGTTTAGCACGTGGGGGAGGCCAGTCTAGTACAAGCTCTAAAGGGGCTTGATCTGAGAGGTAAATCGGATGGAACTGGCAACCTGAAAGCGTGTGGCGTAGGGATTGGCTAATGAAAGCATGGTCTATCCTAGAGTAGGACCTGTGAGAGTGGGAAAAAAAGGAAAAATCCTTTGTGGATGGGTGAAGATCCCTCCATGCGTCTATAAGACCCAAGCCCTGGATTGCCAATTTAAACGTCTTGTTAAATACCCCCCCTATTGCCCTGTGTGGGTGGGTAGTGTCTAGGACGGGTCCCAGATACCGTTAAAATCTCCCAGCAATAGGATGTCCCCTTAAGCGAACCCTTCCAGTGCTACCAGGAATGCATTGAGAAAGTCTTGTTGTCCCACATTGGGCGCATAGACTGTTGCGACAGTGCATGGTCTACCCCTTAATTCGCCCCTAACCATCAGGAATCTCCCTGCTTTATCAGCTTTAGAATCTTGAAGGAGAAACGGAACAGAGGAGTGGAAGAGGATAGCCACCCCATTGTGTTTCGTGTGGGCGGAAGACCGGAAAATCTGCGGGTAGGCTCTATGTCGCAGCCTCTGGTCATCTTTTTTTGGTAGGTGGGTTTCTTGCAGGGCCACTATTTGTGCGTTATGGTCTAGTAGAAACTTCCATATGCTATGTCTTTTATTAGGGGAGTTAAGACCCCTCACATTCCAGGAGAAACAGTTAACCGACATTATGCATGTAAAGATACTCCCTTCTGTCCCTCAGAGATAGCCTGTGAGAATCCGCCCCTCCGCCCACCCCCCGCCCCCCTACCCCGAACCCGACCATGTAGATTGAGCAAAAAGATCCGTGATATTAATAACAAACTCAACAACAACAAGTAAAAACTAGAACGTTGAGCTTCGAGGTGCTCAATCTCAGAAGAGCACCTCGACATGTCCATCACCCGGGGCGGACCCAATTCTGCCGCCAATGCCTTCTTCTTAGCTGAATATAACATAGTTAGAATTAGCCATTGATCTTTGACAGTTTGAAAGCCTAGGGCTATGTCTCGGGTCCCTTTCACATGCACGACCCCTCAAGAGTCTATGGGATCTGAGTGACACCGTGTCACCTTCAGGTGGGGTCAGATCCCCTTGCATTTTGAGAGATTTAGGACTTCACCAGCCTGCATCTGACGTTTGAAAGTGTTGTCAGAACAGAAGGATTCTTAGTGTCTCAACTTATTGTTTTCTTGCCGCCTCTTCTTTGTTGCAACCAAGGGCCTCCATCGCGTCTTTCCCTTTGTGACTCTGTTCCCGAGGCACCCGCTTCTCTAGATTTTTTCTGAGCAGGGATTTCAATGCCCAGGATGGATGCTGCTTCATCGAGCTCCGTTCAGTGAACGCTTCTGTTGTCCAACGAGAAGGCCAGGCCAAAAGGATATGTTCATCGATACTTTAGATTGCGCTCCCGCAGGGCGTCTGTGATCGGCCTGAACTGCTGGCGACGAGCAAGTGTTGCTTGGGCCACGTCCAGGAAAAACCAGCAGGAAGCGTTTTGGAATGTGATTTTATCCATAGTACGTGCCTTTTGGAGAATCCGTTCTTTGATCTTGAAGGAGCATAATTTCGCCAAAACATCCCTGGGTTTCCTGGAGTCCCCCGGGAGCTGCGGCCCCACCCTGTGGACCCTCTCGAGCCGCACCTCCGGACCATTTTCTCCCAGCACTGTCGCAAACATCCCCACCATGAATGCTTCCAAATCAGGGCCCTCGCAGCCTTCCTCCAGGCCCCTCACACGGATGTTGTTGCGTCTAGAGCGATTCTCAAGGTCTTTGCATTTAAGTATCGTGGCCTTAAGCTGATTGCGTAGGTCAGCAGATCCTTCTGCATGAGGCTGAATATGATCCGCCAGTTCCTGGCATTTCGCCTCTAGGTCTAGGGTGTGGGCCCCAATCGAGTCCACATCTGCCTGGAGGGCCAACAGTTTTCCTCCAATCTCAGCCTTAAACGCTTCAAGGGAGGCCCCCATATTCGCTTTAATGTCCTCCCGAAGTTCCTTCTTAAACTCCCTCAGTGACGCCATCAGATCCTCTCTAGTGAGCGCCATGTCGCTGCCAGTGGGGGCTCCTCCTTCCTTGTCTGTGCCCGCGGTGGCCAGGGTGAAGTAACTAGAGACTTTGGAGTTTTGTGCTTTCTTTGGCGGCATGTGGCCCAGGACACGGTACCAGCCAGAGGCCCCCTTGCAGTGAGGTGGCGAGAGAACAATGCAGGAGCACAGTGGGAAGGCGCGGAAGCCCCCTTCGTGTTGGACCTGTGCCCAGGGACCCCTTTTCACAGCATGCTGGGCATCCCGAGACCTCTTCACTCCCTCCAGTTCGGGTTGGACGCCTCTCGGGGCCCCAGATGCCACCCTCAGGTGAGTACCGGCACCGAGCTGCAGGAGATCTGCTCCGGGTCTCGTCCACGAGCTTGTAGGTGTAAGTCCGGAGCCTCTAGGCCTCCCACAAGCCAAGCCCAGGCAGCGCCACTCCAGGGCCCTTCTAGTTATGCTCTTGGAGCAGGGGGCCCCTCTGCTGCACTGAGTAGGGTGCTTTAATTGCTGCTTCTTCTGGGGCCCACCGCCCAAAATCGTTGGGCTCACCTCCACATCTCAGGGATCATGTTGTTGCCCAACAGTGTTGAGCCGGGCCGCGGCAGTGCAGGAAGAGACACAGCAAGGGGGGCCCTTGTGGCCCCAGGCAGCTCCGCACCATGGAGCCCGGTCCCAGGGCACAGGGAGGCCCCCCAGGACAGAGCCGGCGCAGTCGAGCGAGGAATCCAGCCCGCGGCCCAGTCACGAGGCTGCCTCTCTATGACTGGGGCTGCCTGACCTCTGCCATCTTAGGGCCAGGCAACCCAGATCCACTGATCATCTGCAGGGGGTGGCAGGTCAGGGGTCCCCAGTTCGATCCCTTATGGGCCGTGGTGGTCCGCACCTCGCTCAGGCGATTCCCTGGCACCCCACAGGTCCCCGCTCCTCACCTCTGGGGACCCGCGGGGACTTCACTGCATCTGGCCGGGCTGTGGCAACGAGAGCTCCTAAACAGCCTCTGGGTCGGGGCCCCCAGTCAGGCCCCATCCGCAGCGATCCCGGGTCACGGGCACCACTGCCGCCTTTCTCTGGTGGAGGCACCGACCAGCCAAAGCCCCAGTTAGCGGGAGGCGCCGCCGCCGAGTCCCTTCCACACCTGCGCCGCCATTTTGGCTTCAACCTCGCCGCCTCAGTCAAGAGCGCCTCCACCCGCAGCCAGCCTCCAGGGAGGTTTCAGCGCCTCTGGGGGGGGTCCCCCTCCGTTCAGCAGTGTGGGGGACCCGATTATCGGCATTTGTGGAAGGTAGGGCGGTTTCGATCGGGCTAATTTCTTCAGGCCTGGCGCGGAGCCGAGCGGAGTTACGTCCGTTCGGCCATGATGGCTGGCCATGCCCCCCCTTCCACCACTTTTAGCCGAAGTCATGAGATGTTAATTTTACAGGTAGGGAACTCTGTCTAGGTCCACCACCCATCTGGCTGTAGGCTGCAGCACCATTAATTAGACAGTTTTTGTGCTGCCCACAATCTAATTTAGAATTGTGAATGATCCCCCACAATTCCGGATTACACAACGCAGTGATGGCAGGTATTTAGTAACACCTGTAGTTCAGTTTTGTGTTTCTCCCACATAACTCATTACTTTACAAGAGATCAACAACCAATCCTATGAAGCACTCTCCATCAGGGAAAATCAGGCTTGATTATTCCACATGGTAAAGAAGCATTAGTCCAATAATTTCTACCATACCGATTTTCTTTATTGAATCTCCTTGATTGGAGATAGCATGTCTTGAAGTGGACACTGCCCCATGTGCCTAATGATGTAGCTGGCCTAATGAGGTCAGAAACATCTAAAGTTGTTTGTGTTGTAGAGAGTTGATATGGCCTTTCAGCCACTGTTCTGTAATGACATAGATGAGCTACAAATGCATGGAATTTGTTGATCATCATCTGTGTAGTCCTTGAGATGTGTAAGCTCTAGAATTTCAATCATGTTAATTTTCAGTTGAATCTCCCTCTATGTGTTGGAAATATTTAGACACGGGCCCCTTCTTCGCTGTGCCAAGAGAATCAATCTGCATATCAATGATGGGGCCTAGTAGGACTAGGTAACTTCTTAGGGTTAACATTTGTCTTTTGTACAGAGCTGTCTCCTCGGAACTTGGGCAAGTTTGCTCCCTTTGAGACTGGATCAGACAGCCTTGCATAAGATGTTTATCCCTTTTTGAAGGGCACAGGCACACTAGAATATTGTAAATTTAGTGTTCCAAAGCAATCAAAAACATGGCATTCCAAAACAGGAGAAAGACAGAGCAACTAATGAAGATGTGTCTGCACAATTTAATTGAGCCAAGAATGCATTTTTACAAAATTAACCAAATGTCACCCTCTGTAGTTTAAGAAACTAGGTTATTAGTTGTGAGGCCTGCACCAGTAAAAGGTCCACAATTTTCCCTTGCGGTAAACCGAGCACCCCATTGTAGCACTTGACTCCCTCATGGTAATGAAGCAGAGCAGTCAAAGGCCCACTCAGAGCAGGTGGTGTGGGCTAGTAATCACCATTTGCTGGTATGCAACAATAACACTCAATAAATGATTGTCCATTCAGTGCTTTTTCTTTGAAAAAGCAAAAGTACATTTATTACACACACACTACTAAATACTACACATAACACTACAAATATGCACATCAAAGAGATTGAAAATACCTTCGGTAACATTCTACCATACCATTTACCCCTAAATGGTCATGACCCCCAAAATCACAGCCCCCCCCAACTATAGTAGATATACCATCACAATGTATGGGGGTTATCACTTTAAATAAAGCAAGCCTATTGGCTTTGTCAAGGGGTCATCACAACAGCATAAAAGGTAAGCCTATTGGCTTTGTCATTGGGCCATCACGTTAAAAGGTAAATAATCCACACGTTAAACCCACCATCATGTCACTGTAATCAATAACCTTGTAGAAATGCATTTCAACATCAACATTGATCAAAAATCACTGTTAGCATTTTACTATCAATAAAGCACTTGAATTTTTATAAATCTTTTTTATTTGCATTTAACAAGATAACAAACCTGCCATATCATACAGTAAGCCTCAATTTCAAAGGATTACAACATCATTTAGAGCATCAGTCAAGCACATATATTCTAAAAAAATGTAAATCCGTATTTGTAAAGCGCGAACTACTCACCCTTACGGGTCTCAAGGCGCTGGGGGCCATCGTGGAAATTAAGTGAGCTGTTGCCCAGAGTCACATGGTGCTGAGCTGAGCTGCCGCCGGAGCCGGGGATCGAACCGTGAGCCCTGGGCTCTGAAGTCAGCTGCCCTGGCCGCTGCACCACACCTCTCCACTTCTACACTTATGGTGTGTGTGCAGCTCGGCTGGAATATGTTGCAAGCGTCATGGCTCGATCAATAAAGCACTTGAAATGAGCACTAAATATGTCTGTCCCTTTTTATATACCATAGGGTCACTTTTGAAAAGTAAGTTCTGGGGGGCTGTTGTAACTCCTACATGCCCCCATGACACTCCTTGAAATTTGTTGGTTGTGCCTCTGTCATCCTGGAGCCACCACAAGCAGAACACTTTATTCAAATTAAGCCCTGCAGTGCATTATGGGGTGCTGCCTCCTTAGAAGCAGTGGAAATTATACTAGCAGACCTCCCACTATTTTCAGGGACCCGCATGCCTTTCTTTTTGTGTTTTTTTATTTTTTAAGTGGGGTGCCTGGTCCCAGCTGAACACCCCAAGCCAAGGATTGTGGTGGGGGCTGTGGGGAAGCCTCAAGGCCCGTGCGACCCCGGCTGGCTCCCTCATGCTTGCCTTCTCCATTGGCCGGCATGGAAGCCCAGACACAAGGGTGGAGGATGCGCTCTCTGGCCTCTTCTGTGCTCGGGGTCCTGGGATTGTGGTCACATATCTCCTTCTCGTCCCTCGCAGGTCCAGATACCTACTGCGTTTGCCTCTAGCGAGATGGGGGCTCCCGGGGGTGAGAATAAGTCTGGGGAGTGCCCCACACACACCTCGCTGTGTCTCCTGGGCACTTGCCGGCCCTAGGAGTAATTTTCAGTTGGTGGAGCCCCACGGGATCAATCGCTTGCCAGGGGTCAAAGATCAAATTCTCACACTGGCCACATCTTGGGCCCCTTTAAACTAATTTCAACAATGATGGGCTCATTCTTCTCCTTGTGCGGGCTCTAGCTACCAGGAGCAGTTTCAGCAGGCCTCCTAGGCTGTAAAGGGGCACACTCTGCAGGGAGCTAGTTTCAGTGGCTCCCTGTGCCAACCTTCTCCTCTGCTATGACTCCACAAACCCCATGGACGCCCAGCCATCTGGGTGGCAGTGGAGACCAAGTCTTCTGCCAACTGGGCCTTGGAGAGTGTACGGGAACTAGCCTGGCCCTGGAGAGACCCACTGTTCCTGATGTCACCTGTGAGCATAGTCCCTACTCCATCAGGGGGCGTGTCCTTCTAGTATTCAATGGTGTGGCCTCTGTCGCAGTCCCAGTCCAGAGTCCAACACCAACAAACCGTCTCCCCCTTGTGTAAGAGTTTTTAAATGGGTGTTGTAAGTTCTAGAAGCCAGGCACCCCAGACCCATTGTAGAGTGCCACATAACCGCTCTACCCCTGATTCAACCCTCAAGCACAGCATGCTGGGACAATCGAAGACAGCATCTTCAAGAAGTCACTGCTCACCTTTCCTCTGGGAGCCTCAGCTCCACCCCTAGCTGACAGAACTGCCAGGGATTTCCCCACCAAAACTTCAAATGGGTGGCCCCTCCTGTGTAGGCTGCAGAGGTCTGTGCTTCCTCCTTTGTTCAGTGGGCCCGGATTGACCAACCCTGGTACAGTGTGACAGGTAATAAACAGATGAAGATTTTCTTTTCCATCCCTTATTCCTTAGGGGCTGAGGGAAGCACTGTTAATAGCTCCTTTTGTGTGGAGAGGCCCTTGACCGCTCTGCTGAGGGGGAAAAGTAATTAAATTGGCTCAGCAGGGTGACAAAATGCCTGAATCCTGACCTGAGCCAGAGAAATATTAAATTCTGAACGACCTATAATGTGTATATGTATGATCTTGGGACCTAAGTAGTCAAACTGGCCCCATATGTTTCACCCAGTTTCATACCTCACAGGACATTGTAGGCTTAAGGGAAGTAAAACAGCACTCTAAGGCAGACTTCCCCCATACATATAATACAGAGTCACTGCAGACAAAACAGTAAACCATACTGACTTTACCAATGAGTACCCACTAATATTATAAGGCCTATTCCAGGTTAACATCTAATCTTGCAGAGTTCCCTCTGTGCCAGGCTACCTGTGCTCACTTACTGGACTGCACACAACAGTGTTCATGTGTAACCAGCAAGTGCCCCTTATCCTAGCTGCGTTGCAGCGGCCTTTTCTTAAAACGCTGACACTGGCCGTACACGTGCAGTTCATTCACCATGTGATTACCGTGGGTGAGACAAAAGTAGAGAGACTCACCCACAGTAAGAAGTCCAAAAACGGGTGAACAAAAAAGCAAAAAACATTTGAACTTACTAAATGGGCAGAACCCAATTTCATCAGTATCATTAGATTTAGGTGAGGAGTCAACAGGACCATATTTTGGCCATTGTAACTGCATGATTTTCCAGACTGAACTGAGCTTTGGAATGGGAGTTACTTTTAAATTTCACAAGTACCCACATATGTCTCGCTCGAGGTTGCCCATCTTAATAATGGTATACTGGTAGGTAGCAAATGAAAGAACATGACATTGTTTTGTAAAGGGAATGAAGATTTGACTGTCCAATAATATCGAATTTTTAAGAGGTATGAAGCTCAACAATTTCCATGGACTAATACCCCAAAGCATATGTTTAACAGAAAACATAAATGACCATGGGATTATCTCTTTTATATGACTTCACTATAATTGCTAACTGTTTTAGGTAGCAGAAGGGACATGAAAACATATTCACATCGTTTAGCAAAGCACTCTCCTCCTCCATTATTCATGAGCACATATTATTCCTAGCAGCAAGGCTGCTTTCAGTTCATTTAGGCAAGTGCCTAACAGGGACATTACCACACAAAGGGTGGGAAGAATCCCCACCGTGCGAAGACAGAAGCTCTTAAAAGTGCAATGTTGTAATGGGGCTGCACCGCATGGTCGTCTGGAATGATGGAGGAAGGTTCCTGTGCAAAGTAGAGTTAAAAAGGAGAAGGGAAATGATGCACATACTGACCACATTTTCGCCTAGATCTGCGAAAACAAGGGAAACTGCCTATTTTTCTGCTCAGATTAAAAGTGTATAATTTGTGGGGGAAAACAATACATACACGGGTACTTCCGGATGCCGGCACTGGTGACTCCCCACATTGCCTAGTCTTGACTTCACCTTATGCCTCTTTTTTCCACTACTCTGCACCTCATGGCTCCCTTTAGTGATATATGTCTTCTTACCATAGCTACAGGTGTTTCCTTGTGATTATGATAGAACTGTTGTTCCAGTATGCACCTTCCACTCAACAAATAAGTAGACGTCCTGAGTCAGGCAGTAGTAAAGACAACTTAAGCGGGTCATTTAGCTGCGATTCACTGTAGCAGGCTATGGTGATACAGTGAGTTGTCATGGCAAGGGTGTTACATCCTTGTGGCCCCTTCCTGAAGAAGCAAACACATTCAAAGCTCAGCATTATTCATGTATCGACACATTCTAAACCAGGGCTTGAAATGGAAAAATAGAAGTGCAGGTACTCTGTAACAGAGTACCTGCTTGTTTCTGAGAATGTAAATGTAAATCCGTATTTGTAAAGCGCGAACTACTCACCCTTACGGGTCTCAAGGCGCTGGGGGCCGTCGTGGAAATTAAGTGAGCTATTGCCCAGAGTCACATGGTGCTGAGCTGAGCTGCCGCCGGAGCCGGGGATCGAACCGTGAGCCCTGTGCTCCGAAGTCAGCTGCCCTGGTCGCTGCTGGTACTCTCCAATTAAAAGTATAGCATTTCTCTTGAGAAGTGCCGGTACTTTCCCTCTCAAAATAAAAAAGTGGCGGAACTCCGTACCGGACAGTACCGGCCCATTTAAAGCACTGTTCTAAACTACTGCTGAAATATGTAGGTAAAGTGTCTTGGATGTGGTAGGATCTTTCATTTGTACCTGCAATTTGGACGGGAGAGAACTCTACCTAGCCCCTCAATTTTAGAACCAGCTCCCCATACACCTTCGGGCCTGTACGGACCACAGATTATTCAGAAAAGGTCTAAAAACCTGGATGTTCGAATTGTTCCTAACTCCATTGTTAATATCTGCCGGAGCTTTTGCAGCAGCGCCTTGAGACCCTAACAGGATGAAATGTCCATGCTTAATAAGAGCCATTATTAATAATAATAATAATAATAATAATAACAACTCTAAAAAGCTAACCAGCACATGATAATTATTGACTGATAGAGAGGGCTTTAACTGCAACTTCTGACTCTAAGCCTCATTCAAAATGACATTCATTTCAACATTCAGCTAATCAATGTATGCATTCTCTAAGCATCAAACCCATTTGAAGAGGGAGTTGAACTTTTCCTACGGTGAATGCCTAAGAATTTTGAGCTTCTCGTTAGAATAGTAGTTTGACTTCAGTAAAACCGCTATTCATTGACCGCTTTTTTTGCAAACAACAGTTCAGCAAATTTGCAGACAATTGCCACAATGAGACATCCTATGACATCGAATCTATATCCAAAACCACCTCAATGTACCCTGATATACAAAGCTGACTCACCCCAGGAAAAGTGAATTGATGCTTTCTGAGGGCATCCATAATGGTTACACGGTGATCCAGGAGGAGGGGCCAAGATATTGGGATGGGAGAAGTTACGCTGTTTCGAAACGTGATAGTAGATATGAGACTAGGCAAAGAAAGGTGTGGACCCTTTGACTAACCAAAGCTAATAAGTGATCCAAGAGGAGCAGCAAAGATGACTTTCATCAGGAGGAATTGGAGCGTCGAAAATGTTGTCTTGGGATCTGAGGCAATATGACCAATCGTGTTGTTCCTTTGCAGCTTCAAATATAATCCTAAAGTTATAGATAAGTGTTGAATGCTTTGCACTTTAAGAAAGCAACATAGATGTATGTCTTCACTAGGTTCCTATTAAGAGCCCAGTGTAGATATCTTATTTATAATACATGGGATTCTGAAATCCCTGTGTAAATGCCTGTCTCTGATTTCTTTATAATCGGCAACTTGTGACGCACCCAGTCGCCGCACCCAGTCGCCTCTTCTAAAGAAGACATTAGATCTTGATTGGCAGGTCAGGTCACGGAGCAGCTGTTTAAAGCAACAAAAATGAAATGCTTTTCTTTCGTCTGCTCTACTTTTCTAGCTTAAAGTGAACGAACATGATTATTTTTTGCATTTCTCAGATAAATATAGAAAAGTTAGAATCTTTTTACGTGTTTCTACACATTCTGAATTATTGCAGCTTTTTATTTTTAAAAACTGACTTGTAATGAACTGTTTCTAGTATCTTTTTGCAACAAATATCTAACAGGTTTTTAAAGTGTTTAATTTTGCACTAAAGTTTCTATTTTTAATCTTCATGTTTGCAAACATGCTCTCTCTTTCATATGAAAGAGCTAAGCACTCAGGGGCATACTTGTGAGCTCCTTTGCGTCGCTCTTGCACCACGCAACGTGATGCAAGAGCGACGCAAATTAAAAATGAGGTATATCAAGCGACGCATGGCCACCTTACGTGGCCCTGCGTGGCTTCATAAATCCTGAGTAATGTAACACAGCGCAATGTGCTGCGTTGCATTACTCTGCGCCAGAGAGACACACACATAGAAAGGGGATAATGCCTCTGAGGATTGTTTTTGTGCAGGAAGGTGTCCCTTCTAGCACAAAAACAATTCTGCATGCACCATAGTGCAAGGGTGCCTGCCATGTCTCTAGGCAGCTCATTGCGTGTCAGTGCAGGGGAAAGGACAGGAATGTGCCGTATTGCCATAAATACGGTGCATTCTTGCCCTTTCCAAGTAATGCATCGCAGTGCAGTAAGGTGACTTGCTGTGCTGCACCACTTTTTCATAAGTATGGCCCCAAGGTTTTAAGTGGTTCATGGGAAAGGTGATGGTGTGACCATGAATTATATGGGATAAATTATCACCTGCCGTACATGATAAGGATATTGCAAGTCACCTCGGAGTTCCATAACCTTATGAATTAACTCCTCGGTGGCTTGCAATATCTTTATAATGCACAGCAGTCCCTTATATATCTCAATACAACTACACACTACCCTCCCAAGGAAGCCACTGCCCCTCTGAACTCATTGTTGACCAGTCCCTACGTTCTTTGGGCCAATCCCTTATGATCAACTGTACTACAGAAAATAACACAGCACTTGGAACATCATATGCAGTGTGTGCAATTCTGATTTATTTACATATCTTATTTTGCAGTTTTATATAGAGAATACAAGATCCTGTGGCCAGTTTCATACAGCATGCAAGCAGTTTGCATAACAGTAGTTTCACAAAAGGTTACACATAAAACACATTTGTACTGCATAAGGGCAGTATAAATACCAACAGTTTCACAAAAAGCTTAAGAGAGACAAGTTTCTTACGAACATGTGATGCAGCGTTTTGGCACTACTCTCTTACCATTCATTCTCCGGTGGACCTTTTTATCCCATTGAGAGGTGAAGAGAGTTAACATTCCATCAATCAATTTTAATTTGCAGTGTAACCCGTTAGCTACATAATAAGGACCAGGAAAAAGTGACTATAGTTAAGAAGGTTGTAGGAAAGTGCCCCTTTTGACATGGTTACGCCCCATTTTTTGCCTCGTATCTGGTGCAACTTTGACTGAAAGTATACTGGACTCATGCTAACCAGGTCCCCAGTACCAGTGTTCTTTCCCTAAACTGTACCATTGTTCCACAATTGGCACCCCTTTAGGAGCCCTGTAAGTCCCTAGTAAGTGGTACCTCTGGTTCCTATGGCCTTGGGACTGAAGAGGGTCCCTAAGGGCTGCAGCACGAATTGTGCCACTCTAAGGGGCCCCTCACCAAGCCCATGCAAACTGCCACTGCAGTCTGCGTGTCTTGGTGCAGAGAAAAATGAAGAGTCGACATGGCACACATCCCTGTGTGACAAATGCAAAAACAACAATTGATGGACAGAATGCAGAACAATGTCATACATTCACCCCAGTACAGAGATCTGGGCCTAAATCCATCGTTTTTTTGCTCACCATGCCATTCCAGTTTGAACCCAGCCATATGCAAATCAGTCCCCGTAAACACCGCTAAATTAAGTATTTAGGTGGTGCCCCTGAATCCAAGGACTGAGATTCACTGGATCAAGAGAAGGACAAAGAAGAGTCATTGCCTGGCGAGAACTGCAGCAGAATTGTGGACGTTTGCTGCGAAACCCTGCCCGTGCTCATCCCTCTCCCGACAATCACAACAGAGAGACTCGTCCTGCAAGCTAGACAATTACCAAAGCCTTGGGTAGCCTGCCATCACTTCATAAATTGCCTACAGTTCTCCCTTGGAGTAAAGGAGCAACTCCTCTGCAGGCACCGACAAGCAGAGTCCGGTCTACTGCCTTGCAGATCCCCAGTTCAACCGATGCCGCAGACGACCAGGGGAAGGTACTTGTGCTCTGAAAGGTCAGATCTGTCTCCCCACTGACTGTGAAGATACCAGGACCAACCGGAGCCATGCAGTACCAACTCCCGGGTTACTGGACGCCGTGCACCAAACACCAACAGTGAGAGACCAATCCGGATTCTCACTGCACCAGGACCCAGCAGCCGATGAGGGACATCAGCATCACTGAGACCCACTTCGTGAGTGGCCCAGCTGCCTTGATTTTTCCCCTGCCAGCTGTTTGTCACTGACCGCGAGGATCATCTTTGCGCACCCAGCCCAGCTGACATAACCACTCTGCACCCGAGCCGCTCGGCCCGAGTCCCAATGAACCAGCTGTGCCCCTTGCTCCTAGCACCCTTGCGACCCAGGCCCCCATTTTGGAGCTCTCTGACTTGTCCCCAAGTCCCCCTGTGCAGCCTGTTTTTGGGTGCCCCCCCCCCCCTCTCCGTAGCACACAGCTACCAACCTCACCAGCACCCGATTCTGGCAGAACCCAGGCATTTCCCAAAGAACTGCTGGTAGTACTTTGGATCTTGGCCCACTACAACTCCGAACCCAGAAGGTGAACCCCTGAAACCGACTGTACCTACCTTTATGGATCTCTGACTTTTCTTTCCTTAGGATTGCAATGTGCGTAAAGGCGCACAACTTTAAAAGCTTTAAATACTTGTACGAATTGCTATTGAAAACAGTATTCACCTATATACGAAGTTCTTGGTTTTGAAACATATATAAAAAGAAATGTTATTTTTCTAAATTGGTCTCGGATTTATCCTTTGTGTGTCTGTCTCATTTATTGTTTCTGTGAGTAGAACAAATGCTTAGCACTACCCTCTGATAAGCCTAACTGCTCCCCACACTATTACAAAAGAGAGCATTAGTATTATCAACTTTAACCTCAGTGGACTCTAAGCACAGTGTACTTCTTTTTGTGCACTATATAGAGAGCCAGTTCCTTCAAAGGTTTATTCCAAATTAGCAATCAAGTTAAGGTACACAAATCTCAGCACCATGCTAAAAAGATACAGAATAACAACTGGGAAATGTAACCTCCTAAAGAAGTTTAGGCGTATCAGTATTAAGCAAACAAGTAGTTCAGTCACAGCAATACAAAAGATTAGCTTTAAAATCTGGTTCTCAGAGAAGAGTTTTCGGTCCTCTCTTCTATACATGAGAAAATCTAGAATCATCTAAGCTAAAGTCCACACTAAGAAGAAGGTTCATTAGTCTAAGGAATCGCAAAATTCAGTGTACTGCAGAAAAATAGAAAAATCTAGGGAAGTATAAGAAGAGAGACATTAAAGAAGTAAGGGAAGGTGTCAGTAGTTCAGAAGCTCGGTCAAAAGTCTTCTTGTGTCAGGGGAATTGTGAGTGTTAGCCTAAGCCACACTCAGCAAGAATCAAAGGGAATAAGCATCGAGGTCTACACCTCTCAAAGTCCAAGGAAAAATGCTCCAGCATCAGACAGTGTAGATTCCAGTTATTCACACTAAAATTATTCTTGTAACATCCCTCTGTTCGCATCCTCAGGGGTTCCATTGTCCTTTTCCAGTCTCACGTTGTAAATTGAAACAACGGCAAACTATCCAACACTGAACATGGGAACAACATTGTCCTTGCTCCACCAAACCCACATGGTAACCCTACTGAATGGGACTCTTCAGTTAACGCTCTGGATCTCCATGTTCTTTCTTCAAGGCCTTCTTCTGAGGCTCTCTCTCTATCGCTAATGCAGTGTTGTATCTATTCCCAAGCTAACAATGCGTGTGAATACCTGCAAGGGAAAAGTCATGTCTGCAGAAATGGAAAATAGATTGTTATGCAGAATGGAAAAGAGGCCAAGTAACGCCAAGTTAAACTATTAAATCAATGGGGCACATTTAATATGCATGTGCGCGTTAAACACAAATTAATATAACTTTGACAGTACATTAGGTTCACATTGCATGTGGCACATGGTAAATATTTAATAATCATGTGTTAGTATGGCTAAGAACTACATTTTATATGAAATATACGTGGAACGTTAGTGCACACATTGCATAAATCCATTATCATTTCTAGAGAAATCACATTCTACATGTGTGACAATGGTTTCCATTCAATCACTAAGCAATACAACTTGTTTACTGAGTTAAGGCACACAGTGTTATATATGAATTCTCTAATTCTACAGTGAATGCACTTCAATAATGATGTCAAGTGCCACATTTCTCTTTAAATTAATACCGTTAGGCCACCCAGGAACATGTGCTAAGTGTACATTTTGGGTTAGGCACTTGTGAAGTATAAAGGTGGGGTCAATTTAACGTTGTACTAAATGTCTCACCTACATACAGGTTTAGCTGTCTATTGAAAACCTATTGTAAAATTTACAAAGCATATAGTGGGGTTTGGGTCAATCCCGTACTTGTGAGTCATGTACAGAGGTACTTAAAGTATTGGTATGCCCCCTGAATATTGAAGCTAAAATACTAAGGTATACAAAATATTGAGTCCAAAATATCGAAAGTTAAGTATGCATAGATTCTATGTGTCTAACTCCCCATATATGTACCTTGATATATATATATCTTCAAGGTACATAGATTTGGAGTTAGGAATAGTAAATATACACTTACTCTATATGCACTTCCTTTCAATATACTTAATTTTTGGGATATTCTTGTATCTCAATATTCTTAACCTCCATATTCAGTACAATCTAAGGTATTTGATTTGGCAGCAAATTATTTATTTATACATAAAATGTAATAATACATATTATGTAGAACAAATATGCCTTGCTCCAGCTTAATTGTTTAAATTTAAAACTGCTATGCACGAATTATGTGGTGGTGCTCGCCTGTTTTTCTGCCTTAGTCGCCCACTTCAATTTACCTTTGGTTCTATATTCTGTGGCAGCTTTAATAACCGCTGGTCACCTTTTTTCCCATGCTGTAGCCGGGCACACATGGACTGCAATCATCCCGAGGATGTGTTCCCTGTAACTGCAACTCCTTTGGCTCCAAGTCATTTGACTGCGATGAGAACGGTCAGTGCCGGTGCCAGCCAGGAGTCACTGGAAGGAAGTGCGACCGGTGCGCACATGGATATTACGACTTCCAGGAAGGAGGATGCACACGTATGTATAGCCGCCATGCCTTCAAGGAGGCCTTATTTTATTCTTTGGCCACTTCTGCTTTTGTTTTGTATTCTGGGTATATTTTGTTAACTGTCTTTACTGGGTCGTTGCTAGATTCTCTCCACTGGTGTCCAAGCCCAAAAACTGGTTCATCCTCCACGAAGGCACAAAGTATGTGCAGCTACGTAAAAATCTAGGGCCTCATTTACAATATTTTGACGCATGGCAGCTCATAAGGCCTTCCAGCTGCGTTGCCGTGCATCAGAATAAAAGGAAAGGAATGCGCCGTCTCTACAAGATACAGCGCATTCCAGTCCTCCTTCCCTGCACCGGTGCACAAACAGCAGCCGAGCGCCAGCGCAGACACCCTTGCGTCATTTTGCATGGGTGCCTGCAGTGCGGGGATGATTGTTTTTGTGCAGGAAGGGACAGCTTCCTGCACAAAAACAATAATTAAAGGCATTTTCCTCTTTCTATGTGTGCTTCAGAATGCAGTTCGCACAGAAAGAGGAAATAACGAGGAGAAATAAAAGTATTTCTTCTCATTGCGCCTCCTTACACCTTGCCTGGGGAGGCGTTGGATTCTGACGCATTCCCAGGTTTAATTTGATATAAAGGTGTTGGGGTATCCCTTTCTTAGGACGAGCCCCTCCCTCTCAGTGAGGGGGTTGTAGCCCGCACTACAACTAGGTTTGTAGTGCGAGGAGATCCCCTATGATGAAGCATGCCACCAATGGGTGCGTGAGGGGAATCGTCCTAAGAAAGGGACACCCCAACACCTTTATGTCAAATTCGACCCAGGGGCCTATCATTGTGTTTTCTAGTTGTTTAGTGGGGAATCGGCCCCCGCTGGTCTTTAAAATTCCTCTGGTCCTATTATTGTGAATTGCATTCCCAGGTTTACCAAATTTTGTAAGTCTGAGAATGCGTCAGGTTCCATGGATGTTGCGTGGGTCACCCAAAGTAACACCCATGGAACGCCCCTTTCCCACAGAATAATGCGTGTAAGGGAAACATATTTACAAAGCCATGAAAAGTCATGCAGGGTGACTATACATGGCCTTGTAAATATGGGGAATCCCATTGCACTGCTGGTGCGTCTAAAGTGAGGCACTGGCGATACAATGGCTTGTAAATAATTCCCCAAAATTACAACTTGACATAACGGCATCCTCCCTTAAATCTCCAAAAACGAAACTTCCAGAGAAGAAACAGACGCGTGATAGTCCTTGTTCCACCAAGTAAAGACATTTTAAGAATCATAACTCTGCTGATTTGAGAATATGTTGTTGATAAACTGCTTTCTTCACCACAAGTGAAGATAGAACGGAGTGATGATGGTGAAAAAAGAGTTTGAGGTGTGGGTATGTTTCACCACATCCAATTCACTACTGAACAATACACTGCTGAAAGATCCACTCTTTTCCTGTGCAGCAAAAGCTGCTCAACTGCATGTGTGAAGCCAGACCACCTGAGGTGATCATCAAAAACATACTTATATGGTAACACTTATGAACCAAGGCTTATCCTGTGAGAAGCAGCCCTAGCGTACATTGACCAGGACCTACTCCCATGGTATCCCGACTCCATTGCGCGTTCGCAAACCATTGATAAATGCCATGTTGAATATCAATTAGCTGTGGATGGCCCTTCCTTGCCCCTTCCTAATTGCGATTCGGCATGAGTCGCTATGCTAATTTTACGGGTTCAGAAGGTTTTTCTGAGTTGCAAAATAGGTTTAATACAAAAAAGTATTTTTTTCTGTTGCAAACCCTGTGGTTTGGAAAATCACAGTGTTTTCAATTGCTTTGTACATCTGGTATTACATGATCTTCAACTGTGTATAATGGGACCAATTCGCAAAGATCTTAAAGAAATGTCGAAATCTACACATTACATGTTTTTTCCTATGTCCTTGCAGTAAATGTACATTTTAGGTAATTCAATAGAGCACACATAGAAATCTGCATAAATCACAGGATACTTGCTACTGTGGGCATTACACAGCAGTAAGTATTGTTTCACTGTGCAGTTGCACATGAAACGTTTTAAAAATAAAAATGTGCAGAAAGATAGAATTTCCTTGTTCAGAAATATATTTGGTTATATACCCACACAATATCGGATTTTAGGGGGCTGCTTGCATTTTAGTTTCATCATTCGTTATTAACGGTTTGGTACATAACAGGGGGTGAAGAGTATGGGGATAGAGAGCATGATACATGGAACAAACAAGCACTGCAAAACAGGTGCATCATGTGGTACAAAGCATACGGTAGCCCACCAGGTCCACTGCATGCAGGGGTTCAATGGGAACATCCCTAGGACGTATGCACTCTGCCGCAGTGCCGTCCATAAAAATGTACCTTGAGAAGGGGAGGGTCTAAAAAGGGGGGGGGGGTGTGCGGGAACCCACAGACCTGGGGGGGATAGATGGGGTAGCAAAAAGAGAGAAGTGAAGGAGGTGTCAGAAGGGAAGCTAGTGGGTGAGAAGGAGAGGGAGAGGAGAGGAGGGGGAAGAGGGATGTGAGGGGGCGAGCAGGGGTGGAAGAGGGTGGGTGGGAGCCTGTAAGGGCCAAGGTAAGGCCAGAGGGTCAAGGGTAGCCGATAGTGCAGTGCCCAGACCTACCGCAATCGTCCGATAATACCTAGCGTCCACCTTCCTGGAGGAAAGGTGCCCAGGTGAGGAGGAAGGTGTCTGTTTTATCCTGGATGTTACAGATGACCCTCTCATATGAGGCAATCTGGTACATAGCCAAGATCCACTCATCGTGGGAGGGGAGATGGGCAAGCGCCAGTGGTGGAGGATGCAGTTCGTCGCTGTCCACAAGCGCCATGTGGAGTAGACAGCCTTGTAGGCACAAGATGCCAGGGGAGTGTGCAAGGTTGTGTAGTAGGATCAAATGATGGGGCAGAGGAACTGTGACTGGCAGGGTCTCACTGAGGGTGGCACCAACTGCCTCCCAGAAGGATCAGACCGTGGGGCAGTCGTAGAGTACATAAACCAGGTCACAGTGATCACTGTCACAGCGCCAGCAATAAGCATGTGGCGGCGAGCCTGCCATTGCAGTTTCGCCAGGGTCCAGTGCCATTCATGCAGGGACTTAAACAGACAAAACTTCAACCACACCTCCCCGGAACCATGATCAAGCACCTCCAGGAGTTCCGCCCAATCCTTCGGGTTGTATTCATCTGGAGCCTGGTTTGCCATTTGATGCGGAGGCTGTTTAGTAGGGGTAAGGAAAAATAAATGGTGACTCAAAAGACTGTAGAAGCCAGATAGCACCAACAAAAACAACCCATGCTCTGAGGTAGGACACCATGGGGGAGGGCTGGAAGGACAAGGGGCTTGTACCCAGGTGGCGGTTGAGGGAATGTCGCAGAGATTCCCCCAGAACTGATGGGATGGGAGGCAGAACTCCTCGCGGAGCACCGCAAAGGATTTGAGGGCACCTTGCTTGAGCACTTGTTGGAGGGTGTGGATGTCCATAGTGCACCACACACCCCCAGTTCAGGACCTCGTTGCCAATGCGGAGGCCAGAGTTACACTTTAGAGTTGCATATTCATGGAGGCGAACATCACCCTCGAATTGGCGGTGGGCCCATTGCATGGAGCATCGGATTTTTGGGGCCCGGGGTAGAAGCATTACCCCTATATAGGGAGAACAGCCCCTGTGGGCAGTCCAGCATGGTCTGCTACATTGTTACCCACAGCAGTGGGTCCAGCGTCCCAGGAAGCATGTAGGCAAGCTGCGCCAAGTGAAGGGCCAGGGTGTAATGCTCAACTGAGGGGAGACCCAGGCCTCCAAATGTATGGTGGGCCCATGAGTTTGCCTCTGGCCACCCGGGGTCAGGACGACCCCCAGATGAAAGACTGTATGCCTTTGTTCACTGACCGCAACAGGGAAAGGGGCACCATCAAGGTGAGCATGCTTAGTACATAGGTGTATCGTGGTAGAGTCACCATTCTGACTGCCTGCACCCTGCCCCACAACGAGAGGCCAAGGTGGGCCCACTTTTCAAAGTCCAGTTTCATGCGCGCCATCAGGGGGTCGAGATTGTTTGCCACTATGTGGTCCAGCCCTCGGTTAATGTTGGCCACCAAGTACTTTAGGAGCGAGGACCTCCACTGGAAAGGATAGACGGAGACTGCAGCGTGGGTGGCCACCTGAGACAAAGGCAATGCCTCGCTTTTGTCCCAATTGATCCAGTTTACTACCCCTATGTGGGGTACTGAAGCACTTGCCTACATGGGTAGCACACTACACCATGTACAGTGTTTTTTTTGAGAGACTGTTGTCTTTGTTTTTACCCTATGTGTGAAGTGTTTCATGTCATGCATGGTGACCACCATGGTGCAGTTATCATATTATGGAATGCAGAGCATAGCAGTGTGATGGATGATGAAGTGTGAGAGACAGACATGCAGGGCCAGATTTACAAAAATGTCACCCAACGCAGCACAGCAGGCAAAAATGCTGTGCTGCATTGCGTGTCAGGGTGGGAGCAGGAGAGCAGCATATCTACACAGATATGGCACTCTCCTCCCCTCTCTCTGGTGCTGGTGCAGATTTTCGCTGCTGAGTTCCATACACATACATTTGTGCCATAGTGCAAGGGTTTGTGCATGATTCTAGCATAGGTTTTGTACTGGAAGGGTTCTCTTCCAGTACAAAATACTATGCTTAGACTAACTTTAAAAACTGTTCTTACTTTGTCTGTGTGCTGTACAATGCAACACACATGCAAAGTCAGAAAAGAAAGAAGAAATGAAAACATTTCTCCTTTTAACACCTGTTTTCAATTAATTGCTTTAATTATTGACAAAAAAACTCTGTCTACTATTAATAGTGGATAGGGTTTTGCATCAAAAAGCATGGGTGGTTTCATGGGAAAGCCCATGTAACGCCCCCTTGACGCTAAAGAGCCCAAAGCAGTGCTTCACACTCCTTTGCTTTACTTTTAGGCAATTTTTGAGTGGAAAGCAAGTTTTGCGCTGAAAAGTAAATAACAAACAAAAATTTCGCAATGGTTTGCATCACTTTTGTGCCACAAACACAGCACAAAATATTTGTAAATCTGGCCCACAGGTTTATGGTTTGCAGTATGCTGGTATCTGAGATTTTGTGTATAGTTTTAGTCCTGAGCTGACATGGTTAGAGGGAGAGCGAAGTGGAGAGATATGTTGGGGTGGGCATTGTTATTATCATCCCATATCTAAGTGCCATTGTGGGATTTAAAGAATTAGTCAAAGTGCATAGATATTTGGGACCTGCATTGTTGGACTATAGTAAAGCCCTCTGAATTGTCCAGTTGTGTTTGACACATCTCTTCAGTTATTCCATGCCTGTTCATTTGGTGATGTCTGGTGTTGTGGCTGTACAGTACTGGTAATGGACAACATTCGTAGCAGATATGTCTTCTAAGAGATATGTTACAATTTGCTGCTGCTGACCGCTGCATGTTATTGGGCTGCAATTGTTGTATATTCAAGACCATAACTATGTAATGCCATGCCAAACCATAGGTCAGCCATTCTTAGATTACCTGCATATTGAAAGTAATTTGCTGGTTGGGTTGTTCCCAATCTGTGGGTTGTAAGCTGAGGATTTTTCTTGAGGTTATGACTGTTTTCTGGGCTCTGTTGCTGGGATGTGAGGAGGTGTAGTTATCTATGAAATAGACATGTTTTAAACTGTCTTCGGCAGTGTATATGCTCCTGGGAGCTTCTAATGGTGGCTGGTAGTATGTTCCAGAACTTGGAGGCTTGTATTGAAAAAGCAGTGTCTCCTACGTATTTCTTATGATAAGGTGGTATGGTGATAAGTGGTGCGAGCCTAGAGCACTGTGTCCTGTTTTGTTTGCATTGCTTGAATTTAACTTGTAGGTATATCTGTATTTTTTCTTTGGAGGCTCTGTGGACAAAGCAGAGTGCCTTGAACATTGTTCTTCTAGCTGTAGGTAGTCAGTGAAGTGATTGCTGGACTAGAGTTCTCTTGGGTGAAGGCTGAGAAAAAGCCTTGAGACAGCATTTTATATGAGTTGTATTTTGTGTATGATGAATGTGGGTGCACCAAGAGGCTGTTGGCATAAGCAAGCTTGAAGATTACGAGTGTGAGGGTGGTTTGCAGTTTATGTTGGTATACAAGGTATGGAAAGATAAGGCAAAGTGTTTTCATTGCGTAGAAAGCACTCTTTGTAACGTTATTAACATGTAGTATCAAGAACAGTTCTGAATTCATGGTTACCCCAAGGTTTCTAACTTCTGTTGATGTTGTTGGAGGGGATTCAAGTTCCTTAGGCCAATGGTTCTAAACATGTGGTCTGGAGACCCCTGGGGGTTTGTGAAGCCTACTCAGGGGGTCAATGACTGCTTCAAAATGTAAATAATATTGATATTTTAAAAATGTGTATATAAATAAAGAAGCAAAATGTAAAGCAGAACATTTCAATCCATTCTGTAAATGTGAAGGACTTTGCAATTGGAGGCTAAAAATTAATTTAGTATCCTCATATTGATTTGTGGGAGTAGGGCAAGTACATCAAACCGAATATAGTATGGATGATGGATGGCCTCAGTAGTATAACTTGCATTTATAAAAAGTTCCAGCCTTCCCATTAATATTAAAATTTTGATTTGTTTTTATATTTGTTGGTGAATTAAATACATTATTTCATCATTTGTGTATTTGTTTGATGCCTGCTTGTTTCCTGTATTTTATGTCTATTGTTTTGTGGTTCAAATCATCGAAAATGCTAAGTCTGTGGTCCCTGGCTTCCTGTAATGACTCAGTGGAAGTCCCCGGACCCCAGTAATGGTTCACTGGGGGGCTCTGGGTTCCAGTAATAATTTAGTGGGATCTACAGAAGTCAAAAGATTAAGAACCACTTCCTTAGGCCATATGGTGGAAAGTTGGTACTTTTGACATTGTTCAATTGTCATAATCTCTGTCTTTGCGGTATTGAGCTTTAGATGGTTATTCATCAAGCATGTGCTTATGGCACGAAGGCAGTCATCAAGTTTTGAATTGTAGAGGTCTTCAGGGCTATCCATATTTAACATGATTTGAGTGTCATCTGAATAGTTGTAACAAGTGAGGTTAACTGTTTTAATCAGGTTTGGTAAGGGGTTAGGTAGATGTTATAATAAAGGGGATATGATGGACCTCTGAGTAACGCCACAGTGTTGTGTGTGAGGAGATGATTACAAAAGGTGGGAGATAGACTACCTTTGGGTGTCTGTGAGATGAGGAGAAATTTAGTTTAGAGCATTTTCACAGACTTGAGAACATGGAGTCTTTGTAGTAGTGTGTGGTCGTGGACAGTATCAAATGCAGCTGATAAATCCAGAAGCAACAAGGCAGCTACTCCGTTCTTGTCCACTCTGAGTATTAAATCATCCCAGATGAATATGATGGCTGAAACTGTGCCTCTGGCAGGTCAAAAGCCATTTTGTTGGTCTGACATTAAGTCATTATTTTCTGTAAAGTTAGAGAGCTGAGTAATCACTATCCCTCAAAATGTTTACCTAAGAATGGTCCATTGATATGGGCCTGTCGTTTGCTGGGTTGGATGGGCCAAGGTTTTTCTTTTTGAGGAGAGGTCTAATGTAGGATGTTTTCAACTCATGTGGGAATGAACCTATTTCCAGGGTCTTGTTGAGTAGGCATCTTGCTACCTCCCTTGCACAGGTTGAGCGAAGGATATCTTTAAAGATTTTTGGTGGTGCTGGGTCTGAAGGCTATCCTGATGGTCTGGCTGCTATTGAGTAAATCTTTTTGTGACAAGGTATTGAAAGTATGCACTGATGGATGATTATTATTGTCTCTTTCTATGGTGGTTAGGTCATGTGTTGTTGTGGTGTCTGTTCTCCTTAAGGTAATTTTCGGTCTTTCTTCTTTTTGAGATCAATTCATTGGAGATTTTGTCACAGAAGTTGTGTGATTGTGGTGTTTTTGTGTTTTGCCACTTCGGATTGCATAATTCTGTTAGAATTTTATGGAGTTCTTTAGAAAGGCAGTCTGCTTCAGGTATGCATGTGGAGTAGTGATGTCTTTTTGTGGTTCTGATGGCTCATCTGTAGGCTCTGTTATAGGGTGTAATGTGTTTATGTCTATTCCATCTCTTTATTTTCTCCATTTGTGTTGTAGTATGTTGAGTTGGGTTTTTATTCTTTTGATGTTGTCATTAACCCATGTGGTGTTCGTTTTGTGGTCATCCCTGGAAGTGGTTTTTGTTAGTATCTGTTTGTCCAGTGCAGTGGAGATTCAGTTATTGAAAGGGTGTATGTTTTGGGATTTCATGTTTATTGAGGCTCTATTAGGGTGAGTGCTGAGTTGGTGGATGTCTAGTTTTTTTATTGCTTGTTTGAACATTTGTAGTTGTTGGCTTTTGCTTTCTTTGATGTTCTGCTATTGATATAAGTGTTGATCTTGAAAGTGTTGATGTTGTAGTCAATCCAGCTTACTGGGGAGTTGTCTGTAACTGTGGCTTATACTAAGGGTGCAAATATAACATCTGGAACATATCCTGCACGGTGAGTTAAACCAAAAATGATTTGTTGAAGGTTGAAAGCTTCAAGGTTGGTTGTGACAGATTCTTCTTGGCAGACCATATGTTGATGGCTTCTATAACACATAGGTTTGGGAGGATGGGTGTTGTTTACTGTATCTAGTAAGGCACTCAAAGTTGGCATTGCTGCGTGGTGGTCTATATATTAAGAGAAAGGAATAAGTTATAGTTGGAGTGGGATGACATCTTATCATCATGGATTCATAGCCGTCCATGATGAGGTTTTCAATTGATGTTATTTGTAGTGATTTCTTATGGATGACAGCCATGCTTCCTCCAGTTTTGCCTATACAGTTTTTGTTTAAGATGCGAAAATCAGGTGGAATGCCTTACTGCCATTTGGGTGCAAAATCTTCATTTAGCCATGTTTCTGTAATGAGGTGAGGTCTGGTGTGTTTTTTCTGAGAGTAGGTCGGAGATGTTAAAGCAATTTTTGTTTGTGGATCTTGTGTTGAAGAATAAGTATTTTAGTTTTTGTGTCTCTTTCTTCTTCATGTCGTGCTTTGAGGGGGATGTGTGGTATAGTATTTGCAGAGGTGGCAGGGAATGTTGCATTTTGATGTGGCTGGTTTGAGGGGGTATTGTGCTTGCAGCTTTTTGTGGAGGTGGAAGGGAAAATGTTTTGTTAGAGAAATTTGATTTTTGAGATACATTTGTGTGTGGGGAAGGTTTTGAGGTGGATAGTGGTGTTGTAGCTGCTGTGTTGTCTGGTAATTTGGGTAGAGCGTGGGGAGTTGCGATGGGAAATTACAATTTGGGAACCTTGTGATCATACAATCACACCTTCCTGTTAGTTGCACTTACCTATAACCAATTCCTGCCTCAGGCAGTCACTGGGTGTGACCTCATGGAGCAGACAAAAGTGATTTTGAAGTCTGCACCCACCTGCACTTTGTGCAAAGAGCTCAGAAGACGGCCAAGGGTGGAGGTCAACTGAGTTGTATCATTCCATCCTGTTGCCACTTTCACAAAGGGCTGTTGGTGGTGAACTTCATTTTTTATGGTTTAAATCCTTTTATTGATTTTTAAGAACGGAGAACAACAGCAACCACCTACATCCATAGGCCGGTGGAGAATAATAACTGTTTCAAAGGTGAGGGAAGGAACTATAGAAGAGGGACAAATCATAAGACAGAAAAAGGGAAAGAAAGAGCTCGACAGCCAAAGATAGGGGTCACCACACTTGGGTGCATAACATCTGCAACTGTGTCCTGCACAACATAGTTAAGCAAATCTCTCCTCCGTGTAAACCGCCTGTGTGAGGCGGGGCACACTAGGTATACTGGACACGTCAGTTCGACAAACGCGCTTGCTAGGATTCTAATGGTTGAGCCCAATGTTCACATGTTTGTGCCGGAGGGAATTCCGGATGACCAATTAAAAGGGGTCAGAGGGGATATCGGTGGGAGAGTTGTCTATTTTCGTGCACCTTATTCCAAGCCCCCACTGTCGCTCTAGATATGGGTGAGATATATGCTCCAATAGGTCGGAATTTCTTTGGAAGCCACAGCACTCTCCACACATGAATCCCAGCAACTGAGCGATCAATGAAACACCAGTGTTTCTCAGATGCCGGTCTGTACCATTCTATCATGTAGTGAAGCTAAGCCGCCTGATAATATCTTTCCAAGTGAGGAACACCCAACCCCCCATCCTTTTGTTTTAGATAAGTCTGGCTACGAGCCATGCAAGCTTTCTTCCCATCCCATATGGAATCGCTTATAAAATGTTGTAATTTAGATAACACCGAGGGGGAGGGTTTTAAGGGCAGCGTCTGCATGACATATAAGATCCGGGGGGGGGGTAAGGTCATTTTAACCGCTGCCAATCTACCGAGCCAGGACAATGTGTACGCTTTCCAGTCCGAGAGTTCCGATCTCGTCATGGTAAGAAGGGTGGCATAGTTTTCTTGTGCCGACACTCAGGTGTGGAGAAGATCTGAAGGCCCGGGTATGCCACTCCTTTGGGAACCCCTCAAAGGGAAACATGCCCCACTGTCATAACCGGTCTGTCCTGGGGATCGTCAGGCTAAGGGCCTGCATTTTCTGCAGGTTGGCTTTGAAGCCTGAGGCCTTGCCAAAGTCTGCAATTTCCTGTAAAAGGTGGGGGGCAGGGATGTGAATGGTTGCATCAGAATCAATAGCACGTCGCCTGCATAAAGTGATATTTTGTGTTCCCTGTCTCCCATGTTTATCCTAGTTATACCGGTGTGTTGGTGAATATGCTCCACAAATGGTTCCATGTAGAGTGCAAATAAAAAAGGGGACAGGGGACACCCTTGTTGAGTTCCCTGAGAGATCCTGAAGGGGCTAGACGAGGTTCCGTTCACCCTGACCTTGGCCTGCGGGAGAGCATAGTTGCAGCTAACCTAGCATTAAAATCTCTTCCCAAGCCCAAATCTAGCAAGTACCACCTGCAAATAGGGCCAGTGTACCCTGTCAAAGGCTTTTTCGGTGCTGTGATTTATCAAGGATGTGGCAAATTCTCTTGGTTCCATCACTACAACTCCTCTCGAAGATGAGCCCTGACTGATCCGGGTCGATGAGGCCTTGGGTATAGGGCGCCAAGTGTGCAACCAGCACACTAGTAAACAATTTTACGTTGATGTTTAGTAGGGAAATAGGCCTATACGAGGCACATCTCCTCAGATCCTTGGCTTCAGGAGAACTACATTAGAGGCCATATGCATAGACGGCGTAAGACACCCGGTCTCGCTAAACACGTTGTAGAGGTGGGCAAGGGCAAGCATGAATAATTTATAAAATTCTGATGTAAAGCCGTCGTTCCTGGGAGCTTGCCCCGTAGGAAGCTCCCAGATGGTCCGGACTACCTTTTCGGGGTCAATATTGGCATCCAATTTAACCGCTTCTAGGTCTAGGAGTTGAGCCACCAGGGTCCCCGTTACCTAGTTTGAGGCCACCACCTCGTCCAGTGTCTCTGCAGTGTAAAGCGTGGTAGTAGAAACATTCGAATTCGCCCACTATAAGGTCATCAGTCCGCAATCCCCTCCCCTTCAGACCCTCGACCTCCACCACCTGAAGTTGATCCACTTGTGCTCGCAGTTTGTGTGCTAGCAATCTACCTGCCTTATTTCCCCCTTCGTAGTACTTTTGCCTATTGTGCAGGAGATTAAATTCCGCCCAGTCAATGTCCAGTGCCTTCAATTGTTTCCGCGCCACCGTAAGCTGACGTCTGGCCTGCGTAGAGCCCGTGCGTTGATGAACCCCTTCTGGTTCTAGTTCTTTAACCGTACCTTCTAATCGTTCCCGGTTGGCCCTCCTTTCTTTGCTTAGTCTAGCTGCAATAGCCAGGAACTGCCCCCGGAGGACTGCCTTTAATGTATACCACAATAGTGTAACTGGTGTAGAGCCATCATCGTTTATTTCCAGGAAATCCTGAATGGATTTCCGAATCTCCACAACATTGGGGTCGCATGTGTGTAGTCTGTGGTTCAATCGCCACCCCTTTTGAGGAGCCGGGCCCCTTGGCAACCTCAATAAGAGCGTGAGAGGGGAGTGGTCTGACAATGCTGCCACTCCTATCTCTGCTGCTACGGTGGCCTGTGACATGCGAGAGGAAGTCTGAAAGAGGTCTAAGCGAGTGTAAGTCTGGTGTACTGCTGAGAAAAAGTGTACTCTCTGGCAAAAGGATTATACAAGTGCCATATATCCTCCAGGCCCACTTCCGTCAATCAGTTGTGCATGGATTCTGAGAACGCCCCAGTCCTTCCAACTCTCAATGCGGATCTATCCATCTGTGGATCATGTACCATGTTATAGTCCCCACCTATTACTAAGTCCTCATCTGGGGAGGCCAAGACCTTGCCCAGAGCATTCCTAAGGAAGGCTTCCTGTGAGTCATTGGGTGCATATATGGAAGCCATAGTATAAGCGTGATTCCCAACTTCCACTTGCAAGGATAGCAGCCGGCCCGGGCTTGAGTCAAAAGAACCTTCCCTGGAAAATATGTGGTAAGCAGAATGGCCACCCCGGCCCGTTTACCCAGGGTGGATGAAAAGTATTGACGATCGAAACACCTTGATCTGAGGCGCTTCCAGTCAGAGCGCAATAGATGCGTTTCTTGCAAGAGGCATACATCACATTTAGTTTCCCTGGGAAATGTAAGCAAGGCCAACCGCTTTGCCGGGGCGTTAAGGCCTCGAACATTGAGGCTCAATATCTTAAGAAGGTGTTCGTGCATGTCTATTGTACGTAGCTAACCTGTAGCTAACCTGTGTGTAGAACCTGTGTGTAGATCACTAAACTCTCCCAGAGCAGAGAGCCTGAGTGTGTGGCTGGAAGAACAACTTGATGAGAGAAGAAAGGGGCTGTCGAGCGAACAAAGGAGAAGAGGCCTACCGGACCCCAATTAACAGTACAGTCCCCAGTGGGTGCAGTTGAAAAAGACGCAAGGGCCTCCCATAGACACCTATTAGGAGGGAGTACACCAAGCTCCAATCCCGCTAATAAACACTCCCATCGCACAGAAGTGCAAGTCAGTAAAGAAAAAGAGGGAACCAGGATTGGGGAGATTACTCCCATAGAGTGTACTGCTGCTTCCTCCATTGCATCCTGTGGGAGGCCTGTATAGCAGCATTGTATCATACCCATCAGGCATACAGCAACAGTTCCTCTGATAGGCTGGGTGGGGAGGAAGTAGGAAACCCGATAAAATAGAACATTAACAAATAAACCACTTTTATAACAATGATCCCATAGCTGGGAAAAGGTATCACCAGATAAGGTGGTCAGCCTGGCGTCCAGCCCTCTCCATGTTTCAGGTATGATGTAAAGATGTAGGCCCCGCCAGGCAAGGCCAACGCAGATGAAGATCTCCAGCCTCCCCTCCCAGTGAAGTGATGAAAGAGGCACCAGGCCAGCACTAACATGGGCCTATGATCCCCCGACCTCTGACACTTCCTCACATTGCTGGAGTTGCCGCAGGAGCGCTTCCCTTTCCTTGGTACTTTTAGACTCCGATGGCTTCGTCATAAGGTCCAAGCCGCCTGTCTCCTGTTTGTGCCATCGTACTCGCCATCTGAAGTTATGTCGGAACCCAGGACAGACTTTGCTTCCTCCAACGTGCAGATCACATGTATTTATTGGTTCCATAGGAAGTTCAGCTGAAAAGATTGGCCCCACTTATATTGAACTTCTTCTCCCTCAGAAAGGTGGTGGCCAGCCGCAAAGCCCTGCGTCTTTGGAGGGTAAGTTGAGAGAGGTCCTGGAAGATTCCAACCTGATCCCTTGAAAGGATATACCAGACATGTATTGTGTCTCCGCTATGATCTTTTTCTTTTGTGTGTAGGAGTGTAGACAGGTGAAAATGTCCTGTGGCCATCCCGGCCCCGCGGCTCGACGCCCAGCCCTGCGGATGCGGTCTGGAGGGATGTCTTTATCTCGTAGCTCCAGTGCCACCTGCTTAAAGAGCCGCACCACTAGGTCCTCCAGTCAATCCGCATCTGCCTGAAGTGGAACCCCCTTGATTCGAATGTTGGAGCATCTGGATCTGTTTTCCAAATCCTCCAGATGGTAGCATAGCTCCTCGTTCCTGGCCCTCAGCTCCAGTAGTTCACACGCATGGTCTTGGAGTTCTTCTTCTCTGCCATCCCCCATTCTTTTCAGGGCATCCACCCTGTCCCTCGGCTCTGACAAATCCGTTTTGAGGAATCTAATGTCTGTGACTACTTCCTGGCACTGGGCCGCAAAGTCGTCCCACAGAGTTCCAAACAGCTGTTCCAAAAACTGGCAAGTGACCGGTTCCTCAGGATTAGCTACGTCCGCATTTGGGGTCACATCACTGGGAGATGCTCTAGGTGTAGAGTCAGTGCGCACTTCATTTTTCTTGGTGCTGGATTTGCCAAGGGAGAGCTCCTTTATGGAGGCATCCTTCTTCACCTGACCTGAGGCCACTGTGTAGGGGTCCGAAAAGAGTAGGCGCAGTCGCTGGCACCTGTCCTGGACACTCCCTATGTGCAACTGATTCAAAGGCAACTGGCGTCGGTGGGTCGCAGCTGCAGCCGGGCCCGGGGGTAAACGCTAGCCCTGCACGCTTTAGGCCTCTACATGGACCCCCACCTCAGCACACAAACTTCGTTTTTTAAATACTGGTAACTACAGTATTTGCGAAGGTGTCCACAATTAATACAAATCCATCTTATTTGTACACTTACTCCAACTTGTTTTGTAATAACTGATAACATGCAAATAGAGTGCAATGATGATTCGAAATGCTTGTGAATATCCTAAAGATCAAATCTAGCAGTTTTATGAAATTTCCAATGACCACCTACTTACCACTTTAATGTGAATGCCCATTTTCTCATTTCTAACTCTAAATATCCCTTGGGGAGAGGATGTGTCCTAACGGCTAGGGAGGTCGACCACAAACCTGGGGAACCGGGTTCGAGTCTCGGCAACAACGTTCAACATCCTGCGATTCTGGGCAAATCACTTAATCTCCCCGTGCCTAACAAAAAAAAATGAATGTGTCCTTGTGTAAGGCAATTGGTGCTCATGTAAAGGGCTCTGATACCTTCGGGTCAAGTATGCGCTATATAAAACTCCCCCAAAAATAAAATAACTCCAGAAAACATGCCTGTCTTGCATCATTTCCTTGATCTACATCTGCCATTTACACCTGTTCAGGGAACTCGAATGTAACTATGGATAACTTAAGTGACCACAATAGGATGTGAATCTGGCTCTGTTTGCTCATCTGATATTCGTAATGCCCAAGATGACAAAACGTTTCCCAAAATTCCATCTAGCAATTAGTCTGTCAGTCTTTGAGATCCCTTATGTTAAGTAGAGCAATGGAAGCATAACTTGGGCATGAGAAACTAGACAATAGAGTAAGGGTGTGATTGTTGTTCTGACCATCTCTGTTGAAAGTAGCAGAATTTTTGGATATGTATTTTAGGATACTGATATCTGCTTTATCAAAAACCTGAGATGCCCATAACAGAAAAATACTGGCCCCATAGCGATAGTTTTTTTTTTACCCATGGACGACATCGCCCCTTTGACAAAGAATGAAATAATGGTTTCCCTCTCCATGAGTGTGGGTACTAAAATAGGCTACTAGGAGTGTTTTAACGCACACCTTTGTCATTCTTGCCAGATGCTGCGCAGGAGAATCCGGCAGAAATGACATCACTCACCACAGAAGAGCTAGGGAGTGCTGTCCATCCCAACAAAGGGACTTACTTTTTAAGCACTGGCTGGGTTCAACTGGCACCTTTCCAATGCACATCTACGGGTTTTTGGCAACATTCTATTTACGCTGGTATAATCTTGTGTATTTTCCAACATTTTGCATGTTACTTTTTACGTGAAATGCCTAAGATTATGCCATGTTGTGTAATTGATATGTCGTTTTGGTAAAAAATCGTATGTCTGGAGCACAGGAACAACATGAAACAACAGAACGCAACTAGCTGTTGTTAACTTCACGTGCAAAACTGTGCTAATATTCTTTTTAGCATGAAGTGCACATTTCACAATGAAAAAAACAAAAAATGCCAGACTGGCATTTAACATAGTTTCAAGTCATTATGCATATTATTTGGGGCATTTTGTGTAATTTCCGCAACGGAAATTACATGAATTTCGTCGAGTCCTAGTTTTGAGGATTTGTTTGTCTCTCCACTGCAGAAAACCACACCGAGTAAGACTAACATACAGTTAATCAACATTTAGAATGGGTGACGTTGTTCATGCAAGTCCCATAGCATTGATCACTCCAGAAAAATGCTCAAAAAAAGGTAAGCAACTATTGGATTAAAGCCTGGTGATTTTTCCCTGGATCATCGTTCAGAGCTAATAGATTTGGAATTGTATTTGCACTGGGTATGCACTCATGCAAATTTAGTCTCACCTGCCCCGTGTTGTGTTCTGTTTACAAGGGAAACTTGCCAGAAGCCCAGATCTGTCACATCCACAGACCCTTTTCTAGTGGGCAGTATGCTTGCAATTTTAAGGCATGGGCAAAGTGGGCTCTAGCCCAGGGCCCCAGCCTTTTAGGCGGGGCTCTGATAGACCCAGCAGTGTTCTGCAGAGTCTTGCCCTCATGACCTTGAATAATTCTTAAACAAATTGTTTTAAATACCGTTTCCTTTAATTTATTTCTAATGTGTGAGAGTCTATTACAAACATTTTCCAGAGAAATGTTGCGTTTATGTTTCCTGCAACATCAATAAAACGATTCTTTTAGATCAAAACAGGAACTCACATATGAGAAATGGTAGGACATCACAGAGATTATTTTCAGTGATATTAGTGAGATGCTGCTGTGTTGCAATATTGAAATCACAAGTCATTATCCCTGAATAGAATTTGGACGAGTGTGCCTGTGCACTGTCCGTGACCTGGCCAAAGAAGGCATGAAACAGATATAATTGAATTATAAATTCAAAGCTGTTCTGAACAGAGGCCCCTAAAATCCATTTTGCCATGGCCCTCGAACTCCTTAAAATGTCCCTGCTTGTGCATTGCAGCGACTAAACATCAGCGGCTGCTAACGGACGGGGGTGGTAGGGGGGCGGGGGGGGGGGTTAATTAATAAATATTAAAAACACCTTCGAACGGTCGGCAGGCCGCCGCCTTCCCTGCGTCTCTTCCTTCTTCCTCTGCACTCCGGCCAGCAGCAGGAAGCACCCGGCACACAGACTCCCCAGGGCCAATCACAAAGCTGCAATGCAGCGTTGTGATTGGTCTGAGCGCCGGATCGGCGCTCATACTTGAACAGGGAGCCTGTGCATGTTCCTGACCAGGCTTTGTAATGCAGCCTGGTAGGAACATGCTAAGTGCACATGAACTGTTCGGTCGGCCCAAGAGGGCCGGCCAAACAGTTCATGCGCACTTTTTCTGGGCCGACCAAATAGTTCATGCGCACTTTGGGAGTGCAAACCACTCCTCTCCTGGTCAGCCCCGCCCGCCCCACACTGCACATAGGCTGCATTCAATAGGAAAAATAAAATGACAATAAGAATACGTTATTGTCATTTTATTTTTCCTTTTTGTGCAGTGGGGAAACAGTGCTCCGCCTTAGCGGAGGAACCGCCTTTGCTAAACATGCTTGCAGCAGCCTACAGCTCCTTTCTTAATGAGATACCAGCTCCTTTTCAGAAGCCTGGACCTCTAAATTATGGTGTTCTTAGTTGACTCGCTGGCTCTTTTTATGAACTGCAGGGACTCTGGATGGAAAAACACCTTTTCTCTATCGCCATTTCGCTTTCTCCCAGCTAAGTGGCTAAAGTCGTCGTCGTCCACCATTGCAGCCTGCCCCCATACTGCTTCCCCTCCCTCCCATCACTTAGAACACTTTTACAATTTTACTGAAGCAAATGACTCAGCTGCCAGAACAGTTTACCACTGCTGCCCTTGAAGTTTCTCACACGCAAATACACACTGTGGAATGCTGTCACATTCGGTTCGCCCATGTCTCCTCAGTTCTGCTCTGCTGATGGAGTCGTCTGTATTTTTCCCTGTATGAAACCTCTTACAGCTTTGTCCTCTTCTGTGAGAGTCTGTGTGCCCTTGCTGTGCCTCTCCTTGCCATTAGGTTTGTAGCTAAATAGCTAATATTAGTAATTTCTCTTTGAAAGTTTATTTTTAAGTAAAATTGTGATGGTTGTGTTCTTTGTCGAATGCATTGGGGGACAGGCACACGTCCAAAGTTTGAAGGAACTCAAAAGCTGCTGAGTAGGAGTTGCTTCCGTGGTCTTCGGCAATAGGCAAAACAGTTGTACTTGGAAGTTGTCTAGTTTCAAGGAGCACACGAGTAAATGGTATGGCAATTCTGCAATGCACAGCACATTCACCCTATTGGAGTATACCTTAACGCCAAAATGTGTCTTTAATTTCTCAAAACTTAAAAAATAGTTCCATTGTTCGTAGCACCTGAATTTAGTAATGTAATAAGAAGTGGATTAGTACAAGAAACAAAAACTGTCACTTAGAAACAGCATTCGTTGCAAACAAACTAACCAACCTTTTGATATATTTTTCTCTCTCATTTCAAGCGTGTGAATGCCCTCACATCGGCAATAATTGTGACCCGGAGAGCGGACGCTGTGTTTGTCCCCCAAACACCATTGGCGAGAGTTGTGATAAATGTGCACCAAATTACTGGGGCCACAGTTTTGTCGGCGGGTGCAAGGTGAGTGTACCGCTATCTTCTAACTCTTCACGGGGGGTAAAATGTTGCGCTGACAGGCCCTGGAAGGTTGAATGGCAGCACTTCCGGCTGTGTCTGTAAATGTTCCTATCGATCCGACAGGTAAAATGCAGATCTCTCAGAAAAGTTGAAATATTGTCTGTCAGGAGCAGCCAGGCCTTGACAGAGGAATGTGAAAAATCTCTTAGGCATTCTGGTTTTGTTCGCTTTTAAAAAGTGAGAAGCATTTTCCTACATTTTTGCATGAATAGTTGCTCACTCGTGCCCCCGCATTAATAGATGTTAACATCTATTCATGCTGTAATTACATCAATAACTGCAGCCTTGATAGCAGTAAGGTGAGCTAGGCTTCGCATAATAACTCACGTCCCACAACTTCTTTATTTAGCAAAAAAGGCCACTTTATTAAGAGAGGTGCATAGCATAACTTTAAATAACAAAACATTAACAATTAGATCATAAGGCAATCCCCAAATCAGCTTAACATAGCTTCAAACAGAACCCCCAATGGTGATCAATCATATTCAAAAGAACTGTACTCATGTTAAAGAAACCCCCTTCATTTTCCTTCCCTTTCCCCATGTTCTGTTCCCCCCACCGAGGGATGGATAAGCCCGCTCAAGACTGTCCACCCCCCCCAAAAAACTCTGCCTACCTAATCTACACGAAGAAAACGATACCTATCTTATAGTGGCAGCAATTCTAACTGTAGTTTCAGCACAACTTAAGGCCTGTGAATAAAAATGTTTGTCAGGAAAAAACAAAGAAAATTGGGGGTGGGACAATGAATAATTCATTACCTGCCCGACGCCCTCCTTCGCGAGTGTTTTCCCGCACCGCCAAACCTCTATATATAGAGTCCCTCACACGCCCGGCCTTTCTTAACGATTCCCTGATTGCACCTGGTGGCCCGTTCTACTGTGCGAAAATACCCAGGGGGAGACCGGCTCGCACCCTGCTCCCCCTGGGTCCCCCCGTCTCCTAAATTATATTTTTTATGTGGTATGTTCCTCTGATTTAGCATGCTTTGGAATATCAGTGTGATCCTCTGTTGTTCTTTGCTCCTGCACAAAAAGCAGCACTGCTAACTTCTGATTTCAGCCTTGGAAGTGGTCTCGCGCTCTAGCCGCCATTTTGCTGCCTATGTATGTTTTGTGAATGTCCAATAGTCTTGCAGCTCAGCGGAAACTCGAACACCTGCAGTCACAATGAAATATCAGCCACATCTCCGCTTTTAGCATGTGTCTGCTAATCCAGGCCTGGCAAGGTGGAAATGGCCCTCTCCACTGAGCTATTACCATGGCAGCTCCAGTCATAACTCAAGGGCGGGAGAAGGTGGCATAAAATTGCCTTCTTGCAAAAACAAGCATTACTTTTCACTGTAATGTACCTTTCGGTATTGAAAAAATTGTGATCTCAGCACGAAGGCACAATGAGCTCCGTAATAAACTTCATCCTCGGAACTATTTGTTTGAAGTATCTAATAAATAAAGAAGACATTCATATGCGATACACCCTCAAACTGCTTCAAATAAAGCTCTACTGCTGCAAAGCTATGGGAACAATATTAAAGGCACGTCCAATCCCGGCCTTTATGTGTTTTTCCTCCTTTCTGAGATTGGTTCTTCATTTGCATACTTTGGAACCCTTCATTTGCATATTTCAGTTTTCCTCACATTGTGCTAGAGGGAGAGCTCAATGGGTGGAACGTTTGCAGCTGAAGCAACGCAGAGATCAGTAGGTCACAAGTGCGAACTCTGTCCAGGCAGACTCAGTCTGGAATACTTACAAAGGCCAGAAAAGTGAGTACCATAAATTGGATAATAGTGAGATATTTCCTTACATTTCTTTATTAGTTTTTATCGAGCATAGTAAAACAGAAAACAGAATAGGTAATGTCCAAATGGTACATATAGCAGCCTTCAACATAAAAGTAAGCAACCAAGTAGCCTATAATGTTTCCAATAGAAATCCTTCTTTTTCCAGAATCAGTTCTATTTATCTTGTTTCTTTCCAACAGTATGTAGTATCTATCTATCTATCTATCTATCTATCTATCTATCTATCTATCTATCTATCTATCTATCTATCTATCGATCTATCTATCTATCGATCTATCTATCGATCTATCTATCTATCTACGTATCTGTCTATCTATCTGTCTGTCTGACTGTCTATCTATCTATCCGTCAGTGTGTATATCCTCCGTCTGTGTGTCTGGCTGTATACATATATATATAATATGATATATATCTATATTCACTGAAAAAACCATAGGTTTCAGGGACGTTATAGTTAGAAATTAGCATTTAAAAAACCTTACAAATTCACTGAAAAAACCATAGGTTTTAGGGACAGTTATAGTTAGTTGGACATTGCACTCATACAAAACCCGTGAAATTCCCCCGTTATAGTTAGTTCAGGTAACTATAACTCGCGCCCCGCAATGCACTGCTGATGACGTCACATATTACATCACTCATGACATGGTCAGTGACATCACTGATGACATCACTGATGACATCTCAAATGACATCACTGATGACATCATCCATGTGATAATTTGATGCATTTTCACACACCCTAATATAACCTTTCATACACCCACTCTAAATTACAGACTGCCATTCTCAAAACCATAGACACTCCAACACCAATAACTACATACCCACTCACTGATTCTTAGGTCTACACACACATCCACTCACTCACCCGTACAGTCACTCATACTTACATTCACTCAGTACAGGACTATCATATGCACTCATACACCTATATAGACACTCACACACCGCCACTCATCCATAGAGGTACTCACATACCTAGTCAGTCATGCAAATAATTAATCACACTCCCATTTACTCACCTATACAGTTATACACACACAAGCTCACTTACTCATACAAATACTAGCACATTCTTACGCTCTTATACAATCACTGATACAAGCACACACTCATCCATACAGCCACTCTCACAGTCACACACTCTCACTTATAGCCATTTAAATACTCCAACACACATATATACTGCCTTTCACATATATAGTTACTCACACATGTACCACTGAGATATACATTCACTCACCAACAAACCTATACTCACACTCACCCACCCATACAGCCCTTCACAGATGCACACTTGAAACAATGCACCCAGTAAATCACCCACTCACACATCTATGCACAGAGTCACACACACCCCACCCACACAAACACTCAGGCACCCATACAGATACTCAGACAACCAATCAATAACCCATGTAGACACTCATGTAGCTATTCACAAACCCATGCAGCCGCTTACACACCAACAGACAGACGGATACAGACATTCACACAGTTTAGTCACTAACCCATGCATTCAGTAAGATACGTTTAATCACTCACTTGAGTCAGTCACGCACCTACTAAATCATCCATTCAGACACTTATACACCCAGTCATTCTTCAATACGCCTTTCCCTATATATATTAAACATATTTAAACTTTACAGAAACACACAGTCACTGGATGATGTCATCAGTGATGTCATTTGAGATGTCATCAGTGATGTCATCAGTGATGTCACTGACCATGTCATGAGTGATGTAATATGTGACGTCATCAGCAGTGCATTGCAGGGGCGCGAGTTATAGTTACCTGAACTAACTATAACGGGGAATTTCACGGGTTTTGTACGAGTGCAATGTCCAACTAACTATAACTGTCCCTAAAACCTATGGTTTTTTCAGTGAATTTCAAAGGTTTTTTAAATGCTAATTCCTAACTATAACATGTCTGAAACCTATGGTTTTTTTCAGTGAATTTCAAAGGTTTTGTAAGTGACAATTTTTAAATGTATTAATTGTTATATTTATTTTTTTGATACTGATTTACTACATTTTTTTAAACTATTTATTTTTAGATATTTTATTTTTTAAATTACATTGTAATTACATTATACATTACATTACAAAATATACTTTCTCAGAATGAATTACTTTAGTTTAAATACTTTGCAAATAGGCAATAGACTTTTAAGTACAGTAGTTACAGTTGTTGCAATGGGCAACACAATTTCAAACACAATGCAACATTGAGCTCAATGTGAATTTCAAGTTAAATGCAATTAGTTACTTTATGGATTACTTTTCTAACCACAGGACTGGATCCTAGATTCAATCATGGGACATCTCCTGTAAACAGTTGAGTAAAAGCGTTTTGGTTACAGTAGTGATTTTTAAGGAATATTATTGTATTTTAAAAGTTGACACTTAGAAACTTTTTCACATAGAATCACCAATGTTATCCTATGGGAGGAAATTCACTTAGCAGGTAAGTAGTGTTATCGTTACTTTTTCTTACTCAGTGGTGGATCCTGGATCCAGCACTGGTGCATCTCCTGTAAACAGTTGAAAGAATGCGATTAAGTCATACAGGCGATTTTTAAGGAATATTTGTAGTTTGTGAAAATCGACACTTTGAAACTTTTCTGCTGAAAACCCTGACAATGGATTGCTATGGAAGGAAATACAAGTTACTGGTAAATACGGTTAGAATTACTTTTCAGGGTCAGTGCTGGGCTAAAAGATGCAGCACTGGGTTCTCTCCTAATAACAGGTGAGTAAATCGGAATTCGTAGTTCGGCTGATTTTAGAGGAATTTTATAAAGTTCAAAAACACCACACTTAGAAGAATTTCCAAGTGAAACCAGTCAATGTTAGCCTATGTAAGGAAATTCAAGTTACTGGTAAGTACGGTTAGAATTACTTTTCAGGATCAGTACTGGGCTCAAAGATGCAGCACTGAGGTCTCTCCTGATAACAGGTGAGTAAATTGGAATTCGTAGTTCGGCTGATTTTAGAGGAATATTATAAAGTTACAAAACTCCACACTTGGAAGAATTTCCAAGTGAAACCAGTCAATGTTAGCCTATGGAAGGAAATTCAAGTTACTGGTAAGTACGGTTAGAATTACTTTTCAGGATCAGTACTGGGCTCAAAGATGCAGGACTGAGGTCTCTCCTGATAACAGGTGAGTAAATCGGAATTCGTAGTTCTGCTGATTTTAGAGGAATATTTGTATGTTTCAAAAATCGACACTTAGAAACTTTTTCAGCAAAAAGCAGGCAATGAAATCCTATGGAAGGAAATTCAAGTTACTGGTAAGTACGGTTAAAATTACTTTTCAGGATTAGTACTGGGCTCAAAGATGCAGCACTGTGGTCTCTCCTGATAACAGGTGAGTAAATCGGAATTCGTAGTTCGGTTGATTTTAGAGGAATATTATAAAGTTCCAAAACTCCACACTTAGAAGAATTTTCAAGTGAAACCAGTCAATGTTAGCCTATGGAAGGAAATTCAAATTACTGGTAAGTACGGTTAAAATTACTTTTCAGGATCAGTACTGGGCTCAAAGATGCAGCTCTGAGGTCTCTCCTGATAACAGGTGAGTAAATCGGAATTCGTAGTTCGGCTGATTTTAGAGGAATATTTGCACAATGGTGAAGGAAGGGGGTGGGGCCTGAGGTGACATGTCTGCAAACACGCCCTGTGGCGCGTTTTAAGTTGGAGAATTAAATCCTCCTTAATCCCGAGGGTCCCTAGGGGCCATCTAGCCCACCAGGAACCTCCAGTATGCGCCAGGGGGCTGCGTTGCAGAGAGGTGTACAGAGGCCATGCCCCTTTTTACAACACTCTGCAACGCAGCTCCGTGGCGCTTACTGGAGGTACCTGGTGGGCTAGTTGGCCCACAGGGACCCTCAGGATTGAAGAGGATTTCATTCCCCATCTTAAAACGCGCCACGGGGCCTGTTTGCACACATGTCACCTGAGGCCCCGCCCCCTCCCTTCACCACTGTGCAAACACGCCCCGTGGCGCGTTTTAAGTTGGGGGATTAAGTCCCCTTGAATCCTGAGGGTCCCTGGAGTCCAACTAGCCCACCATGTACCTCCAAAAAGCGCCACAGAGCTGCGTTGCAGAGAGGTGTAAAAAGGGGCGTGGCCTCTGTACACCTCTTTGCAACGCAGCCCCTGGCTCATACTGGAGGTTCCTGGTGGGCTAGTTGGCCCCCAGAGACCCCCAGTATTCAAGGGGAATTCGTTCCCCATCTGCAAACGCGCCAGGGGGCGCGTTTGCAGACTGCTGCAGAGAGGGGGCGGGGCCTCCGGCACGATGCCGGTCTTTTTTTTTTTTTTTTGTATGGGAGGGGGGCTGCGTGGCCCCCCTTCCCTTGGCCACTTTTGGCCCCGGGGACCCCATCCCCCGGGGCCTGATGATTTTCTTTTTTTTTTTTTTTTTAAACAAAACGGGAAGGGGGCCGCGTGGCCCCCCTTCCCTGGGCCTCTATTGGCCCCGGGGACCCCATCCCCCGGGGCATGCCCACTGTTTTTTTTTTATTTACATTTTTGGAGGGGGGCTGCGTGGCCCCCCTCCTCAGGCCATTTAAGGCCCCGGGGACCCCATCCCCCGGGGCCGGCCTTAACGTTTTTTTTTTTTTTTTTTAAATTTTCTTTATGGGGAGGGGGGCTGCGTGGCCCCCCTCCCAGGCCACTAATGGCCCCGGGGACCCCATCCCCCGGGGCCTGGCCTCTGGTTGGGGACTGTGGGGGGGTCCCCAATCCCCCCACAGTCCCGCCGGCTCCCCGCGTCCTACGGGAGCCGGCATTGCTTTTCCATAAGGGGAGCTGCTGACATGCAGCTCCCATTATGGAAAAGCAATTCTGCTTTGCTTCATTGAAGCAAGAGCAGGTTTCCTTGCTCTCGCTTCAATGAAGCAAAGCAGTTTGCAATGACAGGACGGGAGCCGCGAGGCTCCCGTCCTGCCATTGCAAACAGCAGTGTCCCGGGGTGGGCACCCCGGGACACTGCAGGAGCCGGCCCTGGGGGTGGCGGTCCCCAGGGCCACCACAGGCTCCAGGAGGGGGTCGCGCAGCCCCCTCCCATGTCTTTAAAGCCCCGGGGAGGTGGTGGTCCCCGGGGCTTCGAGGGTCCGAAACAGACCCCCACATTTATTTTGTTAGTGCCCCGGGGAGGTGGCAGTCCCCGGGGCATGTGGGGGGGCTTGAGCCCCCCCACACAGGTAGTATTAATTTTTAAACAAGAAGCCCGGGGGTGGCGGTCCCGGGGCTGCGGGAGGGCCGAGAGCCCTCCCGCACCATTATTTTAAAGCCCGGGGGTGGCGGTCCCGGGGCTTAGGGGCCTTAGAGGCCCCCCACATATTATAAATAACCCCCGCATGCCCCCGGGACTTGGCCCACCCGGGGCCAATTAACAACGAAGCGCGGGAGACCGCGCTTCGTTTTTTCTCGGCGGGATTCGCGCACCCTAAGCGCATCCCGCCGATTTTTCTTAAAAAATCTTTTTTCTGCCCAGGGGTCCTTGTGGGACCCCTGAGCAGACCTAGGGGGTCAGGGTGTTTCTACCCTGCCCCCTTTTTGTGCTTTGTGCACTTGTTTCTGTCCCTCGGTTCTACCGAGGGACAAAATGGCTGCCAACACTTCCTGATTTGGAGTGTTGACAGCCAATTAGCATGCAGCTCGTGATCGGGAGGGTACGCGGACCCTACTCGGCCATAGATATATATGTGACTTTACTTTTGATTTTCTCAGGAACTACTGAACTGATTTACACCATTTAAGCAAAAGGCACAACACTGAACCAAGGGCTACCTCTTTGCCAAATTTGGTGTAATTCCGTTCAGCAGTTCGGGCTGTAGCCGCGATGAACGGTTGCTATGGAAAAATGAATGGGGAAAACGCGTTTTGGGACCCCCCTTTTTTCTCGGCCCCCGCTTGACCTATCACCCCGAGACTTTCAGGATAGGAGCGGACCGGAGCGCCCCAACAAGTTGGAAGCTTTCGCGAAGATTCGTCAACCGGCGCCAACGTTATTTCAAATAGAATGTTGCGGATTTCCTATGGAAAATAGGTCCTAACTATAACTATCTACTGGCGACTGCCAGTAGATAATATATCCATATATATATATATATATATATATATATATATCCAACAATCTTCGCTCCTCCACACAGCGACAGAATTCACGGCACCACAAAGAGAGGATCATTTTTAAAAGTGTTTATTTAACACACCATAGTGCAAATCAAAAAGTTATGGACGGTCTACGCGTTTCGGCTCCCAGCCTTCTACTGGACCATCTATATATGCTGAGAAAAAAATATATATACTAAAAAAAACAAAAGTTACAGAGACTTTATAGTTAGGGTCAAGTTTCACTCGCACATAACCAGAGAAATTCAGCAGTTATAGTTAGCTGACCTAACTATAACTTGTGCCCCACAATGCAATGCTTATTACATCACATATTACTTACATCACTCATGACATGGTCAGTGACATCACTGATGACATCTCAAATGACATCACTGATGATATCACTGATGACAATATCCACAGAATCTCTGACGCACCCACTCACACCCCCAAATAACCTATCATACACCCACTCCAACTTCCACACTACCATTCTCAAAACCATTGACACACCCATACTAGTACTTACACACCCACTCACTGATTCATAGTTCTACACACACATCCACTCAGTCACCCATACAGCCACTCATACACCAACTCACTCACTATTGCAGACACTGATATATCCACTCATACACCAATACAGCCACTCACACAGTCAGTCACTCATAGAGCTACTCACACACCTACTCACTCACCTAGAGAGTCAATCACACAGCCATTTACTCACCTATACAGTTATACACACACACACCCACTCACTTATTCATACAGATACTAACACATACTCACTCACCTATACAGTCAGACATAAGCACACACTCACCCATACAGCTACTTTAACAATCCCTCACTCACACATAGTCACTCATATACTCCAACATTCGCCTATAGTGCCTTTCACATATCCAGTTACTCACCCATATACCACTGACACATTCATTCACTCACTGACTCAGCTATACACACACTCAGTCACCTATACAATTCCTCACTTATGCACTCACTAACCCATATAGTCACTGACTCACCCACTCACTCATCCATGCAGGCAGTCTCACACCCTCTCATCTAGCCACACAGACACTAATACACCCATACAGGTACTTAGACACCCAATCAATCACCCATACAGCCACTCACGTACCCACTCACAAACCCATACAGCCACTCAGACACCATCTGACATACTGATACAGACATTCTCAAAACCTAGACACTCACCCATACATTGACGAAGACACCTAATCACTCACTTATACAGCCAGTAATGCACCCACTGATTCATCCATACAGGCACTCATACACCCACTGATTCATCAATACACCTTGGTATGTATATTTAACAGGTATAAACATTTTAAAAACACTCACAGTCACTGGATTATGTCATGAGTGATGTCATTTGAGATGTCATCAGTGATGTCACTGACCATGTCATGAGTGATGTAATATGTGAGGTCATACAATTGAAAAGACAAACCCCTAGGCAATGACACTATCTGACTATGACTAGACCATTATTTCAGATGACATGATATTGTGAGCTCAGTGTAACTAGAACCAGACAGTTTAATTAAAAAGTGTTCATTACTTTATTTCAAAATCATTTAAAAATTATTATAAGCCATGTATCATGGGCATGATATAGCAGATACATCTGTTACCATAAAATACACATATGGATATATAACCGACAATTGACAATAACAAATATCAGACAGGCATGTACCTACAATACATCTACAAAATTACATAATAACAAGACAACATATATATAAGTAAACTTGTGGCATAGACCGAGTCTTCTACGCGAGTTTCGGCGCATGCTGCGCCTTCATCAGGAAAGCCACACAAATGTTTGAACGTGCAATGCTAAAAAGGTATCCTCAGCTGACGTGAAGGCGTCAGAATGATGTGATTCAAAGGAGGAGTACCATAGGGCAACAGGTAGAAACTTGTGTGCCTGGACTGGAATCTTGAGTCCCAAGGAGAAATATAGTATCCTAATGTAATCTGAATTTAAAGGGAAGAAAATATGGTGTCTGACAATGTAACTTCCAAATGAAGATGATAAAATATGAACGGGGCCGCCACAATCTCCAGCGATGTGGTGTATACAGGTATTATGGGCTCGACACATGAGTGTGGTTCGACCATCTGTTTGCGGGATTTGTTCATGACATAAGGACAGCAATTGAGCCCATAATACCTGTATACACCACATCGCTGGAGATTGTGGCGTCCCCGTTCATATTTTATCATCTTCATTTGGAAGTTACATTGTCAGACACCATATTTTCTTCCCTTTAAATTCAGATTACATTAGGATACTATATTTCTCCTTGGGACTCAAGATTCCAGTCCAGGCACACAAGTTTCTACCTGTTGCCCTATGGTACTCCTCCTTTGAATCACATCATTCTGACGCCTTCACGTCAGCTGAGGATACCTTTTTAGCATTGCACGTTCAAACATTTGTGTGGCTTTCCTGATGAAGGCGCAGCGTGCGCCGAAACTCGCGTAGAAGACTCGGTCTATGCCACAAGTTTATTTATATATATGTTGTCTTGTTATTATGTAATTTTGTAGATGTATTGTAGGTACATGCCTGTCTGATATTTGTTATTGTCAATTGTCGGTTATATATCCATATGTGTATTTTATGGTAACAGATGTATCTGCTATATCATGCCCATGATACATGGCTTATAATAATTTTTTAATGATTTTGAAATAAAGTAATGAACACTTTTAATTAAACTGTCTGGTTGTAGTTACACTGAGCTCACAATATCATGTCATCTGAAATAATGGTCTAGTCATAGTCAGATAGTGTCATTGCCTAGGGGTTTGTCTTTTCAATTGTATATTTGCCCTGCCCTAGGAATCTATATTTACGTCGCAGGGGGTCCTTGTTATTTACATTCATATGTGAGGTCATAAGCAGTGCATTGCGGGGGTGGAAGTTATAGTTAGCTCAGCTAACTATAACTGCTGAATTTCTCTGGTTTTGTACGAGTGAAACTTGAGCCTAACTATAATGTCTCTGTAACCTTTGTTTTTTTTCAGTTAGCTTCTAAGGTTGTTTCAATTCCATTTCCTAACCATAACGTCCCTGTAACCTTTGTTTTTCAGTGAAGGTCTAAGGTTTTTAAATTCTATTTCCTAACTATAACGTACCTGTAACCTTTTTTTTTTTTTCCAGTGAATTTCTAAGGTTTTTCAAATTCTATTTCCTAACTATGATGTCAATGTAACCTATGATTTTTTTCTTTCATTTTTAAGGTTTTTCAATTGTATTTTCTATCTAAAATGGCTTTATAATGTTTATTTTTACAAGCATATACTTTCTTCAGTGGATTAATAAGCGTAGTTTTTTTTATTTAATTTGTTTTATTTGTAACAATGTTGCAATACCCGCAGTGATGTCGGGAAAGGTGCATGTTTTTGAGGATGTCTTAAACATATATATAGACACATTTTATTTAATAGCAGACACTAGTTGTTTAGTGGGTTTCCCGGTACAGAAAGAAGGTCCAGGGATCCTGTTCCTAGATGGTATTGCCAATTTGTTATAGGTGAAGGGAGGAGATTGACTCGAGGTGCTGGACCTTACCAACATCTTATGATAAGAGTACGGAAGCAAAGGAGTATATACTCCTCCTCAATTAATATTGGATTTCTTTTAATCAAGAAATTGCGAAGTCCCAGTTGGTGTATATTATTTTTTTATTTCTTTATTTTTTTACTTTTGAGCTTCATCCTCATTCTCCAGAGTGTTACAAAGATACATTTTTGGTGTTGCAGCAGCCGACACGTGTATCGCCCTATGGTGGTCAATAGGACCAGGGCTTTCTCAAGGCTTTTGATATCTTAGAAAACAGTCGTTATCATATAGCGAAACATTTAGCAACAGGTTTTGCATCAGGAAAATCTAATGAGAGCAGGTATTTATGCTAGATCAAAGGGCAACAGGTCCTGGGTAAAATCCCTTGTCCGAACAGCACAGCAGATTATATTTGAATTTGTGTGATGGTTTTGTGAAAAAACCTCTTCAATGTGGTGTTTTATGTATTCACGGTGACTCTGTGCACTGTGCCGTCGTCGGTAGTCGCGAAGAGCATGTGTTATTTTAAAACTCAAGGACACATACTTAGACATATTTTAATTGATATTTGACACAAGTTGTTTAGTGATGTCCTCTTTAAACCTAACTTTTGGTAGAATTGTTTCAATTAGAAGCCTTTTACTTGGTGTTTGCGTGATCGTGGAGATGCCGAATGTCTCAATGACCTCGATAACCGTGATGAACTTTTGCTTTTGGTAAAGTGTTTAACACATATTTATACATATTACATTGTATGATCCACATTTGGGGTTTACTATCAGTCGATTAACACTTATGTTTGAGTACTTATTTTCAAATAAAATATCATTCTGTTGAATTTCCGGTCTTCGCGAGGGCTCCGATCATCGCGAAGATCATGTGACCGGGAATGAAAGGAATATGATTGGATGATACACTTTTCAACTATAAGAATAGGAAGAACACTCCTGTTTATCTATCTTGAACATTCTTTAAGAGGAGTTCATTGTGAGCAGCTCAACTTACATATGTTGGAGTATTATTTTGCATATTTTTGCAAAAATGGCAACTCAGTCAGAACAGGGAGATAAGGTGGAACAGCAGGTGGACCAGGAAGCCCATGATGTGGATTCTGGTGACTCTGGAGATAAGGAACCTCCCCAGAAGAAATCAAGCATTGCCTGGGATTTCTTTAGGATTCCATTAGGAGAATCGAAAACAGTTGCCAAATTTGTGCAATTCACAATATGTGAGAAGACATTGTCAATGGGTACAAATAAGAAATATTCTTGCAGGAGTACATCCATGCTTTACCATCTAAAAACATACCACAGCAATAATCTGAAAGCAGCAAGAAGACAATACGAGGTTGAAGGACACAACTTCAGTAGCAGCCGCAACAACACCGGGGCGGAGAGTCCCTTCAGAGGTCCAATCACAAGTTCAAGATTTGGCTCCAGAGTTTTCCCGCATGGCATCATACTGCATGGATTGTGTAGTGCATGGGTGATTGAATGATTGCATGGTTAGTGCATGCATGATTCGATGAGTGCATGTGCATGTGTTGTGCCTGGATAATTCAATGAGTGCATGAGTAGTGCCTAGGTGATTGGATGAATGTATGGGTAGTGACTGGGTGATTTGATGAGCGCATAGGTACTGCATGAGTGATTGCATGAGTGCAAGTGCAGTGCCTGGGTGAATAAAAAGTGCAACTGCAGTGCTTGGGTGAATCGATGAGTCCAAATGTAGTGCATGGGTGAATGTATGGGTGTAAGAACAGTGCCTGGTGAATGGATGAGTACAAGTGTAGTGCCTGAGTGGTTGCATGACTACATGGCTAGTGCCTGAGTTTATGGATGAGCCCATGGCTACCATCTGGGTGACTGGATAAGTGCCTGAGTAGTGTCTGGGAGATTGGATGATGAGTGCAAGTGCAGTGCCAGGATAATTGGATTAATGTAACTGCAGTGCCTGGATGAATGGATACGTGCAAGTGCAGTGCCTGGGTAAATGGATGAGTGCAAGTGTAGTGCCTGGGTGATTTGATGAGTGCCTGTGTAGTGCCTGAGTAATTGGGTGAGTGCATGAGTAGTGTCTGGGTATTTGGATGAGTGTAGGGGTTGTGCCAGGATGATTAGATGAGTGCCTGGGTGACTTAATGAGTGCAAGTCTAGTGCCTCGGTGAATGGTTGAGGTCATGGGTAGTGTCTGTGTGATTGTATGAGTGCATGGGTAGTGCCTGGGGGACTGGATAAGTGCAAGTGTAGTGCCTGGGTGAATGGTTGAGTGCACACGCAGTGTCTGGGTGAATGAATGAGTGCAAGTGCAGTGCCTGCGTGAATGAATGAGTACAAGTGCAGTGCCTGGGTGAATGCATAACTGCAAGTGTAGTTCCTTGGTGAATGAATCATTGCAAGTGCGGTGCCTGGGTGATTTCATGACTGCATGGGTAGTGTCTGAGTGCTTGTATAAGTGCAAGTGCACTGCCTGAATGATTGCATGAGTGCAAGTGCAGTGCCTGGATAATTGGATGAGTGCAAGTGCAGGGCTTGGGTGATTGCATGACTGCAAGGTTAGTGCCTGAGTGAATAGATGACTCCATGGGTACTGCCTGGGAGATTGGATGACTGCAAGTGTAGTGCCTGGATGAATGGATGAGTGCAAGTGCAGTGCCTGGATGAATGAAAGAGTGCAAGTGTAGTGCCTAGGTGATTCCATAACTGCATTAGTAGTGCCTGAGTGAAGGCATGATTCCATGGGTACTGTCTGGGAGATTAGATGAATCTAAGTGCAGTTCCCGAGTGATTTGATGACTGCCTAGGTAGTGGCTGAGTGATTGGATGAGTGGAACTGTAGTGCCTGGGAGATGGGATGAGTATATGAATAGTGATGCTATGAATCCATCACTAGATTAGTGATTTGACACACGTAATATATCCCGATCTCCAACCACTGTGAAAAAATATAAACACAGAAAAATGTATTAGGATTTCATTTTGAACATTAGGCATCCAAAACAGCACACAATATTTTTTACCAAAACTTTAATTCAACATAGACAAATGTTTTACTGTTTTCAGCTTTCATACTTCTTCACTTTCAACAGGGGTGTGAATGAAGTATCATCAGGAAACAGTGAGGAAAAAACAATCAATATATTGTAAAAAAAAAACAAATGTGCACGGTACATCATTACAAATATGCCGTACTGTGCATCATTGTTCCCAGTAAGCTGCGCTCGCGGGCGCGCGTGCACCGGTCTCTCCTCGAGTGCGCAGTGTGGCATTTGAAGCGCACACTACAGCAGGTTAGTCCAGCAGCAAGTGCCTCCTGCACTTGCTGTATTTCTTTTGTTGAAAGGGCGCGGCGGCTGCGGGGCAGATTGTAAGCCTTTGTGAAAGTATTCATGTGAATCGCAGCGCCCGTCATGCGCTGCAATTAACATGATTACTCTAACAGAGGCAAACAATCTGCCCTGCAGCCGCGCCCTTTCAACAAAAGAAATGCAAAGAAGTCTACAATCACGACTTGTGCTGCATTGGGCTTTCTGTATAATATTCTGACAAGACAACGTTTTAAGACCAGTGGAAAAAAAAACTTTTCTTTATGGCATGTCTTCCCATAGTTTTCATTGCATTATTGCTCTTCTATCTACACATAGAACCACCAAACATTATTTAAAGAAGAAACGGGCATTACGGACTGAAATTAATGTGTGTTTCATGAAAAAAAGCAATAAACTCCAAATTAATGACTGCCAGTTTGAGTGAGGACCACTGCCTCCGTCATTGCCCACAATCCCACAGATGCCCCGCGTGGAGCTGGGACTAGAGACCCCGGGTTTCTATCGTCTTTGCTGTTACTCCCACCAGATTCCCGTGGTACGGTGTCCTTCAGAGGACATTTATCGTGTAGGTATGTCTACACACTGCCAGCAGCAGGTCCACTGCGCGCCTTCAGGCCTCAGTCGTTATTACTTCATGTGGTGTCAACTCCTTCAATTTTCTATTCGCTCAAGCAGGTTTATCGGTAAACAGATTTTAACTGCCCACAAACACTGCCCTGTGTTTTCAGGGTAAACGTCCTCTGGAGTGGAAAAGAGACTCGCGGGATCGTGTGGTAGGAGCCTTCATGGTTTGGCAACGGCTTCTACGTCTGATGTGTCAACACGGGCAGTTTTCGGGCCCTACGTGAGGCGCATGTCTTGTGAGCTACCGAGGTCGGGTTTGAGGCAGTTATCGCAGGAAGCTTTGTAGCGCCGAGCCACAAATGTGTTCATTTCTTTTGTTTCCTTTGTATAGTGGTATGTGTGACTGGGAGCTGCTTCAAAGCACCTCTCGGTGTGGACGGACGCAGACATATACAATAGCCCCCTCCCCCATTTCCTCCTTCTCCATGAATTCCCTCACTACCACTCACCAACAATGCACCTCATCTCTCTATACCACCTTTCTGACTTTCAATGTCGTCATGTTAGAACTGAAGCATTTGCAATGTTATATACAACGAAGGCGTAGTTGGTGCTTATTTATCATATGCAAATAAGACCCATTGACAAAGCCAACAGTCCTGGCTTGTTGTAGGTGTAATGTTACTTGTTGTATTAGAGAGATGGGAATTTTCTCTAGTGGAAGTTTTAAGGTAGCGCAGAGGGTTAATATGCCTGCTGCAAAGAACGTGTACCATGCAGATCACAAAGTGCATAGAATGAAAATTGGTTAGCGGGTTACTACTTATGTCAGAGAGGTAATTTTGTTACTTGCAGTTTATAAGTTAAAATCCTAATATAGAACAGTAAACTATTAACTGTCATCAAAGAACTTCATACATATTGCAAGGTATAGATTAGAGCGTTATGATTTTTTTCCCCAGCCATTCATTATCCTAATGTTGCAAATAGGGTTCATTTGGGTGCAAAGTGATTCTTATTAAAGAGAAATCCTAACCATGGTGTTACATTTTAAATTCTGAGTTTGTGCTTCTCCGGACAAAGCACTCTTAAACTATACTGCCTATCAGTATGAATGACATGTCACTCCTATACCTTGCAGTCCTCTGTCATATGAAGCATTTCTTATACACTGATTTACATACCTATGATTGATTGTCTCTGTTTAATATGTGTGCAATGTAAAGTACACCCTACACTGGTATGAGTGACGTTATAAAGCGAATTAAATACATCTCAGAGAGAGTGGTAATGGAGACCTTGAGGGGCACTGTTAAAGGGTAATAGTAAGGGAATCACTGGTGGGGGGTCATTGGGGTGCGTCAACAAACGTTGTCACACAGGGCACCACCAGCGCTAAGGCCGGCCCTGTGCGGGGGCATATTGTGTGCCTCTGAGAAAGCATTCATGGTAATTGCAGCACATGACTGGCGCTGCGATTAACATGAATACTCACACAATCTGCACTGATATTTGTCACCGCAACCACACGCGTGGTCCGGTTACTGGCGCACATAGCCTTGGCTGCAGCGCACAGAGTCCTTACAGTGCCACACACAGAGGGAAAAAATTAGAGGGAACATTGCTGTGCATTACACTCACTACAAGTTTATTAATAGTAATTTGCTGATAGGTTACTACCTTAATGAAAGCAACTATATGTTAAAACTGTTTCTGATATTTTATATCTGGTACAAAATGTTCAACAATTATGAAGCAGTCTTCATTTATGGATATTCTTTTAGAAACATTATCCCTGTTAGACCAAATGATGTCTAAAATGTTCTTGGTCCATGTACAAAAAACATAACACACAGTCCTACGTAGAAGTTGCTGTAGCAGAAACAAAAGGGGTAATTTTTTTAGTGGCGAAGAGACTTCTTAGGTCCAACTTAAGGCTGCTGGTATTACAGTACCTCCATTTAATTTGTATCTGTAGTAACAGAATGTAGTCCTGTAATGTTTTATAAAACAAATTCCCGCAGTTAAAAGGAGTCTTAAATTTGTAACAGCTTGCTGTAGACAATACCTCTAATAGGCCGAATATTGAATCAGAAACACATAATCCATATATATGTCAACACAATACCACATTTTGTTATCCTAAATTCTCCTTAGAACTTCAGTTCTAGAAATAGCATATATGAGTTTGGTAACTTTTTAGGTAGTCTTGATTTGAATGTCAGTTGTATGTCATTGCACTCTGTCCATCCTGATTGACATCTTATATATATTGTGTAGTGTCCAGAGGTTATATTAACTCCTTCATGAAATATGATTGCTATAGTTGTGAAAGTTCTTTTTGAAATGGAAATTTGTCCAGCTACAAAGTTTGTAATTTCAGTTCCTAATTAAGTACCATCCACTCTGCATCATTGTAGCGTGACTATGATATATTTTCCATACCCTTGTAGAAACAACATTGATCTAAGTTCTGATCTGCAGTTTGGACAGGTCATATCTTGATGGGCGTTTTTAGTTGATTTTCAAAGGGCACAGCTTTACAATCTGGCAATGTCAAGTAGAGGAATCGTTCTGAATTGATTTCAGTGCTAGACATGAATTCACAATCTTCACAGTTATCGTTCCATTTATAAGTTACACCAAATTATTCATTGATATTCACATCTTCTTCTTCTAATATTCCAAGCATTACCATTAAAAAGTATTGAGCATCCTGCTGAAGATTTTGATAAAACACTACTGATTTAGTACAGTCATCTGTAAGTTTTCTTATTCCAGTAGCAGAATGTATAATACTTCTGTCACTTCTTGATGCTACAAGTAAACTACATATTTGTGAAGACATTCTTTTATCTACCTTTTCTTTAATAGAATTTGTAAAATGAGGCAAATGGTGTAGTCCATTTAACACTACATTTGCATAACAGTTCACTCCATATTGATTATCAAAGTGATACCCTTCTATTTCCTCATTGTGCTGTAGTTTTCTTTTCTTAGATCCTTGTTGTTTTTCTTTTTGTTCATCTTTCTGTTCAGCTCTGATAGACTGCTTTGATATTTTCTGCTTTGGACACATTATAGGTTTTCCAAACACAAGAAACTGGCCTAAATGAGGAGCATATTGAGCTCTTAACCGATTATACTCCCTTACACAGCTCACATTAGCACTTACTTTCTTCTCATCAAAATCAGTCAGAAATAAACCAGACAATGTTCTAATTCACGATAAAGCTACATATGACATTCCTTCTTTGAATACACTACTACCAATATTAACAACAGCTGTATCTACACTTAAACATTGTGATTTGTGGAAAGTTACTGCATATGCTAAAGACACTGGGAACTGCTTTTGCTGCACATACAAGTCTTTCACAAGTAGGAAACGTACAGCGCATCTACCAATCTGCTTAACTTCACCAACATCTTCAAATTTTATGGCTAAGTATTCCACGCCATTTCTGTTTGGATAATTAATAAATTTCATAACTTTACCCATTGCGCCATTCAATAGCCCTTCTTCAACATTTAAATTACGACATAAGATTACACAACAATTTTTGCAGATACATAACTGTTTTTCTTATCCTGCAGTTTACGACACATACTTTTTTAAACTATCCAATTTTGACTGCAGTTCTTCTGTTAGTAGCACTGTAACTCCTTTATGTGCCATTTTATCATTTGCTGTAATTTCAATGATCTCTTCTTTTTCCAGCTGCAATAATTGTTCATTTAATTTACTACACTTCACAAGAGTTGACATCAAACAATCGACTTCTCTTCCTTAAGAATATTATGCATTACTTTTGCAGCTGAAACATTAGTTAGAAATAGATTTTTAATGAGACGGGTTTCTAATACTCTCTTTCCCTCTTTTGTGAGGATTCCCACTCCTCTGTCCTCTAGTATGTCTCCATAATACATATCTGATGCTTGTGGCATATTTTGAATTAACTCTCTGTATTCAAAGTTTTTCCAAATGTTTACATTTCCAAAACTTCCTAGTGAGTTCCTTGCATCATTATGTAGTAGTTTCTTGAAGACAGGTTGTCCTTTGACTGGAGTTAGTTGTAGCAGGTCTCCAAAGACCATTAAGTGTTTTCTTCCAAAAAGCATGTTGTCAGTTTTTAATATTGACTGCATTCTTAAATGTATAAAAGCTAACATTAGGTTAGCCACCATGCTGACTTCATCAATAATTAGTGGCTTTAATTTCTTTAATACTTTTGCTACTTCATGACAAGCATCACCAGATAATGTGTTGTATTCTAATTTGTTGTCATGTTCGACAGGCAGCATTAATAATCGATGAAGTGTAACTCCTTAAGTATTATGTGCAGCTAAGCCTATTGCTGCAGTAACAATCACAGCAAATTGGAATCTGTAGTCTTCTGTAGATAAATTGTCAGTAGTTTAATCTAGAAACTTTTTCCAGTTCCATCTTGACCACTTATGTACAATAGAACTGGTTTATATGTCAAACATGCACACTCTTTTTTTCTCATGCAGAAATCCATGTTCTACTTTACCTTTAACATCTTCAAATATATCTTTCCTATCTGTATTCAATTGCTGTATTAGTTGTTCTACATCCACAGTTTCCTGTCTTATTTGCTGCATTGCATTCTCCACCTCATTCATAGCTATTGCAGCTTTATTTTGAATGATTGGCTGTCCAAGAGGATCTTGACTTCCAGGTACTGTACTTTGACTGCTCTGAGAACTCTCTCTAGCTATCTCAGCAGCAATTGTTTCTTCTTGTTTAATCTCAACTCTCAACATTTGAAGGTACACTAGAAACACAGAGCACTCAATGCTGTCTTTAACAGCTTTGAATGAGTCTTCATAATAGTCGAATTCTACAAGTAGCTCACTTTCAGTTCGTCTTCGCTTGAGCAACTGCAACAGGGCTAAATAAAAAAACTCTCTTTTGTCTGGAGTTTGGCAGCTTAGCTTTCGATGGTTGATTACATTTCCTTTGTCATGTCTAACCAAACATCCTTCACATCCATCAACAGCAAATTTTCCTTCTTCTATATTTTTACTGACATTATATCTGTATGTATAATGTTGAAGTATTTCATATAGACACATCCTTTGTAGTTGAGGACACCTTCTTGGATGATAGGTATCCACCATGTTAGTCTTCAGAATATCCGTTCTGTGTGGCTCAAATTCCTCAAGATACTGGATTTCAGAAAAAGACTTCAGTACTCTATTACGACTATTAGCAAGGCCTAAACTCATCCATAGAACTCATCTAGATTTAGAAAACAAACTAGCTGAGCTTAATCGGCCTGCACATTCATAAGAGCCGATCTCTCTGTGAGAAAGCATTTTCAAACTAAAACCGTACAATTTCTTTGTAAGAGTCTTTTCTGCTGAAATCTCCTTCCACATCTCCTTCATCTTGCTTTTCTCTGACTTTGTTATATAAGAGGTGACGTACCGAGCAACAGCAATTTAATTATCTGCAACATACTGTAGATCCATATTTGAATTCCACATCTTCAAAATCACAGGATTGTAGTCATTAATGTATTTTGAGGCTTCTGTTCTTCTAAGGTTGTCTGTGTTCTTTGGTGATTTCTGTGTGAGAGTGTGTCTGTCTGCAGACAAAAAGCTGTTAACTCTTCCTTCTGAGATCACAGGTCATGGAAATCTAAAACGACATCTTATAATTTCTTTTACTTTCGATGTATATTTTCTAAGACAGTATTTCCCACACCTATGATTTTGGAATTGTAGAACTTCTTGTCTTAACATTTTGTCATCATTCTCCTTTGGGATGAAGCAAGTGACATACTGCTCTATGAAAGACAACACAGACTCATCAGTGTCTATATCAAACTTTGGGGCATCTTTTCCCCATAACAGCATGTGAATATGTGGAGCACCTCTGGCTTGGTATTCTTTGCGCCAAAAGAAATCAGTCACTTCACCTAAAGGTGGATCACTCTTGTTGCAGATAAAAGCCATCATGGCTTGAAATCTGTGGTTAAAATATCTGTAAACGTTTGTAGGGTCCAATGAGCAGAGTTCTCCTGGTGTCTTTAGATCGATGTCTTTTATATTTGAATTTGCCTCACACAAGAATTGAAGCAGCACATCCCATTCATATTCAGCACAATTGAGTTTTAGAAACCATGTAGGTGCTCCTAAATTTCTCAACATGCATTTTAGTTCACCGTGATGACGATACCAATATTCATTGGTCCCACGTTGATGTGCCATGAGATTAAGCAAGTTGTATTTTAGTTGTTGGAGAGCAACTCTGCTGGGACCATTGCTGATTCCTCGACCCGCAAACACCCTGGTGGGACTCTTGATCCTAGGGTGCAACGTTCCAGGATCCTGCACCAGCTGCTCAGTGGGAGACGTGGCCATGTCGCGCTTTTAGCGCTGCCTCGACCACTGCAGCATGGGACACACGCGGGCCATGCCTGGGCAAAGGGAGGGCCCGTCCAGCGCCCATCAGAGCCCAGAAGAGGCTGGGCTGGGACACCCCTCTAAGAACTGCTCCTTAGACATTAGGGTACTGTGCGCTCCAGGTTGCTATTCAGCAGCTTTTCTTCCAGATACATCCAGCGGGCCGAGGGTATTTGTCTATCACAGAGCGCGGACTAAAAATGGAGAAAAGGAAATCTGTTGATGGTGGGGGTGGGGAGGCACAGGCGAAATCCAACAAAGCCAAGCAGGCCCATAAGCATGCTGGGAGCAATTGTGTACCTGATCGTATTGATGACCTATTGGTGGAATGCGGGATTTTTTTTACCTGACTGGAACTGCCCCCATCCGTAGCCTGGATTGACCTTCACATCAACCAAATCCGAGATCCCAAAAACATAGCCCCTTAATGTTTAGGAAACCTAATACGCGAAGTAACAGGCCTACCAAACCTGTGTCGATTGTTACTGAGACATCACATACCCATGCAGCTGATATAACCCAAGGCCCACTTGATATTCATTTTACTCATAGCAAAAAAGTCCACACCCCTCCAAAATTTGATTGATGACCAATATGGCAGGGAGGACATGGAGATAGGCACGGAGGGAGGGGAAGTGGGGGCAGGCAGGGGGGATGAAGGGGGAGATTCTTTAAAAAATGGGCAACCACTGCTTGATCCTAATGTTCTTAGGATCATATCTGACCTGAGGGCTGAAGTTAATGCGTTGAGAACTGTCATTAGAGAACTCACAGGGCAGGTCAAATGTATTCTAGCTAGAGGTGAGAGTGATATTCAACACTCCATCCAGACTAGCACCCAACTCGATAACGTAACTTGCCCTGCGCATGTAGAGCCCAATCACCCTCCCTTACGAGCTGACCCTGCAGACACCAAGCGTAGTTTTTCGGAAGTAGCATCATACAGGGACCCCTGGGGGACTAAAACAGCGCAGGCGCAAGCCGTTAGGGGCCCATTTGTACAAGGGGGTCTTTCCCTCGCTAATGACCATCCACTTAGGAACAACCGAAACCCTAACTCATCATTCTGGGGGGACCAAGTACCATCGGCCCCTAAATGTATCTATATGATCAACGTGCCCAAAGTTGCCATCCATTTGAGGCACGAAGGAGAGCGTTCCCTTATAAAGAAAACTATACACTGGATTCGCCACATGAGAGGTTGCCGCTCAGTGATAAGGGATGATATTTTGCGAGCTAGAAGGCTTACCCATCCCAAAAGTCCTACGGACTGTATAGAACTATGCCTGACTGAGGGGAAGCTGGCCCACAATTTGATTGCTCGGGAAGCTGGATTCTGTCCCCCTACATCCTTGAACATCCAACTCAAATATAGATTGCCCCAATGCCCCCTGCCACCGGTTGCCCACCCTTTGTCCCCCATCTAGGCCTAGATTTCACCCTAGCAGTTGATGACTGACTCCAGAATCTAGACACTTGTTTATGCCCAAAGCCCCCATCGGTCCATCTTTCAAATGCGCAGACTACCATTACAACTAGCAGTCAATCCATCAAGGGCTATATTATAACCTCCTCGTCCTATGGAGCCTCGCATGAAGGGGAATCATCGGACATTAAAGGAAAGTTGCTTAGAGTAGCACCATCTGCTAGTTGAGTACAGCCTTACCACCAGGCAGGAAATTTTCAGGATGGGCCAAGTCATATTCCTTTAAACATGCAAGACGTTCTTAGTACGCTCCAAATGGTGTCACGGAATGTAGCCGGGGTGAGATCGAAAATGGCCCTTTTACATTGGATTCAATATTTTGAATCCTTTGACATTTGTATTCTCCAAGAAAGCTGGAGCACATCCCCCGTCTACGTCCCAGGCTATGTAATGTTCCATCGCCCAGCTTGTTCTAGTAATCCTGGTCGCCCTGCGGGGGGTTTGTTAATCTGGGTTGGAATTGCGCTCCATTGTATAATTCGTGAGCTCCCTTCCAACAGCCCCGGCATCTTAGGTATCCAACTCAAAGACCAGAATGGCGTCTTCTTCGACATTTATCATGTTTGCGCCAGAGGAACTGAGGGGGCAGGATCTTGCAGGGCTCTTGGATGATAGGGCCTCATTATACCCCGTGATTGTAGCTGGAGATTTTAACGTTACCTTTGAAGTATTGGAGAGGGAGGATGTCTGTGGAATGAGGGAGGAGGATGTACTATGGCAAGTCCCCCACCTTGACCTACCTCCAATTAAATAATGGTCCCCAGTGGCACTCCAACTTAACGCCTTTTCCCTGGAGTTTAGATTAAGGGCTGCCAATGGCCGGACTAGCTTGGATAAATTGGGAGCAAATACATTCAGTAGGACTAAACGCATAAGCCGTATAGACTATCTTCTGGTAGACTTAAGGCTTTGGCCCAGGGTGATTTATATGGCTGTCGGTTCCACTAATGACAGCAATCATAATCCCCTGAGTCTCACTTTGGTGTCACCTTGGGGGGACCTGCCTAGTTGCCGTAGAACTGATTTAACGTCAAGGGAGCTACTTCCAACAAATGATAACTGTTACCTTAAGTGACCCCAGATGATTCTGGATGTAGGCAAGCTTGAAATAATCAAACGAGATCTACCGCCTTGTACAGCAGAGATCCTATGCTTAATTAACCATCCGGGAGGGCTGGAAGAAATCCCGGCTTCCCACATTCAGCTTTTTTGTCCCCTCATGCCACTGTAAATCTGGGTCAAAGCCACGATCTCAGTTTGCATGGTATAATCAGGAGTGTAGGTCCCTTAAACAGAAACTGTCCTTGGCGCTTAGATCGAAGAACTTGGTCCTAGTAAGAGAACTAAGAAGGTCTTATAAGTCAGCTCAGGTGAGAGCCAAAAGGGATTGGGATGGCAATAGGTGGAGGTTAATTGGGGAGGCCTGCGCCAGTAAAGACTTGCAGAAGTTTTAGCTCTTAGTTACCAGGGAGAATGCTAATAGGCCACCACCACCGGCCAATAATATTTCTATTTCCGCATGGTATGACCATTTTAATCTTTTATATTCAGGGTCATGTGTGTCAGTTATACAAGCAACTCCCCCAGATACTGCGTATGTTACCGTTAAGGATTTCTTTTGGCTAAAAGCGAAATCAGGACCTGCATCGATTCAATTGATAAGGCAAAAGCCCCTGGACCCGACGGCATCCCTGGCAGTGTTTTCCTATATGATAGTGAGAACTGGACAAGTTACATTCTGTCTTTAGCCAATCTGATAGCGGAGGGGGCCCGAATACCTAATTCCTGGAAGGGAGCGGATGTGATTTCTATATATAAGAAAGGCGATAGATCTTCACCCTGAAATTACAGACCCATCAGTTTTATAGACTGTGTCCAAAAGGTGTTCGCCGAGCACTTCATGCGAAGATACAGGACTAGATTAGTGAAAATACCATCTTGACCCCCTGCCAAGCCGGCTTCAGACAAAAGACGGGCACCATTGATCAGGTGTTTCATTTTTTTCTTCTGTCTTGGAAGACAATGCTTATTGGCCAGGGGAGCCTCTATGTAGCTTTTATTGACTTATGGACTGCTTTCGATCTAGTTCCAAGGAACAAGCTATGGCAAGTCTTAAAAGACATGGGACTTCCCCTGGAGATTTTTTCTCTTGTCACCCGCCTCCACAAGGCAAATTTTGCTAGGGTACGCTGGGGTGGCCAAGGCCAGCTTTCTGACCCAATTAATGTTAGCAGGTGAGTACGTCAGGGCTGCGTACTGTCACCCACACTCTTTTCCCTTTTTGTGAACGATGTTGTCCAGTATCTCTCTCAAATTCCAGCAGATGCCTCTACTCTGGGAGGGGAGTGGGTGGGGGTGGATTTGTGACTCTATTGTTTGCTGATGATATGCTGTTAGTATCAAAAACACCAAGAGGGCTCCAGTTGCTCTTAAATCATTTTAAGTACTTCTGAGACTCCCACGGATTAGAGGTCAATACATCAAAGATGAAGCTCTTACTGTTTAATCCTCACAAATTCTATAGAGGTAAAAAAAATTTAGGAGGTGTTTCATTGGAAAGGGTGCTTAACACCTTTGACTATCTAGGTATTACACTTTCAGAAGATATGTCTTGGAAACCTCACGTGACCAAGTTGTCCTTGAAGCACAGGCAAATAGTAGGGGCCCTGATCAAAGAACATAGCACCTCAGCTAGTAAACCAGTGGCAGCCCCCTCCAGATCTACGGTTTCAAAGCAATAAGCTCAGCTCTCTATGGAGCCGAACTGTGGGGCTTTGAAGGGATGGACGACCTCTCTAAATCAGAGAACAAGTTCCTGAGGTGCCTGGTCTCGCTACCCCAGAGTACGCCACTCCACCCGTTAAGGCTGGATTTGGATAGAGTTCCTATCATAGTTAAGGCCAAGCTACGCCCTCTACTGTTTTTGTTGCGCATAAGGTCCACTCCTGAGCTGCTCCTGTATGCCAATGCCCTTATGGAAGTTAGTGCACTCGATTATTTTAATAAGATAGGCTGGATACGGAATATGAAATCTTCAATGGCTTCAATTGGACTAGAGGGCCAGTGGGATGTTAAGGACCCGGCACTGCTCCCTAGCAACTTATCAATCCATTGTGGGGACATTTGACTGTTGAGTTTATGGATTTTAAATTGATCAGTTCGTTAGAACAATATCTAGATATCATCGAGTCACCCTTAGATAGAAAACTCTTTATGCAGTTTAGGTTTGGCTCTCTTCCCTTGAACTCCCTTACAGGTTCCTGGCACCACTTTTCCCCCATTTCTCAGTTTTGTCCCAGCTGCACCTCTACAGTAGAGATAACTGCCCATGTATTTTTCGCTTGCCCGGTGTACTCTATCCCGAGAGCCAAATGGCTTAAACCAATTTGCAAGCAGCTGGGAACACGCATTTATGGTGAAGCTCTCCATCTCCTTAGATCGGACCCTAGACCGGTTATTGCTTGCTCAGTAGCAACATTTATGCGTCATATGTGGGCAACTAGGAGGAAATTGCTGAAAACATGAGGTAGCTCCTTATCTTCTTATCTGTTTTAGTAGTTTTAATCTGTTTTAATATTATTGTTTGCTCATATTTTAATGATAGCATCTAATGGTCTTGAGTGTTGTTCACCTTTAGAATGCAGGCAGCATAGCGGACCATGCTGTTCTCTTTGGAATTGGCAGAGGTTTTTGTTGTCTTGGTCTTTTATTGCGCACTAAGTGGATAACCCATATATTTACTGTAATGTAGATTTTCGCTCAATCTATGTTTTTTATGCTACCGATGTCTATTTTTAGATTTTATCCTATTTACATGAGCTGTATCGCACTTGCACTTTTATGGTCGTATGACCAAAATAAAGTTTCCTATGACATCTGCTATTGACTGGCTGGGCCAGCCCCTGGGAACTCTAAGGTGCCTTTTCAGCCCGTCTCTAAGGTCCAATTGGCCCAGGGGGCTGCATGTAGTCACTTGCTGGATAAAAACTTTGGAAACATCATCTCTTGGAACATAGCCGGTTTGGCCAGCAAGTTCAAGGATCCAGAGTGGCTGGCGTTGATCAAAAATTATGACATTATTTGTTTGCAGGAGACCTGGTCCGTTGATAATAATTACTTTTTGGAGGGGTTTAAGCTTTTCAAAATACCTGCAGCCCCTTCAAGGGCGGGTTGACAGAAAGGAGGTCTTGCTGTTTATGTGCCACTCAGTTTAAGAGGTGGCATAGTGGAACTGAACACGGCTAACCCGTGTCTTCAGGCGCTAACTTTTTCATCAGGGGCACACAATTTACTACTATTGAATTTTTATAATGCCACTTCGTCTCTTCCCGAGATGTGTAATTCTACATGTTTATGTTCATTTTTGAAGAACGGAGTGTCCTCGCCACATAAGTCTGGTAACATTGTCCTGTTAGGGGACTTTACTACGCATGTATGTGGGGACCCAAGGTGGTTGGGTAGGGGGGCTAGTGAGGATTCGGTTTGTCATCGTGCAGATGGCGTACATTTCGTACATAGTAGACAGGGTGAGATATTAAATGCATTGCTCTGCGACTTGGATTTGCAACCCTCCATGGGAAAGATGACCCCCCCATATAGGTATTTAATCCCGACCTTTAAGGGGTTAGGCCGGGAACCCTCCATCATTGATTTTATTTTAATCTCCACTCCTCTTTACTATCTAATCTCTTACTTTTTAATATTAGCCAGTAACTACAGTGATCACAACCCCCTGTGTATTCAAGCTCACTGGCCTCTATTTGATTTAAAAAAAAAAAAGAGTTCTGGAGGAGGGGCCTTGCGTGTAACAGATGGTGGGAGACGACTTAGATGGGGTCAGATTTCTTCAGATAACTTGTGTGAGACCCTTCAGGAGTTGTGCCAGAGTGAGTTCCAGGTTTGTCAGAACGCGAAGGATGAGTCGGATGAGCCTATCATCCGTGGTTTCGAATCTATCTCTAGTTCTGTTGTCAAATTACTAACAGCTCCCTCCAAGGGAGCTCAAAAGGAAAGGGCGCCCAGATGGTTTAACCCAGAATGCTCACTTGCTGCTAGGAGGTTGAAATTAGCTCTGCACGCTAACCCGAGAAATACCTCGCTAGTTAAAATTCGAAGGAAACAGTATAAACTAGCCCTTTGTAACCGCAGGGATGCTCTGAAAGAGGAAGCCTGGGGCAAACTCATGGAAGCATCAACTTACAAGTGCAGTGTTAAGTTTTGGAATATTGTAAATAGCCCCATTTTAGGAGTAGAGGCTGCGAACGTTCTCGACGCACATATTGCAGAGAACGATTGGGTTAGCCGCTTCGAGGGCATGTTTAAGGGAGCCTTGGCTGTTCCGCCTTCACCTGATTTAGGCGGAATTCCAAAATGTCTTACAGTATCAGTGGAGGGGGTGAGGCGAGGTATTATTGGGATGACAAGAAATAAGGCCCCAGGCCCGGATGGAATTCCTCCCGATCTTTAACTGTCGGATGCAGCTTTTTGGGCACCAGTGCTTTCTTCTGTAATAAATGCAGTCAGCAGGTCTGGTGCCCCCGACTCATGGGCGACTTCTATCATCGTGCCAGTTTTTAAAAAGGGGGGATAGGGATAGTACCATCTGCTATAGACCCATCTCCCTGTTGGATTCGGTGGTAAAGGTGGTAGGGAGGATACTGTTGGGCAGGCTATCGACCTGGGCTACAGGTAATAACATCTTGTCGGATGCCCAATATGGTTTTCGCCCTGGTCGTTCTACAATTGACCCATCCCTGAATTTGCTACTGATAACTAATAAATATACAGTAGCTTGAAGGGGAACTATATTCCTGGCCTTTATGGATCTGTCTTCCGCATTTTATTGCGTGAACAGAGGCAGATTACGGCAGATCCTTTTCTCCCTAGGGGTGGACAGGTAAATAGTCTCCTTCTTATATGATCTCCACCGTGATACAAAGGTGGTTGTGCGTTATTCGGCCAATCTGAAAGTATCGCGCTCGTTCCCTATCGGGGCTAGTGTTCAACAGGGTTGTATTTTGGCCCCGTTCCTTTTTAACCTTTATATAAACAACTTAGAGAAAACTCTTCTGGAGACTAAGGCTGATTACCCCCAGATAGGAAGGCGAGGTCTCCCGGTTCTGCTATATGCAGACAACGCCGTCTTGATGGCAAGGACGGAGAAGGGTTTGCAAACTCTACTAACCACTTTTGTTCAGTTCATGGGAGATTTGGATTTGAGGATTAATAACACCACGTCATATGTCATGCAGGTGGGGTATGTGGTCTAGCAGACCGTATACCTTTAGGGTAGGTACTACCGCGATCCCTAAAACGTCCACGTTCTCCTACTTGGGGGTACTTATGGATGATAAAATGAATTGGGCTCCACAACTTATACGCAAGAGTAATGACCTCAACAGGGAGACCGCCGCAATTTTAACTTTGCTGTCAGACTGGGTAAAAGACCAGTGGGGGCTCTTCTGGAGCTTTACAAGGCCAAGTCTTTGTCTAAGGCTCTTTATGGTAGCGAAATCTGGGGATTTGTGGATACAAAGGACATTCAGGTAGCAGAAAATAAATTCATGAGACGAATGCTATCTGTTCCCCAGGGTATTCCATCTTTTATCGTCCATGAAGAGCTAGGAATGCCATATATTACAGACCTGATAGCTTTCGCCCGGTGTCCCTCTGGTTAAAGATATGGGTCAAGAAGGGGGATTCACTAAATAAGGCAATCCTTAAAGACTGCCTGGCCCTGGATTAGGCATCCAAGGTTCCATGGCTTAATTACATCGAAAAGAATCTTACGGGCTTGGGAAGAAGAGATCTTTTTTCTAACCCCGATGGAACGCGAAAGGAAGATTTAGCGCTCCTCAAGACGGCGTTTAGTCTCCATCAGACTATGATAAGGGAGGAGCGGGAGCTCATGAAGCCCAGTGTACGTCGCTTTGTCATATTAAGGACCACAGTGAAGGCAGAGCCGTACTTACTGGATCTCGTGAACTCCTATGACCGGTTCCTTCTGACTAGATTTCGGCTTGACCTTTTTTATCTACTTCTTACATATCCAAGGGGGTCAAATAGAGGACAATCCTTTTTGCCCTGCGGCTGAGATGGTTCATCTCCACAGGACATGGTTCATTTTACAATGTTTTGCCCATTTTATGACACCCCATGAAAATCTTTTTTAATCCCCATTCTGAAACAGGCCAATTTTAATCAAGTCCGGCCTGCTTATATATTCCTCCAGATGTTGACGGGCAATGTCGTATTCCATGTATTAAGTTTTCTAAAATCTGCCATTAGGCTCAGGGCGAGCTGCGACTAATTTAGCTGCCTTTTTCATAACTACCCCTGGTTTCATGTATTTGATTAGCTAATAGCTTGTAGATTCATTCAATGGTTTTATTGCACTATCTATAATGTTTTAATCTAGTACTTTAAACAGATGTAATTTGTAGTTTTATATATTCTGGACTTGTACTGTCCATGAACATTTAAGAATGAATTGCCAATTTGTCCACATTTGGTTTGCTAAATGATTGTATATATTGTACTATACCAATTTTTATGACGCATTATATATTGTGCTTTTATGGTTTTATCAACATGAAACCGAATAAAGATATTTTGAAGAAAAAAAAAGTTTCCTATGATGATTCTAGTTGTTCATCTTTTCTGTGAATTTTCTCAAGAAGTTCTCTTGCAGATAGATTTTGCAGATTTACACCTGTTTTTAAAATGTGGTTTACAGAATAAGAAAATGAAGATAAATTACTTTCAAATAATAGTTGAAACATACATTGACGAAATCTAGAATCCTCTGAATAAAGTCTAGTACATCTGTACTCGGCTGCAGGGATTTGTACAGACCAATCGTCATACCAATCACCTACTCCAGTAGGAAAGATATGAGGGAATCAGCGAGCTTCTAAACTTTTTTCCCATACACTAAAGGGAGTTCCTTTTGCTTCTTTTAGTTGATATAGGTCAATAGCATCACCAACAATGTCTTTTGGTTGTAGGGGATGGATGCTGTAATGTACATACATTTCTTCTACTCTGCATCAATCCACTTTTTCTATCTGACCTGTTGATGATGTATTGTCCTCCAGATGTGTGATATCTTGAAGAATTTCTGCATTTTTATAGTGTATGTTATTTTGTACCAGATATGAAGTTGCATTTTTAACTTTGCTGATATCTACTAACTCTTGCCATATTTTTCTACTTTTGGTCGGGGCACCATTTCCTAAAATTACAAGTCTCTCTTCAAAATTTCTCTGTACCCCTATAATTTCAATATTTTCCTTAAAATCTAATGGCAAGTTTACAACTCTACCTTTGAGACCTTTCTGGAGCTCAGTTTGAGATAATTTCCCTGTCTTTGGTTCCATGTGAACTATAGCTTGAAATGAATGTATAGACTGTATTAATGTGGATTGATAAACATTCAAATCTTTAAGTACTTCTGGAACAGGTTCTATTTCTAAGTTGTTGTGTACTGCTCTAGCAGACATTTTGTTTTCCTCTAACCTATTACAGCATTACTTATACGTAACTTGTCAGGTGGACAAGTCAAATCGTCCCTCTACAAATAAATAAACAGCAAATTCTCGCACTTATTATTATTCTCCTTTTAATTTTTAATGTACAAATCAACATTATGAGTTTGATTTTTGTAGTGAGTGCATCGAAAACATATACAAACACAGTCTGGTTGCTCTGAAGAAACTGCGTTAAACTTTCTAATCTCTTTTACAAAATTAGAAACACTAATATATCTGTCCTGCTCCACAACTCTTGTTGTTACCAAATCTTTATTTTCCCTACACTCCTGTTCTGGTCCAAAAAAACTAAATTCAAAATCATCACAAACCTTTTCTTCTTCTACTACTCTACCATGCAAAAGAGCTCTATTCATTTTGCCTAAACATAGAAAAGGAATTTTTACATAATAAAGCCTTCTAACAAAAGTTCTCATTATTTAATGGTGTAAGTCTAACATTCTAAAATGATGAAAACTACTTTGACACACTTTCTTTGAGAGATAAGCTAGTGAGTGTCCTTGTAAATTAGTATGCTTTCTTACTTTGCATGGATCTAATTCTTTCAAAGTACGTATTTCCTGTTTTAAACTCCTGGAAGCAAAAGTACGGAGGGCATTTCTCAATATATCAATTGATTGTTGACGAATACTACAAACACTACAACAATTCCATTTGTATACAGGGGCCTGTCTTCGCCTTCCTTGCATCTCTTCAACAATCTCTTCCTCAACATTTCTAGGTACCATTTCTTTCTTTGGTACAGGAATACTATTTTTCATCTCATAATAACGTCCAGATTCATCAACTGCATGCACTAATGTGTTGTCTTCGAAATAGCCTTCTTCATTAAAGAAAGGCTCATTACTTGAAGTATGTATCCATTCATCACTAAAAACTTTGCATAAGTTACTTCTATTAACAAGTCTTTTCTTTTGGCTCTGTCTCCTCATAGACAACACTATTTTGTCCAGTGTCTTCGTTCTGTTTAAAACTGAGATAAATAGTTTTCTCTTCAGAGCAAAGGCTTTATCAACTACACCTTCAACATATTCCTTCTGTCTGATTGCTTGTGTTCTTCTTTTATGCTTTTTCATAGATGCTAACAAATTGCGAACTACTCTAGTACGGAACATTCTACTTCTGATTTCTTTGAACTGCTTCTGCCTTCTGGTTAAAGGCTCTCCTTTTTACAATGACTTCTTACTTTTTAGGAATGCAAAAAGAACAGATGATGCACGTAATGCTGAATTAATCAAACTTTCACCCCCAATCACAGATCTGGGTTAAATCCATTGTTTTTTTGCATGCCACGCCATTCCAGTTTAGACCCAGCCATATGCAAATCAGTCTTGACCCTGTTCCCCATGGGAACAGTCCAGCCCAAACTGCCCGGCCAGGTCCTCCCTGGACCAGAAACAGGCATCCCGGGACCGGTTTCGGGGTAACACCCCTCACCAGCCAGTTCCGAGGATGCTTGTTTCCAGTCCATGGAGGACCTGGATTGGCAGTTTGGACTGGACTGTTCCCATGAGGAACAGGGTCAAGACTGATTTGCATATGGCTGGGTCCAAACTGATGTGGCGTGGTGAGCAAAAGAACGATGAATTAAATCCAGATCCTTGTGACTGGGGGTGAATGTTTGCAATGTTCAGCATTCCGTCCATCATTTGTTCCTTTTTGCTTTTGTCGCCCTAAGTGGGAAGGGTGTGCCCAGACATGGGTCCCATGCTCATTGTACCACTAGATCCAAGCTAGCCTGGCTGATGAGGGTTGATGCCCTGAAACCGGTACCAGAATGCTTGTTTCCTGTCCAGGGAGGACCTGGCTTGACAGTTTGGGCTGGACTGTTCCCATGAGGAACAGGGTCAAGAGTGATTTGCATATGGCTGGGTCCAAACTGGGGTGGCGTGGTGAGCAAAAGAATGATGGAGTCAACCCAGATCTTTGTGACTGGGGGTGAATGTTTGCATTGTTCAGCATTCCATCCACCATTTGTTCCTTTTTGCTTTTCATACTTTTTACATCAGAGACTTTTTGTGCTTCAGTACTTGATGTTATAGCTTTCTTTTTCTTTACTTCTTTTTGTACTTTTTCCCAGTTGTGCACAAACAGTTTTAAGAAATGTCTTGGTCCTCTTACCAGCAAGCCTTTTGTCTTTCACCAGCCTTCTTGCATTTTGCCCCTTTTGTTTCTTAGTTCTAAGGAGACGCTCTATTTGCTGTTGCTTCTTTCTTCTTTGAGTTTTTGTTGGCATGGTAATTCTGTGTAGATAACTAGATATTGATGTCTGAAAACGAAAATAGAAAACTACATTCATCACTTAATTATATAGTACCACATTACATATTTTAACTATTTAAACATTTAGTTTATATGAGTATATATAGCTTAGGCAATCTTCAGACTGGATGTGTTCACTTTCAACAATGTAGCAACAATCCTATTAACTACAGACAGCCTACGTAATTGCTCAGTTATATGTATGGTTGAGTAAGAGGTTGCTCATACAGCTACTCACACACTTACTCATCCATAGAGTTACTCACACACCCTCTCACTTAACCATAAATCTACTTACACAGACATTAACTTAAAGGCGCATACCCTATTTACAACCTACAGCCTACCTCAGGAGACTGTCATATGTTGTAGAAGACTAGCTTAAAACCTGAGAAGGGCTTTACATGTTAGACTTGAATGTCTCAGTTTTTTCACATATATGTCAATAACTATGTGAGTCCCTATCAGGAGATCATATTACATGAGTAGGTAAGTTTGTTCATAAATGGCCTTCTATCTATGTGATTTCTTCGGTCCTCTAAATGTGTCTGGAAAACATTGGGCTATTTAAGCGTGCCAAACTGCCTTTATTAGCACAACATACATATAAGTTGAACCTATATGTGTGAATGAATCTTTGCAAGCTTCTTTAACTACCTCAGTGGGGGTTTCAGTGTCTGTCTGCTTTTTTACTTAGGTATGTCAGATTTAAGTCAGGATGAAGGCTGGATGTATAATGGGCACATAGGGTTCTATGAATGCATATAGCTCTTTGAAACATAAACTATATTTTTTACTTTTTAAGTACAGAGCTCCCTGTACTATGGCATAGCTACAGTCTACCTTAGTGTTCACTCCTATCTGGTTCAAGAACACTTTACACCTTGTCTAGCAGTTTTAAGTGATAAGACAGCTCTACTAGTAAAACTACATGCCCAAGCTCATGTATACCAGGTGTGAGACATAATGCAAACGCTACTTGTATGCATGGTAAACTTGAAAGTGTCATTTGTTTAGCAGATATCTGAATAAGTGTTTTATTTCCTATCTGTGGCTGCGATTCCATGTGTATGTAAATGTATTACTAAATCACTGCCTCTCTTTATGTGATATGTGATTGTCTAAATGTGTCTGTAAGGACCTGCAAAGATTGCCTCCTGGATGTACTAGTGAATATTGGGTTATGCAAGTGTGTAAGAAACTGCCTTCATTACCCCAAAATATATATCAGTTGTGTCTGTCTGTGTAATTGAATCTTTGCGTGCTTCTCTAACTACCTCACTATGTATTTCAGTGTCTGTCTACTTTTCTACTTGGGTATCTCGGATTTAAGTCTGGGTGTAGGCTGCATGTATAATTGGGCACCTAGGTTTCTATGAGTGCGCATAGCTCACTGAAAATTCAAAGTGCATCTTTTACTTTTTGAGCAAATGGTTACCTGCTCCAAGGCCTTTGATACAGCCTACCTCACTGTTCAGTTATATAAAACGTTTAAGAAAAATATATACCATGTGTAGCAGTTTTAAGCGATAAGACAGCCCTACCAATAAACCTCCATGCACAGATCAATTCAGATTTATAATTCATATACAGCTATAGTGCATAATTTCCACTTTCAAAACTGAGTGTTGTATTCATCTTTTATAATGGAACAAATAAGACTACAACTCCCTGAATTCAAATAAAAACATTTGTTATAAGCTGCACATCATATATACACATATAAAACTTTGACATCATATACTACAAGATTACATATAGGTTTAAGAGTGGATCTGTGAGTGAGTGTATAGGTCTCTCAGTGGGTCTATCACTGGCAGCATGAATGTCTAAGTGGTTCTGGTGTGTGGGTCCCTGAGTACGACTGTGAGTAGGTACATGAGTCTCTGAGTGTATAACTGAACGGGTGCATAAATCTCTGAGTGGGTCTATGAGTGGGTGTGTGAATGTCTGTATGGGTGTGTGTGTGTCTGAGCAGGTCCGTGAGTGGATGTCTGAGGGTATTTGTGAGTGGGTATATGAGTGTCTCAATGGGTCTTTGAGTGAGAGCATAGGTTTCTGAGTGGGTGAGTCAATAGGTACATGCATGAGTGTCTAAGTGGGCCTGTGACTGGGAAGGGGAGTGTCTGGGTGGGTCTGTGAGTCGAGGCATGAGCCTTGAGTGGGTGAGTGAGTGGATGCTTGTATATCTGAGTGAGTTTGTGAGTGGGTGTGTGAGTTTCTGAGTGCATGAGTGTCTGTCTGAGTCCATAAGCCTCTGAGAGGGTATGTACATGGGTGCATGACTCTCCGAGTGAGTCTGTAAGTGGGTGCATGAGTATCTGAGTGGGTCTGTGCATGGGTGCATGAGTGCCAACGTGGGTCTGTGAGTGGGTGTAAAAGTCTCTAAGTGGTTAGGAGACTGTACGCATGAGTCTATGAGTGTGTCTCTCAAAAGGTTCATGAGTCTCTGAGTGGGTCTGTACCTGGGTGCATTGCTCTCCAAGTGAGTCTGTAAGTGGGTGCATGAGTACCTGAATAGGTATGTGAGTGGGTGCATGAGTATCTTAGTGGGTATGTGACTGAATGTATAAGTGTGTGAGAGGGTATGTGAATGGGTATAGAAGTGTCTGAGTGAGTTTGTGTGCGACAGTGACCGGCGAGTGTATACAAATATATATGTTTTAATATTTTCACCAAAATTCGTGACGACGTCGCAATAGTCACAATGTCCTCATGATGGTACACAGGGGGCCATGCTGGCAATCATGGCATCGTCACAAATATTGCATGTGATTAAAAAAATCAATTTTTGGACACACAACTTCTGTCACTAACACTTACATTTCTGAAACATGGGGTCAGAGTACCTTGACCCTGACCCTTAATGTTTGCTTCCGAAGAAAATTTTAGCCCCGGAAACCATTCCTGATAGACAAAATGGCGGTCGCAACTTTCTGTTCGAGTTGCATCCAGCCAATCACAGCATTCCTGTTAGCGGGTGCAGTCATGATTAATCGCAAAACCGTCGCAAAATATCCACAGCCAGAGATATATCTATAAATTTCGAATTACATTTCTCAAAAACTACTGAATGGATTTGCACCAAATAACAAAAAGCACAATCTGCATAACAACATCTACCTTTCTGCCAAATTTGGTGTAATTCCGTCCAGCAGTTCAGGATGTAGGTTCAACAACGCTTTCCTCTGGAAATTATCATTACAAACACACCCTTATTTCGTGCTCTTATTTCTGGGTCCCCACTGCACGGATCACCTCCAAACTTTTCAAGACACATAGAACCTACTTAAACACTTTAAAAAAAAATATTTAATGCCGATTGGTCAAATGACGCCAAAGTTATAGGCAAGTAAAAAAATGCTTTTCCTATGGAAACTAAGTCCTAACTAAAACTACCTACTGGTGACCACCAGTAGGGTATGGATATGTATATATATATATATATATATCAAAAGAAACAGTCCACTCCATCAAAGAAGAAGAGGCACGTACTCGAGGTAGGTAGAAATAGGGCTCATTTATTGTAGTTTAGGTCTCCCTCGACCCTGCATTAGCTAAGATACGCGTTTCGGCGGCGCAACAGCCTTTATCAATCTATTTGGCGCCATCAGAGTTCCAGGTTAAATAACCCTTCCCCCCACTCATACATGAATAGGCATCGAAGACAGACTGTGTTGTTGTGGCCAAATGCTTGTTACAGCTATTTGACTGGTGTAATTTAAACAGAAATCGTCACTGGTGAACCATAATAATTGCATGATAAATGAAATGTCAAATGCAACACAATTATAAATATAAATAGCAGCATAGTGCATTATCCGAATGTTTCACCTTCAAACATACGCTGCCTACTTATATATGTGCCTTGAAAAGATATGACAATATCTCTCCTGCCTAAAATAGAAGCATGTCATGATGACTGGCCGGGGTTTTTTGGTTGTTTAACATCATAGCGCCAACTCTCTATTTAAAAACAAAATGCCCGTTTTGCATTAAATCAAGAAATGATTTAAAAATATGCATGCAATGGATAAAGCCGCACTGCCTGTGTTGATTACAATTCTATATTGAGACATCATATCCTCAGATTTCAAAAAGGAAAAATGTTTTGGCAAGCATAGCAGAAACAAGCTGGGACATAACTTGCGAGTGCATGTTGAATTAACCACACAGGAAAACACATTCAAGTTCCTTTGGGTAGTGACTGCCTGCATGTCTGCAGGCAGGAAAAGAGATTAAACCCCACTTTCATCAGGAGGGAGCACCTTGACAGCTCGCTGCCACTGGAAGCAGAGTTTTGCTTTAGCTTGGCGGGGGCTGTGAGCTCCCACCAAGCTAAAGCAAACAGCTATGTCCCGGGAGTGAGCACACCAGGACATAGCAGAAGCTGGTCCTGGGGGGGGTGTCAGTTCACAGGGCCATTATTAGCTCCAGGAGGGGGGTGCGTGGCTCCCCTCCTTTGATTTTCAAGGGCCTGGTCCCTGGGGCCGAGAATGGTCTGGGAGGGGGGCCGCTCAGCTCCTCTCCCAATGTTTTAAAATAATTTGGCCCTGTGGAGGGGGTGGTCCCCAGGGCTCGGGGGTCCACGCGGCCCCCCCAATCAATGTTTCAATAGCCCCAGGGAGTGGTGGTCCGATGGAGGGGGGGCCCGTGCGCCCTCCTCCTTTTTTTTATTAAATGCCCCCAGGACCTGGCCCACTCTGAGGCACTTTTTAAAACAAGTGTGGAGCCTACGCATGTTATTTTTTAAAATTTTTGCTGATAATTCACGAATATCGCAATTTTGCTTTAACACCTTTTTTAAAAAATTTTTTTAAAAAGGCTTTATTGGCCTGGCGGGGACCCTCTGGGACCTCATGACCAAGTTTAGGAGGTCAGGGTTATTCCTACCCTGCCCCCTTTTCCTTTTTAACGTTTTTTGGGGAGTCCCAAGATGGCTGCCAACATTTCCTTGTTTGAGTGTTGGCAGTCAATTAGAGGTCAGCATTTCCCTGCACGAGCTCATTATCATTTTCAAATTATCAATAGACACAGATATCACTAACTTTATTCTCTGAAATTTCTCCACAACTACTGATTAAATTTACATCAAATAACAAAAAGCACAATCTGCGTTCCCAAATCTACCTTTCTACCAAATTTGGTGTAATTCCATCCTGCGGTTCGGGCTGCAGACGTGTTCAAAAGTCCTATGGGAATTACCATGGGAAAATGCACTTTTTTTACACCCCCTTTTTTCTCGGCCCCCTCTTGATTGATCACTCAGAAACTTTTCATGCACAACAATAATCACGGCACACTTTTTTAGGGAAATGTTGTGAAAAATCGTCAAACGGCGACAAAGATATAGACAAGTCAAAAATCGCTTTTCCTTGGGAAACATGGTCCTAACTATGACTACTGGTGACCGATATAGATATATACATATATATATATATATATATATATATATATATATATATATATATATATATATGATAATCACAGTCCTTGAACTGCCACTTGCTCAGCAATCGAACAGGTACAGACCACAGCGTAGAGTATTTTGCAGTGCCTTTATTGCAAAGTTAGTGCATCCATAAATCAAAGTAGCGAGTGCCCAGCCTGACGCGTTTCGACCGCGTTTCAGCGGTCTTGATCACATGACGTGCTGGACCAGTTAGAGTCATTATATAGTGCAACAACCAATAAGATTACTGATGAAACCACATTTGATCAGCCATAAACATGAAAGAAATACTATGTGGGCAAAACCAATACAATTGTGAATGATGACGCCAGGGGTCTGCAGTCAATGTAAAGATATAGTAAAATAATATATCGACATAGACGCACTGACAGATACCTTGAAAAATGTTACCTCAGATACCATACGGTACTTTCTAGGCGAACATACAATTTCAGATATATCTATAAATATGTACAATGCCTCTAATCTCCCCTTACACAGTATTCAGATCATGTGTGCTGACAGCTAAAAGAAAGTGCATAAGTTAAAGTGCTAGTGCTAGAAAATGTGCAATATTGTGCAACCTATCACCATTACCTCTGTATTTGTTGTTTAAATAGTGTATTAAAAAATGGCCTAAAGCCTATGAATACCCGTTGAGCTCATATTTTCCCAATATAGACACAAAATTATAGTGTCTACATGGATGTTAATCCCATATTGCACTGAAGGGCCAACATTTTCACATAAAGTGCTAGTGCATGATTTTTCTAAAGCTAATGCAAAAACCAATAAAAGATGTCATCATTAATGTTGATATCCGTCAAACAAGTACATTACATTCAATTCAACAGGCTTAAAACCAGTCCAAGCCTCTCCTAAAACCAGATAAAACCAGGTAAAACCTAGTAAAAACCAGTAAAAAAACAGAGTAAAAAACTGGAAATAGCATATACAGTACATACTGATTAATTGGGCTAAAACTAATTTAAAACTCTCTTAAAACCAGGTAAAACTAGGCACTGCCCGGTAAAACCCAGTAAAAACAGAGTAGAAAATTAAGTAAAAAGCCTTTCTATAGTCACACAGAATAAATTGAACAGTTGACACCAAGAAGACAATCTTATAAAAAATTGTACAGATCTTCCCCTGTATTAAGGCCATTAGGCATCTTGTTGTCTAACATTTAGATACTGAGCCTTCTACGTAGTAACTCAAATCCTTTAGGTTGTTATTATAAACTAATTGAAAGTGGCGAGCCACTGGGTAATTCTGATCAGAGTTAACTACTGCTCGTAAATGTTGGAGTATTCTGTTGAACACTTGAAGTTTTGTACTTCCAACATATTTAAGATGACACGAGCATTCCAATATGTAGACTGCAAAGTCAGTTCTACAGGTGTAATGGCCCTGTATCCTCACAGGTTTGGAATCAAAGGCAGTAGTGTACGTAGTGGTATTTTTACCGAATTTGCATGCCCGGCATGAGCTACAATTAAAAAACCCAGATCATGCCGACAGCCAAGTATTGGAGATGGTCACCTCTGGACTAGATTTAACCAGGGCATCCGTCATTGAGGGTGCTCTTCTAAAAGTTAAAGAGGGAAGTTCTGGCACAATGTTTGACATAGTAATATCTGACAATACTATGGGCCAGTTTTTGTAAAGAATCTTTCGTACCTGTCTCTCTTGCCGGCTGAAGGTAGTGATTAATCTTACTGGGTTCATAGAATCTAAAATGTGCTCTGATATAATGGTATGCTCAGGAGGTGCATTGGTGGTAATGGCAGCTAGACATTCTTCCCTGCTGTGACTGTTGGCTCTGTCTATTGCAGTTTTTAGATCTTTAGTTTTGTAGCCCCTAGCTTTGAACCTCTGAAAAGCTTCCGCTTGACAGATTTCTAAATCATCATTTGAACTGCAGATACGCCTGATTCTTAAAAACTCCCCATAGGGGATGCTCCGAATAAAATGATTTGGGTGGGAACTGCTAGCATGGAGTATAGAATTTCCTGCAGTTCTTTTTCTATGGAGTTTGGTATGGATGGAGTTATCTTTAATATATATCTCTACATCTAAGAACTGCACACTCACATTGCTTATATCTGCAGTAAAATTCAAATTCAGCGTGTTATTATTGATGGACTCAATGAATTCTTTAGCCAATTCCATAGGTCCTCTCCAAATTAAAAAAACATCATCAATAAATCTCCACCAGTGGAGTACATGACTGTCAAAAATGTCACTGTGGAGAGTCCTGAGAACATGCTCCTCCCACCAGCCAACGTGCAAACACGCATAGCTGGGAGAGAAGCATGCCCCCATCGCCACCCCGCGTAACTGTTGGTATACCTCTTTATTGAACATAAAATAGTTGTGTGTGAGGCAAATCTCAATCATTTTTAAATCATCTTATTGTGCTCATGAAATTGAATATTGCGTTTACCCAAATAATAATGTACTGCTTCAATACCCTCTGCATGACGAATACTGGTATACAGTGAACTAATGTCCATTACTATCAAGAGATAATCACTTTCCCATTTTACAGATTGCAATTTCGATAAAAAGTGACTGGTGTCTCTGATAAACAAAGGGAGATGCTCAACAAACTCATGTAGAAAATAGTCAACGTATTTGGACATGGGTTCTAGGAGACTTCTTTGAGCAGAAATTATAGGTCTCCCTGGTATAGGTGTTATGTTTTTATGGACCTTGGGTATGAAATACAGTGTAGGAGTTATTGGGAAATCGTTATTTAAAAAGCAAAATTCATTCTTTGCTAAAAGGCCCATGTGTTTCCACTGGGCCAATTCCTTGAACACATTTTCCTTGATTTGCCTCAGTTCAATAAAGGTAGCTTTTCTGTAACAGTCTCTATCATTAAGGTGACGTGAGGCTTCTTCCATATAAAGTGTTTTTGGCCATAACACTATATTGCCTCCCTTATCTGCTTTATTGATGATCACATTATCATTACCTTGCAATTTCCTTATGAGATTTGAATATTGTATCTCCAAATGCCTTCTTTTTTTGTTCTTCTGTAGAATATTTCTATTCAATTTCTTTAGATCGTCAATGACGCAATCGCTAAAAACATCGATTGCATCCTCAGGTATGATAGGAATGAAGGTAGATGGCGGATGAAATGGACTACTTGAAGGACTGTTACGTGTAATTCCCAACTCACATAATTCCTCCTGAGTGGAAATAGACGTATTCATGTCATCACTGGCCAGAGACTGCATTGACCTAAGTGTAGTGATGTCTGAGACTTGCAGAGTAGATGACAGACTGGTAGTTTGAACAATATTTGATGCTGATTCTGTTGCCTTTTTCAGTTGGAAATGTTTACGCAGTTTCAATTTTCGGATAAATTTAAACACATCCACTCTTGTGTATATTTAAAACAGTTCGCAGGACAAAAGGAAAGTCCAAGAGACAACAACTGCTTTTCTGCAGTTGATAGGACAGTATCCGATAAATTGATAACTGTGTTATCCATGTTTTTTATTGTTGCTGGGGCCATTTCTTGGCTCTCCGGCCCCTGCCACTGCCGTTGTTTCCTGAGGTTGCGCCTCTGTCTCCTGTGTTGGTTTCTCCTGTTCCTTGTTGTTTCACAGGATTGCGCGGTCGCAGGGTTTGGCGGCGGTCTTCCAATAAAAAATTCAATTCTTCCCCTGGAGTGAAATTCGTGGGCAGTGGTGCGAAATTGTTGATTCCACTGCCAGTATCCGATTCATTTCCAATACTCATTGAACTGATCTCCGAGACCGATGATTCCAAGCCTGCTTGGGCTGGTGTAGCCAGAGACGGGGTTTTATTACTAAGTGCTTGCCTCTTAATATTATCGAATTTTTTCTAAAAAGTAAAAATTCTCCCCGTTTTGTAATCATGTTTGTCTCTAGCAAATTTAAAGATTTTTCTCGCTTTTATGGTCTCTTCATGTTTCTTCAGGCTTGCTTCTATCTCATCACGTCCTTTTTTGATCTGTTCCTTCATTTCACTTGCTTCCAACAGACCATTCACTGAATCAATTTGTTTCAAAATTTCCACTCTGTCTGTTTCTGCATATTTAATTAGTATTGACACCATATTCATTGACGCCTCAAGATTATTAGATGCCCACTCCTTCAACATGAGGGGATTAGGATTTTCAAAGGATGGAGCAATCATCACCCTTGATCCTCGTGGGATCCTTCCTGCTTCTTTATATTTCTCTAAAGATTTCTTTTCTCACCATTTTGTCAGTTCGGTGCGTAGCAACTTTTCCAGTTGAGATGTCATCAGTGATGTCACTGACCATGTCATGAGTGATGTAATATGTGACATCAGCAGTGCATTGCGGGGGCGCGAGTTATAGTTAGCTCAACTAACTATAACGGCTGAATTTCTCTGGTTTTGTACAAGTGAAATGTGCAACTAACTATAACGTCCCTGAAACCTGTGGTTTTTTCAGTGAATTTCTAAGGTTTTTTAAATGCTAATTTCTAACTATAACGTCCCTGAAACCTATGGTTTTTTCAGTGAATTTCAAAGGTTTTTTAAATGCTAATTTCTAACTATAACGTCCCTGAAACCTGTGTTTTTTTCTGTGAATTTCAAAGGTTTTTTAAATGCTAATTTCCAAGTATAATGTCCCAAAAATATTTTTTTTAGTTTTTTAATTGTTATAAAAATAATAATAATGTTTTCTCTTTTCTAAAATATAAATATACATTTTTTTTTTTTTTTAAAGTGTATTCGCGTACCGATCGTGTACCTGTCTCGGTGGGTGCGCGAATGCAAGAATTTTGCCGCCATATTGGTTAAGTCGTGTAGGATGTGCGTTTGGTATGCGAGGGGTGCGAGGATCTTGGCCCCGCGTAACGTCACGTACGTAGTTCCGGGGGTCGCGCCACGTGCGCGAACCCATCGCAAATCTTTAAGTTTTAAAAGTATATGTATATAACTTTATTATATATATTATACCAAGACATTATTTAAGATAATTGTAAATATCATATATTTGTTATTGGAATAAAGATATATTATTGTTAAATATATTTTTCCGGAATCGCGCTGGGTGCGCGCGGTGGCGCTGCAGGTGCGCGGTTCCCGTGTGACTTGAAAAGAAAGCATTTTATTGGTTAAGAAGCTTTTTATTCTAGAAATTGCAGGACCCCACCCAAATTTTTCATTCTTCCAAGGACCTCTTCAGGAGACACAGCTCTTGTGTTTTCTGTGCTGTTTTATTGCATTTTTTTGGTGTTGTTTTTAAACAACTGCAAAAAATGGCTTCTTCTATTCCACCAGTGGACATTGCTGCTGAAGAAGAAGATTTGGAGGAACCAGTGAAACAGCGCAAGGAGAGTGTCGTGTGGGCGTTTTTTTCAATACCGGCTGGTTAAAAAAAAGGTGAACGCCCGCAAGGTGACCTGCACCTTGTGTCAAAGGGTGCTATCTCGGGGCCCCGAGAGAAAATATTTATGTGGGACTTCATCTATGATGGAACACCTACATACCATACATCCACCTCATCTTGCGCGCGAACAACATCGTCGCGAAGCGGAACTATCACAGCAAGATGATCAGGTTGCTGGGCCTAGCACCTCCGCAGGTTCATCTGCATTAAGTCGTGGACCCGACATTCGTCCTGAGTTTGCTACACTTGAACAGCGCTGTATTAAGTGTAAGAAAGTACTGTGCTACAGAGAACAATCTGTTGACGCTGTTGTTTCTGCAGCAAGAAATCACCGCTGTTCTTTTTTTTTTTTTTGCAATGCTATTTAAATTGCAAAGTTTTCACAGTTCATTCTGTTGTTTTTTCCTATTTTTAAAAAAAAAAAACACCCCAAAAATATATAAAATAGTTAAAAAAAACACAAACAAATTAAAAAAGAAAAAAATGGTTCTTTATAGAACCGCCTATTTGGTTAAAGATAGACAAACTTGTATGTGTTGTATGAATTACTGCAACTGTAATATATGAATCATTGTATGAGTGTATGAGTATTGTCTGAGTAAATGAATGAGTGCATCAATAATGCATGGGTCATTGAATGAGTGGACGAATCAGTGCATGAGTACTGGCTGGGTAATTGCATGAGTTCATAAGTAGTGCCTGAGTGCATGGATGCGTGCATGCGTAGTGTCTGGGTGATTGAACAAGTGCATGGCTAGTGCCTGAGGGGAAGAATGAGTGCATGGGTAGTGTCTGGATTATTTAAGGAGTGCATGGGTGGTGCTTGTGTGATTGCATGAGTGTAGGGTTAGTGCCTGAGTGCATGAATGAGTGTATGGGTAGTGCCTGGATTATTGGAGGAGTGCATGGGTAGAGTTTGGGTGGTTGCATGAGTGTAGGGGTAGTGTCTGGTTGATTGAGGAAGTGCATGGATACTGTCTGGGTGATTGGACGAGTGTATGAGTAGTGCCTGAGTACATGGATGAGTACATGGGTAGTGTCAGGGTGTATGGATTAGTGCAACAGTAGTACTTGAGTGATTGCATGAGTGCAGGGGTAGTGACTGGGTGTTTGAAGACGTGCATGGGTAGTACCTGAGTGATTGCATGAGTGCAGGAGTTGTCTCTGAGTAATTGGAGGAGTGCATGGGTAGTGCGTGAATGTATGAGAGCATGGGTAGTGCCTGATTGATTGTATAAGTGCAAGGGTAGTGCCTAGATCATTGGAGGAGTACATGGGTAGTGCCTGAGTGATTGCATGAGTGCAGAAGTTGTGTCTGGGTGATTGGAGGAGTCCAAGGGTAGTGCCTGAGTGATTGAAGGACTGCAGGGGTAGTGCCTGGGTGATTGTAGCAGTGCATGAGTAGTGTCTGAGTACATATTTGAATGCATGGGTTGTGTTAGAGGGAATGGATGAGTACAGCAGTAGTGCCTGAGTGCATAGATGAGAGCATGGGTAGTGTCTGAGTGATTGCATGAGTGCAGAACTTGTCTCTGGATAATTGGAGGAGTCCAAGGGTAGTGCCTGAGTGATTGAAAGACTGCAGGAGTAGTGCCTGTGTGATTGTGGCAGTGCATGAGTAGTGTCTGAGTGCGTACATGTGTGTATGTGTTGTGCTAGAGGGAATGGATGAGTGCAGCAGTAGTGCCTGAGTGCATAGATGAGAGCATGAGTAGTGCCTGGGTGAATGCATGAGTGCAACAGTAATGCCTGACTGATTGCATGAGTGTAGGGGTTGTGTCTGGGTGATTGGAGGAGTGCATTGGTAATGCCTGGGTGATTTTGTAAGTGCATGGTATTGCTTTGCTGAATTTGAAAGTGCATGGGTAATACCTGGGTGATTGCATAAGTGTAGAGTTAATGTATGGGTGATTGGAAGAGTGCATGGGTAATGCCTGAGTGATTGCATGAGTTTATGGGGAATGCCTGGATGATTTCATGAGTGCATGGATAGTGCCTGGATGGTTGGAGGAGTGCAAGGGTAGTGCACAGTGATTTTATAAGTGCTTGGGTAGTGGCGGAGTGATTGCATGAGTGCATGGGTACTGGCTGGGTGATTGGAAGAGTGCATGGGTGATTGGATGAGTGCATGGGTAGTGCCTCGGTTATTGCATGAGTGGATGAGTAGTGCATGGGTGATTGCATGAGTTTATGGGTAATGCCTGGATGATTGCATGAGTGCATGGGTAGTGCCTGGGTGATTGGAGGAGTGCAAGGATAGTGCATAGGGATTTTATAAGTGCATGAGTAGTGGCTGGGTGATTGGAGGAGTGCATGGCTACTGGCTGGATAATTGAAGGAGTGAATGAGTAGTGTCTGGGTGATTAGAGGAATGCATGGGTAGTGCATGGGTGTTTGCATGAGTGCATGGGTAGTGCCTGGGTTATTGCATGAGTGGATGAGTAGTGCCTGGGTGATTGGAGGAGTGCATTGGTAATGCCTGGGTGATTTTGTAAGTGCATGGTATTGCTTGGGTGAATTTGAAAGTACATGGGTAATACCTGGGTGATTGCATGACTGTAGAGGTAATGTATGGGTGATTGGAAGAGTGCATGGGTAATGCCTGAGTGATTGCATGAGTTTATGGGTAATGCCTGGATGATTTCATGAGTGCATGGATAGTGCCTGGATGATTGGAGGAGTTCAAGGGTAGTGCATGGTGATTTTATAAGTGCTTGGGTAGTGGCGGAGTGATTGCGTGAGTGCATGGGTTGTGCCTGGGTTATTGCATGAGTGGATGAGTAGTGCATGGGTGATTGCATGAGTTTATGAGTAATGCCTGGATGATTGCATGAGTGCATGGGTAGTGCCTGGATTATTGGAGGAGTGCACGGATAGTGCATGGTGATTTTATAAGTGCATGGGTAGTGTCTGGGTGATTGGAGGAGTGCATGGCTACTGGCTGGATAATTGAAGGAGTGCATGGGTACTGGCTGGGTGATTGGAAAAGTGCATGGGTAGTGCATGGCTGGATTGGAGCAGTCCATGGGTAGTGCCTGGATTATTGCACGAGTGGATGAGTAGTGTCTGGGTGATTGTAGGAGTGCATTAGTAATGCTTGGGTGATTTTGTAAGTGCATTGGTATTGCTTGGGTGATTTTGTAAGTGCATGGGTAATTCCTGGGTGATTGCATGAGTGCAGAGGTAATGTATGGCTGATTGGAAGAGTGCATGGGTAATGCCTGGGTGATTGGAAGAGTGCAAGGGTAGTGCATGGTGATTTTATAAGTGCATAGGTAGTGGCTGAGTGATTGCATGAGTGCATGGGTACTAACTGGGTAATTGGAGGAGTGCATGGGTAGTGCCCGGGTGATTGGATTTGTGCATGGCTAGTGCCTGTGTTACTGCATAAGTGGATGAGTAGTGCCTGGGTTATTGTATGAGTGGGTCAGTAGTGCCTGGGTGATTGGAGGAGTGTATTGGTAATGCCTGGGTGATTTTGTAAGTGCATGGGTAATGCTTGAGTGATTGAAGGAGTGCATGGGTAGTGCTGAGGTGGTTTGAGGAGTGAGTTGGTAGAGTTTGAAAAAATGAATGACTACAATAAAAGTGACTGTAAACATTACTTCATATTATTATGGTTATTACATTATTTTATCTTACCTTCTTTATTGAAGTAGATATCAACCTCATTGAAACTATTTTACAGTTGTTTCATTGTAAACTAAATTTAAAATATTTTCAAACTTTAGTATTACTTTCTGTAAAAAAGAAGAAAAAAAACGTTATTGCATATAATATTTTAGTTTTAAGAACACAACATAATTTTACAATTACATAACATATTCAGTTTCCCTTTTTTGCTGTCTTCAGATTCTATTGAATTTCACCATACACAGTGATTTCAATGTTGATCATCATATCACAGCGGGGAAAAAAATACAATGAGTAAGATTGTAAAAAAAAAAAGAATCTATGTTGAAAATATTTACAACAAGTTCAACTATCTGTTTACCTATCTACAGTTTCTAAATTACATTCTTCAACTACATTAAATGATCTACTTCTCTGAAATACATTTTCTAAAATATACACTCTCATTTACATTGCGTATCATATAAAGAACAAATATATAAACTACTTGTTTCAAACACAATTTTGCAAACGCAATAAGAATTAGCACAAACAATAATCCAAACAGTAATTCTTCACATTTTCCCAATAGGCCGAATAATGTTTCTAAATCTATTTGCATTCAAAATATCCAAAATAAACTTGTTAATTCGTGTTCACATCTTCCCAATAGGCCGAATGATGTTTTCAAAACTTTGGCATCAAAAATATTAGATGTGACTTGGTAATTCGTAAGGCAACCGACATTTGAATTCCAAATGGGCATCATTACAATGTGTCCATCCTTTATTGCACTTTAAATACACAGTATAGTGTCCAGATGTTGTAGTAGGTCCATCATGGAAAATAATAGCCACTGCTTTAAAAGTTCTTCCTGAAATTGATATTTGACTTGCCACAAAATTTGTAATTTTGGTTTCCAATTTTCTTCCATCTGCTCTACAACGTTGTAGCATTAAAATGACATATTGTCCAAATCTTTCTATAAATAATGTTGACAACATTTCTGATTTACAACGAGAACATTTCATATCTTGATTAGCTGTTTTTATTAATTTGTTAAAAGACACTGATTTGCAATCTGGTATTGTCAAATATATGAATCGTTCAGTGTCTATTTCAGTGGTGGAAGAAAATGAGCACTCTTCACATTTATGATCCCATCTGTAACTTAGTCTAAACAAATTTTCAATTTCAATCCCTTCTTCTTCCAATACTGCAAGCATAACCATTAGAAACTCTTGTGCATCTTGTTGTATATTAAGGGGCCGATTCCGATCTCGGTCGGAGGCGCACCTAACACCATTCGGTCGGGAAAAAAGCCATGCAAATGCCTGTTTCCCGACCGATCCGCACATTAATCCGAACGAACAAGTACGATGCGCACAACAGCACAGATTCCGACCCAGTCGTACTCACCCAATCCAGGTCCTGTTCCCCGACCGAGCCGGATCCGTAAACGCAGATTCGAGTCGCCCGGAAGCCAAAAGCAGCCCCGTCCGGCCGGACAAGTACGATGCGCATCCCGTACGCGCCGAACCCGTCACTACGCACGGCACGTCAAAGCATCCGGGAGAGGCGCACATAAGCTCCGATTCGCGCCACAACACGATCCACGGCTACGAGACGAACACGCAAGCGACGAGGACGAGGCGAAGCAACGACAAAGACGAACGAGACGAACTAACCATGAATCCCATCGTTCCGATCCTACCAATATTCTACATCTTCTACCGGAACAGGCACGGACGCGTACGGCACAGAAGGTAAGTCAGACACCAACCACAAAATCAAACTACACGTACCCGACATATCACACACACACACACACACAGGGGATGCACAAATTACTTACACCAGAAACAGCAGCACCATAGGGTTGGGATGCCCATCACCAATGCCACATATACACATAGGGGCCCGGATGCCTGTCACCACTACCACCTCTATCCAGGGGGGGCTGGATGCCGACCACTACTACCACCCCTATCCAGGGGGTGCCAGATGCCTAACACCACTACCACCCTTACCCAGGGGGTGCCAGATGCCTACTACTACTACCACCTCTACCCAGGGGGTGCCAGATGCCTACCACGACTACCACCTCTACCCAGGGGGTGCTAGATGCCTACCACTACTACCACCTCTACCCAGGGGTGCCAGATGCCTACCACCACTACCACCCTTACCCAGGGGGTGCCAGATGCCTACCACTACTACCACCTCTACCCATGGGGGGCTGGATGCGTGTCACTACTACCACCTCTACCCAGGGGGTGCCAGATGCCTACCACTACTACCACCTCTACCCAGGGGGTGCCAGATGCCTACCACCACTACCACCCTTACCCAGGGGGTGCCAGATGCCTACCACTACTACCACCTCTAACCACGGGGTGCCAGATGCCTACCACTACTACCACCTCTACCCAGGGGGTGCCAGATGCCTACCACCACTACCACCTCTATCCAGGGGGTGCCAGATGCCTACCACTACTACCACCTCTACCCAGGGGGTGCCAGATGCCTACCACCACTACCACCCTTACCCAGGGGGTGCCAGATGCCTACTACTACTACCACCTCTACCCAGGGGGTGCCAGATGCCTACCACTACTACCACCTCTACCCAGGGGGTGCCAGATGCCTACCACCACTACCACCCTTACCCAGGGGGTGCCAGGTGCCTACCACTACTACCACCTCTACCCATGGGGGGCTGGATGCCTACCACTACTACCACCTCTACCCATGGGGGGCTGGATGCCTACCACCACCACCACCCTTACCCAGGGGGTGCCAGATGCCTACCACTACTACCACCTCTACCCATGGGGGGCTGGATGCCTGTCACTACTACCACCCTTACCCAGGGGGTGCCAGGTGCCTACCACTACTACCACCTCTACCCATGGGGTGCCAGGTGCCTACCACTACTACCACCTCTACCCATGGGGGGCTGGATGCCTACCACTACTACCACCTCTACCCATGGGGGTCTGGATGCCTACCACTACTACCACCTCTACCCAGGGGGTGCCAGATGCCTACCACCACTACCACCCTTACCCAGGGGGTGCCAGATGCCTACTACTACTACCACCTCTACCCAGGGGTACCAGATGCCTACCACTACTACCACCTCTACCCATGGGGGGCTGGATGCCTACCACTACTACCACCTCTACCCATGGGGGGCTGGATGCCTACCACCACCACCACCCTTACCCAGGGGGTGCCAGATGCCTACCACTACTACCACCTCTTCCCAGGGGGTGCCATATGCCTACCACTACTACCACCTCTACCCAGGGGGTGCCAGGTGCCTACCACTACTACCACCTCTACCCATGGGGGGCTGGATGCCTACCACCAACAACACCCCCACTCACAGGATGGCAAATACATGCCACAAGAAGCACACACCAGCAGAAAGAATGCAACACAAAGACATCCCCCCCAACACCATGACAAGCGTGTGTAGGCTGTGTCAAATGCCTACAACACTGAACAGGACTGTGAACATACAATGTGACCCCCTATCACAAGTGCCACACATAAATGTGTGTGGCACCCACAATGCAAGCAGGCCATGACCATTGTGGCAATGGGGTCCAAACCCCCATCATCACAGTGCCCAAAATGTAAGTGTGGGGTCCATAGCTGAAGCACATATTGAACATTGTGGCAATGGGGTCCAAACCCCCATCATCACAGTGCCCAAAATGTAAGTGTGGGGTCCATAGCTGAAGCACATATTGAACATTGTGGCAATGGGGTCCAAACCCCCATCATCACAGTGCCCAAAATGTAAGTGTGGGGTCCATAGCTGAAGCACATATTGAACATTGTGGCAATGGGGTCCAAACCCCCATCATCACAGTGCCCAAAATGTAAGTGTGGGGTCCATAGCTGAAGCACATATTGAACATTGTGGCAATGGGGTCCAAACCCCCATCATCACAGTGCCCAAAATGTAAGTGTGGGGTCCATAGCTGGAGCACATTTTGAACATTGTGGCAATGGGGTCCAAACCCCCATCATCACAGTGCCCAAAATGTAAGTGTGAGGTCCATAGCTGAAGCACATTTTGAACATTGTGGCAATAGGGTCCAAACCCCCATCATCACAGTGCCCAAAATGTAAGTGTGAGGTCCATAGCTGAAGCACATTTTGAACATTGTGGCAATGGGGTCCAAACCCCCATCATCACAGTGCCCAAAATGTAAGTGTGAGGTCCATAGCTGAAGCACATTTTGAACATTGTGGCAATGGGGTCCAAACCCCCATCATCACAGTGCCCAAAATGTAAGTGTGGGGTCCATAGCTGAAGCACATATTGAACATTGTGGCAATGGGGCCAAACCCCCATCATCACAGTGACCAAAATGTAAGTGTTGACAAAGAAAAAGCTGCAACTGCCAAACTGCATGGATGATTCCTGGTCACAGAACAACAAACACATCAGTGGCAAAGTAGTGCTTGTGTCCCATAGCAACATAGAATGGGGGAGGCAAACAGTGCAGTGCAAATAAGACATAGCTTTGGCCATGTGCAGACAAACATCACCCATGGGGGCTGACACTGTCAACATTCATCAATGACACAATGACAGAAGTGACCATCAGAATCCAGACCCACATATTTGCACCAATGGGCACACAAATTCAGATACCCAGTGGAGACTGTAGATGTGAGGTGAACAGATACCATACCATGGCATCAATGGGACACACACACAATGATCATTGTGCTGACTGATGACCTAGGAGTCCCAGGGACAGCAGGGCAAACACACCAAACAACATACAGCCAATGGCACACCTAAGATATGCCAATGCAGTGGTGCCGATGCACATACACAAACAGGCAGACCCACACTGCACATCAAACACAACAGGGGAGGGGGGGGTACCAGTGTCCCCAGGCAACCACAAAACACATGAGGAGGCCTGAATACCAATTACACAGATGTGCATACAGTGCCACACAAAGGTAACTCATGGATCCAAATCCCCTATGTGGGCAATCAGGCATTGTCAGATGAGAGGGAGCAGAAATCACACATGTCACACAAGCATGTAGGAACAGCAACTGACACAGCAAGACACAGAGACACCACAGCACTACCCCCAGGGCCCCCACAATGTGGTGACCCTGGGCTGCATTACAATCCCACTGTGATGACAAAGCTAGATGTCGTTCACACTGTGAACCACAGTCATGTGTCCTGAGCAACAAACTACCATCACACCTACACAAGCACAAATCAATCAGCACGGCCTGTCAGCCTAGGCCAACATGGAGGCAGGGGTCTAGCCGGGCAACAACTCTCATCTGCACACACTCAACACCACACACCTCGACGTCCAACAATGTGCAGCAGTGAAGCTCACATGCACTGGTGACATTGCACATGCACCCATGACAATCCCAGGGGGGGTGGTGGGAACCAAGGTGCAGAAACACATCAAACATGGCCACTCAACCAGACTCCTGAATGTCTGACACACTGCACACTACGCTGTACATGGACATGACGGCAATACCACACCAACCAATGGGATCCCAGCCACAGTCACACACATATGAAGAAGCCAAGGTCACCCACAAAGAACACACATAGACAACTACCAACATTGCAGCGCTCAGGAGTGCCAGCAGTCACACACACAACGTGTCACAACCAATGAAAGCTAACACAAACAAGAAATCACATGACCGGAGTAAACAACAAGTGCAAAGGGGAATCCTGACTGTGACACATCAGCGTCTGCCCACAAACTCAGCCCTGACAGCAAACACACCTATGGGTGACACCCTGATGACCAGTAATGTGCCATGCACCCACATCACAGAGAACCCAGGGAGAAGACTTTGGGGGAACATAGGTCAACTCAGCAAGCATCACAAACAGGAACATCACTAGGGATCCCAGCATGCACAGCAAAATGGAAGTGAACACACAGACATGCTCATACAACACACACCTTGGGCGCACGAGATGTCACAGGAGTACACACTGCCATGAGGGGACTCCACTCCTGTGTGAGGAAAGCTGTGCCATATGTCGCATCAGTAGGGCTCCATCATGTCAGCAGAACACTTGGTCACACAGTCAACAATTAGCACAAAATGAAGGCTCCCGTCACATCAGCCTGGTCATGGGAATGTCAACGAAATCAACAGCACAGATCCAACACACATGTATAGCAAGTTGCACTGACAACACAGATGAGTCCTTCCCCATTGATGCCCAAACCTGCATGTCCAGTGGAGATGACCACACGGTCAGGGAAGTAGACTAATTGAACAATGGCAAACACAACAGATGTGCATGGGTGGAACCCACAGATGTGACATTGCTAATGTAAGTAGGAAATCCCATTGCCAAATATTGAAAACATGACACCCTCAGATGCTGCTAAGGATGACATGGATACACCACAGGATAGGACACTGTCCCCCTGGACCACATGGGTTCCTGCACAGTAACACTTCATTTTCATGAGACCAAATATCACCATCACTGCAGCAAGTGCATCATGTACATCAGAAGTAAAAGCACTAGAGAACAGAAAGTTGCTTTATTCAGCATATGTGGGTTCAAAACTTGGAAAAACTGTAAGGAATCAACAAAGGCCAATGGCCAGTCCATCAAGGAAGTCAATACAGGGTGACAGTGGCAGATGTCACCCTACGCATGCCTGCACTGATCAAAACCAGGGACAATCCCCTAGGAGGGGCATACGGGGGGGCAGCCCAGGCACCGCAGGGACAGGATCAGGGCTCACCAGGAGGAGGCAGGGAAGGGGTGGTGGGTGCTGGAGAGCCACTGACAACTGCAGTGGAGGTGTCTGACATGGTGTGTGCCGGCACAACTGGGGGGCATGACTCAGATGTTGTGGGTGCCGGCACGACTGCAGTGGACCCTGCAGATGGAGTGGAGAGGTCCGCCACTGCAGTGCCCAAGTCAGACAGGGTGATAGTGGACTCCACTGCAGTGCCTACCTCCAGGGGAGGAGAATGGGGATCAGGTAAGGTGGGCAGGACAGAGGGGAGGACACCCTCACCACATCAGTGGTACAGACAAGCGCAGCGGGGGTGTGGGGCCGGAAGAGCAAGTGGCAGGGGGTGAAGGCCTGACCCTTCTGGGGATGGTGTATCTGTGGGTGGGGGAACCTGGGGCAGGGTGTGGTAGGGGCACCTGTGGAGTGGGGGCCTGAGGGATGGAGGAAGGATTTTTTTAACCAAAGAGAGGGAAATCAAGGGCGTTATTTTCTTAGGTCCAGCATACATGCCCAACATAATATCTCTACAATTAAAGTATGCAGTTCCTAATATTAACAGCAGGTGGTTATAATCAATCAAAGGCTCCACACAATGGTATAGAGCGAGACTTAGGAGGAGAATCTCCTCCTGTTGGAAAAAGACCCTCACACACCCAGCCAGCTAGGTGTCTTGCTTCATCATCGGGTCTGCTCCTTATCGGGTTGGCGCTGCAATACCCGATCGGCGCCCGAGATGGGGCCTTCTTGGCGGAGATCTTTATTCCTTATGCCATAGGGTGTAGTGCGTGTGAGGGCCCTAAAAATAGTGTAGGTGCTAATGATAGGTGAATGAGTGTAGTTTAAAATAGGAAGTGGTGGTCCACTCAAAATAATTTTAATGAAACGTGGCCATCACCCTAATTAAAAATGAACAAAGAAAATGCGTATCTTACTCTAAAGTTGTGAGATTATACGCTTGTAACATAGGTCAACATGTTTCTTGCCTTTATTCTTAATAGATGGCAATTCCTCAGGACCAAAAAAATAGGATCTACCTACACTTTTCGGTGGTGGTCTAAAACTACATAAAGTGAAGTAATAACCACTCGTACAGCACCCTCAAAAGTGATACCTGTAGATCTAAAAACCAACCTGCAATGAAACAGAATAATAAACATCAATTTAGTCATATAAAAATATTCGGGTAATTCAAGGACCCTGTGCCTCAATCAATAACCATAGTGCAGCCAAAGCATGCCGAACACAGGTGACTGATGGCATGCAATAAGTCTGAACTACATTTGGTGAGGAAGAAGTAACAGCATATTAAAGAATGGCAGCTGAAAAGAGCATCGTTTTATAACTTACCCAAATTGGGTCGAGGACGCACGGCATCAAAACCGGCTGGCGAGGACACTAAAATGTAGTGTCCTGTAGGAATTAAAAACAGAGAACAAGTGCTAGAAGATTAAACAGCCAGAAACAGCTACCTGTAGGTGTATCAAGCAAAGCGGATGAAGAAGAAACAACATGACAATACCCAGTCGTATCATAATCATGTCTATCAGTGTCAGTCTATCAGGCGAACAACCCGGCCCATCCATGTCAATTGAAAAGACAAAGGGCGTGGATTTACCAGTCTGCGCCTCCCAGTGTTGATACCTCCGCTGAGTAAGGTCAGCGTCAAATGCGCACCCGGTGCCTGTCGTGGTAAAAAAGCCAACGCTCCTCTGGTATCAACCACAAATGAGAGACATCAGCTTCAAAATGTAGGAGATCTTTAAAACCGACCTCACCAACATCCTTCCGTTTGAGAGGGTAGTGAAACCGGTATGTTGGCAAGCGTTCAAGTCAAAGAAACCCCACACATGAGCTAAATAACTCACTGAAGGGACTTAGTAATACCCTTCAAGCCCAGCCAATGAAAAACCATGAGAGACACACAGGGGGCTAACTACTCTGCTACTTACTCTTCCATGTGAGTCCGATCGGAAATGCTCCTACCCCTTGCTCAGCCGGTCCGGGAGTAACGAACAGAGCAAGGATCTCAAAGAATACCAGCGGCCGGCGGAGCTTGGAGGCGGAACTTCCGGTACTTCCTGTCTGAAACAGTGTAATGACAGGAGCGCTAACCCTGTTTAGGGCGCCATGTTGGATTTCCTCCAACTAATGCGAGACAAACACTCCATGCAGCAGCAATCGTGGGCGCCAATAGCGTGGTCTCGTTTTGAAAAAACAAGACAAGGTGAATGGATTAAAAACACCTAAAAAATATTAATGACTCATAAGCCACAATCTAGTATGGACGCTAAAAATGGCGATAAACCTGTGTAACTAATGTCATGTACGACAGGAATGAAGGTATTGCTACAAATAAAGGACGTAGGTCCAACCTTATCTCATAGAAGATCTGAGTTAATAACTAGATTAAGTTGATTGAAGGGGGCTCTTCCTCGTCGGAATCAATACTTATGTAATGCTAACTATTTAAAGTAATATGTTAGGCAAAACATTCAGGATCAGGTATGAGTCCGGGAGTACTCGAGTAAATTACAAAGGGAGCAAAACCACTGAATCAAGTGCAGAAATACAAGAGCCCAAGGTGGTAATTAGGTTAATTGGCTCCAAGGGATATCCTCATTAAGCCCTCCTTTATCAGTGGCTAGTCGAAGGACCCAACGTTGTTCCAAACGGAACAATGATTTTGTAGGCATCCCTGGGTGGGTTTCTAATACGGCCCAATTAAATGAGTCAGGGGGATGTTGCACTTGTTCGAAGTGACAGGTCATTTTGGTATTTGTTTTATGGCATCTGAAATTGCTTCTATGTTCCATTATCCGGACTTTGACTGGTCTCGAGGTCATCCCTATGTAAAGGAGACCACACGGGAAGTCCAGTATATAGATACAATTAGGTGTGTTGCAATTAGTGTGTGCAGCCATTCTCCAACTAACTCCGTTAGGGAACTTAAATTCTTTGGTAACCTTAGTTTGCGAGCACGCCGAGCATGACCCACAAGGGTAATGACCCCTGACCGGGGGTAAGTCCCAAAGTGTCCTTTGTGTATTGCCCTGTTGTTTCTTAGGTCTAGTGTGTACCAACATGTCCTTGAGGTTACTAGTTCGTTTGAAAGCGAACCTAGGTTTGGGAAGCTTCAGAGTTCCTGTGTTAAGGATGTTCCAATGTTTACAAATGATATTTCTAACTCGGTTCGGAGTCAGGGGTGTATGTCGTTACACAGGTCATGACCCTATCAGGTTCTCTAGTTCTGACCTCCAATAAGCTCTCACGGTTATTATGCTGTGCCCTTTTGTACGCGCGATCAATAACCTGTTTGGGGTATTCTCTTTGAAGTAGGTCTGTCTTAAGCGTGTTAGACTCATTCTTGTAGTCAGTGAGTGTACTGCAATTCCGTCTAATCCGTAGGAATTGCCCAAAGGGTAAGTTTTGTCCGAGAGCCCTTTGATGATGACTACTAAAACGTAGGAGACTATTCCTGTCGGTTGGTTTACGGTATAGAGTGGTAGAGATCTTGTCACCCTCTAATTTAATCAATAGGTCAAGAAATGGAATCTCTGTTTCTGAAATGATGTTAGTAAATTTTAAATAGGGGTTCAATGTGTTGATCCAGATGCAGAATTCATCGCATTTGGTACGTTCTCCCTTCCATAGGATCAGGATATCATCAATGAACCTCTTCCATAATAACACATTGGAAACATACGGATTCCTGGGATTGTGGATCTCTCTCTCCTCAAATGCTGCCATGTACATACAGGCTAGACTAGGCGCGAATGTGCTGCCCATTGAAGTGCCCTGTGTCTGGTGGTAAAGCTGGGTATCATATTCAAAGAAGTTCTCTGTGAGTGCTAAAGTGGCGCATTCCAGTACGAAGGTCACTGGAGTAGGTGAGTCCCAATCACTGTGAATAAGGGCGTCTTCAATAACATCAAGGGTTGCCCTTTGTGGGATATTAGTATAGAGGGCCACAACATCCAGGGTGACCAAGAGATCTACTACTTCTGGATGTTGGGTCCCCTCGATTAGACGTAAGACGTCTGTGGTGTCCCTGATGAAAGAGGGGGTGGCTCTAACCAGTGGTTGTATGAAATGATCCACAAACTTGGAGAGGGGTTCCAGGATGGACCCGATCCCTGACACGATCGGTCGTCAGGGACACCACAGACGTCTTACGTCTAATCTAATTTGAATATGATACCCAGCTTTACCACCAGACACAGGGCACTTCAATGGGCAGCACATTCGCGCCTAGTCTAGCCTGTATGTACATGGCAGCATTTGAGGAGAGAGAGATCCACAATCCCAGGAATCCGTATGTTTCCAATGTGTTATTATGGAAGAGGTTCATTGATGATATCCTGATCCTATGGAAGGGAGAACGTACCAAATGCGATGAATTCTGCATCTGGATCAACACATTGAACCCCTATTTAAAATTTACTAACATCATTTCAGAAACAGAGATTCCATTTCTTGACCTATTGATTAAATTAGAGGGTGACAAGATTTCTACCACTCTATACCGTAAACCAACCGACAGGAATAGTCTCCTACGTTTTAGTAGTCATCATCCAAGGGCTCTCCGACAAAACTTACCCTTTGGGCAATTCCTACGGATTAGACGGAATTGCAGTACACTCACTGACTACAAGAATGAGTCTAACACGCTTAAGACAGACCTACTTCAAAGAGAATACCCCAAACAGGTTATTGATCGCGCGTACAAAAGGGCACAGCATAATAACCGTGAGAGCTTATTGGAGGTCAGAACTAGAGAACCTGATAGGGTCATGACCTGTGTAACGACATACACCCCTGACTCGAACCGAGTTAGAAATATCATTTGTAAACATTGGAACATCCTTAACACAGGAACTCTGAAGCTTCCCAAACCTAGGTTCGCTTTCAAACGAACTAGTAACCTCAAGGACATGTTGGTACACACTAGACCTAAGAAACAACAGGGCAATACACAAAGGACACTTTGGGACTTACCCCCGGTCAGGGGTCATTACCCTTGTGGGTCATGCTCGGCGTGCTCGCAAACTAAGGTTACCAAAGAATTTAAGTTCCCTAACGGAGTTAGTTGGAGAATGGCTGCACACACTAATTGCAACACACCTAATTGTATCTATATACTGGACTGCCCGTGTGGTCTCCTTTACATAGGGATGACCTCGAGACCAGTCAAAGTCCGGATAATGGAACATAGAAGCAATTTCAGATGCCATAAAACAAATACCAAAATGACCTGTCACTTCGAACAAGTGCAACATCCCCTGACTCATTTAATTGGGCCGTATTAGAAACCCACCCAGGGATGCCTACAAAATCATTGTTCCGTTTGGAACAACGTTGGGTCCTTCGACTAGCCACTGATAAAGGAGGGCTTAATGAGGATATCCCTTGGAGCCAATTAACCTAATTACCACCTTGGGCTCTTGTATTTCTGCACTTGATTCAGTGGTTTTGCTCCCTTTGTAATTTACTCGAGTACTCCCGGACTCCTACCTGATCCTGAATGTTTTGCCTAACATATTACTTTAAATAGTTAGCATTACATAAGTATTGATTCCGACGAGGAAGAGCCCCCTTCAATCAACTTAATCTAGTTATTAACTCGGATCTTCTATGAGATAAGGTTGGACCTACGTCCTTTATTTGTAGCAATACCTTCATTCCTGTCGTACATGACATTAGTTACACAGGTTTATCGCCATTTTTAGCGTCCATACTAGATTGTGGCTTATGAGTCATTAATATTTTTTAGGTGTTTTTAATCCATTCACCTTGTCTTGTTTTTTCAAAACGAGACCACGCTATTGGCGCCCACGATTGCTGCTGCATGGAGTGTTTGTCTCGCATTAGTTGGAGGAAATCCAACATGGCGCCCTAAACAGGGTTAGCGCTCCTGTCATTACACTGTTTCAGACAGGAAGTACCGGAAGTTCCGCCTCCAAGCTCCGCCGGCCGCTGGTATTTCTTTGAGATCCTTGCTCTGTTCGTTACTCCCGGACCGGCTGAGCAAGGGGTAGGAGCATTTCCGATCGGACTCACATGGAAGAGTAAGTAGCAGAGTAGTTAGCCCCCTGTGTGTCTCTCATGGTTTTTCATTGGCTGGGCTTGAAGGGTATTACTAAGTCCCTTCAGTGAGTTATTTAGCTCATGTGTGGGGTTTCTTTGACTTGAACGCTTGCCAACATACCGGTTTCACTACCCTCTCAAACGGAAGGATGTTGGTGAGGTCGGTTTTAAAGATCTCCTACATTTTGAAGCTGATGTCTCTCATTTGTGGTTGATACCAGAGGAGCGTTGGCTTTTTACCACGACAGGCACCGGGTGCGCATTTGACGCTGACCTTACTCAGCGGAGGTATCAACACCGGGAGGCGCAGACTGGTAAATCCACGCCCTTTGTCTTTTCAATTGACATGGATGGGCCGGGTTGTTCGCCTGATAGACTGACACTGATAGACATGATTATGATACGACTGGGTATTGTCATGTTGTTTCTTCTTCATCCGCTTTGCTTGATACACCTACAGGTAGCTGTTTCTGGCTGTTTAATCTTCTAGCACTTGTTCTCTGTTTTTAATTCCTACAGGACACTACATTTTAGTGTCCTCGCCAGCCGGTTTTGATGCCGTGCGTCCTCGACCCAATTTGGGTAAGTTATAAAACGATGCTCTTTTCAGCTGCCATTCTTTAATATGCTGTTACTTCTTCCTCACCAAATGTAGTTCAGACTTATTGCATGCCATCAGTCACCTGTGTTCGGCATGCTTTGGCTGCACTATGGTTATTGATTGAGGCACAGGGTCCTTGAATTACCCGAATATTTTTATATGACTAAATTGATGTTTATTATTCTGTTTCATTGCAGGTTGGTTTTTAGATCTACAGGTATCACTTTTGAGGGTGCTGTACGAGTGGTTATTACTTCACTTTATGTAGTTTTAGACCACCACCGAAAAGTGTAGGTAGATCCTATTTTTTGGTCCTGAGGAATTGCCATCTATTAAGAATAAAGGCAAGAAACATGTTGACCTATGTTACAAGCGTATAATCTCACAACTTTAGAGTAAGATACGCATTTTCTTTGTTCATTTTTAATTAGGGTGATGGCCACGTTTCATTAAAATTATTTTGAGTGGACCACCACTTCCTATTTTAAACTACACTCATTCACCTATCATTAGCACCTACACTATTTTTAGGGCCCTCACACGCACTACACCCTATGGCATAAGGAATAAAGATCTCCGCCAAGAAGGCCCCATCTCGGGCGCCGATCGGGTATTGCAGCGCCAACCCGATAAGGAGCAGACCCGATGATGAAGCAAGACACCTAGCTGGCAGGGTGTGTGAGGGTCTTTTTCCAACAGGAGGAGATTCTCCTCCTAAGTCTCGCTCTATACCATTGTGTGGAGCCTTTGATTGATTATAACCACCTGCTGTTAATATTAGGAACTGCATACTTTAATTGTAGGGATGGAGGAAGGAGACTTGGTGCCTGAGCTGCAGGGCGGCAGCGGGGTCTTGCTCTTCCGGGACCGGGGGGACTTGCGGGTGGGGGCCTCAGTCGGTCTGCGCCTGAGGGATGGTGTCCGGGGGCCAGGGGCACTCCGCTCCGTGTGGGTGGGCTTCCTCTTCCCCCTGAATGCTGGATCAGCTGGGTCGGAGGAGAAGAGGCCAAGGTCACAGAGGAAGAGCCGCTGTGTATTTGGGGTTGCAGGTGAGGCAAGGGAGGGATCTTTGGAGGGAGAGGCAACTGAGGACTGCGCAGTGCTTGTGGATGCGTGTGTTTGTGCCTGTGCCCAATCCCCTGTGAGTGTGGTTTCAGTCCCCTGACGGTGCGTGCGTGTGCGTCTTGTTTGTGGCGTGTGTGTCTGTCTGCTGCATGTGTCTGTGCTGGTGTGTGCCTGTGCCAGTGTGTGTGTGCTTGGGACGGGTAAGGTGCTGGGGAGTGTGGATGGGGCAGAGGCAGGAGGGGTGAGGGACTGTCGGAGGAGGGACACTGCTGCCGTCAGGGAGGAGTCCATGGACCTATTGCCCCTCTGTAGGTCAGACATTCCCGATGAGATGCCCTCCATGAATGACACCAGCTGAGTCAACAGACTGGTGTGTGCATGGAGGACACTCAGCATTGCTGTCTGTCCTACATGGAGCTGGCGGAGGAGGTACACAGACTCCTCACTCAGGGCAGCAGGGGACACAGGGGCAGGGGGTGCGGTGCCTGGCCCGAAGGAGACACGCTCCCGAACATGGGAGCCTCCACGGACCTCGGGAATGGGAGCCAACGGGAGGGCGGTGGTGGTGGTGGTGGGGACAGCAACACTAGCTGGGGTGTGGTGGCTGCTGACACCCGCCTCCATAAGGGAGTCATCGTCCGAGTTGCTCTGGTCCTCAGCTGAGGTGGATGGTGCTGAGGACTCCTCGGTGTGGCTCCCCTCGCCCTCCGTGCCACTGGGTCCCTCCGACCACTCCTCGGCTGCTGACCCAGTCTGGCTCTGCGGCTCCTCCTGGTCCGTGGAGCTGTCCCCTCCTGTGGCCGTGGATGTATCTGCAATCAATAGGGAAACAGACAGACATCAGTCACCTGCACCGAACGCACACACCACAGTAAGTACAGCACATTACAGAGCAAGCCCTGGCATCCTTAGTTGAACATTGCTAAAACTGCACAAACAGAACAGGAGAAGTCAATTGTCAGTCTGATGGTCAACCATGGCACTCACATCCCACCTGGCCTTGCACCCATCTGTCTGGTGTCTGTTGGATGGCAATACCCCAGTGTGGACACATGCACCACCTACACAGTATTTGGACAGTGCAGAGAACCCGGTGAAGCATGTGGACATGCACACATCACAACTCTTGCCACTGAGTCAGTACAGGTGTCCGGATGTAAGGGATGCCCAGAGTCAAATAGGAAATGCATGTCATGCATACCAGCGACAGACACCATGATGCACCCATGTCCTGATAGCCATTGCCACAATGGTGTGCATGTAGCACATGTCACTCCCCTGCAGGATCACTATTAGGAAGTCACATGCCATGGCACAGCCATGCCTGCTAAGTCATACATCACTGTCTCCAGTCACATGGGCAGGGCAGCCAGACAACAACACTCTGCACTGTGTCACAATAGTAGATCATGGGGAATGCAAGTCCTGGAGCTGAACAAGTGCACATGTACATCCCCCACACACCACATCATCTGAACCCTCATCTGTCCAGGTCATACCCATTGGACATATGGGAGGCCTGTAACACTACCCTCTGCACCTGAGCACCTCACAATCTGCTGTGAATGGGAAACAGCTGCCTGAACTTCATATTCGCATACCCCAGTCTGCACGGTCAGGTGATCAAACACCTATGTGTCACACAAGTATCATCTCCTATGGTCACATCTCCGGTGGCATGCGGAGCCCCAACCGAGGAACACCCCAGCAGACCTGACAACGAAGCCACAGCACACTGACACAGAGGCAGACACCTGAGGGGACAAATCACTGAGCAAAACGTGTCAGCTGATACACGGCAGTGGGAGTACAGAGTGTATTGTATGGCCTGGAGTAGGCATGACTGTCCTGCCCCACATGAATGAGGGATGAGCCCTGGACAGTAGGCAGCTGGCTACGTATGTGTGACACACGTTATATACACACTCCTGGGGCCCAAACATTGTTCCCACCCGCAGCATGGGTGTGTGCCAGATATCCCAGGCACATGTGGTGGATCAGCTCAGCAATTGGGCCACATATCAAAGTAACACGCAGAACACATGTCAGAACACAGGCATTGTGTAAGCAATGGACCCACCCATGATGCCCACCACAGAGTCAGGGAAACAGATGCTGTCCCCCACCTTGAGTCAAGCAAACTGCAGGGACACAGTACCCAAGTGACACAATACCCTGACTGTAAGGGCCACACCTGGGTATCAGCTGAGGAGTGGGCAGTGCACAATAGAGGGACATGGGTCCTGGACCACAAGACTGATGTACTGTGGAAGTTTAACCAGGCCAGAGGAGGGCACATAGCATGGCAGACATAGTTCACAATGCAGACATGGACTCACCCCCTCCTTGCTGCTCTCTGGCCTTCAGCTGCTCATCCAGATCAGGGAAGACCACCGCCAGGATCCTCAGCATGTGGGGGGTCAGGGTCCGGTGTCCGCCCCTCCTGCGAGGAGGCGACAGCTTCAGCTGGACCCGTGCGATCCTCCGGGTCCAGCCCCGAAGGTCCTGCCACCTCTTCTGGCAGTTGCGGATCCGGCGCTTGTAGTCCCCCACGGATCTCACTGCCCGGACGATGGTCAGCCATATCTTCTGCTTCTGGTGGGCATCAACCTGTGAGGATGACAAAGTGAGAATGGCATTACTACACATGCAACATAACCGTGCATTACACAGTTGGATATACATGTCTCAATCACAGGGGCACATGATGTACACAGGCAGTGCAACGATGGCCATGGACAGTATGCCAGCAGTTACTACATGGTATCATTGCCTGGGCAGTAAAACCTTGTTTAAATGCACTGTCACTGCACTATTCCTGTCCAGTGCATATAACTACACACTATGGGGGTGACAACTACTCAGTGAGCCTGCTAGCCAGTGGCGTGCAGACTGTTAGCCTTGCTAGTCAGACAACATGCACATTTAGAAAGGCAGTGGACAGAACACTCACCTGCTCCCCTGGTTTCCCATACAACTTGCTGTACTGTGGAAGGAGGCTGTCCAGCAGGGCCTGGTTCTCCTCAGTGCCGAAGGCTGGGGCTCTCTCCACAGTACGTGCCATTGCAGGGTCCAGAGGGGGCAGAGACAGCAGCAGTGTAGTGGCAGATGTCGTTCTGGAGCATGTAGTGCAGGCAAGTGAGCTCTCAGGGGAACAGCCAGCATTATATGTGTGCTGCAGAGGCAGATACTGTCCCATGTGTCCAATGTGATAGGTCCAAGTCGTTTGCATCTTCTGAATCTGGCCAATCCATGGAATCGCACCACTTACACACGCCCCCAGCATCCTTCAAATGTTCAACTTCATGACACCCATGAAATTGCAACATTGTTGTGGGTGACCAACTGAATTTACAGCATCAGACTCGTTCAAATTTTGAAAACGCGTCCGTTGCCAGGCCAGGCCATAGCCAATGGGTGCGCACCGATCGGACCATTGCCGTTCAACGCGTACCTAGGATACAACGCGTACCCGCACACATTGAATGCAATGGGCCGGCCGGGCACACCGATCGGACCATTGCTGTTCAACGCGTACCTAGGATACAACGCGTACCCGCACACATTGAATGCAATGGGCCGGCCGGGCACACCGATCGGACCATTGCTGTTCAACGCGTACCTAGGATACAACGCGTACCCACACACATTGAATGCAATGGGCTGGCCGGGCACACCGATCGGACCATTGCTGTTCAACGCGTACCTAGGATACAACGCGTACCCGCACACATTGAATGCAATGGGCCGGCCGGGCACACCGATCGGACCATTGCCGTTCAACGCATACCTAGGATACAACGCGTACCCGCACACATTGAATGCAATGGGCCGGCCGGGCACACCGATCGGACCATTGCCATTCAACGCGTACCTAGGATACAACGCGTACCCGCACACATTGAATGCAATGGGCCGGCCGGGCACACCGATCGGACCATTGCGTTCAACGCATACCTAGGATACAACGCGTACCCGCACACATTGAATGCAATGGGCCGGCCGGGCACACCGATCGGACCATTGCCGTTCAACGCGTACCTAGGATACAACGCGTACCCGCACACATTGAATGCAATGGGCCGGCCGGGCAAACCGATCGGACCATTGCTGTTCAACGCGTACCTAGGATACAACGCGTACCCGCACACATTGAATGCAATGGGCCGGCCTGGCACACCGATCGGACCATTGCTGTTCAACGCGTACCTAGGATACAACGCGTACCAGCGCACATTGAATGCAATGGCCAATGTGTGCGCACTGATCGGTCCATTGCTGTCCAACGCGTATTGCGAATACAACGCGTACCAGCGCACATTGAATGCAATGGCCAATGTGTGCGCACTGATCGGTCCATTGCTGTCCAACGCGTATTGCGAATACAACGCGTACCAGCGCACATTGAATGCAATGGCCAATGTGTGCGCACTGATCGGTCCATTGCTGTCCAACGCGTATTGCGAATACAACGCGTACCAGCGCACATTGAATGCAATGGCCAATGTGTGCGCACTGATCGGTCCATTGCTGTCCAACGCATCCTTGTACAAGTCACTGGCATATGTCACCATGCCTGTCACAGGTGAACATATGCCTGCCACATATACTTCCCAGGGAGTGAGGGGCACACCTACAACACCACAGCCTGTCCAAACTGTATCCTACGGCATGTAAGGCTGCATTACCTATTCCGTGTATGGGGTGAAGATGTTGTTCTGTGGGTGTCACTTGGGGGCAGCCACCCCCAGGCTGTGCACGTGTTCATGGGGACAGAATCCTTGGTGTTTCGTGTACATGACCACTGTGATGTGCAACTGTTCATATCTGAGCATGTGGCATGGTCACATTTCACAGTGGTGTATGTGTATGTCATGTCACATACCCCGTGAGTCCCATGTGGGACGGTATGTTTAACCCAGGGTGACCCATTGGCACAATGGTGATGGTCCTCCACAGTCTGTGTGCATGTTGTGTTACCAATGTCTCTGATTTCATGTGCACAATGGGAGGCAGTCTCCACATCCACGTTGTTTGTGCATGGACTTTGATGTTGTGCGTGTGTGTGTCACAGACATCCATGTCTGTCCTGCCGAGGCAACAGGGACCACTACCTGTGGGGGTCATGGTTGTTTTGCTGTGGTGAATACATATACACCATGTCATGCCAGTGTCCATGTGGCAATACAGGGTCCCTGGGAATCTACCTGTCGTTGAGCTGTGATGCCTGGGGCACATCAGTCCTCACATGTCACTGTGGGGTGTGTTTGTAATTTGGCAGCAGGAGATGGGAACTGGGACACGGCCTCATGATATCCAATGGCACGACCTGGGACTTATTGATGCCACTTGTTGAACTGTGATGTTAGATGTTGGCCATGTATGTGCCATACATATCCTTACGGAACTGCACACATCATGTACTTGTGCCTCATAATGATGTTTCATGTGATGTTGAGTGTGTTCAATGCCACATATGTGGGGTGACTGACAATCTTGCTTTCTTCACCTATGCACTGCAGGGCACCAGCTGTCCTTAGACCATTCCCTGACCTGGCAACGATGGTGGAACGTGACAGCATCCGACGGTACCGCTTCACCAGGCAGCTGATTGAGGATTTGGCAGTGCGCTTGGCACCACATTTGCAACCTGGCCGTCCGTACCCTACAGCGCTGACCCCCAAGGTGAAGGTGATGGCAGCCTTACACTTCTTTGCCACCGGTACCTTTCAACACACTCTGGCGACTGCTGGTGGGATGTCACAGACCATGTTCAGCCGTGTGCTCCGGGATGTTTTGGAGGCTATGTTGATATACCTGAACCAGTACATCTATTTCCCTAGACTCCAACGACTCACTGGCGTGAAGAGTGACTTCTATGCCCTGGGGAGGATGCCGCATGTCATTGGCTCCATTGATGGGACACATGTGGCTTTGGTACCACCACAGGCCCAAGAGCAGGCCTACCGTAACCGCAAACACTACCACTCGGTCAATGCACTGGTGGTCTGTCTTGCAGATATGAGCATCACACATGTGTGTGCCCGTTTCCCTGGTTCTGCACACGATGCCTACGTGATGAGGAGTAGTCGCATCCCGAGGATGATGGCACAGATGCCGAACCAGAGTGCCTGGCTTGTTGGTGTGTACTGACTTTGTACCATTGTGTGTGTTCTGCTATGTAGTGTTCCACCCTCTTTTCCAACTCTGCTAATGTGCAATTGTCTGTATGTAGGTGACTCCAGATACCCCAACATGCCGTGGTTGCTGACGCCCCTCAAGAACCCTGTGACACCAGCCCAGATGCGCTACAATGAGGCACATGGTCGGATGAGGAGAGTGATTGAGCGGACATTTGGTCTCCTGAAGAGCCGCTTCCGCTGCCTCGACAAGATAGGAGGGTCCCTCCCATATGCCCCAGCAAAGGTGTGCAAGATTATCATCGTCTGCTGCATGCTCCACAACCTGGCAGTGCGGAAGGAGTTGCCTCTCATCCTGGATGACGATGACCAACGTCCGCCACCTGTGGAGGATCCTGGCCTGGACCACGATGCCAGTGATGATGATGATGATGAGGAGGGTGATGTCCGCACACAGCTCATCACCAACTTCTTCAGCTGAATGTGAGTATCCAGAGATGTCATGTCAATGATGTGAGTTAGCATGATATGTGTTGGTGGTGCTCTGGTGCTGTTTGAGTGTGTCCATGGGCTACATGACTGTATGCGTGTAGCGATGTGTCCTTGCAGGTAGTCTGTACTCCCCAACAGTGTTGACATGCTAACTTGGTTCTGGGTGGGTATCTTGTAACATGTATTGTGCATGAGTATTGCAGTTCTGTCCTGTTCTTCAGTGCTTTTGACTGTGTGTCATTTCTGTCCTTCACAGGGTACTTTCAGAGTCGTTTGGTCAACTGTGTTCCCCAACACCGTGATTTGACTTCCCGGGTGGTAGCTGTTGTGTCCCTACAGGTGATGTGCACCACACCCATGGACTTCCTTCCTTCTACACTTGTTGACTGTGTGCCCGCTGCCAGGTGGGATTACCTTGCATCTGTGGTGGTTACAACATGTTGCAAATGTGTAATAAACCTGTGCTTCACTTTGGGATGTGCGTTGTCTGTGATCACACATCTGACTGACATTTGCTTACTGCACCAGTGGGTTAGTTAACACAGACTGTGAATAGGTGTTGGGTCTGTGCAATGCAACGTATTTCCTGGCAACATCAGTGTAGGCGATGAGTCAGATGGCCATGGTGTGTATGTGTTGTGTAGCCCTGGTGGTGTGCCTCCCTCATATGTGTGACGTCGCCATGACTCACATGCCGGTGTTGTACTTGCTGTAGCAGTTAGCATGCACAGTGTCATTTCCCAGATCATCATCGCCACTTCTGAGACAACATAGGAATCACAACAGAGGCAAGTATGGTGTATTAGTGAGTTTATTGACATACATGTGTGAGTATAGTGCACAGGATGGTGGGTGCTGTACATTGTGATTGGAATCCAAAGTTCCTAGATGATTTGGAAGTCCTGGTAGCAGAAATGTCCAGAGTGAAGTCCACAGTAATCAGAGACATTGGTCCAACTTGAGCTCCCCATGTCATGTGGGAGAGTTGTGTTGCAGTCAACAGGGTGAACAGTTTGCGCACAAAGGTGATTATCCAGAACAGGTTTTGGCTTCCTGGGGGTTGCACATGGCCATCGGCCTCTCACTTGCCCCTCCTCGGACGGCCCCTCTTCTTGGGGGGGGGGGGACCCTCAAGTGCAGGCTGCTGCGGTGCAGGGGACTCTTCGCCAGAGTCATCCGCCCTCCCTGTGGCAGTTGCAGTTGTTTCAGCAGCAGATGTTGTGGGCACACAGGGAGGTGTTGACTGGTTGCTGCTCATCTGGCAGAGGCATTGTAATATGTCCCTATGCACTGCCGTCATCTCTTGCAGTGTGTCCCACTTGGACTCCACGCGGGACATGTGTGAGTCCAAGCGGGCATGATGGGCAGCCTGCTGCTGTTTAATGTCCCTGAGGAGCCCCACTACCTGGCTGAACTCTCCGGTGCTGGACTGGTATGCATCGGCTATGCGTGCCAGTTGTGGGTCATCATGCAGTCCAGACCCCTCTGCGAGCAGCGACCTATGTCTCCCACCCCTCCCACCACGTGCAGTACCTGAGGTGGCACGCACAGGTGACCCTGGGCCACCTTGTGGGTTGTTGGTGGTGGTGGTGTCCATGGCCCCACGTTGGTCCAGGGTCCCTGTGCTGGTGGTGGTGGTGCTCCTTGGTCTGTCCATGTCGGCAGGGGTGGTATGTGTGTTGACAGTCGTTGGAGGGGTGGGTGCAGGGGGTGCAGCTAGTGGTCCTGCTGGTGCTGCATGATGACTTGCTCCGGAGGTGCCAGGTAGGTCTTCTTCATCCGAGGAGGGCAGAGGCTGTTCCCCACCAGTGAGCTCCGTATCCTCTTGAGCCTGGGACGAGGACTCCTCAGCGTCTGCTGCTGTGTCCCCATCATCACCTGTTTTTGGGAGACACACACAATGTATGTTATGTTTCTGCAGGCATCAATGGTTGACACACCTGACAGTTGTGACTGTGCCTCTGGATGCGGGCCTGTACATTGCATTGTCCTAAGTTGTCACAGTCAGGGGTTGATATTGGTGTAGCACATTGTCCTGCATTATTTGGGCATTTCTATGTGAATGTTGGGGTGTGTACATGATCTGCATTGGTTGTCTTTGGTTGACATCCGGTCCTCCTTCCCACCCAGCCAGATATTCCACCATGGAACTTGCTTCCATTGCAGGGAGTGCAAGTTGTCTTTCAGGATGTCAGTCAGTGGTGTCCTGCTGTTGGTTGGTGCACAGTTCCCAGCAGGGCCTTGTGCTCCCCACAGCAGTAGCCAGTGTCAGCCATCTTGTGAGTTGTTTTCCACTCCCTGTGATGTGCGCATGGTTCAGGGTGGTGTTGATGGGACAGTTGTGGGGGTGACCAATATCTGTGACTACCACTCCCATCATGCTATTGCGTCCACCCCACTTCCCAGCATGCCCATACTTACTTGCTTTTGGGTGGACTTCAGTGTGTGTGAGTGTGAGAGCAATGGCAAGATGGCTGACAGTGGTGTCCTGCTGTTGGTTGGTGGGCAGTTCCCAGCATGGCCTTGTGCTCCCCACAACAGAGCACCAGTGTCAGACATCTTTGATGGGGCTTTCCACTCTCTGTGGGGTGTGCATGCTTGTGTGTGAGCTTGCTGGCCCATGTGGGTGGGGGATGTTGAGCTGTGACTACCACTCCCATCATGCTATTGCGTCCACCCCACTTCCCAGCATGCCCATACTTACTTGCTTTTGGGTGGACTTCAGTGTGTGTGAGTGTGAGAGCAATGGCAAGATGGCTGACAGTGGTGTCCTGCTGTTGGTTGTTGCACAGTTCCCAGCAGGGCCTTGTGCTCCCACAGCAGTAGCCAGTGTCAGCCATCTTGTGAGTCCTTTTCCACTCCCTGTGATATGAGCATGTTTGAGAGTGGTGTTGATGGGCCAATTGTGAGGGTGAGCAATATCTGTGCCTGCAACTCCCATCATGCTATTGCCTCCACCCCCCTTCCCAGCATGCTCATCCTTCCTTCCTTTTGACTCTGCTTCCCTGTGGGGTGGGCTGCCTGTGCTGAATGGATGGCTGGGAGTGTTGTCCTGGCAGTTGTTTGGCTAAAAGTCCCAGGAGTGTCCCTGTGCTTCACACAGCATAACCCAGGGTGGTGGTTCTTTGTGGGATCTTCAGTTAGGATGTGAGGCATTGCATTCTCACAGGTGGGTTATGTGGAGTTTGTGTTGAGGGGGTGTGTGAGGTGATGTGCTTGTGACTATGGTCAGTGCTGTGAGTCCTCCTTCCCACCCAGCCAGATATCCCACCATGGAACGTGCTTCCATTGCAGGGAGTGCAATTTGTCTTTCAGGATATCAGTCAGTGGTGTCCTGCTGTTGGTTGGTGCACAGTTGCCAGCAGGGCCTTGTGCTCCCCACAGCAATAGCCAGTGTCAGCCATCTTGTCAGTTGTTTTCCACTCCCTGTGATGTGGGCATGGTTCATGGTGGTGTTGATGTGCGCATTGTGAGGGTGAGCAATATCTGTTACTACCACTCCCATCATGCTATTGCCTCCACCCCCCTTCCCAGCATGCCCATACTTCCTTCCTTTTGAGTGTACTTCACTGTGTGTGTGGGTGACAGCAATGGCAAGATGGCTGACAGTGGTGTCCTGCTGTTGGTTGTTGGCCAGTTCCCAGCATGGCCTTGTGCTCCCCACAACAGAGCACCAGTGTCAGACATATTTGAAGTGGCTTTTGACTCCCTGTGAGGTGTGCATGCTTGGGTGTGTTCTTGCTGGGCCATGTGGGTGGGGGATGTTGGGCTGTGACTACCACTCCCATCATGCTTTTGCCTCCACCCCCCTTCCCAGCATGCCCATGCTTCCTTCCTTTTGACTCAGCTTCCCTGTGGGGTTGTGTGCCTGTGCTGACAAGATGGCTGACAGTGTTATCCTGGGGTTTGTTTTGCTACAAGTCCCATGTGTGTCCCTGTGCTTCACACTGCATGACCCAGGCTTGTGGTTCTTTGTGGGATATTTGATTGGTGTGTGAGGCAATGCTTTCTCCCAGGTGAGTTGTGTGTAGTTTGTGTTAGGGGGGTGTGTGGGTGGAGCTGCTGGTGACTATGGTCAGTGCTGTGAGTCCTCCTTCCCACCCAGCCAGATATCCCACGATGGAACGTGCTTCCATTGCAGGGAGTGCAAGTTGTCTTTCAGGATGTCAGTCAGTGGTGTCCTGCTGTTGGTTGTTGCACAGTTGCCAGCAGGGCCTTGTGCTCCCCACAGCAGTAGCCAGTGTCAGCCATCTTGTGAGTCCTTTTCCACTCCCTGTGATGTGAGCATGGTTGAGAGTGGTGTTGATGGGCCAATTGTGAGGGTGAGCAATATCTGTGCCTGCAACTCCCATCATGCTATTGCCTCCACCCCCTTCCCAGCATGCCCATCCTTCCTTCCTTTTGACTCTGCTTCCCTGTGGGGTGGGCTGCCTGTGCTGAATGGATGGCTGGGAGTGTTGTCCTGGCAGTTGTTTGGCTAAAAGTCCCAGGAGTGTCCCTGTGCTTCACACAGCATAACCCAGGGTGGTGGTTCTTTGTGGGATCTTCAGTTAGGATGTGAGGCATTGCATTCTCCCAGGTGGGTTATGTGGAGTTTGTGTTGAGGGGGTGTGTGAGGGGAGGTGCTTGTGACTATGGTCAGTGCTGTGAGTCCTCCTTCCCACCCAGCCAGATATCCCACCATGGAACGTGCTTCCATTGCAGGGGGTGCAAGTTGTCTTTCAGGATGTCAGTCAGTGGTGTCCTGCTGTTGGTTGTTGCACAGTTGCCAGCAGGGCCTTGTGCTCCCCACAGCAGTAGCCAGTGTCAGCCATCTTGTGAGTCCTTTTCCACTCCCTGTGATGTGCGCATGGTTCATGGTGGTGTTGATGGGACAGTTGTGGGGCTGACCAATATCTGTGCCTACAACTCCCATGATGCTATTGGCTACACTGACTTGCCCAGCATACACATATTTCCTTTCTTTCAGTGGGCTTCACTGTGTGGTGGTGTTGTAGCGGTGGCTACTTGTCTGGATGTGATTGTCAGTTATATTTGTGCCACTGCCTAGCTGTAGTTGTAGTTGTGTTTGTACATGTGATGACACAGTTAAATGTCACTTTGAGATGGCATGTGTTGTGTTTCTCTGAGTGACATACACATTTTGGGATGATTCTGTTCTGGTTGCTGTGTATTTGCTAAGAGTGCATGGTTTGACTCTCCCCTTGACAGTGATGTGTGTGTGTAGTCGCAGAATATTGTGTACATTTGTTGTTTACTCACCAGGCTCTGGGATGTTTTCTAGTCCATAGACGCTCACTGTTGGTAGGATGGCCCGCACCTTCTCCTCCCAGGGCCTGAGGTATACTGGCTTGGCAGGAGGGCCACTGCCGGTGTGTTGGCTCAAGAGGTAGTCCTTCTTCAACAGCTCCTTGACCCTCCTGCGCACGTCATACCACCTGTTCTGGATGTCTGTCTTTGTGCGCAAACATGGTGATTGTGCGTTCACCCTGTCGACGATCCTCTCCCACATCTTTGTTTTCTGTGACATGGGTGTCTGTTGGACCAGTGTACCAAAGAGCTGTGGCTCTACCCTGAGGATCTCATCTACCAGGACTTCCAATTCACTATCTAGGAACTTATGATTCTTCTTTGGGGGCATGGTGATGGGTGGTGATGGTGAGTGATGTGTGTGTTGGTGTGCAGGTGTGTGAGTGTGTGTTTTGCTAGGTGTATGTGAGGTTTCTATTTGTTGTGGTGCTGATGGTGTGTGGCTTGTGTGATGGATGAGCTGTGGGTGTGTGGTTGCTGTCTGTTGAGTGCTGGCAGGTAATTTGAATTTGCAAAGGATCATGGTAGGGATTTGTGTCCTTTATATGGGTGGAGTTGTGGGTGTGTCTTTGTTCCCTGCCCCTCCCCCCAGTATTTATTGGCTTTGTAATTGCTTGTTTGGCCTTTTTTTGTGTATTTTCCCTTTGTACTTTTCGTGCATGTAGGAGACGTTCTTGTGACCGAGTCAGACCCTGCAGTTGTCTCGTACGGGCTCATCCGTTTCGTTCACGCTGTGTTTGTGCTGTTTTCTATGCTGCGTACGCGTCGGTCGCGGTGTTTTGGGTTGCTTCGCCTCGCAGTTTTGTATGCGTGTCGGTCGTACGGCTTGTCCTCCGTGCGACTCGGTCGTGTTTTCCACGCCTTGCATCGTACTTGGCGGGTGGGAGTCCGCGGGTACGTCTTGTTCGGTATTGTTCCGGGGGCGAGTCGGTCGGTTCAAATCGCGTGTTTTTCCGGCCGGATTGCTGTTTTCCGCGCGGCTCGGTCGTTCGGCTTGTGCTCCGTACGAGTCGGTCGGGTTTTGCTCGCTTCTCATCGTACTTGGCGGGTCGGGCTGCACCGGTACGTGTCGGTCGGAATTTATTCCGGCTCCTACTCGGTCGGTACGTTTTCCGGCCGGAATCTGAATCGGCCCCTAAGTGTAAATTGCAAAGAAGCAGTACATATATCCAAAAGATGCCGAATGCCAGAAACAGTATGGATTTTAGTTCTATCACTTACCAACTTTTGAAAAAGATGATGTTATAAAGAACAGAATCTTTTTTCTCGATTTTCCATAACTTTATGATAAAGATCTTCTTGATAAAAGACAACATTTAGAACTACATTAGCATAGCAGTTGATACATAAACTATTTTCTAACTGGTATCCTACAATATCATCAACAGAGTCTATTTTCATTTTCTTGGCAGCTTCATGCTTCTCTTGAATTGTTTTCTTTTTTTCAATCTCACTAGAATGTTTGTCATATTTCCATTTTGGACATAGTATATGTTTTTCATATATGGGATATTCACCTAAGTTAGGAGCATACAGTCTTCTTAACCGCTTCGCCGCGATCGGAATTCCGCCCAGGTGCTGGACATTCCGATCGCAGGTGTGGTCGTGACGAGCTCAGCTCGTCATGCGCACAGCGCGACCGCGCAGCATGACGAGCTGAGCTCGTCATGAGCATCGAAGGGGTTAACCGATTATACTCTCTTACACAATTTGCATCTGCACTAACCTTTTTCTCATCAAAATCAATTAAATACAATCCACATAATGTTCTTACTCGAGACAATGCAACATATGCCATGCCCTCTTTAAACACTGTACTTCCAATATTTACCAAAGCACTGTCTACACTTAAACCTTGAGATTTATGAATGGTCACTGCATATGCTAAAGAAAGAGGAAACCGTTTTCTACGAACATACAAATATTTTACAAGCAAAAAACAAACAGCACAATGTCCAATCTGTTTTACCTCTTCAATCTGATCAAATTTAATCTTCAAAATTTCAATTCCATCTCTGTTCTGAAAATTCACATAATCAACAACTTTTCCCATTGCTCCATTCACTAAACCTTTTTCAACATCTAAATTACGCAGTAATATTACCCGACACTTTACACATACATATAAAGTTTTTTCTGAACCTGCAGTCTTAAACACCGACTTTTCCAAAGAATCCAATTTTGACTGTAATTTCTCTGAGAGAAGAATAGTAACTCCTTCATGTTCCATTTTATCAATCGCTTCCATTTTCACTATTGGTTGTTTCTCCAGTTTCAAAAGTTCTTGATTGAATGTAGAACACTCTTGCAGTGTTGGCATTAGACAAACTATAGATTTATTTTCTCCAATTTTTTTTGTACATTATTTCAGGGGCAATATTTTCATTTGGAAACAAGTTTGTTAGTAGTCGACTTTGTAAAGCTTCTTTACCATGTTTTGTCAAAACACCAATTCTAATATCTTGAAGAATGTTCCCATAATGTTCATCACTTGCTTGTCTCATATTCTTAATAAGTTTTTTATATTCAAAAAGAGTCCAAATGTTCACATTTCCAATACTTCCCAAAGATTTTTAGTGTCTTCATGGACAAGTGTTTTAAAAACTGGTTGTCCTTTCACAGCAGTAAGTTGTAATAGATCGCCGAATACAATTACATATTTTCCTCCAAATAAAACATAATCTGTTTTTAAAATCTGTTGCATTCTTAAATGTACAAAGGCAAGCATTAAGTTTGAGACCATGCTCACCTCATCAATAATCAGAAGTTTCATTTTCTTTAGTACTCTTGAAACTTCATAACAAGCTTCTCCAGATAGCTTGTGATATTCCAACTTATTTTCATGTTCAACTGGTAGCATGCGTAATCGATGTAATGTAATCCCTTTAATGTTATGTGCTGCTAACCCAGTTGGAGCGGTTACAACACAAGATAAATGTGATTGAGTGGTTTTATGTAGATAACTGGTCAAACTTTAATTAAGAAACTTTTTCCTATTCCAGCTTGTCCACTGATATACATCCGAATAGGTTTAAATGATGCACATTGGCATTCTTTTTTTTATGCAGTAAACCATGCTGTATCTGTTGTGTAACTTGCTGATATATTTCTTTTTGTTCAATATTTAATTGTTCTTCCAAGTTTCCCAAATCAATAATATCCTGTTGTGCTTGTTGCATTGCTGTTTCTACTTCATTCATAGCGATTGCTGCTTCATTTTCAAGAATTGGTTTTCCTAGTGGATCTTGACTTAGTGGAGAAGAACTTTGACTATCTTGAGAACTATCTCTAGCGATTTCAGCTGCAATACTAGTTTCTTGTTCAATCTCTTCATTCAACATTTGTAAATATTGTGGAAAAACTGTGCATTCAATGCTATCTTTACATGCATTAAAAGAATCTTCATAGCAGTCAAAATCTCCAAGTAATTCCATTTCACTACGCCAAGGCTTAAACAGTTGCAGAAGTACTAAATAGAAAAATTCCTTTTTATCTGGAGTATCACAACTGAGTTTCCTGTGATTAATAAGATTTCATTTGCCATGTTTTACCAAACATCCATCACATCCAATTACTGCATATTTTTCTTCATTTATATTTTCTGTAACATTTCTCTTAAAGCTGTAATGTTGCAGTACTTCATAAAGACATATGTTTTCCAGATGTGGACTCCTTTTGGGATAGTACGTATCCAACATATTTGTTTTAACAATATCTATACTTTCCGGCTCATTCAAAGCTAAGTATTCAATTTCTTGTACAGATTTCAATACTCGATTTCGTGTTGCAGCAAGACCTAGACTTACCCAAATGATTCCTCTTGACTTTAAATATAAACTTGCAGAGGTCAACCGATCCGAACATTCGTAGGATCCAATATCTCGATGGGAAAGCATCTTCAAACTAAAGCTGTACAATTTGTTACTAAGAGTCTTCTCTTGTGAAATTTCTTCCCACATTTCTTTCAACTCCGTCTTTTCAGATTTAGTTGTATATGATGTAACGTAGCGAGCAACAGCAATCGAATTATCTGCAACATATTGGATATCCATATTTGCATTCCACATCGTCAAAATTACTGGATTGTAGTCATTAATATACTTTGAATCTTCACTTCTTTTTATGTTGTAAGTATTCTTCGGAGATTTCCGAGTTATAGTATGTCTTACTGTGGCATGAAACTGTTGACTCTTCCTTTCGAAATTACTGGACGTGGGAATCCAAAACGACATTTCGTATAAAATTTTTCCTTTGACTTGTATGTCCGTCGACAATATTTCCCACATCGATGACTTTGAAACCGTAAAACTTGTTGTCTTAAGCTATTTTCTCCTCCTGTGTTTGGAATACCACAGGTAACATAGTCTTCAATGAAAGACAAAACAGTTTCATCAGAATCTGTTTCAAATTTAGGTGCACTCTTTTTTTTTTTGTCCTCATTTGTCTCGTTTCTACCCTTCTAACGAAACCAACCCTGTTTTATCAAACCTCATTCGATGGGAAAAAAAAGGGAAACAAGGTGAAGGTTCTCAAGACAGCGCCCTTGGACTATACAGAGAAACCTCCTCCTTGATTCGACCACACACCATTTCCCATGTCCTTCTGCTCACACAGAGAAGACTAAACCAGCTGAGGCAGGTAGAGACTTAATCATTGGACCATTGCTCAATATAGCCCATTCATTAACCACACCAGGACAGAAAGGGAGTCCAAAACTCATATCTCTTTTTCCCCTGATCCGAAATATCCAACTTAGCAATATATCTCATAGATTTCAACCAACCATCCTCCGTTGGGGGAGCCGGAGATACCCATAGTTTACAGATCTCCCTGCGCACCAAGAGCACAGCATAGAAAACCAATTTTGCGCTGTCCTTGTTAACAGTACATTGCAATTCCAATCTTCCAAATATAACCAATACAGTGCTTACCTTGATCTGCAGATGTAAAACTCTTGACAGGAAATTACTCACGTCCTCCCAAAAAGTCTGAATCTTCGGACAGTATATGAACATATGGAGATCATCTTCATTCGGACTGCCGCACTTAGGACACAACACCACTCCTCCAGACCCAAATTTGGATAACCTTTGCGGGGTCCAGTAAGCCCTATGCATGGTAAAAAGATGGTTCCTCCTCAGATATGCAGGTTTAACTGTTTTGTAAAGCATAGACATTGATACTTGCCATTGGTCTTCCATCGCGGTCCCTGGCAAGCTTCCTCCCCACAGATCCTCCGGTAATGTAAAAGCCCCATCTTCCATCTGAAGCATCAGCCAGAACCACATTGCAATTTCCTTTTTGAACCCAGCGCTGGACAGCAATTTTTCCTCGAATTGGTTAGGATCTCCTATTTTTTCGTCCAATGCCGAATACCAGCTTTGAATCTGAAGGAGTTTAAATCTCGAAAGCGTTGGACCTATCGCCTGCTCGCACCAGCGCCATGGAATCGACTGACCTTCTGGCAATAACTGCTTCCACCTTAGTATACCCGCCTCTTTTAAATGTAAAGCCATTATGTCTTTGGTACATTCCGGAGAACCTGGTGCTTCCCATATGGGGGCCAACTGGCTAAAATAAGGAATTTTTAGGGTCTTTCTGATTTTATACCACAATTCACCCATGTCCTTTAAAATCTTTAACCTAACTTTCTTAAAATATTTCGGATCTGCGTATTTGTACATGAACTCCCGTTCTGCTCCCTTTTCTTTTTTTAACATTTCTTTAAACATCCTGCCTATCTCTGATTTTGTGGGAATATCCAGTAACATTCTACAATTCTTTAATAAAAACGCCCAAGAATAGAACAACAAATCAGGCAGTGCTAAGCCACCCTTCACCAACCTCCTCCTAAGTTTTTTCCAGGCTATCCGCGGCCCTTTAGATGCCCAGATAAAATAACTAATTTCACTCTGCAACTTCATAAACCACTCTTTCGTAAAAGATAAGGGAATTGAGTCAAACAGGAAAGTTAGCTTCGGAAGAACAATCATTTTCACTAAATTAACTTGGGCAAATAATGTTAATGGAAGATGCATCCAATCCCGTAAACTAGCACTTATTTCCTTCTTGACCCTGTCAAAATTTGCCTTAGTGAGATCTGCAATATTCTGGGTAATCCTAACTCCTAAGTATCTCATTTCTTTCTTGCACTCTACCCCCTCTGTCCCCATGTTCCAAGCCATGACTTCCGTTTTTTCCTTGTTGATATCGTAACCTGAAACTTTCCCAAAGTCAGTTGTTATTTCCAGGACACACCTTAAAGTTTTTGGTAAATTAGTTGTAAAAATTAAAATATCATCCGCATAGAGCCCTATTTTCCTGGTCCAGCCATTAAATTCAAAAGGCAGTATATCAATACAGCTCCTTATTTTTTTGGCTAGCGGCTCGATATAAAGGTCAAACAAAAGTGGGGACAGGGGGCAACCTTGCCTAGTGCCCCGCATGATCTGTACCGGCTCTGTCAATACCCCATTAACCAGCACTCTAGCTTCCGGTGTTGAGTAAATACCTCTCAGGATTTTACAAAAGTTTGTACCCAGATTAAGATGTTTGACCACCGTTTGCAAATAAACCCAGTTTACGCGATCAAACGCTTTAGCAGCGTCTAACGCCATTACTGCCAAGGGAAGGTCATACGTAGTAGCAATATCTATAGAACCAATAAGCGAAAACGTCAGCTCTTTCAAAGCTCTTCCTCTAATAAACCCTTTTTGATCTTCATGCACCAAGTGCGACATAAGCCCATTTAGCCTCCCTGCCATAACCTTTGCAAAGAGCTTATAGTCACAGTTTAAAAGTGAAATAGGCCTATAGGAATCAACACTTTTTGGACACTTCCCAGGCTTAGAGATTAAAGTTATAATGGCCTCTTTCCAGGATTTAGGCAGAGCAGTATCTGACAAAAATATTGCGTTAAAAAGCTGCCTAAGGATAGGTATTAGAGTACTAGCCAGAACTTTATAGACCTCATGCGGAAGGCCATCTGGCCCTGGGGCCTTCCCTCTTTTGCCTCCCCCAATAGCCTCCTCTAGCTCTTCAACAGTGATCTCCTTATTCAATAATATCATTTTCTCCTCTGATAAAGGTTCCACATGGTCCAACCAGATCAACACGTCATCCTCCGTAATAGTCAAATCTTCCTTATAGACTTTCTCAAAATGTCTATGAAAAGCTAATCCGATTCCCCGACTGTCACTGGGAACCGTGCCTGAATCTTCACAGCTAATCTCTTTAATCAGATTTCTAACTTGATCACTCTTTGCCTTCCACGCTAATAATTTACTACAGCCTTCGCCGTATTCAAAATGCGCCAACTGGCTAGACTCCCATTTCTCCTTAACTCTATCATTTAAAACTCCTGACAGACTAGCCTTTAAGTTTGTTATTTCGACCAGCTCTTTTTCAAAACCTTCAAGGCTCCCTGGATTACTCAAAACCCCTTCCAACTTCCGAATCTGCTCTTCTAATTCCAAAACCTTTCTATGATAAGCTCGCCTTTTCCCTGCCGCTAGAGCACCTAGTCTACCTCTTAGATAGGCCTTGTATGCATCCCACACTATCCCAATCGTAGCTGAGCCCTGGTTCCTCTCAAAAAATTCCTTAGTTTCCTCTCTTAAGATCTCAACAGTCTCAGTTCCTAATAGAATTGTGCGATCTAACATCCATCTTGAACTAACAGCTCCCTCTTCTAACCTCATATGAAGAAGAATAGCCGAGTGGTCCGACAGGTGTACACCTAAATGTCTAACCTCCAAAACAGCATCCTTCAGAACCCTGTCTACCAGAAAATAATCAATCCATGACTTATGTTTATATTTCTTGTTATAATATGTAAAACCTATCTGCGATCCAGCCTTACATCACCATATATCACACAGTCCCAACTGCGCCATCACCAGTTGCAACCTAACAGACATTTTGGGGTTTACTACTGCTCTGCTATTCAGAGATCTATCCAATTTATGGTCCAGAACTGTATTAAAATCTCCTGCCATAATAATCTGGTCCAGGAAACCCAAAAGCTCGTTCACTAATTCATCCAAAGGACCTGTGTCATCTTGGTTCGGACCATAATAGCCCACCAGAGTAAAATTCTGCCCAAAACTTTTTAACTTTGCTACGAGCCATCTTCCTGCAATATTCGAAACATTCCCCTCTACCGAGATATTCATACCCTGCTTTACCAATAATGCTACCCCCTTTGTGACTACTGTCTGCCTCGTACACATTGCATGCGAAACCCATCTCTGTGCTTTAAAAATCTTCCTACTTTCCCCCTCCGTAAGATGTGTCTCTTGTAGAATAATAATTTGTGCAGGACAGTCCTTTAAATACTGCATTATCTGATCTCTTCTTCCCTTCACCCGGAGACCATTCACATTCCAGGATAAAACTTTTATCTCATTTGTTCTATTCCCAATCATCCCCTACAAAATCTCACATTACTCACTAACTTGGTGCAAAACGAGACATTTGAGGATTTATTTTTATTTTTCTCCCTTATGCTCCCCACCCTGTGCTCCCTACACCCCTCCCCCCCACCCTTGGAAAACCCTGTCCAACTTCCCATGGCAAAAGCCCTGTGAGTGACCCCTAGGCGTGCAACGGAAAACCTAAACTCAACAAGTGCATAATAAACAAATAAACAAAACAGGATTACCTTTACTATTAAGCTATTAAGCTAACACACAAGCAGAAACCAATCCACCTGCATCTAAATAGTAACTTTTAGTGAACCCCAGATTGGAGCTCCTCAATAAACTTATCCACCTCCTCAACAAAGCGGAAAGAGTGCATTTTGTTATTAAACATCACTTTGAGTAGAGCTGGGAATTTTAACTGGACCGAAGCACCTAACTTGCTTAGAGGCTCCATTCTTTTCCCTAACTCCCATTGTCTGGTGGATGTTACTACAGATAAGTCAGATCTTATTTCAATTCTTGCTCCGTTCAGTTCTAGTGTTTTATTCTTCAGGGCTTTAGCTAAAATCTTCTCTTTCAACGTATAAGTGAGGAAATTAACTAGAATTCTCCTAGGTTTAGTTCGATTTGTATTTAACCTAAAAGGGTCTCTATGGATCCTTTGAATGTCTCTAGCAATTTCTTCCTCGGTTTCCTCCAGCTGAAGCTCTCTTTTAAACATCTGAACCACATAACTTTTAATATCTGCTCCTTCCTTGCCCTTGGGGACTTTTAGAATCTTTAAATTGTTCCTCCTCTGGAAATTCTCCAACCATTCCACCCTTTCATATTGCTCCCTCTCCCTTGCTCTGAGACCTTCAATCTCTTTTCTATTAACCTGCACTTCCTCCTTGAGGTCTCTTACTTCAGCTTCTAATGCCAGTGTTCTACCACTCAAGTCATCTGTCTTCTTCTCTAAAACTTCACATGCAGACCTGATTTCTTTCTGATTTATCTCTGAAGTTTCAAATCTATTTCGAATTTCTAACGTGAGGGTAGTAAGCAAAACACTAATGGAGGGGTCCCCACTCCCAGGGTTTATCACAACATTACCCATTTCTTCCTGCCCAACACTATTTAAGGATTTCCCCTCTGTATCAGGAAGTGACTTATCTGAAGGCTCCGTACTGACATTTGGGGATACTTCCCCCACCGGAGAGGGAGCTACGCCCCCCATCTCCGAAGATAACACTTGGAATCGATTTGGGCTCAGATGCGCGGACCAATCCCCCAAAATTGGAGCATCCTTAGTACTCCCTTCTCCTGCTAGTTGTTCATATTGGTTATGTTGGTTATGTTGGTTATGTTGGACCTCAGTTGCCTCCATCGCGGGGTTACCCCTTAACACCAGGGTTTTAGGTAGTACTTTGAAGTACGTCCTGAGGGAGGGGGTCACTTTTATCTTATGCTCCGAAATGCCCCCTCTTACAACTTTTTTTTGTACTATGATCTCCTTACTTGGCAGTCCACCCCTAGACTTCACCCCCTTCCTTCTCACCCCTCGCTCCTTTTCACACTTAGATGGGAAATCTACTAGCTCGGACTTCCACCACACTCCCCCTTGCCACACTTCTCAAAGTGTATCTTGAAATTCCTCTGGAGCTGACTCCAACCCTCGCACCAACACTGCTCCCCCTCTCAGCCCTCTCAGCTCTCTCAGCTCTCTCAGCTCTCTTTTTGCTTTTATCTGTCCTCTGGCTCTTACCGTTAACTTCCTGCTCCTGAGCCAGTCGAGAAAATGGCTGTAGCTGTGTCTGCGCCTCTGTTGTGTCACAATTCGAGCACTGCTCCGGAATCTTTTTGCTGGCGTTCTCCTCACTACCCTCACTCTTCCTGCTGCCTCCTCCTCCGCTCCCCGGAAGAGAACCCTAGCGGCAGCGCAACGCCCCTGGCGTAGCTCCAGCGCCGCTCTCACCCACGCCTGCTCTGCCGTGTTTGCACTCTCCACTTCCCGCCTCCTACCACACTGGACCCCAGCTGCAGGGTCCCCACCGCAACAAAAGCCGAAAGACTGGTAAGTTCTGCTGTTGCGCCAGCTTCTCCTCAGAATTCCTTACTTAACTTTTCATAATTATCAGCTACAAATTCCGCTTGCCAAACACCGCCGCACGCCTCCTGTTCACCCGCGGACCCACCGCTAACCGGCCGCCATGTTTTCCCCCCGGGATGGGCAATCCAAATTTAGGTGCATTCTTGATCCATAATAGCATGTGTATATGAGGAGCACCTCTGACTTGGTACTCCTTTATCAAAAATAAATCAATAACTTCTCAAAGAGGTGGATTATTTTTATTGCAGATAAAAGACATCATAGCTTGAAACCTATGATTAAAATATCTGCACACATTTACAGGATCCAAGGAACACAGTTCTCCAGCTGTCTTCAATTCAATGTTTTTAATATTTGAATTTGCTTTTCTTAGAAATTCAAGTAAATCATCCCATGAGTATTCAGCACAGCTAAGCGTAACAAACCACGTAGGGGTTCCTAAGTTCCTTAACATACATTTAAGTTCTCCATGACGACGATACTAATACTCATTGGTACCACGTTGACATGCCATCAAATTAATTAACTGAGATTCTAAATGATCGTCTCTTTGTTGAACTTTGTCCAAAAATTCCTTTGCAGAAAGATGTGTAAGATGAACTCCTGTTTTTAATATGTGGTTCACTGCATATGAAAGTCCAGACAAGTCACTTTCAAACAGAAGATGAAATAAATATGGAACACACTGTCAAAATCTTGGATCTTCTGAATACAATCTTGTTGAACGGTATTGTGAAGCTGGAATCTGTACTGGTCGTTCATTATATCGTCCACCTTTTCCAGTGGGGAAGAGCTGTGGAAAAGAACGAGCTTCTAAACTTCTTTCCCAAACACTCATGAGAGTTCCCTTCGCTTTCTTCATTTGGAATAATTCAATAGTGTTTCCAATCACTTCTTTTGAATGTAAAGGATGTATACTATAATGTTCATAAATTTCTTCACTCCTGGAAATGTCCACTTTTTCGATTTGGCCAGTTGAAATTTCTCTATCATCTTCTAAAGATATTTCTTGTTCTTCCAGATATACATTTTTATAATAAATATTGTTTTCTATGAGATATAACGTAGCCTTTTGAACTTTGGTGACATCTACTAACTCTTGCCATATTTTCCGACTCTTTGTTGGTACACCATTAACTAGAATAACTATAGGTTCAGTTTCCTCTCTCTCTACACCAACAGTTTCAATATTTTTCTTAAAATCTAAAGGTAAATACACAACTCTTCCTTTTAAACCTTTTTGTAAATCTGTGGGAGGCAGCTTACCTGTTTTAGGCTCCATATGAACTATAGCCTGAAACGGGTGCACAGATTGAATTAGAATGGACTCATAAGTATTTAAATCCACCAGTTCCGGAGGAATAGCTACCAACTCTAGGTTATTATGTACAGCTGTAGCTGGCATTTTATTCTCTTCTAGTTTGCAGTAACAATATTTACAAATACGTTGATCACTACCCAACTCAAAACGACCTTCCACCAACAAATAAGCAACAAATTGCTCCCACTTATCATTGTTTTCCTTTTCACTTTTTAAATACACATCAACATTCCTAGTTTGACTTCTATAGTGAGTATGTTGACAAAAAATACAAACATAGTTTGGTTTTTCACAAGAAAGTTCCTTAAACTTTGTAATTTCTTCTGAAAACTTCTCAGTAGTACTATCTTCCACCTCTTCTTCAACACCTACACTTATCAAACTCTCACTTTCTCTACACTCCCCTTCAGGACCAAAGAAACGAAACTGTATATCATCACAAACTTTTTACATCCAACACTGAACCATGCAAAAGAACAGTGTTTATTTCACTTAAAGATAATGCAGGACTTTTTACATAGTACAATCTTCTTACTAACTTACACATTTCTGAATGATGTACTGCTAACATTCTCAGATGATGAAAACGACTTTGACACACTTTTCTAGAAAGACAAGCCAGAGAATGATCCTGTAAGCCAGTATTTTTTCTCACTTTACAAGGATCTAGTCCTTGCAACATTTTAATTTTCTGTTTAACACTTCTTTTACTATAGTCTCGTAAGACATTTCGTAAAATATCAATAGATTCCTGTCGTATACTACAAATAATACTGCAATCCCACCTATACACTGGAGCTTGTGAACGTCTCCCTTGAACTTCTTCAGTTATTACTTCTTCCACATTTCTAGCAACCATCTTTTCTTTTTCAATTGGACAACCATTCTTAACCTCACAAGAATGACCACTGGTATCAACTGCGTGAACTAATGTATTTTGTTGAAAATAGCTTTCTTCATTAAAAAAAGGTTCTGAACTAGAAGTGTGCTTCTATTCACCCAAAACATTTTTGCAAAAGTTAGTTCTATTAACAAGTCTTTTTCTTTTACTTTTCTCCTTCATAAAATGCATTGTTTTATTCAATGTTTGCATTCTCTTCAATACTAATATAAACAATCTTCTTTTCAATTCAAAAGCGTTTTCAACTACACTTTCAATGTGTTGTTTTTTCTTGTAAAATGCGGATCTTTTTTTATATTTTTTGAAATCTTTCAATACATTTTGAAGTACTCTACTTTTATACATTCGTTTCCTGATGTCCTTATATTGTGTCATCCTTCTTTCAACATATATTGTTTTTCCATAACCTGATTTTCTATTAATAAGTCCTTTTTTCGTTTCCTTTTGAATGGTTGTACTACTTTTCTTTTTCTTTTCTCCATTTTAAAAATTCGTTATCTTCTTTAAAACTCTTTTAACAAATTCTTCAGTTCTCTTACCAGAAGCCTTTTTCTTCAATGCCACATGTTGTACTTTATCTAATTTCTCCTTTAAATAGTACTGTGTTCTTTCTTTTCTTTTCTTTTGATCTTTTCTTGCCATGCTCAATCTTTATTAATAATAATGGTAAGTATCTGAAAAGAAAGAAAAGTTTAAATACTTTCGTTAAATCATTTAATATTAATTAAATAATTATATACAAATATTATCATATATAAATAAAAATATATTTTTAATTGCATTCCAAAGGTATGTCATACACTGCAGAATTCCTACAATTAGAAGACATCACAACCTATACAACAGAACCACAGAGCACAACTAAAACATTTCTCTTCTGCTATCCAAATCAAATTTGAAGTGCACTCTGTAGCCCTTGGGTGATTGCATGAGAACAAAGGTACAGAAAGAAACAAAAGAAGTGCAGAAAAAAGGAACAAAGGTGCAGAAAGAGGCAAGAGGGGTGCAGAAAAAGCAAAGAGGTGTGAAAGACTCATGAGGGGTGCAGAAAGAAGGAACGGAGGTGTACAAAGAAGCAAGAGGAGTGCAGAAAAAAGCAACAGAGGTGCAGAAAGAGGCAAGAGGGGTGCAAAAAGAAAAGAGGGGTGCAGAAAGAGGCATGAAGGGTGCAGAAAGAAGCAAGAGATGTACATAAAAAAATCAAAAGAAGTGCAGAAAGAAGGAACAGAGGTGTAGAAAGAGGCAACAGGGATGCAGAAAGAGGAAACAGGGGTGCAGAAAGACCTAAAAGCGGTGCAGAAAGAAGCGACAGCTGCAGAAAGACACAAAAGAAGTGCAGAAAGAAGGAACAGAGGTGCAGAGTCCATAGCTACTGCCTAAGTAATTGAAAAAGTGCATGGCTAATGCCTGGGTGATTGCATAAGTGCCGGGGTAATATCTGGGAGATTGGCGGAGTGCATGACTAAAGTATGGCTGATTGCAGGAGTGCAGGGGTAATGTGTGGGAGGTTGTATGAGTGTAGTGGTAATGCCTGGGTGATTGGAGCAGTGAATAGATAGTTCCTGGGTGATTTTATAAATGCATAGATACTGGTTGGGTGATTCAAAGAGTACAGGCCTAGTGCCTGGGTGATTTGAAGAATGCAAGGGTAGTGCCTGGGTCATTACATAAGTGCATGTGTACTAGCTGGATGATTTAAGAAGTGCTTTGGTAATGCCTGTGTAATTGTATACTGCAGCAATAATGCCTAGGTGATTCCATGACTACAGGGATAATGCCTGGGTAATTGCATGAGTGGAGGGTAGTGCCTGGGTGATTATATAAGTGCATGAGTAGTGGCTACATGATTGAAAGAGTGCATGGGTAATGGAGGGGTAGTGCCTGAGTGATAACATAAGTACAAGAGTAGTGCCTGCATGATTGAAAAAGTGCAAAGATAGTGGCTGGCTGAATGAAGCACTGTATACCTAATGCATTGGTGATTGCATGAGTACAGAGGTAACGTCTGGGAGATTAAAGGAGTACATAGGTAACGCCTGGTTGATTGCATGACTACAAGGGTAATATCTGGGGATTTACATGACTACATACGAAGTGACAGGGTGATTTTAAAACTGCATGAATACTTCTTGGGTGATTGCAGGACTACTGAGGTAGTGCCTGAGTGAATAAAAGAGTGCAAAGGTAGTGCCTGGGTGATTAATAAACAGCATGACTACTGGCTGAGTGATTACATAAGTACAAGGGTAGTGCCTCCGTGATTGAAGTAGTGCAACTGTAGTGCCTGGGTGATTATATAAGTGCATGAGTAGTGGCTACATGACTGAAAGAGTGCATGGCTAATACCTTGGTGATTGCATGAGTGCATAGGTAGTGCCTGGCTGATTGCATGAGTGCACAGTAATGCCTGAGTGATTACAGCAGTGCATATGTAGTGCCTGGATCATTGGAACACTGCATGGGTAGTACTTGGGTGTTTTTATAACTGCATGAGTGTTGGGCCTAGCAAAATATAAAGCAGCAGACTATTACATGACTCAACTACAACTCTCTCCATATTGTTAGAAGCATACATACATATGTCTCTACGTTTTCAAATCAACATCATATCTAAAAGAAATATGTACATAATATTTGTGGAATATAGTGAAACCTAGAAACTGAGACATGTAATAGATCTGCCTGAGTGATTGCATAACTCCATGGGTAGTGCTTGGGTGATTGTATGAGTGGAAGGGTAGTCACTGGGTAATTGCAGGAGAAGATGGATAGTGACTGGCTAATTCCATGAGTGCACACATAAACATTGAGTGCATGGATAAGTGTAAAAATAGCACCTGAAGGCATAGATGAGTCATGGAGTAGTACCTACATGAATAGATGAGTGCAACAGTAGGGCCTGGGTGATTCTATGACTGCAAGGGTAGTGTGTGGGTTATTACTTGACTGCATAGGTACAGCCTGCATGATTGCATGACTGCAGAGGTAGTACATAACTAGTGCCTGGATGATTACATGACTGCAGGGGTAATATCTGGGGGATTACTGGAATACATAGGAAGTGAGTGGGTGATTTTATAACTCCATGAGTACTGCCTGGGTGATTACAGAAGTACTAAGGTACTACCTGAGTGATTACAGGACTGCAAAGGTAGTGCCTGGTTGAATTTATAAGTGCATGAGTACTTGCTGAGTAATTACATAAGTACAAAAGTAGTGCCTGCATGATTGAAAGAGTGCAAAGATAGTGCATGGGTGATTGAAGCACTGTATACCTAATGCATTGGTGATTGCATGAGTACAGGGGTAACGTCTGGAGAATTAAAGGAGTACAGAGGTAACGCCTGGGTGATTTCATAACAGCATGACTACTGGCTGAGTGATTACATAAGAAGACTCTTATAAAGTACCATAAAAAATAATTCCTCTCCCAACATATCATAAACATCATTTTTCCAATACTACTGCTTCACTATTCTAGCATAAAACAGGTATAGAGCATAGATAACAGCAAAGCAACACTTCACTTATCTTTCATAAAAGCCTCCCCGTATTTCTAAATCCATGTATGCATATTTCTATACCTTTTCCTACCAGCATCATATATAAAAGTAAAAAACAGATAAATGTATATGTGTGTTTTATACATCTATCATCTTCAAACACATAACACATACCATAATATATGAGCAAGTAGACACATATCTCAGTCACAACACCATGCACAGCTCAAAACTTCACAGAGTACACTTCAATTTTGAAACAGACACTGAAAATGATGCGGTATATATGAATATAACTTTCCTCACATCATACAGATTACTCTAGTAACTAACATCTCTACAAATATCTCAACCCTCACTTTCAGGCTGCTGCTTAACCATTTTACAAGTACTTATAATATTACACCTACCCAAATACAAAGCAGAAACCCTTCACATATCTTTAGTAAAAGTCTCACCATATTACTAAAAGCATACATGAATATGTCTGTCCCATAACACTATCAAAACCTTAAAAATTCACAGAACAATCTTTCAATTTCAAGCAAACATCAAAAATTATGCGGCATATTTAAACTGTACCTCTCTAGAAACTTAAAAGAAGAAGCCTAATCAATAACACCTTATGTCACCATCTTTTAAACCACACTTTTGTGCTGCATCATCACCATTCTACTAGTACTCACAGTCTTGAGCCAAACACATAAAAAGCAACATCTCTGTTATACATCATGCACCTTCAAATATATAAGACATATGAAAATACAAATACAAGTAGAAACATACTTTAGACAGAAGTTGATGCACACCTTAAAACTCGACAGACTCCACCCCCAAATTTAAAGCAAGAGCTAAAATTATGCGGTATACTACAAATGTACATATCCACACACTAAAACAAACTACCATAATCACTAATCCATCTTCCAATATACACATATTACTATACAGAATCTATTTCAAACAACATTTAACTTCAATAAAACAAACTACAATACACATCTGTACATTTAATAATATATTTCAAACATCACAGTTTTTAAATTATTTTTAAAATTTAAAATAAACCTAATACATAATACATCTCACAAATTTATAACTCACCTTCCAAATAGATTTGTAGAATTTAAAATATCACAAACTCATAAATGATTTTCTTATGCACACAATCAATGTAATGCACCAGTCTCAGCAAGGTAAAACCAGTAATGGCAAAGTTTCCCTCTCTTTCTCCACACAAATACATGTAAGTAACAAATCACATACCTTCCTACATTATTTCAAATTATAAAACACATTTCTATTGGTTAGACATATGAACCCTTACCAACTGACTTCTAAAAGTGCCCAAACAGTTTCTGGAATTTTTTGGAGTCGCGACTCCACCGTGCACCAACGCGATGGAGCCGCGAATCCATACGGGAGTTCAAAAATATATTACAAATAAAAATACCATTATTTTTTAAGAACACACCACTTCTAAACATACTACTGACTTGGGAAATCTTACTTTAATAAGATTTCACTAATATATAAATTACAATTTCACATTTTAATTCCACAGTTAAGTTTCAACCCTTCCCCATTTTGCTTAATCCCAGTTTCCATAGTAACAGTTCATGGAACATTCAACTGAACTCACAGGTCACAAGTTCACCATATTTTCAAGTTCACCACACAATGTTACAAATGCAAACAGCAGGTGTGGTTGACATTTCCAAAATATGAGCTTATCCTATCTACTGTACCTTTCAAACATTTTTTACTAACCAATAAGAAACATGCTTTTTAAAGAAAGTAAAATGCACCCTATTTTTGAATGTACAATGTTCTTAAACAGCCAATCAATTCTCTACTTTTTAAAAAACAGCATCTTGTCTACCATTTTACATACCCCTCATTCTACCAACTGACTACCTCAGCTACAAACATCTTTTCAATACTTCCAGACATCCCTTCAAGATGCTTACAGTGTGGATTGTTGGACACAACTATGTTTTCTGGTGCAAAAGGTATGCTGAACGCAGAGCTATTGACAAAGAACTAGGTTTGCAAAATGTGGATATTAAATGGATTGCACAGAGAGGATTAAAGTGGCACCAATTGATACCTTTGGTTAAAACCTTTTTGCATCTCCAACCCCCTGACCTCATGATTGTGCACTGTGGTGGCAATGACCTAGGCACATTGACTGGGGTAGGTCTGGAAATGCTAATGAAGGACACCTTTGCACAATTCATGTTGCTTTTACCTCAAACTGTCTTTGTATACTCTTACATATGCCAAAGACAGAAATGGAAGTGGTCAAATCAATTCTGTCCACAGATTGAGAAAGCTAGAAAGAATGTCAATAAAGCTGTTTCTGCTTACCTCAGAGACCATAGGATGGGCTCCATATTTAACAACAATCTACGTTTTGATATGGATGACATCTACAGAAGTGATAGAGTACACTTCACAGATCAAGGAAACAGAGTTTTTCTCAACAACCTTAAGCTCTGCATCGGCACTTACATGTAGCTACAACAAACTCACAATAAAAACAAGGACTCTTTTTAGAGCCACCCTATAACATAATACTGATTATATTTTTTTTTTACACATACAAATTTTTTTAATTTTGTTTCAGATTCGCAAACCCGTCGCAAATTCACAAAACAAAAGCACAAATTCAATGCACTACAACACAACACTTTTTTCAAGTTTAACTATTAATTTGTAATTTTATATATTTTTAACAACTCTATCAATTGTAATCTTGTCATTAACTTCAATCACAGTACTTCTTTAAAACAACTTCACAGATACACTACCTTCTACATTATATACTACTTAATTATTTATTTAAGGTGGATTCGCGAATCCAACGCGACATTAAATGGGAGAGTCGCGTTGGGGTCGCGACTCCAAACTCAGGAAAAAAAAAAGCAGATCCACTGCCATTATTTAGTATTTGCCCCGGGAACCCCATCCCCCGGGGCCTGCCACCATTTAAAAAAAAAAAAAAATGAGGGGGACCGCGTGGCTCCCCTCAGGCCATGAATGGCCCCGGGGACCCCATCCCCTGGGCATGGCCAGCCTGCATATTTTATTAAAACAGGGGGGCCATGTGGCCCCCCTCACGGGCACTCCTGGCCCCGGGGACCCCATCCCCCAGGTCCTGGCCTCTTTGATGGGGACCGTGGGGGGAGCCCCAATGCCCCCAGGGTCCCTGCCGGCTCCCCGCCTCCTGCGGGAGCCGGCATTGCTTTTGGGCAAGGGGAGCTGCTAACATGCAGCTCTCCTTGCCCAAGCAATACTGCTTTGCTTCTTGGAAGCGAGAGCAGGTTTCCTGCTCTCGCTTCCAAGAAGCAAAGCAGTGTTTGCAATGACCCACCCTGTCATTGCAAATAGCAATGTCCCAGGGGTGAGCACCCCGGGACATTGCAGGAGCCGGCCCTGGGGGGTGGTGGTCCCCAGGGCCATCGAGGGCTCCAGGAGGGGGGGCCACGCGGCCCCCCTCCCAACATTTAACATAGCCCCGGGGAGGTGGTGGTTCCCGGGGCTTGGGGGCCGGCGAGGCTCCCCTCATTAATAACAGAAGCCCCGGGGAGGTGGTGGTCCCCGGGGCTTGGGGGGCCCACGAGGCCCCCCCTCATTAATGAAAAAAGCCCCAGGGAAGTGGTGGTTCCCGGGGCAGCATGGGGGAGGTTAGGACCCCCCCACGCATTTATTTATCAAGCCCCGGGGAAGTGGCGGTCCCCGGGGCTGCGGGGGGGCCACGTACCCACGCAAATTAATTAGTGATTGCCCCCGGGACCTGGCCCACCCAGGGGCCTAAGTACAAGGAAGCGCGGGAGCCCGCGCTTGATTTTTTTTTTTTTTTTCTCATCCGGATTCATGCACCCAGCGCGAATTCGGATGTTTTTAAAAAAAAAAATGCTTTTTTTGGGCCTTGGGGTCCTTGTGGGACCCCCTGAGCAGGCCTAGGGAGTCAGGGTGTTTGTACCCTGCCCTCTTTTCTTGTTTTTTTAACATTTTTTCCACTGTTTTCTTGTGACTCAGTTACAGAGTCACAAGATGGCTGCCAACACATTCTGGTTTGGAGTGTTGGCAGCCAATCAGAATTGAGCTCATGCTCGGGAGGGTTCGCGAACCCTCCTCGGTGCTCAGATATCGATATTTTTATTTTTTTAATTTCTCAGCAACTACTGAACGGATTTACACCATTTTAAAAAAAAGCACACTTTCTGGACCAAGACCTACCTTTTTGCCAAATTTGGTGTAATTCCGTTCAGCAGTTCGAGCTGTAGCCTCTTTCAAAATTCCTATGGAAATTAACATGTAGAAAATCCGTTTTGGGACCCCCCTTTTTTCTCGGCCCCCGCTTGATGAATCGCCCCCAAACTTTCAAGACAAGAGCTGACCTGAGGGAAACCTTAGTTTTTAAATTTCGCGAAGATTCGTCAAACGGCGCCAAAGATATTGGCAAATCAAAAAACGTTTTTCCTATGGAAACTAGGTCCTAACTATAACTACCTACTGGCGACCGCAAACATGCAGCTCCCCTTGTCTAAAAGCAATTCTACTTCGCTTCATGGAAGCGAGAGCAGGTTTCCTGCTCTTGCTTCAATGAAGCGAAGCAGAAGTTTGGAATGGCAGGGCGGGCACCCCGGGACATTGCTGGAGCCGGCCCAGGGGGTGCTGGTCCCCAGGGCCAAGGAGAGCTCCAGGAGGGGGGTTGCGCAGCCCCCCTCCTATCAAGTTTGAAGCCCCGGGGAGGTGGTGGTCCCCAGGGGCCAGCTACGGACCCCCGTATTTTATTTACTGAATGCCCCGAAGAGGTGGTGGTCCCTGGGGCAGTGTGGGGGGAGTAGGAGCCCCCCACACTTTGTTATGTATTTCAGCCCCGGGGAGGTGGCGGTCCCTGGGGCTTGGGGGGCCCATGAGGCCCCCCCACCCATATTAAACTAATGCCCTGGGGAGGTGGCGGTACCCAGGGCAGCGTGGAGGCAGGAGCTGCCCCATGCAGTTGTATTAAAAAGCACCCCGGGAGGTGGCAGTCCCCGGGGCTGTGGGGGGGCGCATGCCCCCTGCATATTATAAACCATGCCCCGGAGAGGTGGCTGTCCCCGGGGCTGCTGGGGCCCCCGCGGGCCCCTGCATAATAATTCTGCATTGCCCCCAGGACCTGGCCCACCCGGGGGCTTCTAGAAAACAAAGAGCGGGAGACCTGCGCTTCATTTTATTTTTTAATTTTCGGCCAGATTCGCGGACCCTACGCGAATCCCGCTGACTTTCTTTTACAAAAAATGCTTTTTTTGGCCCTCGGGGTCCCTGTGGGACCCCCCTGAGCAGGCTTAGGGGGTCAGGGTGTTTCTACCCTGCCCCCTTATCTTGTTTTTTTACCTTTGCTCTTGTGACTCGGTTGAACCGAGTCACAAGATGGCACTTTTTGGTTTGGAGTGTTGGCAGCCAATCAGAATAAAGCTCGTGCTTGGGAGGGTTTGTGGATCCACCTCGGTCACCAGATATCAATATTTTTTATTTTTTTAATTTCTCAGGAACTACTGAAAGGATTTACACCATTTAAAAAAAAAAATCTTTCTGAACCAAGAGCTACATTTTTGCCAAATTTGGTGTAATTCCGTTCAGCAGTTCGGGCTGTAGCTTTGACTAAAGTTTCCTATGGAAATTAACATGGAGGAAATGCGTTTTGGGACCCCCCTTTTTTCTCGGCCCCCACTTGACGAATCACCCCAAAACTTTCAAGTCAGGAGCTGACCGGAGCGGGCCATTAGTTTTGAACATTTCACGAAGATTCGTCAAACGGTGCCAAAGATATTGGCAAAAGAAAAAACGCTTTTCCTATGGAAAATAGGTCCTAACTATAACTACCTACTGGTGAACGCCAGTAGGTGATATATATATATATATTCACTGAAAAAACCATAGGTTTTAGGGACAGTTATAGTTACTTGGACATTGCACTCGTACAAAACCCGTGAAATTCCCCCGTTATAGTTAGTTCAGCTAACTATAACTCGCGCCCACAATGCACTGCTGATGACGTCACATATTACATCACTCATGACATGGTCAGTGACATCACTGATGACATCACTGATGACATCTCAAATGACATCACTGATGACATCATCCAGTGACTGTGTGTTTCTGTAAAGTTTAAATATTTTTAATATATATAGGAAAAGACGTATTGAAGAATGAGTGGGTGTGTAAGTGTTAGTATGGATGATTTAGTAGGTGCGTGACTGACTCTATAAGTGAGTGATTTAACGTATCTTACTGAATGCATGGGTTAGTGACTAAACTGGGTGAATGTCTGTATCCGTCTGTCTGTTGCTGTGTAAGTGGCTGCATGTGTTTGTGAATAGCTACATGAGTGTCTATATGAGTTATTGAATGGTTGTCTGAGTATCTGTATGGGTGCCTGAGTGTTTGTGTGGGAGGGGTGTGTGCGACTCTGTGCATAGATGTGTGAGTGGGTGATTCACTGGGTGGATGGTTTCAAGAGTGCATCTGTGATAGACTATATGGGTGGGTAAGTGTGTGTAAGAGTGTGTTAGTGAGTGAATGTATGTCCCAGTGGTACATGTGTGAGTAACTACATATGTGAAAGGCAGTATATATGTGTGTTGGAGTATATAAATAGCTATAGCGAGAGTGAGTGATTGTGATAGTGGCTGTATGGATGAGTGTGGGCTTGTATCAGTGATTGTATAAGAGCGTAAGAATGTGCTAGTATTTATATGAGTAAGTGAGCTGGTGTGTGTATAACTGTATAGGTGAGTAAATGGCAGTGTGTTTAATTATTTGCATGACTGACTAGGTGTGTGAGTACCTCTATGGATGAGTGGCGGTGTTTGAGTGTCTATATAGGAGTATGAGTGCATATGATAGTCCTGTACTGAGTGACCGTAAGTATGAGTGACTGTACGGGTGAGTGAGTGGATGTGTGCGTAGACCTATGAATCAGTGAGTGGGTATGTAGTTATTGGTGTTGGAGTGTCTATGGTTTTGCGAATGGCAGTCTGTAATTTAGAGTGGGTGTATCAAAGGTTATATTAGGGTGTGAGGTGGTGCATCAGATTATCACGTGGATGATGTCATCAGTGATGTCATTTGAGATGTCATCAGTGATGTCATCAGTGATGTCACTGACCATGTCATGAGTGATGTAATATGTGACGTCATCAGCAGTGTATTGCGGGGCGCGAGTTATAGTTAGCTGAACTAACTATAACGGGGGAATTTCACGGGTTTTGTACGAGTGCAATGTCCAAGTAACTATAACTGTCCCTAAAACCTATGGTTTTTTCAGTGAATTTCAAAGGTTTTTAAATGCTAATTTCTAACTATAACATATCTGAAACCTATGGTTTTTTCAGTGAATTTCAAAGGTTTTTTAAATGCTAATTCCTAATTATAACATGTCTGAAACCTACGGTTTTTTCAGTGAATTTCAAAGGTTTTGAAAATGACAATTTTTAAATTTATTAATTGTTATATTAATTTTTGTCATACTGATTTACTACATTTTTAGAAACAATTCTTTTTACATATTTTATTTTTTAAATTACATTGTAATTACATTATACATTACATTACAAAAAATACTTTCTGAGAATGAATTACTTTAGTTTAAATACTTTGCACATAGGCAATAGACTTTTAAGTACAGTAGTTACAGTTGTTGCAATGGGCAACACATTTTCAAACACAATGCAACATTCAGCTCAATGTGAATTTCTATTTAAATGCAATTAGTTACTTTATGGATTACTTTTCTAACCACAGAACTGGATCCTAGATTCAGTCCTGGGACATCTCCTGTAAACAGTTGAGTAAAAGCGTTTTGGTTACAGTAGTGATTTTTAAGGAATATTATTGTATTTTAAAAGTTGACACTTGAAACTTTTTCACATAGAATCACCAATGTTATCCTATGGAAGGAAATTCACTTAGCAGGTAAAAACTGTTATCGTTACTTTTTCTTACTCAGTGTTGGATCCTGGATCCAGCACTGGTGCATCTCCTGTAAACAGTTGAAAGAATGCGTTTAAGTCATACAGGCGATTTTTAAGGAATATTTGTAGTTTGTGAAAATCGACACTTTGATACTTTTCTGCTGAAAACCAGACAATGGATTCCTATGGAAGAAAATATAAGTTACTGGTAAGTACGGTTAAAATTACTTTTCAGGGTCAGTGCTGGGCTAAAAGATGCAGCACTGGGTTCTCTCCTGATAACAGGTGAGTAAATTGGAATTCGTACTTTGGTTGATTTTAGAGGAATATTATAAAGTTCCAAAACTCCACACTTGGAAGAATTTCCAAGTGAAACCATTCAATGTTAGCCTATGAAGGAAATTCAAGTTACCGGTAAGTACGGTTAAAATTACTTTTCAGGACCAGTACTGGGCTGAAAGATGCAGCACTGAGGTCTCTCCTGATAACAGGTGAGTAAATCAGAATTCGGATTTCGGCTGATTTTAGAGGAATATTTGTATGTTTCAAAAATCGACACTTAGAAACTTTTTCAGCAAAAGCAGGCAATGATATCCTATGGAAGGAAATTCAAGTTACTGGTAAGTACGGTTAAAATTACTTTTCAGGATCAGTACTGGGCTGAAAGATGCAGCACTGAGGTCTCTCCTGATAACAGGTGAGTAAATCGGAATTGGTATTTCGGCTGATTTTAGAGGAATATTTTAAAGTTCCAAAACTCCACACTTAGAAGAATTTCCAAGTGAAACCAGTCAATGTTAGCCTATGGAAGGAAATTCAAGTTACTGGTAAGTACGGTTAAAATTACTTTTCAGGACCAGTACTGGGCTGAAAGATACAGCACTGAGGTCTCTCCTTATAACAGGTGAGTAAATCGGAATTCGTATTTCGGCTGATTTTAGAGGAATATTTGTATGTTTCAAAAATCAACACTTAGAAACTTTTTCAGCAAAAAGCAGGCAATGATATCCTATGGAAGGAAATTCAAGTTACTGGTAAGTACGGTTAAAATTACTTTTCAGGATTAATAATGGGCTGAAAGATGCAGCACTGAGGTCTCTCCTGATAACAGGTGAGTAAATCGGAATTCGTAGTTCGGCAGATTTTAGAGGAATATTTGCGAAGGGAGGGGGCGGGGCCTGAGGTGACATCTGTGCAAACGCGCCCCGTGGTGCGTTTTAAGTTGGGGGATTAAGTCCCCTTGAATCATGAGGGTCCCTAGGGGCCAACTAGCCCACCAGGAACCTCCAGTATGCGCCAGGGGGCTGCGTTGCAGAGACGTGTAGAGAGGCCACACCCTTTTTACACCTCTCTGCAACGCAGCTCTGTGGCGCTTTCTGGATGTACCTGTTGGGCTAGTTGGCCTCAGGGACCCTCAGGATTGAAGGGGATTTAATTACCCATCTTAAACGCGCCACGGGGCCTGTTTGCACACATGTCACCTGAAGCCCCGCCCCTTCACCACTGTGCAAACGCGCCCCGTGGCGCGTTTTAAGTTGGGGATTAAGTCCCCTTGAATCCTGAGGGTCCCTGGAGTCCAACTAGGCCACCATATACTTCTAAAAGCGCCACAGAGCTGCGTTGCAGAGAGGTGTAAAAGGGGCGTGGCCTCTGTACACCTCTCTGCAACGCAGCCCCTGGTGCATACTGGAGGTTCCTGGTGGGCTAGTTGGCCCCAGGGACCCCCAGTATTCAAGGGAGTTACTCCCTTCTTAAAACGCGCCAGGGAGCGCGTTGCAGAGTACTGCAGGGAGGGGGCGGGGCCTCCGGCACGATGCCAGTCGTTTTTGTTTTTAAAAAAAAAATTAAAGGGAGGGGGCTGCGTGGCCCCCTTCCCTTGCCCACTTTGGCCCCGGGGACCCCATCCCCCGGGGCCTGAGCATTTTTTTTTTTTAAATGAAAAAAAAAACGGGAAGGGGGCCGCGTGGCCCCCTTCCCTGGGCCTGTATTGGCCCCGGGGACCCCATCCCCGGGGCATGCCCTCAATTTTTTATTTGGAGGGGGCTGCGTGGCCCCCTCAGGCCATTTAAGGCCCGGGGACCCCATCCCCGGGGCCGGCCTTGCACTTTTTTTTTTTTTTTACTAATTTGGGGAGGGGGCTGCGTGGCCCCCTCCCTGGCCACTATGGCCCCGGGGACCCCATCCCCGGGGCCTGGCCTCTGGTTGGGGACTGTGGGGTCCCCAATCCCCCACAGTCCCAGCCGGCTCCCCGCCTCCTGCGCGAGCCGGCTATTGCCTTCCACATGGGGAGCAGCTAACATGCTGCTCCCCAAGTGGAAAAGCAATTGTCTTTGGATATTGGAGCGAGAGCAGGTTTCCTGCTCTCGCTCTAATATCCAAAGCAGTTTGCAATGACAGGACGGGAGCCGCGAGGCTCCCGTCCTGTCATTGCAAACTACAGTGTCCGGGGGTAGGCACCCCGGGACACTGCAGGAGCCCGGCCCTGGGGGTGGCGGTCCCCAGGGCCATCAAGGGCTCCAGGAGGGGGGCCGCGCGGCCCCCTCCCTTGAATTGCACAGCACCGGGGTGGTGGTGGTCCCGGGGCTCGGGGTCCGTAACGGACCCCCACATTTATTTTCTATGTGCCCCGGGGAGGTGGTGGTCCCGGGCGTGTGGGGGCTGGAGCCCCCCACACATTATTTTAAATTTTAAAAAGAAGCCCGGGGGTGGCGGTCCCCGGGGCTGCGGGAGGGCAGGAGAGCCCTCCCGCACCATTTTTAATTAAGCCCCGGGGTGGTGGTCCCGGGGCATGGAGGCCTTAGAGGCCCCCATATAAACAATTTACTCCCCCCTCCCCGCATGCCCCCGGGACTTGGGCCACCCGGGGGCAAATTTACTCGAGCGCGGGAGACCGCGCTTCGATTTTCTCGGCAGGATCCGCGCACCCTGAGCGCATCTTGCCGATTTTTTTTTTTTAAAAAAAATGCTTTTTTCTGCCCAGTTGCAGAGAGGTGTAAAAAGGGGTGTGGCCTCTCTACACGTCTCTGCAACGCAGCCCCCTGGTGCATACTGGAGGTTCCTGGTGGGCTAGTTGGCCCCTAGGGACCCTCATGATTCAAGGGGACTTAATCCCCCAACTTAAAACGCGCCACGGGGCACGTTTGCACAGATGTCACCTCAGGCCCCGCCCCCTCCCTTCACCATTGTGCAAATATTCCTCCAAAATCTGCCGAACTACGAATTCTGATTTACTCACCTGTTATCAGGAGAGACCTCAGTGCTGCATCTTTCAGCCCAGTACTAATCCTGAAAAGTAATTTTAACCGTACTTACCAGTAACTTGAATTTCCTTCCATAGGATATCATTGCCTGCTTTTTGCTGAAAAAGTTTCTAAGTGTTGATTTTTGAAACATACAAATATTCCTCTAAAATCAGCCAAAATACGAATTCCGATTTACTCACCTGTTATCAGGAGAGACCTCAGTGCTGTATCTTTCAGCCCAGTACTGGTCCTGAAAAGTAATTTTAACCGTACTTACCAGTAACTTGAATTTCCTTCCATAGGCTAACATTGACTGGTTTCACTTGGAAATTCTTCTAAGTGTGGAGTTTTGGAACTTTATAATATTCCTCTAAAATCAACCAAAGTACGAATTCCAATTTACTGACCTGTTATCAGGAGAGAACCCAGTGCTGCATCTTTTAGCCCAGCACTGACCCTAAAAAGTAATTTTAACCGTACTTACCAGTAACTTATATTTTCTTCCATAGGAATCCATTGTCTGGTTTTCAGCAGAAAAGTTTCAAAGTGTCGATTTTCACAAACTACAAATATTCCTTAAAAATCGCCTGTATGACTTAAACGCATTCTTTCAACTGTTTACAGGAGATGCACCAGTGCTGGATCCAGGATCCAACACTGAGTAAGAAAAAGTAACGATAACAGTTTTTACCTGCTAAGTGAATTTCCTTCCATAGGATAACATTGGTGATTCTATGAGAAAAAGTTTCTAAGTGTCAACTTTTAAAATACAATAATATTCCTTAAAAATCACTACTGTAACCAAAACGCTTTTACTCAACTGTTTACAGGAGATGTCCCAGGACTGAATCTAGGATCCAGTCCTGTGGTTAGAAAAGTAATCCATAAAGTAACTAATTGCATTTAACTAGAAATTCACATTGAGCTGAATGTTGCATTGTGTTTGAAAATGTGTTGCCCATTGCAACAACTGTAACTACTGTACTTAAAAGTCTATTGCCTATGTGCAAAGTATTTAAACTAAAGTAATTCATTCTGAGAAAGTATTTTTTGTAATGTAATGTATAATGTAATTACAATGTAATTAAAAAAATAAAATATGTAAAAAAAAATGGTTTCTAAAAATGTAGTAAATCAGTATGAAAAAAATAAATATAACAATTAATACATTTAAAAATTGTCATTTACAAAACCTTTGAAATTCACTTAAAAGATCGTAGGTTTCAGACATGTTATAGTTAGGAATTAGCATTTAAAAAACCTTTGAAATTCACTGAAAAAACCATAGGTTTCAGACATGTTATAGTTAGAAATTAGCATTTAAAAAACCTTTGAAATTCACTGAAAAAAACCATAGGTTTCAGGCATGTTATAGTTAGAAATTAGCATTTAAAAAACCTTACAAATTCACTGAAAAAACCATAGGTTTTAGGGACAGTTATAGTTACTTGGACATTGCACTCGTACAAAACCCATGAAATTCCCCTGTTATAGTTAGTTCAGCTAACTATAACTCGCGCCCCGCAATGCACTGCTGATGACGTCACATATTACATCACTCATGACATGGTCAGTGACATCACTGATGACATCACTGATGACATCTCAAATGACATCACTGATTACATCATCCATGTGAGAATTTAATGCATCTTCTCACACCCTAATATAACTTTTGATACACCCACTCTAAATTACAGACTGCCATTCTAAAAACCATACACACTCCAATACCAATAAGTACATACCCACTCACTGATTCTTAGGTCTACACACACACATCTACTCACTCACCCGTACAGTCATTCATACTTACAGTCACTCAGTACAGGACTATCATATGCACTCATACACCTATATAAACACTCACACAATGCAACTCATCCATAGAGGTACTCACACACCTAGTCAGTCATGCAAATAATTAAACACACTGCCATTTACTCACCTATACAATTATACACACACCAGCTCACTTACTCATACAAATACTAGCACATTCTTACGCTCTTATACAATCACTGATACAAGCACACACTCATCCATACAGACACTCTCACAATCACACACTCTCGCTTATAGCTATTTATATACTCCAACACACATATATACTGCCTTTTACATATGTAGTTACTCACACATGTACCACTGGGACATACATTCACTCACTAACACACTCTTACACACACTTACCCACCCATACAGTCTATCACAGATGCACTCTTGAAACCATCCACCCAGTGAATCACCCACTCACACATCTATGCACAAAGTCGCACACACCCCACCCACACAAACACTCAGGCACCCATACAGATACTCAGACAACCAATCAATAACTCATATAGACACTCATGTAGCTATTCACAAACCCATGCGGCCACTTACACAGCAACAGACAGACGGATACAGACATTCACACAGTTTAGTCACTAACCCATGCATTCAGTAAGATACGTTTAATCACTCACTTATAGGTTAGTCACGCACCTACTAAATCATCCATTCAGACACTTATACACCCACTCATTCTTCAATACGCCTTTCCCTATATATATTAAAAATATTTAAACTTTACAGAAACACACAGTCACTGGATGATGTCATCAGTGATGTCATCAGTGATGTCATTTGAGATGTCATCAGTGATGTCATCAGTGATGTCACTGACCATGTCATGAGTGATGTAATATGTGACGTCATCAGCAGTGCATTGCCGGGCGCGAGTTATAGTTAGCTGAACTAACTATAACAGGGGAATTTCATGGGTTTTGTACGAGTGCAATGTCCAAGTAACTATAACTGTCCCTAAAACCTATGGTTTTTTCAGTGAATTTGTAAGGTTTTTTAAATGCTAATTTCTAACTATAACGTGCCTGAAACCTATGGTTTTTTTCAGTGAATATATATATAATCACAAGAAAACAACAGCCAGCCGGGGCAAAAATCTGGATCCCAAAGGATACAATGAATGAACATGTACTTGATACATACATTTTATACATCAAGAAACTCATCAAGAAATCAACACCTAAAAGGATTTTTGAGGACATTACCAGATAAGAAAGAAAAGCTCTCCACCACCGCATAGGATGGAGCTATCCAAGTGCCCATGGAAGTCCCTTGTATCTGCAGATAGTGCTTACCATTGAAGGTAAAATTGTTTGATTTAAGGATAACACTTGCAAAGTTGGTAAGCACGTTTTTTGATGGCTTTTTCACAGTTCTTTTTTAAGAGCTTCAGATAACGCCATAAGCCCATCCTCATGTGGTATGTTGGTGTATAATGATGCAACATCAAATGTAGACAGATGAGTGTCATCATCAAATGTGTAGATTTTGTTTAGTTTTTCAATAATCTGAAGGAAGTGACTGGTATGCTAAACAAATGATGAAAGTTCCTATAAAATGGGCTGGAGGTGCAGGTTGACAAATAAAGATAGACTCAAAGTGGCTGTATCATTGTCAGAGATGATGGGACGGCCAGATTTGTTCATTTTGTGAATTTTTGGGAAGCATATAAAATCTCCCAGGTCTTTGTTTCGGATGAACAAGTATATCTGCTGTTGTTTCATTAAAGAGGTTTATGCACCTGTAATTTACAACCATGTTCTAAATTTCTTTGTTCAAGTCTTCTGTCGGATCAGTTTCTAAAGGTTTGTAAGTGTTGGTGTCCGTTAGCTGTCTTCAATGCTCAATACAATCACTTACTTTCATGGTAATCACTGTACCATCTTTGTCTGCTGGTTTTATAATGACAGCCATTCTCCAAACATAGAGGTGGGGGCTGCCCTGCACCTCATTAAAGCTCGTTCAAGAAGAGGGACTGCATCTATTCTGTATTGTTTTTGAATGGCCTCCTTGTGCATGGACCTGTGCTCTCCCCACCCCAGGGCCCAATAGACATTCCACCCCTGGGGGGGTGGATAGGAATATTCAACCACAATCTGGCCTTTCTCTGGGGGCAGAAAGCACAGTAAACACCAGGGATTTCAAAATGGTGACAAATCAAACAAAAGGAGGTGGCAGCTTACTCTGCCATTGAGCCATACCCTGCCCTGGAAGGGGCAATAGCATCTTTCTGCCCCCCGCAAGGGCAGGGAGGAAGTTTGTCCCAATTGGGGAGGCTTCCCCAAATCTATCCCGGGGGGGGGGGGTAGAAAGCCCATTAGACCTCAGCCATTTTGTATCTGGGGCAAAAAAAAAGGGCGCAGGTATCGCACTCTGGCATTGGCCACACCTCCACCCCAAAGGGGACAAACCAGTATTTTGGCCTCCATGGAGGGCAAAGAAAAGGTTTGCCTCCCAGTTTGCCCCTGGGACAGATAGCCCAGTGAATGACAGGACTATTTTTTATATAAAATAATGGGGTGGGTCTGGCCCATCCTGACATCAGGCTCCACCCTCACCCCTAAAGCCTCTACAGTCTTTGTCCTTTCCTGGAGACTATAACATCCCATCCCATAGGCAAGAGAGAGGACATTTGATTCTTTTGGGTGTTGTTTATCTATATAGGCCAGAAGAGTGGGGCTAAATCCCATTATCTTTCCACTTGCCATGGGGAATGGTTGCACTCTTTGGGCTTGGATAGACTAACACCTTAAGAAATTTACCAAACTCAGACATTTCTGGAAGCTAAACGTCAAGGGGAGTCCAGGGTGGTATTCATTGCGTGACTCCCATGATGTTTTCTTACCCACAATGCTTTGCATACTTCAAACTCTGCCTAAAATCACTCATATTCCTTGCATTTCTGTGATGTAAACGTCCGGAATACACGGGGATCCACAAAATTCTTACTGCTTAGCATTCCCCCACTTGATCCGATAAAAAAAACCTACTTGTGTCCACAACAGGAAAAGCCTCAAAGCCTAATGTGGAAACATCAACATTTCCTCTCAAAACTAACCTGATTTGTCAATAAGGGTAGCTGCATTAACTGGGGCCTTGTTCAGCCTCCATCTTGGAAAACCTACAAAACCCACAATTTCTGAAGAGTAGACATCTGGGGTATCCAGGAAGGTGTTTTTCTCAAGGATCCCATGAGGGTTTCTTACCAATAAGCCCTGCAAACCTCAAACTTTGACTAAAATCACAAATTTTCCTTGCATTTCTGTGATGAGAACCTCCGGAATCAGGAGGAATCCACAAAATTCCTGCCACCTAGCGTTACCTCCTCCCACCTCAAGTTTGTGGCGCCCTGTAGATTCCAGAACTTTCCATCACAGAAATGAGAGGAAAATGTGTTTTTTTGTCAACGTTTGAGGTTTGAAAGGGATTGTAGGTAAAATAAAAACCTGGTGAGATTCACACGTCACCCCACATTCCACCAGGTTTCTAGTTTTCAAACGTGCAAGTTTGCTAGGTTTCCCTACGTACGGGCTGAACTAGGGCTCAAAATCCACAGCTGCACACTTTGCAAAAAAGAAGTCTGTTTTGAGTGGAAAAATGTGATGTATGTATGTTGTGTTTTGGACCATTTGCTGTTTCGGGCACTAGGCCTACCCACACAAGTGAGCTATCATTTTTATCGGGAGACTTGTGGTATTGCAGGGTGGAAGGAAGTTTATGGCTCCCCACAAATTCCAGAACTTTCCATCACAGAAATGTGAGGAAAATTTTATTTTTTTAGTCAAAGTTTGAGGTTTGCAAGGGATTCTGCCAAGTCACCCCCCCGTATTCGCCCAGGTATTTAGTTTTCAAAATTGTACAAGTTTGCTAGGTTTCCTTAGGGGCGGCTGAGCTAGGGCCCAAAATCCCCAGCTACCTACTTTTTAACAAAACGGTCAGTATTGAGTGGAAAAATGTGATGTATCCGTGTTGCTTTTTAAGCCATTTCCTGCTGTGGGCAGAAGGCCTACCCACACAAGTGAGGTCCCATTTTTATCAGACGACGTGGGAGCATAGAATAGTAGAACACTTGGTATTACCATTTGGATTTCGCCTCATTTGTGCTTTCCAAATGTAAGCCAGTATGTAAAAAAGAAGACATTTTGAAAAATACCCTCTAAATCATATGCTAGTACGGATACCCACAAATTCAGAGATATACTAATAACCATGGCTCCTAAACTCCATATCATGCCCATTACAGAAATACATAGGTTTCCTTGATATTTATTTTTCACTCTACATATTTCACCATCTGAATTGATCTATACTTGGTACACAAAGAAAAGCCATTGCAGGGTGCAGCTCAGTTTTTGGCTCTGGGAACCTTGGGTTCTTGGAGAACCTACAAAGCATATATATCCCCACAAACAGAAGCATCTAGTGGATATAATTGTATATTGCTTTTGTACATCAGCCATCGTGACAAAGAGATACAGATGAAAACATGGTCACAAATGCCCACTTTTTCCTACTCATTTTCAATATTTCTTTATTTCAACAGTTAGTTTCTTTGCAAAACCCTTGAGGGGTCTACACATATGACCCCTTACTGAATTTGGAATTCTCCTTTATGTTCTGAAATTTATAGTCTTCCTGCATCACTCATGGGTTTCACACCGGTTTTCATTACAAACTGGAAGTAGGTTGAGAGCTAAAAAAAAAGGAAAACTGGGCTGCCTCTTTGTATAAATGGCAAAACCGTGGTAAAACAATTGTCTTTTTTATTCATCTCTGTATGTTCCTGATAGCTGGGAAGATGGTGAATTTAGTACGAGAAACCCTTTGTTGATGCCATTTTTAGGATAAAAATCAGACACTTTTATCCGGAGCACTTTTTTTCCTATTTTCCACCAAAACTCAAAATTTAGCTATATTTTGCCTATTTTCTCAATCCCCTCCAGGGGAATCCACAAACCCTGGGTACATTTAGAATCCCCAGAATGTTGGCACAAACTACTCCACATAGCCAAAAAATGGTTCAGCACTGGGGAGGAAGAAGCCCAGCAGTTAAGGGGTTAAAGGAAAATGGGATGTTTTTAAAACATAAAAAATGAAATGTTTCATTTTCATTTTTAGGTCGAGCATTCGAGACATCTTGTATATACTTTAGTATATACTTTAGTATATACTTATATGTGTATGTATTTTGTGGGCTCTGGAGATCAGCCCTAGGACTTGTCTGCTTCAGCTTACAGACTTTTTTTCTGTTCAACTGCCTCTATTTAACTGTCTTGATAGAAAACGACCAGCAGAGGTCAGTAAAATACCAGAATTGCTTTCTGCTGAAGGACTTTCTTTTTTTATTTTTCTGGCAACTGCCTCTATTTAACTTTGTTGATAGAAAACGACCAGCAGAGGTCAGTAAAATACCAGAATCACTTTAGCATTCACTAGATTCCAGTCCATAGAAATTGTCTTCCACGAGTACCCGTAGACAATAATATTTTTTTCATGCACTTGTATTTCAAGTGATATGACCACCGAAGGCCCTGCTTTTATATTAAAAACAGAGCTTTGGACTATACCATTTCACACTGAAAGGCAATATTTCTCTCCATGTGTTCCCATACCTTGCGTGTCACGCAGTTTGGTGCTTACTTTCCCTCCATGTTAAAGAACAGTAGATGTTTCAGCACCCAGGCTAATGTGCTGCACAGCTAAATACATATAAGGTCCCTAAGGCGAGACCGATTGCATTTCAAATGCTTGTTTGAGAGTAGGCAGTGGTCCATTTTTTTAAACATTCTCCAAGCGGATGGGGTCCCAAGAGGACCCCCTTCCCACCCTTCCCATTTGCACATGGGTTACCACCAACTTTGAGTTGGTGGTAAAGTACAAATGTTTTGCAACCACTACGATTTGGTATTTAGAAGGGATGCCCTAAACAGGCGCCTTCTAATTACCGATTCGTTATTAGGACGCAAACCCAAATTACAGTTCGGTAATGTGTTACCGTATAGCAACTTGGTTTTGATACACTAGAAAAAGCTTTTTTGTGTTCGCAAACAATGCTGTGAATTCTGTGAATTGGGTTGTTATTGACTGCAAAAAGTTTTTGTACAACTAGTCCAATGTTTGCTTGGTAGCCAGTGGTCAGGTGAATAGTGAAGTGTCTTTGGTATTTGCTTGACCGCCAGCCAAACAGTAGATAATGTCTGCTATTTAACCACAGCCAAGGAAATAGTAAAGTGTCTTTGTTATTTGCATGGCTGCTGGTCAAACAGTAGATAATCTCTGTCATTTAGCTAGCGGCTAAATAGATAGTGAAGTTTCCTTACATTTGCATGGCTGTCGGTCAAACAGTGCAGAATCTCTACTATTTAGCCAGCAGCTGGGTAAATAGTGAAGTTTCTCTTCTACTTGCAAGGCCCCTAGCCAAATAGTAAATCATTTGTACTCTTTAGCCAGCAGCCAAGAAAATAGAAGAGAAAAATCACTATTTACCCAGAGGCCGGCTAAATACCCACAACCTATAGAATAGCCTAAAGGGATGGAGAAGATTTGAGCATAGAAAACAGAGTAAGATTAAATAAGATACAAACTTAGAAGGGTGGGGGAGAAGGGGAGAAATTAAAAAGAGAATTACAAATAGAAGAAATGAGGATCAAGGAAAATGAAGTTGAGATTTGTGGAGAATCCAACTGATGCGGAGAAGTAATGGAAGAATAATACCCTTGCGAATGTTATGGTAAAGTGTCCTTTAACCCCTTCCATGCTCATGACGGAATGGTTCCGTCATGAGCACAAGTGCAAGTGTGCTCATGACGGAACCATTCCGTCATAAGCACACTTTCAAAAAATCCCTCTGCTGTAAACAGCAGAGGGATTTCCCATTTTTTTTTGCTTTTGGAGGTGGGGAAGAGCTTCCCCAACCTCCCAAAGCATGGTAAGGGTTTTTATTGTAATGACGATAGCGCGCATGGCGCGCTGTCGTCATTACAATGAAAACAAAACTGAAACTTAGTTTCAGTTTCACAGTTTTGGTGCTTGTGGGGCTATCTCAGCCCCCCGAGCACCGTAAAACATGGGAGGTGTATCGTTGGAAAGGGGAGATTCTCCCCTTTCCAATGGTACCCTTTCCTAGTAGATCCCTGCTTGGGGGTCCCCTCAGGAGGGCGATCCCCAAGCAGGGATCCACCCACTAGCCACCAGGGAGGGGGGAGCGGCCCCTTGGGCAAGGGCCTTTGCTCCCCCATAACATTTTGCCAGACAGCCTTTCTGCCCCCCCTGGGGGGCAGAAAGTACCCTAGACGCCAGGGATTTTTTTTATAGGCCAGGGGTGGGGGCTGCCCAGAATGGGCATGACAATGCCCCCACCCTACCCCCCCAAAGAAGGCATAAGACTTTCTGCCCCCCCAGGAGGCAGATGGGGGCAATAGCCCCTGATCTGCCCCCCAGGGAGGCAGAAAGCCCACTAGGCCCCAGGGATTTTTTTTATATATATATATATATACGTAGGGGCTGCCCAGAATGGGCATGTCAATGCCCCCACCCCTGAAAAAAATGCCACAGTCTTTCTACCCCCCTAGGAGGCAGATGAGGGCAGTAGCCCCTGGTCTGCCCCCCGAGGGGCAGAAAGCCCACTAGGCACCAGGGGTAAATTTTTTTCAAAATTAAGGGACGGGGGCTGCCCAGAATGGGTATGCCAATGCCCCACCCCCCCAAAAAGATGCCACGGTCTTTCTGCCCCCCAGGAGGCAGATGGGGCAGTAGATCCTGATCTGCCCCCCGGGGGGCAGAGAGCCCACTAGGCACCAGCGATTATGCTGGCTTTTTTATACGTAGGGGTGGGGGCTGGCCAGAATGGGCATCCCAATGTCCACACCCACCCAAAAAAATAGCCACAGTCTTTCTGCCCCCCTTCGGGGCATATCAGGGCAATAGCCCCCGATTTCCCCCCTCCCCAGGGTGGCAGAAAGCCCACTAGCCACAGACTTTTTTTCGTAATGTGCCTACCTGTGGATTTTGGGTCCTAGCGCAGCTGGCACCCAAGGAAACCTAGCAAACTTATACATTTTTTAAAACTAGACACCCAGGGAAATCCAGTATGTGGTGACTTGTGTGGCTCTCACTCTGTTCTGTTACCCAGAATCCCTTGCAAACCTCAAACTCTGTAAAAAAAACTAATTTTCCTCACATTTCTGTGATGGAAAGTTCTGGAATCTGCGCAGATCCACAAACTTCCACCCACGCCGCATTCCCCAAAGTCTTCCGAGAAAAAAGTACCTCACTTGTGTGGGTAGGCCTAGTGCCCACGACAGGAAACGGTGCAAAACGCATCATGGAAACACCACATTTTTACAGTGATAACTGACCCTTTTTTTGCAAAGTGCCTTGCTGTAGATTCTGAACCCTAGCTCTGCCAGCACCTAGGGAAACCTAGCAAACCTATATATTTTTGAAAACTAGACACCCGGGGGAATCCAGGATGGGGTGCCTTGTGTGGCTCTCAACAGGTTCTCTTACCCAGAATCCCTTGCAAACCTCAAACTTTGTAAAAAAAAAACCTTTTCCTCACATTTCTGTGATGGAAAGTTCTGGAATCTGTGTGGATCCACAAAATTCCTCGCACCCTGCATTCCCCAAAGTCTTCAGAGAAAAATGGTACCTCACTTGTATGGGTAAGCATAGTGGCTGCAACAGGAAATGGCCCAAATCGTACTGTGGAGACTTCAATTACCTATCACAAAACTACCTGGTTTTGCAGGGGAGGGCACCTGGTTTTTTGGCCCCGGGCTCGCAGCCATCTAGGGAAACCTAGCAAACCCACACATTTCTGAAAACTAGACACCCTGGGGAGTCCAGCGAGGTATGGCTTGCGTGGATCCCCCAATATTTCCCTACCCAGAATCTCCTGCAAACCTCAAATATAACTGGAAAAATCACTGTTTCCACAAATTTTTGTGTGGGATCACTGTCCCAGCACAAATGTCCTACCGCCTAGCGTTCCCCTTGATCTCCCCAGTAAAATGATACCTCACTTGTGTGGCTGTCCAATGCAAAATCAGCTAAAACGTATTTTTTTTAAAAAATGTAACGCTTAGAACTTGCCGTGCTATACCTTTAATCCCTAGGTTTTTGGCTCTTCCCAGTCACAGGCCTTTAGCCCACCCACACAAGTGAGGTATCATTTTACTTGGGAGAACAAGGGGAAATCTGGGTGGTAGGACATTTGTGCCGGCATGGTGATCCCACGCACAAATGTATGGAAAAAGTGATTTTTTTAGCTAAATTTGAGGTTTGCAGGGGATTCTGGGTAGGGAAACGTTGGGAGATCCATGCAAGCCATACCTCATTGGACTCCCCAGGGTGTCTAGTTTTCAGAAATGTGTGGGTTTCCCTAGATGGCCGCGAGCCCAGGGCCAAAAAACAGGTGCCCCCCCCCTGCAAAACCAGGTAGTTTTGTGATAGGTATTTGAAGTCTCCACAGTATGATTTGGGCCATTTCCTGTTATAGCCACTATGCCTACCCACCACAAGTGAGGTACCATTTTTATCGGGAGACCTGGGGGAATGTTAGGTGGTAGGAAATTTGCCTCAGCCCGGTGATCCTACAACTTTCCCACACAGAAATTTGAGAAAAAGTTGATTTTTTTCAGTAAAATTTGAGGTTTGCAGGGGATTCTGGGTAGGGAAACAGTGGAGGATCCACGCAAGCCATACCTCCCTGGACTCCCCCGGATCTCTAGTTTGCAGAAATGTGTGGGTTTGGTTGGTTTCCCTAGATGGCCGCCAAGCCAGGGACCAAAAACTCATGTGACCCACCTTGTAAAACCAGGTCGTTTTTGGATACATAGGGGGCACCTGCGTTTTTGGTCCCGGGGTCGGCAGTCATATAGGGAAACCTACCAAACCTACACATTTCTGAAAACTAGAGGCCCTGGGGGGGGGTCCAGGGAGGTATGGCTTGCATGGATCCACCAACGTTTCCCTACCAAGAATCCCCTGCAAACCTCAAATTTTGCAGAAAAAAACAATTTTTTCTCAAATTTCTGTGTGGGAAAGTTGTAGGATCACCGGGCTGACACAAATTTCCTACCACCCAGCGTTCCCTCAGGTCTCCCGATAAAAATGGTACCTGACTCGTGTGGGTGAGTCAAGTACCCGTGACAGACAAGGGCCCAAAACGTATTGAGGAGACATCAAAATTACCTATCACAAAACAACCTGGTTTTGCAAGGGGGGTTACCTGGGTTTTTGGCCCCGGGCTCAGCGGCCATCTTGGGAATCCGATCAAACCCACACATTTCTGAAAACTAGACATCCGGGGGAGTCCAGCGAGGTATGGCTTGCATGGATCCCCCAAAGTTTTCCTACCCAGAATCCCCTGCAAACATCAAATTTAGCTGAAAAAAACACATTTTCCACATATTTTTGGTGGAATCACAGTGCCGGCACAAATGTCCTACTCCACAGCGTTCCCCTTAGTCTTCTGAGTAAAATGATACCTCACTTGTGTGGGTGGGGCAAGGGCCTGTGACTGGGAAGAGCCAAAAGCATAGGGATTAAAGGTATAGCACCAAGAATTCTAAGCGCTACATTTAAAAAAAAAACAATTTTTAAGCCAATTCTGCCTTGGACACCCACACAAGTGAGGTATCATTTTACTCGGGAGACTGAGGGGAACGCTGTGGGGTGGGACATTTGTGCCGGCATGGTGATTCCACACAAAAATATGTGGAAAATTTGTTTTTTTCCCCTAAATTTGACGTTTGCAGGGGATTCTGGGTAGCAAAAGGTTGGGGGATCCACACAAGCCATATCTCCGTGGACTTCCCCGGGTGTCTAGCTTTCAGAAAAGTGTGGGTTTGGTAGGTTTCCCAAGATGGCCGCCGAGTCCGGGGCCAAAAACCCAGGTGACCCCCTTTTCAAGACCAGGTTGTTTTGTGCTCGGTAATTTTGATGTCGCCTCAATACGTTTTGGGCCCTTGCCTGTCGCGGGTACTTGACCGACCCACGCGAGTGAGGTGCCATTTTTATCGGGAGACTTGGGGGAACGCTGGGTGGTAGGAAATTTGTGTCAGCCCGGTGATCCCACAACTTTTCCACACAGAAATGTGAGAAAAATGTAATTTTTTCAGCTAAATTTGAGGTTTGCACAGGATTATGAGTCGGAAAACTTTGGGGGTCCCACGCAAGCCATGCCTCGCTGGACTCTCCAGGATGTCTAGTTTTCAGAAATGTGTGGGTTTGGTAGATTTCCCAAGATGGCCGCCGAGCCCAGGGCCAAAAACCCAGGTGACCCCCTTGCAAAACCAGGTTGTTTTTGTGAGAGGTAATTTTGGTGTCTCCTCAATACGTTTTGGGACCTTGCCTGTCGCGGGTACTTGACCCACCCACCCACGCGAGTGAGGTACCATTTTTATCGAGAGACCTGGGGAAACACTGGGTGGTAGGAAATTTGTGGATCCATGCAGATTCCAGAACTTTCCATCACAGAAATGTGATGAAAATGTGTTTTTTTTGGACAAAGTTTGAGGTTTGCAAGGGATTCTGGGTAACAGAACCTGGTGAGAGCCAGACAAGTCACCCCATCCTGTATACCCCTGGGTGTCTAGTTTTAAAAAATATATAGGTTTGCTAGGTTTCCCTAGGTGCCGGTAGAGCTTCAAAATCTACAGCTAGGCACTTTGCAAAAAAAGGGTCAGTTTTCATTGTGAAAATGTGGTGTGTCCACGTTGCGCTTTGGGCCATTTCCTGTCGCGGGCACTAGGCCTACCCACACAAGTGAGGCACCATTTTTCTCGGAAGACTTTGAGGAATGCAGGGTGGGTGGAATTTTGTGGATCCACACAGATTCCAGAACTTTCCACCACAGAAATGTGAGGAAAATGTGTTTTTTTTTTTACAAAGTTTGAGTTTTGCAAGGGATTCTGGGTAACAGAACCTGGTGAGGGCCAGACAAGTCATCCCATCCTGGATTCCCCTGGGTGTCTAGTTTTCAAAAATGTATAGGTTTGCTAGGTTTCCATATGTGCAGGCAGAGCTAGGGTTCAAAATCTACAGCTAGGCACTTTGCAAAAAAAGGGTCCGTTTTCACTGTGAAAATGAGGTGTGTCCACGTTGCGTTTTGGGCCGTTTCATGTCATGGGCACTAGGCCTACCCACACAAGTCAGGTACCATTTTTCTTGGAAGACTTTGGGGAATGAGGGGTGGGTGGAATTTTGTGGATCCACGCAGATTCCAGAACTTTCCAAAACAGAAATGTGAGGAAAATGTAGGTTTTTTTTTACAAAGTTTGAGGTTTGCAAGGGATTCTGGTTAACAGAACCTGGTGAGAGCCAGACAAGTCACCACATCCTGTATTTCCCTAGGTGTCTAGTTTTCAAAAATGTATAAGTTTGCTAGGTTTCCCTATGTGCCGGCATAGCTAGGGTTCACAATCTACAGCTAGGCACTTTGCAAAAAAAGGGTCCGTTTTCACTTTGAGAATGTGGTGTGTCCACGTTGCGTTTTGGGCCGTTTCCTGTCGCGGGCACTAGGCCTACCCACACAAGTGAGGTACCATTTTTCTCAGAAAACTTTGGGGAATGCGGGGTGGGTGGAATTTTGTAGATCTACACAGATTCCAGAACTTTCCACCACAGAAATGTGAGGAAAATGTTTTTTTTTTACAAACTTAGAGGTTTGCAAGGGATTCTGGGTAACAGAACCTGGTGAGAGCCAGAGAAGTCACCCCATCTTGGTTTCCCCTGGGTGTCTAGTTTTCAAAAATGTATAGGTTTGCTAGGTTTCCCTAGGTGCCGGCAGAGGTAGGGTTCAAAATCTACAGTTAGGCACTTTGCAAAAAAATGATCAGTTTTCACTGTAAAAATGTGGTGTGTCCACGTTGCGTTTTGGGCCGTTTCCTGACGCGGACACTACACCTACCCACACAAGTGAGGTACCATTTTTATCGGGAGACATAGGGGAATACAGAATTGTAGAGCAACTGTTATTACCTATTGACTTTCAATGAATTTCTTCCTTCCAAATGTAAGACAATGTGTAAAATAGAAGTCATTTTGAAAAATGTCCTATAATTCACATGCAAGTATCGGTACCCACAATTTTGGGGATGTGCAAATAGCTACTCTTTCTAAACTCAATATTTTGTTCCCATTTCAGAAATACATAGGTGTCTTTCATACTGAATTTTCCCTGTTTATATTTTCCCAAGTGAATTGCTATATACCCGGTACACAATAAAAAACCATTGCAAGATGCTGCTTAGTTATTGGCTATGGGTTCCTTGGGTTCTTGGTGAACCTACACGTCCTATATATCCCCACAACCAGAAGGGTCCAGCGGATGCAACGGTATATTGCTTTCAAACATCTGTCGTACTTAGTAGAAGTTACAGGTGAAAACGTTGGCACAAATGGCTGTTTTTTTTTTAACTCATTTTCAATTTTTCCCTTTTTTCAATTGTTAGTTTCTATAAGAAAACCTGGAAGGATCTACACAAATGACCTCTTGCTGAATTCAAATGTCTATTTTTCAGAAATGTATAGCTTTCTAGGATCCATCATTGCTTTCATACCCATTTTTACCATTAACTGGAAGGAGATTGAAAGCACAAAAAATAGCAAAAATAGGCTATGTCCCAGTAAAATGCCAAAACTGTGTAAAACATTTTGATTTTCTGACAAAAGTCTGCTTGTCCCGGAAAGCTGGGAAGATGGTGATTTCAGCACCACAACCCCTTTGTTATACCATTTGCAGGGGAAAAAACAGACGCTTTCATCTGTAGCCCTTTTTTCCCATTTTTCCAAAAAAAAAACATAATTTAGCTGTATTTTGGCTAATTTCTGGGTCCCCTCCAGGGAAATCAACAAACCCTGAATACCTTTAAAATTCCCATGATGTTGGAAGAAAAGGACACAAATTTGGTGTGGATACCTTATGTGGTCAAAACGTTACAGGGGCCTAAGCGTGAACTACCCCAAATAGCCAAAAAAAGGCTTAGCACAGGGGGGAAAAGCCTAGCAGTGAAGGGGTTAATATACAGAACTCGAGTACATCATTTACTTTTGAAAAAAGGCTCTTCTCTTGCCACTCAGGTACTTGGAGCTGTTCTGCAAAGTAGCAATACACCTCTTCTATGTCCTTTTGGCACTTAATTTACCGACATCACAGCAAACTTGGAGGGGGAAAGGGGTTACTATGGGAATGTAGCATCGTCAAAACTATTCTTTGACAGGCAGACTTTTTCTTTAATCATCTTGTTTTTTATACACTGACTTGTTTTGGACTTCTTAAGTGAGCATTCAGATTTAGACAATATATTTATGATTGACACAAAACTCATCATAATTAACTGATTAAGGCTTTGATTTTAGTTGGTACAAGAGAGACTGCTGAACACTGGCAGAAAGAGGAACATGATAAAATGATTAGCAATCAGAGATAATATATGAAGTACATAAATATAATTGGCTAAATTAACCTTGGGAAGGAAACAGTTTGTTCCTCGTTCTGTGATTTTTAAAATTAAATCCCTTCAGGGCACGAATGCAGTTCAGTAATTTAGCGTCATTTTAGTCTTGGTAATCTGCATTAAGCTGTGAAGTATTTTTTCAAGAACTTTTAGGTGTATCACTTTGCCCTTATTTTTCATTTACATACTTCACTGGGCCATGTGCTCCCGGGTATGCTTTGCTTTGGTTGCTTAAGAACCAGCTACTGCGTACAGTATACAGCACTAGAAAAAAGGAACACCCTGTTGTAGCTGACAGACGAGGCCGTTATTATTTGTTAAAGGACACTTACACTTGCGACTATTAGGTCCACTTCACCTATATTTTGTCATTGAGTGAATACTGTTGAGCTGGGAAAAGACGTGAAAATGAATTAATGATATGCTCAAACAAGTTTGCAAAGTGGCAGACGTGGAGGGATGGGCAGATTAAGAGTGTCCAACTTTTGGCCACAAGTGCTGGATTCATACTCTGTTCTCAGGATAATTACTGATGAAATGACTCTCATTTAGAAGCACCAGGGCCTATTCACGAAGGCATTTGGAGTACGTAAAGTAATATTCTTTTCATACTCTTGTACATAATCTTACATGCCTTTGTGAATCTTACATGCATTTGTGGATTAGTCCCAAAACATCAAAAATTGGAATAAAATGGGAATATTCAGAAAATATTCAAATACCACCAGTAGATAAGACTTTACCCTTCTTCCACTTTCACTAATAGGTACTTGGTAATGTATTACTATTTCACAAAGGTAGGTAAGAGTACGTAAAAGTTTATAGCTCTAGTACTACTCCTGAACCGATAAATGCTTTTGTGAATCGGCCAAAATTTCTGTAAATTCAACCATGTGAATATCCTTAAAATTGGGCATGGAGTCAGCCCTCCTGGGCCTATTCCTCCCGTAGGCCCATCACTGCAATAAACGTCTTGCCTATTCAAAATTCTAAGGGCATCTCAATGTCAAAGGTTGCTGGATGCACAAGCTATTTTTATTTTTTAACATGTGCATAAAGTGCATTTCGTCCTTCTCCATCAAGGCCCACAACAGATGCGTTTGACATCGCCTTTTCTGCTTTCTTAGAAAGCTAAAATCGGAATTGAAGCACTTCGCAACAATGTTAACTTAGGAAGGAGACATATGCTGTATACGGTCACTTAACAACGACTTACGGGACCCTTCACCAGGTCTTAAGGTGGGTATGGAGCAAGGTCCCATGCAACACCAACAGGTCACCTCAGGAGGAACTGGGGCGTCTGGGTGCAGAAGTGTGTTTTTTAGCGCCGGGTGACTTTGAAACTTTAAATCGTTATTGAAGCACTTCGTGGTAATGTTAAGATCAGTCCATAGGAAATTAGGCTGCAGGCTTAGACTGGGGGACCAGTCGGGCTGAACCAACAAGGGGGCGCAACTCTTGCGATGCTCATGGACATGGGGATGCCTTTGGTCCTCTTCTCCAAGGGCCAGGAGTGATGGGTGCAGAGGTGTCTTTAGGTGTTGGATTTTTATCACTGGGATCACTCGCAGTAGAGGGGTCCTGCAAACAGAGGTTGCAGGTGGCGGCGGGAAGTCTATAGTGGGAAAGTCCAGGGTGGGCGTTGTCTCTAGAGGGCCAGGGACCATGCTGGCACTGTTGGCTCGGAAGAGCACGTGCAGTGGTGCTTTGGAGCGTCGGGTTTTTGTGGTTACGGAATCTCACAATCTTCTTTGGGGCACCTGCAAACCAAAGGCAGTGGGCCTCTTTGAAGCTCCCCGGGCATGGAATGCTAATCCATAGGTAATCCTGTGGGCAGGGGTGCAAAGCACACCTCTGCCCAAGCAGGCTTCGTTTTTGGCCCCCGGAGAGCAAAGGCCCTCACCTTTGAAGGTCAGCAACTCATCTCTGGTGGCAGGCTGGCAAAAACCAGTCAGTCCGCATACCAGCGGCTGGTAGGTTTTCATGGGACACCTCTAAGGTGCCCTCTGGGTGCATGTATTACTAAATACGACACTGGCATCAGTGTAGGTTTATTAATATGTGATGTTTGATACCAAAAACCCGAATTTTCAGTGAAGGCATCAAGTAGCTTGGGAAGTCGTTTTCACCAGTGTCCAGCACATGCACCCCTGATCAGTTGTACTGGCTGTAATGGAACTGTCCAGGACTAGGGCATACACGCTTAGGCTGTTAGGCCCTAACATGTAGTATAGTGATCCTGCCTTAGGGTGGCAAGGCCTGCTGTAGGGGTGACTTGCTTATACTGCTTGCAGTATCGGCAGGCATGGCACACAGGCTGTATGCCATGTCATGTTTGCGCTTTAGGCTGCACCAAGAAACACAGCCTGCAGTGTCAGTTTTGCATGGGCTTGTTGAGGGGCCCCTTAGTGTGGCACAATTCATGCTGCAACCCTTGGGGACCGTCTATAGTACCTCAGGCACTAGGTACCAAGGGTACTATTTACTAGGGACTTACAGAGGATACTAAAGGTATCACCAATTTGGTGAAAAAATTGCGCAGTTTTGGGAAAGAGATCTGGCACTGGGGACCTGGTTAGCAGGAACCCAGTGCACTTCCAGTCTAAATCACATCAACTACCAGGCAAAAAGTGGGGCTGCCAAGGCAAAAAGGGCACTTTCCTACAATTCCTCAATGGGAAGGGGAAAGTAATAACTATTCCACCATTCCCTTGATATCGCCTTGGACATCCATTGCTTCATCAAAACCTGAACAATGCCACTGCGCATGCTAAAAGTCATATTAACAGACACACTCTCATGTTGGCGGTATTTATGAGATGTGTATGATAGAAACCAGCCTGTCTTGCTTGACCATGTATGGTAGAAATCAAAAATCAAGTATGTGATAAATAACCAATTAATAGTGAGGTTGATGTGAAGCTTGTCTGAAACACCAGGGTGGAACGCATATTTTGGAGCACTTTTCCTGTTTGTGCCATGACACCCTCTAACTAGGTGCACCTAGTACAAAACAAAGCAGTGTGCACCATTACACCAAAAAATGTGCTGTTGTCAGCAATGGTGGAATCTTACAGTTCACATCTGTGCTGAGGAGAGTGCATTACTGATAGATAGGGGCTTGGTTTGAAATCACGGCATCGTCTTACACTGGCAGCAGACCAGCCTCACTTCTGAGGGGAAGCAGGGTATCTACCTGCAGGCAGGGGCAGTTTGTTTCTGTGAGGAGGTGGCTAGGGGGACCCAAGAAGCCCCTGGACCCATTCCCCGGAGTGTATTCAGGGTGCAGGGACTGTGCTCTACCTCTATGTGGTGTGCAATCTGTGTGCCTCCTGACAGCTTCTTTGCTATTGTGACCGTGTACGTAATACGGTGCAGGCACAGTGGCAAAGGGCTTCCTCATTTCCTGATGCAAATGAGAGAATGTCCCATCGATATTGTGGTGATACAAAATGTGCACTGGCACAATCGGCACACAAACATCTGCAACCAGTTCTATGTTACAAAAGTGCCTTTGGGTAAACTGCAGGTCACTTAATGCGATACAGCTCCAGAGCTCATTTATACACTCTGCTGCTCATTTCATGTCACAATTGAGGTTGAGAATGGGGCTCTGTTCTGCTGGAAAGTTCTTACATTTTAAAACAGACACTCACTAATGGCTGTCTGCATTTTCTAATTCCCATTCTCCCACTTTGCAAGTCAGCGCTCTCATTCTTCTGTCGTTTTACACAACCCCTTGTGGGAGTGACTTTTCTGTCTGCCTTTTAATTCTGTGTTCTTGTGCAAGTTGCCCTCCTTCTCATTTCAGCTTCTTCGCCCTTTCCAACTTGCAGTTCTAGCACAGCTCTTTTCCTGTGGAGACATTCAGCTCTGTAAAAAATGTGGATTCTGGTTGGCATAGGAATGCACCCTGTCCAAGCAAGAACCACGATCCTAGTCACGATAAGTCAGATACATACCATAAATTAACCTGTGATCACCCTCTGGTAGCTTGGCACAGAGTAGGCAGGCATAACTTAAGAGCAATGTGCAAAGTATTTGTGCAACACTTCAAACAGTAACAGTGAAACAAAACACAAAAAGACTCCACACCAGTTTAGAAAAATAGCTTATACTTTTATGAACAAAACAAGACCAAAAAACGAATAAATCCAATAGGTATAACTAGAGTTATGAATTTTTAAAGAATAAATGAAAGTGTAGTGCCTAAAAGCTTAAAGCGCCAACCGGGGATATCTGGTCGTGCTAGACCAGGGTAAATCCAAAAGTTCAGGCTGACTGCGGTTGAGCGCGGGTCAGATACAGGGACCAGGCTTGGCCCGCTGCAAAGTACCTTAGATGTGTCATTGACAGAGTCAGGATGCGAAAAGCAATGAAGCAATGTGTCGATCCGCTGTCCATGCAGCAGCAGCAATGCGTCAGCATCGATTGGGATGCGTCAGTTCCGATTAGCATAATGTCACCGATGCATGGTTTCTAGCAGTTGCGACATTTATTACCCATTTCCAAGAGCCCTGGACTGAACTGGCACCACTTGGCAGGGCAAGACTTGCAGCAAGCAAAGTCCAGGTGCTGCTGCAGGTTGATGAAAAGTCTTTGATGTTTCTGAGACTTAGAACAGGGGGCAAGCCAGCATGCCCTTGGAGCCACTCTGGGTTCAAGTGAGATGGGTCCAGTCCTTGCTCTGCAGGGCAGAGGGTAGCAGACAGCAGAGCAGCACAGCAGAAAATCAGTTCTTCCAGAGAAGCAGTCCAGCAGAGTGGCAGTCCTTGTAGCAGCACAGCAGTCCTTCCTCATGGTAGAGTTCTTTACAGGTCCAGTAGTGTACTCTACTTGGGACTTATAGAGAAATTAAATATGCCAATTGTGGATAAGCCAATCAAACCATGTTTCAGGGGAGAAGCACATGCACTTTAACACTAGTTGGCAGTGGTAAAGTGCTCAGAGTCCTTTGCCCAAACAAATAACTCCGCAAAATTAGAGGCAGGCAGGTAAAAAGTTTGGAGGAAGACCACCCTAAAACTGACAGGTCTAACACATGTTCCCACCAGCTGAATGTGGGGAGAGGTACCCAACATCCTGGGAGGTATCTTCACTAAGGCGGAAAAACCTGAAAAGACCATCAGCATTGAAGTGGTCTACCCCAGGTCTGCTTCCCACCGTAAAGTCCATTCCCTGTAGAGAGATGGGCCACCTGAACAATTTTGGATTCTCACCCCTCATTTGTATTAGCCACCTGAGGAGCCTGAGGTCTGTCTGAATCAGGATGTGAGTCCTAAACAGGTATGGCCTCAACTTCTTCAGTGCCCAGACCACAGCAAAGGCTCCACCTCTGTTTCCACCTATGTTTCCTGGGAAGTAACCTCCTAGAGATGAAAGCTACAGGTTGGTCTAGGCCCTCATCATTACCTGTGATAGAATTGCCCATATGCCATCTTCTGTGGCATCTATTTATACAATGAATTCCCTGACAAAGTCAGGAGCCTTGAGCACAGGGGTTGTGCACAGGGCCTGCTTTTGAGAGTCAAATGCTGTTCGGCATGCATCTGTTCAAATCACATTTCTGGTCTGGCTGCTTCTTTGAAGTCAGCTCTATCAAGGAGGCCACTATGCTGTCATATCCATTGACAAACCTCCTGTAGTACCATCTGAGGCCTAAGAAGACTCTCCTCTCAGTTTGGGTTTTGGGGGGCTCCCAGGCCATGATAGTCTCTATATTGGCCTGGAGGGACTGCACCTTACCCCTGCCTACTAGGTGTCCTAAGTACTCCACTGACCCCTGCCCTATCTGGCACTTACTGGCGCTGATAGTCAGGTCTGCCTTTTGCAGGGCCTGAACACACTTGCTTCAATGGAAAAAGGTGGTCCTTCGAGTTGCTACTGAAGACAGGTATGTCATCCAAATAAGCAGCACTGAAGGCCTCCACTACAGCCAAAACCTGGTTCACGAGCCTCTGGAAGGTGGTAGGGGCATTCTTTAATCCAAAGGGCATCATTTTGAGTTGGTAGTGGCCCTCTGGAGTGGAGAAGGCTAACGTCTCCTTGGGCCCTTCAGTTAGGGCAATCTGCCAGTACCCTGAAGTGAGATCAAAGGTAGTCAGGAACTGGGCGGTCCCTAACCTATCAACCAGCTCATCAGCCCAGGGGATGGGATGAGCATCAGTCGTGGTGACTGAATTGAGCCCCCTGTAATCTACACAGAACCTGAGTTCTGGTGTAGGGCCCAGTGGTGCAGCATTTGGAATCAGCACCACAGGGCTGGACCAGGGGCTACTGGGAGGGTTCAATCACCCCTAACTCCAGCATCTTAGAAACCTCAAGTTTAATGCTGGCCTTTACTTTGTCAGACATCCTATAGATTTTTTTCTTGTCAGGGAGGCTGTCCCCTGTGTCCACATCACAGGTACACAGGTTGGTAATCCCAGGAGTGAGGGAAAACAGAGAGGAGAACTGTCTTAGTAACTAGTGACAGTCCCTCTGCTATTCTGAAGCCAGGTTAGAGGAGAGGTTCACACCTTCCACTGACCTATCCTTTTAATGGGAGGCTAAGAGATCAGGGAGAGGTTTACTCTCCTCTTCCTCCCCCATCTGTCACACGCAACATGGTGACTTCAGACCTCTCAAAGTTTGGTTTGAGACGGTTGATATGGAGCACCCTCTGGGGGTGCCTGGGGTCTTGAGGCCCACCAGTTAGGTGACCTCCCCCTTCCTCTCAACTATCTAATAGGGCCCAGTCCAAAGGACTTGGAGGGCCCTGGGCTCCATGAGTTCCACCACCTACACTTTCTGCCCCGGCTGTAATTCCACAGGGGTCGCCGTTTGGTGATACCATTGTTTCATCACCTCCTGGCTGGCCTCTAATTTTTCAGAAGCTTACTTTCAGAACTTGGCCATATGGCTCCGGAAGGCTAACATGTAGATAAACACATCCTGGGAGGGTTTCCTGAGAGCTTGCTCCCATCCCTCCTTCCCAGACTGAGAGGTCCGCTTTCAGGATGACCATCCAGAAGCTCAAATAGGCGAAATTCAAACCCCTTCCGTGGTACCTCTCTGTAAGCAAAGAGAAGGCATGGCAAGAGGATGTCCCACTTACTTCACAGGGCCTCAGGCAGGCCCTTGATCATGCCTTTGAGGATCTTGTTAAATCTCTCAACAAGCCCATTAGTTTGTGGATGGTAGGGGGTGGAGAATTTGTAAGTAACCCCACACTACTTCCACATTGACTGTATATAACCAGACAGGAAGTTGGTGCCCCTGTCAGACACCACTTCCTTAGGGAAACTCACTCTGGTAAAAATCCCCATTAGGGCCTTAGTCACTTTAGGGACAGCTGCAGTCCTCAGAGGTATGGCCTCTGGGTAGCTTGTGTCATGGTCCACCAAGGCCAGGATAAACCTGTTGCCAGAGGCTGTCTGGGGATCCATAGCTCTACAATGTTGATGCCCACCCTTTCAAAGGGGGTGCCAACGACAGGCAAGGGGTTAAAGGGGGCTTCCAGCCTCTGCCCTGCCTTCCCCCTGGCCTGGCAGTTCAGGCAAGCACTACAGAATGTAACTGAGGAAATCTTCATCTGGGGCCGATAACAGTGAGGGATAAGCCTGGCAAAGGTTTTGTCCTGCCCCAGATGTCTTGCCAGGGGTATCTCATGAGCCAGCTCCAGTAGGAAGGCCCTGTAGCATTGGGGAATGACCAGTGCCCTTGTTGTCCCATGCACAGGTGCCTGAGGCTCACTATACAGGAGGTTACCCTCCCATTAAATGGAGTGATTCCCAGAGGCATCACATGCTTCCTGGGCTTCGGCCTGTTGCCTCATGTCCTCCAGTGTTGTGCACTTCTTCTGTGCCTTGCAGAACTCCTCCCTGGTGGGTCCCCCCCTCTACTTACCATCTAGCAAGTTCAGGCAGGTCACCAAGGGAGGCAATGTCCTCCTCAGTGGGCTCTGGGACAACCTCCTCTGGCACCCCATCCACCTCAAATGGGTGACATTCAGGGCCTTGTGTTCCACACCCTTTGCCCTTCCCTCTTATGGCAGCTCTCTGGGCCATTTTTCCAGGCTCCAGACTTCTCTTGACCGGGTTCCTTAAGTATGCTTCCTGAGAGTATACAAACAGCTAGAGCGCGTACTGCATTGTGTGTACGTTACTGGTCAAAACACCGGAAGTCAGCTTCGCGTTCATATTTCCCCTTTTTTATCACCGCACACTGGTAAATAATTCAAAGATGCACAGGATGAATTTGTCATAACATAACCCTGTAAAAATCATAAGCATATTGATGCTGTAAAAATTATATGTTGTTTTAATCACGTTTACTGGGATTAAGTGGTACAAGCTCGTGAATACTCACAGTTCCGTGACCTGTATTAGTAATTCACTAGTGTGATTATATGCGACATACATATCCTAACAAGTCACCGGGTGAACACTCTCTATATATATTATGTTTACCCATAATTGAGTGGTGGATCGGCTGATCCCAAATATACATATTTTATCTTGTAGCCCTGAAGAAGTCGTGTGGGAAATTTCCCAAGACGAAACACGTGTTGGCTGGGCAATCTCACTGAATAAAGAACGAAAGAATACTCTACAAAGTTGTTGTGATTACAGGAATATATATGTATCTATATGTATGATATGTTATTAAGGTGGTAGATTTACACCATAACTTGCCAAACAAATAGCGTGTGCACAGGATCACAGTTTGTTCCAATTCTCCCTCAGATTCTGACCCTTCCTCTACATTGTGTGGGTCTGATGGGCCTCTGCCCCAGCTCTCAAATCCTTTTGGAGCTCTGCTTTTCTAGTGCTCCCTTTGGCAAGCAGCCTCTTCTCCTGGCAAAATACTTTGAGCTGGGCCACAGTGTAGCTCTCTATTTTGGCCTGCTCAGACTCCATCTTGGCAGGTGAGGTCACAGACACAACAGCAAAAATGGGAACAGGGAAAATTTGGAAAAATCAAAAAGTGTCAATCAGGAAGAATTTACTTGAATTGGTCTAGATAGGGAGTAGTAGTGTTTTCACCAAGTAACTCTATGGCACTGCACAAACACTAGTCCTATCCCGCCCCTGCCACCAAAGTTAGAAATTGGGTTTCTGAGTGGCAGAGGTATGCACTCTGTCCAAGCAGGAACCACAATCTTAGTCAGATATACGCCATAAATTAGCCTGTGCTCACCCTCTGATGCTTGGCACAGAGCAGGCAGGCATAACTTAAGAAGCAATGTATAAAGTGTTTGTGCAACACTTCAAACAGTAACACAGAGGAAACACCACAAACAGACTCCACACCAGTTTAGAAAAATATCTTCTACTTTTATGAACAAAACAAAACCAAAACGACAAAAATCCAATAAGTATAAACAGAGTTATACATTTTTAAAGAATACATGAAAATGTAGTGCTTGAAAGCTTAAAGCGCCAACCAGGGATATCTGGTTGTGCTAGACTGGGGTAAATCCAAAAGTTCAGTCTGACCATGATGGAGTGCAGGTTGGATACAGGGACCATCCTTGGCCTGCTGCAAAGTATCTTAGATGTGTCGTCAAAGGAGTCGAGGTGCGAGAAGCAACAAACCGATGAGTAGTCATTGAACTGCTAGATTGAAGGCGATGCGTCACTGTCGAGCTGGAGATGCATCCGAAATTGGAGATGATGCACCGCTCAGTCAGCTATGCAAGGTCTGCGGTCCTTGTAGCAGCAGTAATGCGTCATCGTTGAGGGAGATGCATCGGTTCTGATTGGTACAATGTCATCGATGCTTGGGTTCTAGCAGTTGCAGCACTTTATACCCACTTCCAAGGGCCCAGGACTGGATTGGCACCACTTGGCAGTGCAAGACTTGCAGCAAGCAAAGTCCAGTTGCTGTTACAGGTTGATGAAAAGTCTTTGATGTCCCTGAGACTTAGAACAGGGGGCAAGCCAGCATGCCCTTGGAGTCACTCTGGGTTCAAATAAGATGGGTCCAGTCCTGCCTCAGCAGAGCACAGGGTAGCAGGCAGCATGGCAGCACAGCAAAAAAGCAGTTATTCCAGAGCAGCAGTCCAGCAGAATGGCAGTCTTTGTAGCAGCACAGCTGTCCTTCCTCCTGAAGTTCTTCACAGGTCCAGTAGTGTACTGATTTGATTGGAAGCCAATTTGCTTGGAACGCCCATTGTGATCGTGAAATAGACGCTGCGGCGAACTAAATAAGATATTTCTTCATTTTTTCTTCATAAGAAGCCAATTGATTTAGAACTGATGCTCATTTCTACCATTGAAGAGACCTTCCTTGAAAATCTGATTTCACTTTTGACTCTTTGACCAAGGGGTCAAGAAATTTCACAAGATCTAAAGTTGTCCTCAAGATGGTCTCATTGATTTGATACAACAGAGACTGAAACGTTGACCCTTAACCCATCCTTCCTTTTAGTTATTGTTAATTAAATTATCACGAGTTCTGAATCCTATACATAGGACGAGCTCACTGCTTTATTGAATGGAGATGGGTATCTATACATTGATAACCAGGATATTTCTGTATATCTGACCTATATGTTTTCTGTTGTCAATGTATTTTCAAGTTGTCTGTTGTTGTTTCTGTACCTCCATTTTTATGCTTTTTAAAATATAAACCCAATCATCCTTTTTGATATACCCGGTAGTTGTAATTGATTTATTGATCGACTTTATTTTAATTTGAATTGATTTATTCCATTTGCTGTCATTTGATGTCACCTCATCCAAGATAAAATTATTTAAATTCATATCCTTTGAATCCCTTGTAGGCACCTTTAACTTTTTATCTTTCTAAAAGTGACATTTTTAAAGGGGTTATGATGAATTCAACTTTACCAGTAAAGAGGATTTCTCATCATCATTCCAGTGATAAGAATCATGACAGATCTACTCATTCTCAAACAGGAATTACAGTTTATAAGTGTAATTTCCAATGTTAACCTATGAGAGGGGCAGGCCTCACAGTAGTGAAACACGAATTTGGGTGTTTTTCACTACCAGTACATGCAAAACTTGAAGTAAATGTCCTAGCTTTTAGTTACAGAGCACCCTGGGCTATGGCTACCTAGCGCCTACCTTAGGGATGAATTATATGTAATAAAAGGGAAGTTTAAGGCTTGGCAATCGGTTTTAAATGCCAAGTCGACATGGCAGTGTAAACTGCACACACAAGCTCTGCAGTGGTAGGCCTGAGACATGTTTAAAGTGCTACTTGTGTGAGTGGCACAATCAGTGCTGCTGGCCCACTAGTAGCATTTCATTTACAGGCCCTGGGCGCATGTAGTGCACTCTGCTAGGGACTTATAGATAAATTAAAATATGCAAATTGTGGATAAGTCAATCAAACCATGTTTTAGGGGAGAAGCACATGCACGTTAGCACTGGTTGGCAGTGGTAAAGTGTTCAGAGTCCTAAGGCCAACAAAAAGAATTCTGCAAAATTGGGGGCAAGCAGGCAAACAGTTTGGGGGCAGACCACCCTGAGTCTAACAGGTCTAACACTCCTCCTCTGCCACTCCCACACCTCTGCACTTGTCGCATCTTATTCTCCCTGGTCTTTGATTCTCATTTCCCATTACCCTTATAGGTAGATACCCTCAATCCCTCTTCCGCTTGCTTATAGAGTCACTCAGGCTCTCTTCCCTTGCAAGCCACCCTTTGAGTCCATTTTAACCACTGTCTCTCTCAACTACCCCTCCACAGACTTTAACCACTAGCTACATGCCAAGCTCTCTACACACTTTCTTTCCTTTTCCATATTGCCTTATTTCATTGTCTTTCTCATTTACTTTCTGTCTATCTTGATTTTTAGTCATTTTCTCTCACTGTCTCTGTCATCTGTTTTTCTCTTTAAAGTATCTCATTCTAGATGTGTACTACATCTTAGCGATGTGGGGAACAGCAGCCCCAGAAGGCTGAAGGACAGTGGGTGCCTTCAAGGTTAAATAAGCAGAGGGACACTGATCCCAACCAGCCCTGAACAGCTCGGAGATAGCAGTATGCAACTTTCTTAGAGGCACATAGAATATTTGATATTCTAGAGCAATAATGCCCCTTGTTACTATATTAGACTCTACAGAGAGAAATGCAATAGTTTTATTAAACACGAAAGAAAGGTCAATTATTTGCCTAATCCATACTCTCCAAGAGAGACACCACTGTCACCTACAGGCAATACAGTGTCTATAGGCAATACTCTTAATCCACTTTGTGGAATTGTCAAAGGCTAATAGATCACTGAACTAGACACCGACGAGATTTGTTGTGTACGAGCTGTTTGCTGTTCAAGGTTCACATATTTCCTGCTCCACATAAGAACTGTGTGGACTTTTATTGTGAGGTCGCAGGCCTCCATATTTCCTGCCAAGCAATGCCAACTTACTTAAGTGACCTCTATTTATTCTGATCTGTGAAGCTAGCTATGGTCCCATGTGCACTGTCCCACCAATTGCTGTTGTGTGAAGGAGCTGAGAAGTGTGAAAGATTGAGAGAAAACTTTGAACATTTAACTAATCTCTTTGGCTTATTTAATAAGGACTGAGAAAAAAAAAGGTTCTCATAAAATAATTTTCAAAAGCACTTGAAGTTAACTACTTTTCTAAATTGTGGTTCTTTGGTGAATGTTTAATTTTTTTAAAATAAATATTGATTTTGAGATATGCTACTGAATACCGAGAGGCTTCCATTATTCTCAACACAATTAGCAGAAGTGGGCCTTGCAAAATGTAGAACATTTAGGAAATTGAAAGTACAGTGATCAATGGGAAGTCTCAGTAACTCCTAGCCCATCCTCAGTCTCTGTCATTACATTTTTCGCCCAGGGACCCTGGAAGTAGGCGTGCAGGAGGGAGGAGCCGCAGGGGAGGGTGCTACAGCTCCACCATGATTGTTTTCCAGGAGGTCAGAACGGAAAATGAGCCATAAAGAAGCCTTTAAATGTTTGTGCTTATCTTGTCTCATTTGCTGTGAGTTCAAAGGCAGAGGTCAGGGGTCAGCCAATGTCTTCAGACAAACTGCTGCGTATTTAACACAGAGATTAGTGTTTATTTTTAATCTTGCAGGTTCCAAAGTAAGAGAATTTTGTATTTTGAAAGAAAACAAAACTTACTGGGGTACAGTATGAAAGGAAATATTTGTAGGATAGCAAATGCTTTCTAACATGCATTAACATTTTTAGGTTTCGCCTGCACTGTGCTTGTGAAATCTCTTGTAGTTAATATATCTTAAAAAGGGTCTCTTAGTTCCCATCCCTGAATTACTGTGTTCCTTCTCTTTTGTGTGGAACTTTTTTGGGGTTAACTTCCCTGGCTGTATGCATTTACTATACGTCTACTAAAGCTGTTCACACTGTTTAAGCCCCATTTACTGTCAGGATAAGATCCCTTCCCACGGAAAAGGCAGACAGCTTCTAACAGTATGCGGGAATGCTTGCTTTTTATTACTTAGTTGTGTAAAGCTGATGCTTTAGCATTAGAATGTTTGTGGCATTTCCTATCCATGCCTCAGAATACCTTTCTTTGCACTTTGAAGGCATTATCGGAATGATTTTTTCAACATAATCTATTTGGTCATTATGATCAAATTCTAAATGTTGCAATAAACACTGTACAATAAAAATAAAGTTAACATACAAGAGCTATACTATATTGTACTACTAAACAGGCAGCCACAAGTGCAGTTACCATGCAGACAACAGGGTCATGATTTGAATAGTGCAGCAGGTGCAGTAGCACCAGGCCCAAATGTTGTCAGAACTCCTCTAAACACCAGCGGCAGCCGGCATCAATGGGGGGTGGAGGGGCAGCAGCTTGGGGGGGAGGTTAAATTAAAGAATACTTCAACTTACCTGCTAGCCACGTCCTCCTTGCCGCTCCTCCTGGTCGCGTCTCTCCTCCTCCCGCCGGCAGGAACAGGAAGCAGCCTGGAAGCACCCAGGCTCCCCTGAGCCAATCACAGTGCTGCAATGCAGCATTATTATTGGTCTGAGCGCCGTGGCTCGGCGCTCAGAATGGGCATGGGGGCCTGGGCATGTTCTCCACCCAGGCTGTAATACAGCATGGGTGGAGAAGAGGGAAAGTGCGCATGACTGTTATGGTCAGCCCGAGAAGGCCGGCCAAACAGTCATTACGCACTTGGGAATGGGGACAAACCACTCCTCGGCTGCTCTGTAAGCCCGCCCCGCCCACCTCGCCGTTGCAAAGCTGCCTCGCAAAAAGCAAAAAAATAAAATGATAACTGAGTTATCATTTTATTTTTTTCTTATACTGCTGGAAAAAAACAGTGGGTCAACGCTCCTCCGCCTTAGCGGAGGAGCCGCCACTGCTAAACACATAGGGGCCGATTCCGATTCGGGCCGGAAATCTCTCCGACCGAGCCAGACTCGGAGAGATTTCCGACCGAATCGGACCCTAGCAGTCCGACCGAACGAGTACAATGCGCACGTATGCTATCGGACTCGATTCGGTCGGACTCCCATTGAAGTCAATGGGAGCCAGTCGTACGACGCGTACACGGGCTCCCATTGACTCAATGGGCACGACGCGAACAAGGGCGCCCCCTACAGCGTGTTCGCGTCGATGCGGGTCGCACTGTACATGCACGTGTAGGGGGGACCCATGGCTCCCCCCTGTGTGCGACTCGCGTGCCTACGCTTCCAGGGGGGTCCGACACGGACCCCCCAAGTGCGGCTCCGACAGCTCCTTGGAGCCGGACTGCGCGAGTCGGTCGGAGCGGTCGCGATGCGCATCGTACTTACCCGGCCGGGGAACGTCTCCATTGCACGGTGCGAGTCGTCCCCGTGCGAGTCGGTCCGAGCGGTCGGGTCCTGCGAACGAGTCGGTCGGAGATTTCGCGAGCGCACGCATCGTACTCGCTCGCCCGGACGCACGTACGATTCGGTCGGGAAACAGGGCTCCGAATCGGATCCGGTAAAGCCGAATCCGAGTCGGAGCCCTACCGGCTGAGATCGGAATCGGCCCCATAATATTGCTATATTTGACTACTAAACAGGCAGTCACAATTGCAGTTACCTTGCAGGTAAAAGGGACTTGATTTGAAAGGTGCAAGAGGTGCAGCGGAACTGGGACCAGAAGCTCTAGGGACCCCACTAAACCCAGATTTTTGCTAAAATTTAAAACTAAACAGGCAGTCCCAAGTGCAGTTACCTTGCAGACAACAGGGTAATGATTTGAATGGTGCAGCAAGTGTAGCGGCATCAGGTTCAAAAGTGTAGTTATCCATCAAGCGCTAGGCTCATAATTTCAATAGTGCAGCAGGTGTAGTGGCACTGTAATCAAAAGCTCCAGGCACCCCACTAAATACGATTTATTGCTATAGTTTACAACTAAACGGGCAGCCACAAGTGCAGTTATCTCTCAGGCACTAGGGTCATGATTTGAATGGTGCCGCAGGTGCAGTGGCACCGGGGCCAAAAGTTGTTATAACTTCTCTAAACACCAAATACTGCTATATTGTACTACTAAACAGGCAGTTACAAATACAGTTATCTTGCAGGCACTAGGGGCACGATTAGGGTAGGGTGCAGCAGGTGCAGTGGCACTGGGACCAGAAGCTCCAGGCACCCCACTAAACACCTTATATTGCTAAGTTTTAAACTAAACAGGCAACCACAAATGCAGTTACCTTTCAGAGAACAGGGTCATGATTTGAATGGTGCAGCAGGTGTAGTAGCACCGTGCCCAAAGGTTGTCAGAAGTCCTCTAAACTCATAATATTGCTAAATTTGACTTCGAAACTGGCAGTCACAATTGCAGTTACCTTGCAGTTAAAAGGGACTTGAATTGAATGGTGCAGCAGGTGCAGTGGCACTGGGGCAAAAAGCTGTAGGGACCCCACTAAACCCAGATTATTGCAACATTTTACTACTAAACAAGACAGTCACAAGATCGTTTATCTAGCAGGCAATTGGGTCATGATTTGAATGGTGCAGCAGGGGCAGTAGCACCAGGACCAAAAGCTCTAATTACCCCACTAAACACCTATTATTGCTATATTTTACTACTAAACATACAGTCACAAATGCAGTTACCTTGCAGACAACAGGGTCATTATTTGAATGGTGCTGCAGGTGCAGTAGCACCTGGCCCAAAAGCTGTCAGAACTCCTCTAAACACCTAATATTGCTATATTTTACTGCTAAGCAGGCAGTCACAATTGCAGTTACCTTGCAGTTGAAAGGGGCTTTATTTAAAAGGAGCAGCAGGTGCAGTGGCACTGGGACCAAAAGTTGTCATAACTGCACTAAACACCAAATATTGCTTTATTTTAGTACTAAACAGTCAGTCCCAAGTGCAGTTATCTTGCAGGCAACAGGGTCATTATTTGAATGGTGCAGTAATTGTAGTGGCACCGGTCCCAAAAGTAGTCAGAACTCCTCTAAACACCTAATATTGCTATATTTTACTACTAAACAGGCAGTCATAAGTGCAGTTATCTAGCAAGCACTAGGATCGTGATTTCAATAGTGCAACAGGTGCAGTGGCACCAGGACTAAAAACTCCAGGCACCCCACTAAACACCTAATATTGCTATATTATATTTCTGAACAGTCAACCACAAGTGCAGGCACCTTTCAGACAATAGGGTCATGATTTGAATGGTGCAGCAGGTGCAGTAGCACTGGGCCCAAAAGATGTCAGAGCTCCTCTAAACACATAGAATTGCTATGTTTCACTACTAAACAAGCAGTCACAATTGCAGTTACCTTGAAGTGAAGAGATTTGATTTGAATGGTGCAGCAGGCGAAGTGGCACTGGGGCCAGAAGCTCTAGGGACCCCACTAAACCCAGATTATTGCACAATTTTACTCCTAAACAAGACAGTCACAAGTGCATTTATCAATCAGATAATAGGGTCATGATTTGAATTGTGCAGCAGGTGCAGTGGCACTGGGCCCAAAAGTTGTCAGAACTCCTGGAAACATCTAATATTGCTATATTTTACTACTATACAGGCAGTCATGGGTGCAGTAATCTAGCAGCACCTAGGGCCATGATTTCAATGGTGCTGCAGATGCAGTGGCACCACCTGGGCCAAAGGGTATCAGAACTCCTCTAAACACCAAATATTGCAACATGTAACTACTAAATAAGCAGTCACAAGTGCAGTTACCTTGCAGGCACTAGGGTAATGATTTCAATGGTGCAGCAGGTGCAGTGACACCGGGGCCCAAAGCTCTAGGAACCCCTCTAAACACCAAATATTGCAATATTTTACTACTGAACAGGCAGTAAAATATTACCTTACAGGCACTAGGGGCATGATTTGAATGGTGCAGCAGGTGCAGTGGCATTGGGCCCCAAAATTGTCAGAACTCCTCTAAACATATAATGTTGCTTTTACATCAATTAATTCCATTATTTACCTCTTTCATTTCATTTTTCAAAATGTTGCTATTACTTACCCACACTATACCACTAGTAACAGCACAATATATTGCCTTTTGCACATGAACAAGTCATAACGCTTTAACAGACTTTCTGTAACTTATATTGCACAACTACTCAGCAAGCTCCAACTTACAATAAAAAACAGCTTATTATTAATCACATAGGCGAAACCTAATGCATTTACCAATGCTTTTTAATACTTGTATATGAACTTTACAAGTATTTGAAAATATACCAGCAGCAAGGGAAGGACAAATGAGGAAAACAAAAATTGTAATTCTGAAGTGTAATGGAAACAAAGACGCTTTACTTGTGTGAGGCACAAATTATGAAAATGCGAGAAATCTGATTTCCTTATGTTAAAGCTTCTGTGCCATAGAGATTTAGCATGAAAATTGCATCCCCGGTGCAAATTTAGTAGCCATTTCAAGAGGACATTTCATTGGAAGATGTGATCTTTGTAAATGGTAGAGCATTACCACACCATGCTTTGGTTATATATTCAGGACACTGTGGTCCAAAATGCACCACTGGACTCGTACAGCTTCCCCAGCATTCTGCTGAATGGGCCTTGCTCACTTGCTACACTTGGTCTTTGTGCAACACTTGAATTTTTCCAGAACTCTATTACTTCAGTGACATAATGTTGGCAGCAGCCCCCCCCCCCCCCCAATCTGACAATTGTTCCCGCACCACTGTCTTCACCTGCCAAATTTAGAGCTCTCCGTCGGTCCTTCGAACAACTCTCTTCAGTGATAGGAATCACCATTATGGCAGTTCCTGTCAATTTAGGAAAATGTTGGTACCTTCAGCTATGATGGACGGCCATCAAATGGGAGTTTGTTTTTGTAAAATTAAAAGATTAATGCTCTCCATACCCTGAGAATTTTCTGTCAGGTTGTGGGAGTGGTTTCATCAATTTTCAGGGGATACTAATGGAAAAATAACTATTGTGGTAAATGCACTTGCTGGAGAGATCTGCGTTTTTTCTAGTCATAGTTTTGACTCATAAAGTAGCATAGAGGGTTAATGTGCCTGCTGTCAAGCACAATGTATAAAATACAAATAACACATCTGTATTTTATGTTGATAACTAAGTGGTTTACTGCTTTTTTCATAGATCCTTTTGTTACGTACAGTTCATAAGTTACAGTTCTTCTAATATAGCACAGTGAACCATGAACCTGCATAAAGGAGTTACATGCAAACTACAAGGCATAGGTTTAGAACCTTATTTTTTTCTTAAACCTTTGTCATTCTAATGTTGCTAAACAGGGTTCCATTTGGTAGGAAAATGTCTTATTAGAACCGACAACCCCAACCACTGTGTTACATTTTAAATCCTGACTTCATGTTTCTCTAGACCAGGCACTCAACATTTAATACCTCCCAATATAGATGATATGTGACTCCTACACCTTGTAACCCTCATTGTTTTATGTAACATTTCCTGTACATTGGATTACACACATGTATATTTAACTGCCTCTGCTTAATATGTGTTTGTGATGTAAAGCGCTCTGACACCCTAAATTTGGATGAGTAGCTCTTTAAATCAAAATAAAAGAAAAATACAACAGTAAACACTAATTAAATCCCTGTTAATGTAATTACTTATACAGCCAGAGACGTTTGACACCCTTACAGTGCATGCATGTCGGTTACATGCAGGGGTTGAACAAATTATAAACTTCCCTCCAAATCACAGTTTTTCTTTAGCACTTGTGAAGTGATAACAAGCTTAGTGCTTCGGCGTTAGGATCCAGGTAGCCCCTGGCAGGATGAGACTTCCCAAACAGGAGGGTTAATGCCACTTTAAGTGAGGCCTTTCTGTTGTGTGCTGTGCCCTTCTGGGAGTGAAAATAATAAACCTTCCTCACCTCCTGCAGGTTGTTGCTCCAAATGGAAAGGAGACAACATGTGGGTGCTGCTGAGTGGGTCCCGGATTCGGCAAATTACTCTGTTACAAATTAAGCATATTTCAATTTCACTGGGGCTGGCTTGGATTTGGAACAATAATAGCTGCTGGATCTGGGATCCTGCTGGGTCCCCCTCATTTCCTGCACTGGCCGTAGCACAGTACATCTTTCAGTTTCTTAGTGGTTTCTATTTGTTTCTATTCTAGCTTTTCATACCCTAAAAGAGTGACTGGCTTTTACAGTAGCTTGACAGGAGACCACCACCTTCAGGTTGCCATAGTGGAGACAGTTAAAGCTCACATCCCTCTTTCAATAATTTGTATTATGTATTTTCTCAGTGCTTAATTTGTGCAGGTAGTTGCAGGTGGTGGCCTCCATCACTCATCTTTGTAAACCAGAACTTATTTGACTTTGCGAAACTTTGATCAGAGTAAGAGTGAGAAAGACAGAAAAGGAGAAAGGGGAAGACAGAAAACCAGTATTAAAGTTAGAAAGTAGGGACGCACAAGAACCTGCAAGAGTGACTTAAAGAGACGGGACGTGTAGGGAGCTGTAAGAAAGAGCCATGAAGTGGAATTAAAACTAAGCAGAGCTGGTATTCAGCAGCGTTGGTGGTGGACTCCTAAGGCAAACCCTGGGCCCCTGCACTTAAATCATGAATATATATATTTTTTAATTAGGCACTGACTGACAAAATTTAATAAATGAAATATGTATGCTGTTATGTGTCAGGGAAGTTTCAGAGATTTCCTTTTGTATAAATGTGCCCGAACTCTCTTGACTAGGGCTAAGGTGAATGAGCTGCAGTGCAAGAAATGTGGAAGCAAAGGTTTCCGTGAAGCAGAAAAAGGACGCCTTGCGGACAGAGGTTGAACCTGAGACACTCACACTTGCTAGTAGTAATATGCTGCAGGGACATATGCAACTCAATTAAAAGCCTGAGGAAACATGGAAAATGGGAATTTTGAAGGAGGGAATCTTAGGCGAAGTGATGGTGTGGAATATAATAAACTAGCCTAAAAGGTTTGTGTGGCTATAATATGTTTAAGACCAAATCACTTCTATACACTGTAGAGAAAGACAGTTTCTTTCAAACATAACCACTCTAATTTCCCATCCTTGAATATTTGACAGCCATTTTGAGCACAATGTCCCTTTTATTTCTTGGGTAATAATGTAGGTCAAGTGGAAGTGACAGACACTCGTCCTGATATTGCAGTTCACAAATATCTAGTATTTTTAGGTAAATGTAAATCCAGTATTTGTAAAGCGCGAACAGCTACCCGAAGTCATCCCGGCGCTGGGGGCCATTGGGAAGATTAAGCAAGCTATTGCCCAGAGTCACATGGTGCTGGGCTGACCTGCCGCCAGTGCCGGGGATCGAACCGTGAGCCCCAGATTCCAGCGTCAGTCGCCCTGGTTGCGGCACCACACCTCTTCCCATTGAGGTCGAGTCTAGGCAGCACTTGCAGAGCATGCGCTCTCTCTTCTAGACATGCTGTATTCAGTCTGTGATCTTACAGCCTGCCCATTGCCCTTTTATTTGTTACTTCAATTGCCCTGTAAAAAGGCTTGCCTGCTAGAGGCTAATCTTTCCTCTTTGTCCCACTTTGTGCTCCTCCCACGGAGCCTAACTTCTGGTATTGTTCCACTTTAATGCTTAACTATTTATTTCGGTCACTATTTTTTTTGTTTTCCTGCTCTTGTTCCGAGCTCCGCTCCCTATCTCTGAGCGCCGCGTTTTTTTGTTTTGGATTTTTAGTAGCCCATCCCGCATTTTTCATGCAGCAAGATCCAGTGAGCTCACAGCTTTTAATCTCCAAACGTCACAGTCTTTAAAAAAACAATTTAAATATGTTCAGTGTCTCTGCTGCATTTATGACGCTGTATGTTTACAGTGCTTCACCAGTATTCTTTATAACTGACTATCTTCAAGAAAATGTTCCATCGGAAGAGAAATGGCAAGCCTATCAAAATACTGGTAAAATCTAAAGTACTTTGTGTCCCCAAATTGAAGATTTTACTGACATTAAAATATGAAGTTTTTTTAAAAAGTTGTCCTAAAGTGTGTTCAAAGTTGCATAAGTTTAGATGAGACATAAAGCGTTCCTCTTGTTTCTGTGGAGATGCCTCAGGCAGGGGCTCAAACGGCACTGCTTGTTTTTTAGGCACAGCAAGATTAAGTGATTTGCCCGAATATATGATGTTGCAACGCATGCCTTTACAAAGCATGCCTTTACAACGCGGTCAGTACAACGACCACATTGTTACCATGCGTACCATTACAAAGCAAGTCATTACAATGACTTGCTGTGGTGGGGCGCTGGAGTTTGGAATAGTATAATTTACTATTCCAACTCCAGTCTGTGGAACAGTAGGGAAGGTGTTGGATTGAAAATCCAACACCTAAAGCCCCCTACAGCAAGTCGTTGTAATGACTTGCGTTGTAATGGTATGCGTGGTAACAACGTGGTCGTTGTACTGACCGCATTGTAATGGCACCGCGTTGTACCAACAGTGTTGTAAATGCGGTTTTGCTGACACCGGAAATTGAACCAGATTCCCCAGTTCAGTAAAGCTCTGGTCATAACGCCATATTCTCTAAACGCGGGTCTCTTTGGTTACCAGATGCAGATCTCCCTGGAAGTTTGGAGATTTCCAGATACCGGTGATCAAAGCTCTTTTTTGTCCAGGCTTTGATCTTGTGTTGTGTGTAAGACTCTCCGACAGAGATCTGTGTCCTGAAGCCAAATATGTTCATGCACTTGACATCCAGCTCTGTTCCCATACATTAATTGTCACAGCTGCACCTGGCAGAGCTAGACTAGAACCCGCCAAAAGCTGTGCAATCCTAGGGGGATGGTAAGATCTCTGTTCAGCAACAGAATGAATGGCCTTTCTTGTATAGTGCATGACTCTCAACTCAAGCGCTTCAGTGTGTGCAAAGTTTTTGCCAGAAAAGCGAAATCTAGGGCATGGAGATATTTACCAGGGATCACGCAGTTTGGTCGAGTGGGCTAGCCAGGATTGTAAAACATGAGTCTTGATCATAGACACCAGTCCACTCTTCTGATGAGAGACTGGAGACCCACTCGACTCTTGACTGCTATTGGACAGCCACTCAGACCTCTAGAGGGATGAGCATTCACTGTCCTCTGTTGGCTACTTCAGCAGCATATGTGAAATGGGCAGGCATTCCTAGCCCAGAGCCCAAAAGCCAAGTCTCCACTGAGCAGTATAGCTCTTGGTTTAGCACCCACTGCAGAGGTATATGTGTAACAAATGGGCCAAAGGCTTGACTTCTCACAGGACTGGCTCAGTCTTTTATCCTTCTGAGGTTGATAACAATAGTATAACTCAATATGTTAATAAAATATGTTAATTGTATTAATAATAATATCAACAGCAAGCAGATGGTCAATATTATTCACAAAAAGGCATCAGCTGAGTTGGTGCCTTTGATGACAGTCATAGTTCAACTGAACCAGAAGTGTAAATTTGCTTATATGTTTAGTTGCACTTTGATATAAATTTGCTTGCCTTTTCTTGGAATCCACTGATCCATGGTTACATATTTCCCACAAAGACCCTCTGGCATATCTTTAACAAAGAGAAGCAACCATCTCCCACCGCTAGGATGGAAGGCAGGGCAGTGCCAATCTTCAAAACAATTGCAGTAAAAAGGACATATTTTAAGACATATAAAAGCATAGATATAAATATACACCATCACATACTAGCAGAGAGAAAAAAGTTAATCTATGTCTTTCAATCCACAGGATAAAAACAAGAACACTTTTTTTAATAAAGGCCTTAAGTAAACCTGAACCAACTAAACAATGTGGATTAGATCCCAACCAGAAAAAGTATCATTTTATTAGCGGTTCTTTCCGAAACCAACATGGCCTCCAGTAACATCTAGAAAAATGCAATTCATATGAATTTTGCTTTTTTTTCATTTGTATTCTTTTACCATGTTGAGAGCAGCCCTCCGGGCCCTAGGGCTGCTCTCCTGGCGATATTTGGCTTCTCTGTACAATGCAATGCAATGTAACTCAGTCTGTATCAGCGAGTTTGAATGATGGCAACTTGATCATTTGGTTGCAGCTGTGACAGAGGTGTCCATACAATATCCAGTTAATGTGTGGTTCGCTGCTTAAGCTTCCCTGCCTGTATACCTTTGCTACAAGGGTTTCTATTTAAGTTGGCTTTGTGTTTAGCATTGTCTCTTACAGTATAAATGATAACAACAGCTGATACAGTGAGTGGTTTGTGTGCGCCTTTTTTCTGTAAGAAGGTTTCTTCCCTCAGGCAGACACAATTATTGGACGCTGGTCTGAAATACATATAGTAACAGAGTTCTGTTGGCATGCAATTCCCAGTGGACGTTTACTTAAATTCCTGGGTTGAATTACCCTGAGTCTGGCAATTATTCAACAAAACATTGAAAGCTATTTAATTACCAAGAACACAAACAATCTACACTTACTGTTCACACACCACTGTAAAGAAAAAAAAGAGAGAAGAAAAAAACATTGCCATGGCAAAACCTATTGGCTTTGCCCATGCTTGTTTTAAAGGAGGCAGACAGTAGGTCCGGGATTAATTTCTGTTAAGACTGCGTAGTCTCGCGAAGTTTGCATTTTGCACGTTACTCTTGTTATCCAAGAAATTACACTACATGGCAATTAAACATTTTAGAGTGGGATCACGGGAACAACGTGAACGACCAGAACACGAGTGTCTGATTGCTGCACTTGTGCTTTTTGTGCTAGTTTTGTTTTGAGTTAAATGCATCCTTGCATCAAAATGGGTGCAAGGACACATTTTGTGTTAAATCTGCACTTGTGCTTTTTGTGCTATTTTTGTTTTGAGTTAAATGCACCCTTGCATCAAAATGGGTGCAAGGACACATTTTGTGTTAAAATATAGCACTAAATGCATTTTGTCTAATTTCATGACATTTTTTGTAAATAAATTACGATAATTTCACACACTGATGGATTTCTGTGTATTTATAACAGAAAAACAGCTAATAGATTGTGAAGCATGTGTGCAGTATTACTTTTTCTCCTCAACGTAGGACACAGGAAAGATCAAAAACATTCTAAAATTAAAAAAAACACCATATATATCCTACTGAGGCGTGTGCTGCCGCCGAGACACATTGAACGTGATTTGATATTTTAATTTCAGGGGTCATGTCTGGTTGGATGGCTCCATCTTTTAATACGTGGAACTTGGAAAACAGAAAGTGAACAGATGGAAACACTGCAAATAAATTTGGCTTAGTCTCCTTGATCAGAGCTCCTTAACAATGCTATCACAAAGTCAAATACACAGATGGTGTCTGACGCTAGATAAGGTACAAGAGACACACGTGATTTTCTCAAAAATAGTATTGTTTCAAATATTACAGCTTTATTAACTTAACATTCTTAGCAAAGTAATTTTGAAAGGCAGCTGTGAACCTTTATGGTTTTACTAACACTTGTTTTATGACATAGAACATATGATTCCTGTAAGTAACTGGGTTATTGGTTGAGGGGGGTGGAAGTCCCACTCAGGCAACAACCACAATCCTTGTAAGGGTGAACCACAAAAGTCACTAAATTAACCTGTGCTTAACCTTCTGGTAGCTTGGCACAAAAGCAGTCAGGATTAACTTAGAGGCAATGTGCAAAGTATTTATGCAGCACACAAACCCTAATAAAGTGAAAACACAGCACAAGAAAAATCCCACTTCAATTTAAAAAAACAGACAAGAAACTTAATAAATAAAACATCAAAAATGAATTGAACTTAATTAGTAGAACTGGAGTTGTGCCTTTTTAAACTTTTTAGTGAAAAATAGCACCTAAAGGATAGAAGCGCCAACCGCAGGTATCTGGTCGCATGAGACCGGGGAAAAGTCAAAAGTTAAGGCTGACTCAGATGCAGCTTGAGTCCGGTACATGAGGTGCATTGGGCCTGGTACCTTCGACTTAGAAGAAATTTTGAAGAAAGGGTCCTGAGAAGGTGAAGTTCAGCAGGGCAAGGCAGCCAGCGGTGTCCAAGGAGGAGGCATAATCAGGGAGCCGCTGGAAGAGTTGCAGTAAAGATTTCGACATTTGGACTTTATCACTTTTTTTGGAAGTTAAAAATCTCCAGCGGGGCAAAGCTATAGGCTGTAGCCAAGGAGGGCCCCATGAGGCTGGGTATCTTCCCTGAGAAGTCCAGCTGAACGGTGTAGTGTTGTGGGATCATGTGCAGAAGGACACTTGTGGGCTTAGGTGGACTCCTTACAAAGTTACGCAATACGTTGGGAGGTGTTTGGGTGTGTCTGGGTATTGTCAATAAAGTCTGTGATGCAGTGCATTCAGTTAAAGGTTGCATAACGAAGAATAAAGACGTGTATTCCAGTCTTCGTGTGTTGTAGTCATTTGCACGGTCCAGAGCTGGGGTGGATGCTACAACTGGCAACGAGTAGGGGATGCATGCCCCGAAGAAATGAGACTGGTCTCCCTGAGAGTTTGCCGAGGTCCAGTAAACTGCTCGTGCATGCCACGTGCACCCAATAAGCAAGCTACGGTTGGCGTATGTGGAGTCAAAGCACTGCTCTAGCTTGCACAAGGTCCTCAAAGAAGGTGAAGGCTCTACAGAGGAGCACCGTCAGAAAGCCAGCCAAAAGCCTACTGGTAAGGTCAGAAAAAGAGATACTGCACCACAGAATAACACAGAGCCATCGTTCATTCAAAGTAGAAATGCGAAAGGCAGTGATGACCAGGTACGAAGAAGCACTAAAGGTAGCCAGATGTGACAAAGTGCTAAAGGCAGTAACAACCGGGCATAGAAAGTACAAACGTACTTACCAGCCCGAGCGAGGGAAGTGCCCCAACCTCGAATCGGGGGTAACAACCAAGCCTGGTTGAGCGGCCGATGCAAAGTGGCAAGAAGCATCCAATGCACCGAAATGCCTCTGGAATTCTGAAATTTTTCAATGGCTGCCGAAAGGAGAACCAAATACGGTGCAGACACATTCCTGAAACAACCACCGTCATTCGATACCACCAAAAAGCTGAATATTGTCGCCAGATGGAGTCCATGGATTGAAATGTTTGATGGCTTCATAGATGCTCTAGAAGAAGTAGATAACAAAAAGATCATCAAATACATAAAGAACCTTGAAGGTGAACGGTGTGAAAGAAGTGATAAAGAAAATATCATAAGCTGATGAAATATCGTACCATCAAATCAAGGAAACGTTGGAAGCCAAGTTCAATCCAATGCCGAACGTCGACTATGAAGAATACATTTTCAACCAGGCAAGACAGCAAGCTGGTGAGACAACCAATGAGTTTGTCAAAAGACTTGTTACCCTCATCAAGCATTGCAAATTTAGTGAATTCAATGACGAAGAAGTCATGCATCTTAGAGTCATCGATGGTTGCCTCTCTGATTCATTTAGATGACACATGCTGATAGAGACACTGAGTCTAGAAAAGGTACTCATGGCTTTGAGAACTGAGGAACATGCAGTTCGACAGGCTGCTGATATGGAAGCTGGAACATCCCAGAATGAATCAGCGTTGATCATGAAAAGTAAGCAGAAACACAAAGCGGAGGCCCAGAAAACGATGTCTCAGAAGAAAAAGAAATTGTGCGGATTCTCGTTTCCACATGAAGGTAAATGTCTTGCCCTTGGACAGTTATGCAAAGGCTGTGGGAGAGAGAACCATTTCCATACGGTTTGCAAAGCAATGGAGAAACTAAGTACATCACGACGAGAAGAGAAAATGGGTGCCAGTAAGTTCCATAAGAATTCTAGCCATGCCCACAAGGCCACACGGCAACATCAATTGAGCTAAGTAGAGACTAAACGAAGTTGATCATCATTAATGTCATCTTTCAAAGGCTCTGCAGCCTCATCATCAAGCGACAGTGAAGAAGATGGGTGTGCAATGGTGATGTCGACCACAGAAAGACATACACACTCAGTTTCAGCACTGCTGCTGACATGGGATTGATATCCATTAACTACAACCTCAATGCACATTCTGAAACAGTAAGTCAATTCTAGTCGTTATTTCATGGACTAGGGAAACTTAAGACATTGAAGGTGCAGCTTCATATTAATGAAGGCATTCGTCCTATTGCTCAGGGACACTGTCAGATTGTTTTTCATTTACAGGAGGCTGTTGAGAAAGAACTGGAAAAATTATTAAAGCATGACATCATCGAGCGCTCTAATGGTCTGACGCCATGGGCTTGGCCCATAGGGGTAGTGCCAAAAAAGGACAGCGGAGGTACAGTGTGCATTTGTGTTGATATGCACCAGTCTAACAAAGCAATCGAGAGAGAAAGACATACAGGTCCACACATACCGGGCATGATTACACAGCTGAATGGTGCCAAAGTCTTCTCCTGTCTTGATTTAAACAAATTATATCATCAACTCGATCTGGAAGAGAACTGTAGGTACATCACTACTTTTTCAACTCATGTTGGTTTGTTCAGATACAAAAGACTGATGTAGGTCTCACATTAAATGCAGAATAGTGTGAGTTTCACAAAACAAAGCTCAAATTCTTTGGGCATATTTTTTCTGAAGCGGGAATAACTGCTGACCCTGAAAAAGTACCTGCATTCTCATCCCCCTGACCCTGCAAAATGAAACCATGCTACGATACTTCTTAGGCATGGCCAGCTATTTCTCCAGATACATTTGGGATTTTGCCACAGTGAGTGTCCCATTATGAGAGTTGACAAAGAAGAATGTTCTCTTCTAATGGTCATCTGAATGTGATTGAAGTTTCAAGAAAATCAAACATGAAATTGAAAATGCAACTGAAATGGTTTACTTTGATCCAAGGTTACATACTGAGATTGTTGTAGACGCAAGCCTAGTGGGGTTGGAAATGATCCTTGCTCAACACAATGGACATCCAAATGCTCAGAGGCACATTGTGGCCTATGCCAGCCGAAGTCTATCTCAGACTAAACATGCCTATTCTCAGCCAGAAAAAGAGAGCCTGGCTGTAGTGTGGGCTTGTGAACATTTTCATGTATTTTTGTACGGAAAGCATTTCAACCTTGTCACTGACCATCAGGCATTGCTCACCATTTTCAAAAATTCAAAAGCCAAGATGCACCCTTGAATCAAGAAGTGGGGGTTGAGATTGCAAGAGTATGATTACACTATTGTGCATAAGCCGGGAAAGGATCAAAACCCTGCAGATTACCTTTCACAAGTGTCGTTATGGCATCACAGTGCAACATCTAAAGCGGCTGAAACATACATTCATTTCATATTGAAAGTCCAGCAACCCTCAGCTCTATCCATTGAGCAGATCCTTGCTGTTACCGATACAGACAGAGACATGCTCACACTCAAGGATATAATTGCAGTGCAATCATGGAGAAAAAATACTCAACCTCTCACAGATGACGTTGAATATAAAAAATTCAAGAATGTGCAGGAAGAACTTTCTGTCACTCAAGAAGATATCATTCTCAGAGGTTCAAGAATTGTCATACTTAAGAGCTTGAGATAGCAAATTATTGAACTGGCACACAAAGGACATCATGTATTGTAGCCACCAAGAGAGCCCTCAGAGACAAAGTGTGGTTTCCTCACCTTGAGGAACGGGTTGAGAAGGAACTGAAAGCATGTCACCTATATAACCGCTTGTCTCCTAAAACAACGCAGCATCCGTTAAATATGTCTGACCTTCCTAATCAAACGTGGGAGAAAAATGCTGTTGATTTATTTGGACCTTTAAACAATGGCCATCAGCTCATGGTAGTTATTGATGAGTATTCACTTTTTCCCTTAGTGGAAGATTTATCATCAACCACACATAACAAAGTCATCGAGCTGCTGGATGATATTTTTGCAGCGTGGGGTGTTCCTTCCATCCACAAATCTGACAGCAGTCCGTCCTTCAGTAGCAGAGAGTTGTAAGGACTTTCTTAGTCATTTGAACGTCGAGCATCAGAAAAGCATTTCTCTCTGGCCACGGGCAAATGGCACTGTTGAACAGTTTATGTGCACCCTGAAGAAAGTGGTTCAGTACGTTGCGCTTGAAGGAATCGATCTTAAGTCAGGTTTGTGTCCAGCCCTTCATGCTTAACAGTCAACTCCCCATTCACCAACAGGGGAAAATCCTGCCACCTTGCTGTTTGGGAGAGCTATTGAGACAAAGCTACCACAATGGACCATGAGCAGAGTACTAGACACTGATGAGATTTATGTCACGGTTGCTTCTCGCAAAAGAAAGATGAAGGCAGATAAACAGAGATGCGCTAGGGAAACGGTTTTTGAAGAAGGAGACCGAGTCCTAGTCAAACAAAAACATAATACATGACTGATGCTCTGTTTGATGCTAATACGTTGAGAGTTGTGACAAGTAAAGGACATATGGTGACCGCTCACCATCTCGTAAAGTCCAGCACGAGAGACTCATCCAATTTCAAACATATGCCTTGATGTTCGTTGGCTCCACACCTCATGAGTGAAACAAGTCCACCTGAGTGCCCACATCAAGCATCTGAGTTTACTGCTGCGATGCCAGATGACAGTCCAACTCCTTCACCTCGTACTACTCAATCTGGAAGGTTTATGTGAGCACTTCAACGACTCATTGAGGAACTCTAATGTATATTTGTTGTCCGTATTTTTATTTAACAAACGGGGAGATGTAGTGTTGTGTGATCATGTGCAGTAGGACCCTTGTGGTCCTAAGCAAACTTCTTACAAAGTTACGCAATCAGTTGGGAGATGTTTGGGTGTGTCTGGGTGTAGTTAATAAAGTCTATGCCGCAGTATGTTCAGTTAACAGTTGCATGTTGAAGAATAAAGATGTGTATTACAGAGCTCCATGTGTGTCGTAGTTATTTGCATGCTCCAGATCTGGGGTGGATGCTACAAACGGGATTTGCTGCTGCGTAGTTGAACATAGCAGGAGCTACCGTTGAGTCTGGCTGACCGGCTATGCAACTTGGGCAGATCGGCGAGCTGGTAGGGCCGGTCTTCTCTCGGTTCTCAGGAAACTTTTTGATGAAAACTTTTCTTCTAAATCCCAACTTTTAGGGTTAAGTAGGAGCAGAATCTTTTACACCACAACCAGGGTCTAAGACTTTGGGGCATGACTTGAGGGGTTAGGACTCACTCCAGCAGAGGCCAGGTGCTGTGTTGAAAGTCTCCGGAGCGTGTTATGTCCCTGTAGCTCACACAGGAGGACAGACAACTAGCCCTCGGAGTCACTCTGGTATTCCTCGCTTCAAGAAGGAAGGCAGGCCTCAAGCAGCGGGGCAGTCCTCTGGGGGCAAGGCAAGCCTCAAGCAGCAGGACAGTCCTCTGTGGGTCCAAGGCAGTCCTTATGAAGTCTTCCACAGGTCCAGGATTGTACTTAAGAGTTGTTCTGAGCATCCAATATTTATACCTTCGTGTTGTATGGCACTTAGCATAAGCAGCGCGTCTGTCCACCTGCATGGTTTATATCCTATTTTGCACAGTTCTTGAATGTTTTTAGCCTAATTTGCATAGTTCTTTAATATTTTTTATGGTGATTTTAACTGCCTTTTTTCACGCACTGTTAAGACGCACTGGGGGACACTTTCATTGGCTGAGGAGGTGAGCCAATCAGGGTGGGTGTAGGTGGAGAACGTTAGACCTCCGGGCGTTTATCTTGATGGTGGCAACAATGCCACATAGCGAATGTGTGCAGTGGGTGCACTGCCGGCACTCCAAAGGTAAGCCCATTTGCGCCTGTCCGCGGCCGTCCGGGCCAGAAGCCAATCATGATGCCCATATTTTAACTTATTCCTTCAGCTCTCTCAGAGCGCTAGGAGCAAAAAATCTTAATTTGGAGGATTCTGTGCAACAAACACTGGATGGCTTAGGCATTTCTAATTACAATCAGCCACCCTCTTTCCCTCCGGAAAGACCTGTGAGACAGGCTATCAGAGTGGAAACTAATTGCCGCCCATCTTCTAAACATATTAACAAAGATTTAAATATTGTTTATCTTAATGCACGATCCTTGGTCAGACATCACCTCAAGACATATGATCTTCTCGAGTCAGAATCCCCTGATATATTGTTTTTAACAGAAACCTGGTTAACCGATGAGACTACGTCTGACGTTCTAGCAGCTCTTCCAAAAACGGTTTACATTTTGAATGTGAACAGACCTCATGGCAAAAAAGGAGGGGGGATCGCAGCAATCATGAATAAACAGCTAAAATTCAGAAAACTCACTTCACTACACATTTACTCAGCAGAAAATATCATAATTAAAATAGATTCACTCACATCCTCTCTGATATGTATTATCTTATATAGACCCCCAGGCCACATGCTGCAGTTTCCAGCTGCCCTAACCGACTTTGGCCATTGATTATGCAAAGATATTATTTATTGCTAATTTCAATTTGATCAAATATCAATATGATCAAACAACCCTAATGAGGACCTCATATCTTCCAATGTGACTGAGCAGTTGACAAATCTGAATTTAGCTCAGCAGGTGTCTACAGCCACCCATGTCAAGGGCCATATTTTAGATCACATCTGGTCGCTGAATCTTCCCATCTCCAATCTCCAGGTCATTCCCTGTTGTTGGTCGGACCACCATTTAATTAAATTCAGAATGGGTGCTTCCTCTTTTAGGAAGCCTCCCCGTTTCCTAATGCTCTGTCCAGGAATTGGAAACACGTTGATCTCACTGCCTTTTGCAACTCTTTGGCACAGTCCCTTACTACCCAGAGTGAGTGCCTTGACGAACTGGGTCAGAGAAGCAAGCAATACACATGCCCCTCTGCATAGGACGAACTTAATTTGTCACTGTGAGGCATCTAAAAGGGTCTCAGATGACCTTAAACAAGCCAAAAGCCTTCTACGCAAATCTGAGGACAATGACGTAAACCATATGACCCTGAAGAAAAGGTTAAATTCCTCCTGCAGTTAAAGTCCTACACAAAAATTATTTGGGAAGCTAAAACCACTTGCTTCTCAAATAAAATCATAAATTCTGAAAATAAAACAAAAGTAATATTTGACACAGTCTCAGAATTATCCATCCCTGACAGCCTAAATTTCGTGGTGGCCCCCACACAAGCTTTATGTGATTAATTGAATTCTTTCTTCATCGAAAAGATTAGGATAATCAAAGACAGCTTCCCTCCTAGCTCTCCCATCAGCCCCACTCCTTTGGAAGATAGGAATCCCCCTCATCTAAATGCTTTCCCTCCAATCCTTAGAGATGATCTGCCAAAGTTGCTAATGAAGGTCAAATCTGGTTCTCCCAAAGATGTTTGACCCCCTCCCCCCCTTGATTCAAAAAGCCATTTTCTCAAAGTTTCCTGAATTGGTGAGGGCTATACTTAACTTTTCCCTGAGCCAGGGCATGGCCCCTATTAATTTTAAAGAAGCAGTGGTTATGCCTCTCCTAAAAAAAAGTTGGAGTCAATCCCTCTGTTTTAAATAATTACCGCCCATTCTCCCACCTCCCCTACCTAGCCAAGATCCTGGAAGCTCACATCGCCCATCCCCTCGGTTCTTTCATCGAAGGCTCATCATTTCTAGACTCACATCAGGCGGGCTTTCTGCCCTTCCACTCTATGGAATTGTAATTCTTTCTGTAATAGATGACATGAAGGTGGAGGTGGATAAAGGTTAGGCCCAGGCGCTGATTTCCTGTATCTATCGGCGGCCTTCAACAGAGTGGAATATGACATTCTTTTCGACTGTGTCGAGCCCGCTGGCCTGCAGGGCTATGCTCTGGATTGGAAAGTCTTTCCTATCAGACCACTAACAATCGGTTCGCCTCTCCCCCTTTTGTTCCTCTACGGTTAAGCTCAGTTGTGGAGTGCCTCAGGGCCTTCTCTATCCCCCATCCTTTTCAATCTTTGTATACGCCCGTTGGTAACCTCCCTACAAAGGCAGAAAGTAAAAATATACAACTATGCTGATGATATGCAGCTAGCATTCAACCTTGCGAATACTCCAGACTCTATGGCATTCTTTCATAGCACCATGATCTTAATTCGGGACTGCATGAATAGTCACCAACTAAAGTTGAACTCGGATAAAACCGAGGTGATGACGGTCATAAACAAACTGCACTGCTGGAGTCACTCCTTTTGGCCTCAGGAGTTTGGTTCCCCTCCTACTCCTAAAAAGGCGGTCAAGAGCCTCAACATACTTGTCAATGAAGACCTTTCAATGAAACCCCAGATTGCAGCAATGACTTCCTCCTGCTTCTTCCAGCTATGTAAATTTTTTTTAAAATCAGTACATTTTTTTCGACTGAAGCAGTCATCCAGATTGTACTCGCACTTGTAATGTCCTGCATTGACTATGCTAACAACCTTTACCTGGGCCTTCCAAAGGGCCTGGGCCAAAAACTGCAGCTTGTGGTGAATCATGCAGCCAGATTGGTATATCAACAACTAAGATACTGCCACACTACATCCTTACTAAAGAAACTGCAGTGGCTGTCAGTTGTACAAAGAACCTTGTTTAAAACAGGCCACACGATCTTTAAAATCCGGCAGAGTAAAAGCCCCACATTTGTCTCCTCCAGAATAAGGAACTAGGGGCCAGATGTACGACCAAGAAAATTGGGCATCGCAAATTGCGACTCTTTTGCAAGTCGCAATTAGCGAGGCGCAATTTCCGATGTACAACAGTGTATTTCACACTGTTTGCGATTCCCAATGGGGTCGCAAATTGCGAGGCTCATTAATATTAATGAGCCTCTCGCAATTTGCAACCCCATTGGGAATGACAGCCCTCCCAGGGATGGTGGACTGCTGGGCTCAGCAGACCACCATGTCTGGGACTGCTTTTTAATAAAGCAGCTTTTTTTTTTAAATGCAGCCCGTTTTCCTTAAAGGAAAATGGGATGCATTTAAAAAAGAAAAATGAAACTTTTCAGTTTCATTTTTTTAAGGGCAGGCACTGGTCACTGGGACCACTGCCTGCTCTTAAAAAATATTTTCAAACATACTCACAAAGGGGAAGGGGTCCCCTGGGGACCCCTTCCCCTTTGCGAGTGGTTTACCACCTATTCGAAGTAGGTGGAAACTGCTAGTGTTTTGCGGCCGCAAATGCAGTTGCAAAACACTAGTACATAGCATGTTGACTCGCTATTAGGAAGGGACGCCCCTTCCTAATAGCGAGAGTCGCTAATGCTATTTTGCGAGTCAGGGACTCGCAAAATAGCATTTGTACATGCTATTACCCTTTTTTGCGGCCGCAAACGGGAGGTTCTCCCGTTTGCGGCCGCAAAAAAGGGTCGTACATCTGGCCCTATATTCCTAGGTGTAGCCTCAGATTGGCACATCTCAATGTCCTACAGGTTCCTAAATTCTATAGGAAAAAAGCTGTGGGGAACCAGGTTTACTGTGTTGGCTCCCAGTGCTTGGATCTCTCTTCCGGATAACATAAGAGAGTAACCTCTTATGAGCAATTTAGAACTCTACAAAAACCATAGCTTTTTAGTCAAGCTTATGATTAATCTGCATCTTCGCCCTGCTGCTAGTGCTCTCAGCACCATGAAACCTTTCAGTGAACATGCGCTTTAGAATTTTTTTTATAACGTAACATACCTGGTGACAGCTTTTGAAGTGAGGGGGATCTCCTAGGTTACCCACACATCTGGTTCTGGAAAGCACCTCCCTTCCCCTGCCAAGGCTCAAAGAAGTCTGTGGTGACAAAAGACTAGTGTCAGGTTCCTTTGTGTATGCTGGAGGTAAGCCCTTTGAAATGTAAGTGTGTAGGGAACAGCTCCACCACCAGCAATCTAGACAGGATGGCCCATCTTGCCAACATCTAGTCCTCCTTTGTCTCTCTCTGTGGGAGGACTACACAAATCCCAACAGCTAAGCTATTCACAGTCATGTCTCCCAGGACACTGGGACTTTTTCATCCTGAAGACGATCCAGCCTATTTATTCACTGGAGTAGAAACATCAACAAGATAATAACACATTTTTATGATTTCTCAAAATATCATTAAACTCTGTATCTAAGTGTAATTCCTCTTTTTGAACAAAAATTCTTAAATATTTGGTCTAGCATTTTATCTCATCTCTTGCACTTGTCACTGCCACTGATGCACTGCTTGCAGAACACTCTATCAAAACTGACTTGGCTAACTTCCATTTACCGAACTAAGCAGTCATCTGTAAAATGTCCAAGGCAGCCCGAAAGGCATTATTAAAACAGGAAATAAAATTATCTAGTTGCATACAGGATATGGAGATAACTATCAAATATAAGACTCTCCACAGCAACAATCAAACATTAATTTTAAAAAGGGTACTAAAGAAAAGAAACTTTACCTAGCTTCAGGGTCTTGTATTTACCCTTTTATCAATTTGATGGCCAATAAAAAACACAGCAAAGAGCTGACTGCCTTTAAGCCAGGACCAGAATACTTGGAACATATTTTCTATCTTTGTCCTGAACTTCTTGACCCCCGTTGGAGATACATGAAACCTATTTTTAACTGTGGGAGAATAAGAACAATCAAAGATGCTATTTTATTTTGCTTTCAGGGCTCGTCACCAAAAGTTGTTGGTCCCAAATCTAAATTCTTGTCCCAAGCAATAAGAGGACGGGAAACTTTAATGTAGAAATGTTTTTACACGCCTGTTTCTTGTGACGTTTTAGAAGGAATAGTTTAATCTTAGGGTGCATATCTTGCATGTGTTTTAAAAACTGAGTTTTGTGGTACATGATTATATATTGCATATGATTTTTTTTTTTTTTAAATCGAGACAATAAAGTATTATTATTACTTGTCACTGCATTGCTGCACCTGTTTTATGTTGCCACCATTTGTTTAAAAATGATTAAAATTAAATATTTACATATGTGCAGGACCTTTTTGACAACAGTTGACTTATTATTGAGGATCATTCATCACATTTGATGGATCCTACTTATTTTAATAAGTGTTTCAATTATTTACAAATGTATACTATGGAAGCATTGTACCTAAGTTATAACGCACGCAGGCCCCTCTTGGAATACAGGATGGCCTTATGTGTAAGCTTACATTAAGCAATAATGCTTAACAGACAAAAAACACAGCATCAGTTGAAAAATATGTATGTTGATGCTGCCGGTACTGTGGTTGAATTATGCAATAAAAGGAAACAAACTTCTTTTAGAACATTAGAATGTTGGGAGCTCCGCTGAAGACAATGGAGTGCTCCGGGCTTCTAATGGCCGGTAGAAGCCCGGAGCTCCAACATTCTAATGTTTGTCGTTCACTGCTGTTGCTGTGAACAAAAGGCCTCATGGAGCCCGAGGCCCCCGTGAGGCCTTTGTTTTATTTGTTATACCGCCCATTAAAGGCCCGCTCCCTTGTTAAAGGCCTGAGCTGAAGGCGAGGGCCTTTAACGCTGGAGTGGGGCAATAATGACGCTACGGCGGGCTATAAGGCTATATTAGAAGGTGGCTACCAGAAAAGATATTGAAATGTATGTGAATAGACTGCAGCTTTAAGAAAAAAAACATTGAATTGAATATTAACAACACTATTCTTATCTGCTAAGATGTGCTTTTATCTTCTTTCCAGGCATGTGAATGCAGCCCGTTAGGATCTCTGAGCTTCCAGTGCAACCCGGACACAGGCTGTTGCTTCTGTCTACCAAACTTTTCTGGGGACAAGTGCGAGGAGTGCAAGCTAGGATTCCGTAGCTACCCTCAATGCATTGCCTGTGACTGCTCGCCCGCCGGCAGCGAGGCCCATACCTGTACTGCAGATAAATGCTCGTGTGCTGATGAGACAGGAGAATGCAGCTGCAAGGTACTGTATTGCCACAAGAGACCCTGTCCTGCGTTGTTAACATTGTGCAGCATTACATTAATTCATTCACTCATTTCAGACTATTACATATGCCAGGGACAGTAGAGCTGGGTCATTACCAGAACTATTTCGTTTATGAATTTATATTATGGCATAATAGAAACGATTTTTGCCATCTTCATGGCACTTATTACTTTGGGAACATAGATGCACCAATTCTCTATTTTGAGTAACACTACTAAATTACATTTCTTAAAATAGCTTTTTTTCTAGTTACTACATAGACAGTTTCCTCCATCTTACCCACCACTGATGTACTTCATGTCTTTTTTTTCACCGAGTGTTCTCTTTACACCAGCTTTCCATTTTGAACTGTGGACATTTTAGGAACATTAACAAAACTGGTGGTGGCAGTTGTCAATACTCAATTTCCCAACTACAAATACGTACTCACAACCTCACTCATTTCCCTGTGGACCAAACAGAGGGTTTCGCGTGGATCCTCTGTTTCATGTCGAGGCAGTGCAGTGAGGTGGGATACATGATCCCACTTTCAAGTTTCAGTTAAGAAGGTGGCCAACTTCTGATACGCTTGTGAGCAGAGTGTTTGTGTGCAGAGTTGTAATAAAGATTGTGCAGCATCACCCAGTAGCATCAGTGCACATCAGCCCCACATACATAAGAATGATGTGATGGCCACATTCACCATACCACAATAGAATCACACAGAGATTTTCCACATCACTATGCCTCCATATTGCTTCCAATCACATGGATCTAATTGATTTAGCAGTGATTCAGAACTCTGGCTCAAAGCTATTCCACACAAGACCCCGGGAGGCTGGGCAGTCCTAAGAAATATGTCTTGTCTTTGTTAAGACAGATGCAAGTGCTCCCACCAAATTGTGACAGTAACAGTCTTCTTGTGCCCTTCAAGATTTGTTGAGCAACAAATTCTTATTTGTGGCTATTTGTAGACATTTTCCAAAGGCATGTCTCTGAAAGGTATGACTAACCATTAAGTGATTGAATACAAGGTCTCTGCCTTATTCCTTTTGTTTAATCTGGTGCTTTGCTATAGCTTGACGGTTCATAAATGTACTCAAAAATAATTTGTATCAGCAATTTGGGGTTCTCATCTCTTTATGAGTGTTAATGCCTTCTTCTCCAATGCCTCTCAATATCAAATACTGAATCTGAATACATTCTATCAGCTCATTAGTACTGTCATTGCCTGATCCCTTCGTTGTAACTCTAAAGCCATCCACAAAGGCTAAGACTTGCTCAATCTTTGGTGGTGCTATGCCAGCAGTGTGCCTTGGTACCTTAAGTCCTTTCTGTTTGGGAAGAAAATGACAACTTATGAGGCCACTTCGCCTACTGTTCGTATCTAAGTGTCACTCTTTTCTATTAGATCGGGCTTTTGTATGGTGCTTGTTCACCAAAAAGTGTGTATTTTGGTGCTATGGTGATTGGGGACGGAGGGCAGCAGACGCAGATTACTAGTTGACATTAAAAAGCCAGGTTTTTAACTGGTAATGCCACGCATGTATGCCAATAACTCTAGAATGAGTTCACCAGTACACCGACTAGCCGCCTGCCGTATTTACAAGCCAGACAGGCAGGAGAAAAACAGGAATTTGAATGGTATAAACCTGAGAGCCTGCTGGGCCTGATATAAATGGAGCTTATGCCACAGGAAAATGCTCCAGAGCCACTAACAGCGTGGTGCACAGAGGGATTAAAAGGACATCCTCTTTCCCACTGGAGCCAGTGTAGGGAGATAACACAAGGAAAACATCATCATCAAACTTTCTTGATCTGAGGAGTCACCATGATGCTGTCCTCTAGGCATACGATGTTCTTGTTCGGAAGCCTATGGTATATCATAAACACTGCCAAATCTAGAGAACATACACCGGTTCAATCAATCAATCTGAGGTTTGTAAAGCGCAACTACTCACCAACGAGGGTCTCAAGGCGCTGGGGGGGGGGGTGACTCCGTTGAGTGCTGGGTCATCCAAAGAGCCAGGTCTTGAGTACCTTCCTGAACTGGGGCAGTGTGGGAGTTTTCCGGAGGTGGAGGGGGAGGTCGTTCCAGGCCTTGGCTGCGAGGTAGAGAAGGACTTTCCTCCCGTTCTGGTCTTGTAGATGGGTGGGATGGTGGCCAGAGAGAGGTCAGCTGATCGGAGGTGCCTCTTGGGTGCGTGGAGGGAGAGGTTCACAGAAGCTACTCTACACTGTAAGGAAACGAAAGCCAAGATGTAAAAAACAACAATGTGTCCTTTGGTCCACCAATACTGAAATTCTTATTCATTCAAACATCATCTCTTTAATACAGACTCAACCGAAGGGGACACAATTACTATTGCAAAAGCAGTGTGCCAACACACAAGTGATAGTGAAATTATTACATATTGTTTTATTAAAAACATAAAACAAATATAATAGGTTAAAAACAAGAGAACATTTGATCATATATAATTCATACTCTTATATACCAAATACTCACACAATAAATTGACAGATAAAAAGAGTAAAGTGCAAGAAAAAGAAAAGAGGAGAGTATTAAAAGACAGTACACTTTGTCATTAGAAAACCATATCCATGTTAAAATGACGTTGAGGCTGGGACCTGATATACAGGAAACGATCAATATCTAGTGTAACAGCCCACTCCACGGATTATGTAGCTAGTGCGTCGACGTGTTTCGATGGTATTTTCCTGATTAGACCATCTTTATCAAGACTTTAAATATTACTCTCTGAAGGTATATCTTAATACTTTTTACCAAAGCGCAAAAATCGCTTTGAATCTGAAGCTTCTCCTTTGGTAGTTCCAGTCGCTTCTTCAGAAACAGGAATACATCACTAAAAATCTTTCATTTTGGAAAAAGTGGTGTACGTAGATTAATCTGCTAGAGTGCGCCTCATATGTGTATGTAAAGTAAGGTCACACAACTTTCCTCGCTGCTCCTTTTTAAGCACGAAATCTCAAAGATATTTAAAACTGATGACAGCATCCCATAAAACATGTAAATTCTTTATAGATAAGGTAACACTTCCTGCTATTGCACAGGTGCTGTCGGACAAAGTTCCTGCATATACCCTTCAATCAATAGGGTCTTATCGCCCGGGATACAGCGCTGCTCCGCGTCCGTCCTGTTTAGTATTTCGAAAGTCAAGATGCCTTAACCACAGCTGCTGTCTTACCTACAGCTGATATCTGAAGTTTTAGTCAAAGTTGTGAGTCAATCAGCTGAAATTCCTCACAACTGAGACCAGAGTGGGGCATCTATCCATCTAAGTTGGCCGGAGGCCAAGTCACAAAAAAGAGAATTTAACTGGATGAGTAATATCTCTGCCTGACAATTAACAAGAGAAGGCTGACAGTCACTCACTGCTTATCAGCAGTCAACATGGTGCCAGATATCCATATTGAATTTCCTACTAGTTTCGTAAACTTAAGGCAAGATGGGTGCCTTACGAAATCTAATAAAAAGTTATGTCTACTACTCTGCAGTAGAGTTGTTAGGTGTCTTTGATAAGGCAAGAGATAGAGGGGGACCTTGAAGGACTACCGAGCTGACTTGTTTGGGGGTTTACTGAAACATAGGAAGTGCAATACTGTCAAACCTCTGCTCGAGAAAGGCAACCACTCACTTTAGTGTGAGACCCCAGACTGACTTTTTCCCGATGACAAGACAGGATGGCTGACTGTGACCAATGCTTCTGACACACCCAGCAGGATTACGGTGTCTGTATCACCACCATCAACTTCAACATTCTGGTTCCAGCTCAGAGAGAAATACATTCTTACTGCTTGTTCCAGGGCTGAAGTCTACAGGAGTAGAGTATGTGATATATTTCAAAATCTTGGATGTCAAAGGTAATAATGTAGTAGGACTAAAATAAGAGGTCTCCTTTGCACCCATAGAAGGTTTTTAAGGACAAAGTATCACAGTAGTTGTTTTGAACATGTACACATCACTTTGTTAATAGGAAACACCTAAATCTGTAAGAAAATAGATTTCTGCGCTCACATATAAGTATGTCAAAGGCATCTTGAGGTTCAAAAGTTGAAAGAGGACAGAACCGTATGAATGTAGTGACAGTAGTGACATATTCAAGTGCCATAGAAAATTGATAATCAATTTCCTTCTGGATCAGTTCCACCTCCACACCAGAAAAGTAGTTAAAATCAAAGCAAAGGTGAGATCTGAGGGGCAGTTGTGGCAGGATTAACTATTTTATCAATGGGCAAGAACAGCTGCTTGATCATGTTAAGTGTGTAAAAACTTTTCATAAAGTAATTATTTGTCTCTGCTTGCCTGGGCATAAACTCTGGGCTGCCTCTTTTTGTTCTTTGCATTGTCACCGTCTTAGATATAGCACGGTCCCAGGTATTGGCCCTGCTCTCAGCAAGATGTTTATAAACCTTTCCCGAGACTGTTTCGTTGATTATTATTTGGACTTCAGAGTTGCAGCTTTTTGCAGTGGACGCCGAGACGGAAACAGAAAGTCCCAGCACTTCTTTGGGTCATGTGAAAATAAGTTAGCCTGGCTGCCAGTCCCAGGAAATATGCGTGGTCTCCTTCTTAATGATTTCTTCAGGAGCAGCCGCTTGTACTGTGAAGTGGTGGGGCGGGGGGAGGAGGGAACACTAAAAAAGACAATTACAAAATAAATAAAATTGCACTTACCTGCTCCGATGGCCGCCTTCCTCCCGATCCTCGCGTCCTTGTCGGCAGCCTGGTGCACACTGCGCAGTCTCCCAGCTCCCAATCCCTGCTATTCCCCCCCATGCTATTCCCAGCATGTGAACAGCGCTGGGATTGGTCTGAGTGCCTAGGTTCGGAGCTCAGACATAGACTGAGAGCCTGTGTTGGTTTCTCCACCCCGCTGTACAACACAGCTAGGTGGAGAATGGCTAAGTGCACATCATGGTTTCACCGGCCCTCTGGGGCCAACCAAACCATCATGCGCATTTAGCAGTGCCCAATTGAAGAGAAATCCCCCAGGCAACTATAGGTCTACAGCAACTTACAGACCTAGCAAAACACAGACATGATGTTAGGGACTCAGTGTACACATAAAGTCATTGAAAGTTCATTTATTGAATACCAAATTCTTTAAAATCATTCTAATACGTATTTCGACAGTTTACAAGTGCAGGCACATGACAACATCTCAACATAATTTACAGGGTACAAATTACAGTAGACAAACATTGACGTGCATTGACGTGTTAACAAAAATCAAGGGGAGGATGATAATGGTATATTTTTTCAAAAAACACTGTACATCCAAGGAACAAACATTTAAATCAGGTGGCTAGGTGATGGATCCTACTGTAATTTGTACCCTGTAAGTTATGTCGAGATGTTGTCATGTGTCTGCACTTGGAAACTGTTGAAATACGTATTAGAATGATTTTAAAGAATTTGGTATTCAATAAATGAACTTTCAATGACTTCATGTGTACACTGTGTCCCTAATATCATGTTTGTGTTTTGCTAGGTCTGTAAGTTGCTGTAGACCTATAGTTGCCTAGGGGTTTCTCTTCAATTGCGCTATTTCCGTGCCCTAGGAATCTACATTAGTAGCAGGGGGTCCTTGTTTTTGACTTCCATTTAGCAGTGCCCACCACTCCCCCCTCCTCTCTGGTGCTGCAGCGTCACTGTGGCTGTCCCCACCCCTACCTCGGCTCGGCTGGCAAGCAGCCTGCAGGACGCAAAATAAAATGATAATAAAAATGTTTTATTATCATTTCATTTATGTCCTTGCCTCTACTGGCTTTCAGCATGGGGGGCGACGCTCCTCCGCCATAACCGAGGAGCCGCCACTGGATTTCTTTGCACAATCTACTGATGTTTGGGGACTCATATAAAAGGGTCAAGTGTAAGGCAAGAAACAGCAGAATGATCTGTCAATAATAGCCTCAAACTAGAAGAGATCAAAATTAACTTCTTGAGAGCAAAATTGGGTTTGAGCATATGTCCACCAATTTGAGTGGAGGAGTTCAGATCATGAAACAAATTTACAGATCCCACTCCGAAGAGGTGTATAATGCAAAATAATTCAATAAAAAAATGGTCCTATTTGAGGGCTCTTTTAGGTCCAAGAAAAAAAGTTCAGAACACACAGATTGCCATGAGGACAATAAGCAAGGGTAAAACATAGGTGTAAGTGGAAGTTTTCGGAATTACAACCAGCGTGCCATTGCTACTCAGTTGGCAAAAAATACGATTTTGAAGTTTCAAGAGGCTTTAAACATAACTCCTCCACTACGCCTACTGACTTGGTCCTTTTGAAAAGTACTGCAGAGGTGAGACTTAGTGCAAGCAGATGCGGAGTCAGTTCTAGACCATCACAATGAAAAAAGTCTAGATCGAGCTACTCAAATGCCATAAAGACTGTAATACAAATGAATGTATCTGCTTTGGGTTAGTAAGGGTGGGTCTCGATTCAGTGTTTTTCACCCTGAGAGATTCTGACTACCAACGATGGTGCTTGCTGAGGTCTGGCTACATCTTGTTGGCCATTCTGGCAGAGAAATGAAGGCATGCTGGGAATGGCGATGAGCCAAACAAACAATACTGAGGAAAGCTTTGCATAGATACATAATGCATTCTTTGCATCGCAAAATATTAAAGACAGACTCTGTATAATTGTTCCAGCAAACAAAAAGAACTTTCTGAAATCATTCATTTAAAGTGTTTATGAAGTACAACACATAATACATATAACAGACAATATTTTCCTAGATGCTCGGACAGGAGAACAATAGTTGTGTGGCGTGTGCATGGATGGTACAGTTGCAGCTTTTTTTCCTCACGAATAGCGAGAAGGTACCGTTTGTATTTTATTGTATTGTAATTGCATTTATATAGCGCTTACAGCCCCTGACGAGGCGTCGAAGCGCTTTTTCGGCGAGTAGCACGCTACTCCGGAACGCATAAAAGATTAGTGGTGAATTAGTATAGTGAAATATGAAATTAGTTTGCATCACTCAAGGTGAAACAAGCTTATGTGTAATACATTGTATAAATATATATTTTTTAAAAGCCCTCCTTTAAGCATGTGCATCACAACAGGTTATCTTGGATTTTCAACATTTCCAACAGGGTACTCATATTTTTCCTGGTGCTATATGATAGCACATATCATGCTGAATGTGTTGTGTTATTTCTAATCCAGACACTCTTCCGCAAGACTTTCACGCACGTGCTTAAAAGGCGCTTTTCTCTTGCAGGTGAACGTGGAAGGGACACATTGTGACAGGTGTAAGCCTGGTACATTTGGGCTCAGCCTGGGGAACCCCGTGGGCTGTGGCAGCTGTTACTGCTTTGGGATGACTACGCGCTGCAGCGAGGCGAAGGGACTAATCCGCACGTGGGTGAGTAGAGAGCTCGTGAGGCGTGTAATGTGATAATGGCGTTCCATGCTGGCGGTATTTAGACAGACGTACAAAGGTAACCGACTAACTCCGAGGTGGCAGAATATCAAGCGACCTTCTGCACCTGTTGTCATTTCGCAGCAGAGGGCAGGATAATGCCAGCAACCTATCACGATGGCTGTTAAATGTTTTCATTTATGTCTGTGGGTGTAAATTAAATAAGACCCTCTGGAATGTGATGCTTTTGTGACAAATAAATAGGATATCATTATCCGTTGTCGTGGTTGCCAAGCTGAGGTAAAGCAACTTACTTTACATCATTACCCTAAAAAATTACTACAAGTGAGCATACACCCAGCTATAGCTTAATTTGTAAAAAATTAAAAAGTGCAGGTGCCCAAACCTTTTCTATGGAGCCCACCGCCGAATGCCACAGTTGCCCATTAGCAAGGCTGCCTAGTCTTGATACCATATTATGTCTTTCTTCCAACATACTGTAGGGACTTTTTCTTTGTCAGTTGTATCCTGTCTTTGTCTTCAACCTTCTTTCACCCTTTGCTGTCTTTCTCTTTCTTGCTCTGGGTAAAAAAAATGACGATGCTCAATCAGTCAAGTCCCCCAAAAATGAGCACATAAGCCTAACACATGCAACCACCGGCACAAATTAAGCACTCGCTCATCTGCTTCTGAAAAGTGCCTGGTGGTGGAATCTAAAAAATCTAAAAAACTTTGAACTGGGTTGGTCTTAGGAGAAATATGAACATGACAATGTTGTCTTAAAAATCAATTTACTGATTTGAAGATTTGGAATCTGTGCAGGTGAACACCAAAACTATTTTAGGAGCATTCCAGTGATTAATAAAAAAAAACTTAATTAACACAACAAAACACCATACCAGTATTACTACATGTGAAATGATTATAGTTATGAAAACGGGGGACCCAATTCACCAAAACTCTAGCTGGAATGGCAGACATATAGGCTCCAAGGCGTATGTATATGATTTACATTCATTTCCAACCTTCGTGTTATACACCTAGGGCTCGCTGGAGTTACCTATAGCGGGGGTATTGGTATCTTGGATGGGTTAGGGAAAGGTATGTGGTGTTATGAGTGAAACTCTGAGGGCTTCCTTGTGCACAAGTGGAATCAGAAATATCACACTCAATTCTCATGACAACTCCTCCTTTCTCCTTAGAGTTCCACTTGGAGATTTTAGCCGGCTTTGCCATCTGGAGCTCCATCGGGGCTCCATGGTGCTCCTGTGGACCTTGTATTTCCTGATGGTGCTGGTAACTCTGTATCTGATCCCATCAGGAATTCTGAGGACCTTAAGTTTCCAGAGTACTCCAGAGAACCTTAAACTGTGGCAGATTCCCAGGAGAACTCACATGCTTAAATATTAATGCTTATGGAAATTCTACACGTCTATATTTCTGCATGTGGAAAAAAAACAAAGTACAGTTTCACTTTTATGTATTTTTTGTTTCACCATGAGTTAAAGCATCCACCCACGAGCATAAACCCCTCCACTACACACCCACCGAACTATCGAAAAGTATGCAATCATCATACAGGCTAAATGAGAATGATCTGGTGGCTTGGTTGGAACTTCATTGAAACTCATGCATGAACTCTTGTTTTAGGAGCCAATAAATGCTAAGAGGGATATTTATTATCGTTTTGCAAGGGAACTCACATAGCACAATGCGGCGCAAAGCATTTCGTCAATTTACCGCATATGACAATGATCTATAAAAAATTCAATCACTGCCCTGGGCCTCTGTGATGTCTGGTGAGTCTGGAACGCCCGAAGCTCCCAATATACTCACACCTCGGCTGCGCACCACACACACTCGCGAATTGACATGATCCTCATGCCTGCCTCTGATTGCCAGAGAGTATCAAACATTGCCGTCCTCTCCTGGGGAATCTCGGACCACTCAGCCCTACTTTTGCGCTTAGGCGAAACCCCTGACACACCTCGCCCACTGTGGCAACTAAATGCCTGGTTCCTGCAAGACAAGGAGGTCAAGAAAGCGATAGGGGAAGAGCTGCGCCAATACTTCCTCGCTAACTTGGGATCGGTCCCCTCCCCGAGTACCCTCTGGGAGACAAGTAAAGCCACCATCCGGGGAGTAGCTAGAGGTCAGGTCCAGGCACGACGGCTGGCTCAGACCAACCGTCTAACCCTTCTTGAGGCGCAAGCAACACAGCTCGAAACAGCCCCAAATGAGCCCCCAGGCGATCTGAGAGACAGGCAACTCGCGGCTGTACGTGAGGAGATCAAACATATCTCCCTAGAGTCGGCCAAGATGCTGTGGCGCTCCTCTGTAGCCCGAGTGTACGGCTGGGGTGACAAGAACGGGAGGCTGCTGCATAGCCTGGTCTCATATCCCTTGGCCAATTGAATAATCTCTGAAATCTGCGACCCTTCAGGCACCACCAAGCACACATCACCTACAATTGTGCAGGCATTTGCAGACTATTATGCCCACCTATACTCCCTTCGCAAGCCTGATGCTTCCCTACCCGACATACTTAGCCAAGTGAGAGTCCAACTTCCCTGCCTCGAGGAGACCGAGGCGGCAGACCTAGATCTTCCCTTCACCCTGGAAGAAATACACAACGCCATCTCTTCGCTGAAAGCGGGGAAAACACCAGGGCCGGACGGCTTCCCGCAAGAGTACTATGCGGCTTACCGGAATATATTGGTTCCCCACCTTGTTGAATTATACCGACATGTTGCTGAAGCCGGGTCCTTCCCCCCTGAGACAGACTTGGCAACCATAGTGGTGATCCCCAAAACCCAACCGCCATCATCATCCTGCGCAGACTTTCTCCCCATCTCCTTAATCAACACTGAAGTGAAGATATATGCCACAATACTGGCCCAGCATCTGTGCCCACTCCTGAGCAGATTAGTCCATCCAGACCAATGTGGCTTCATGCCAGCACGCAGCACGAGGCTCTGTCTGAGGCACCTCCACCTGGCTCTAGCGCACCGTCGACGTCTCACTCCTTACCTGATGCTCCTCCTTGTCGACTTTGAAAAAGCCTTCAGCATGGTTGATTGGCTCTACCTGGAGGAGGTTTTAAAGACGATGGGCTTTGGTCAGCAATTCCGACGCTTCGTTCAAGTCCTCTACTCTAATCCTAAAGCCAGAGTGCTCACCAATGGAACCCTGTCAGAGGTATTCCCCATTCAAAGAGCCACAAGACAGGGCTGCCCCCTCTCACCTCGTTTATTTGCGCCAGCAATGGAACCCCTGGCATGCCTTATTCGGTCGGATGACTTGATCAGGGGCTGGACCTGGGAAAGCCACCACATCGACAAAATTGCGTTGTATGCGGACGATGTCCTGCTTTTCCTGGCGGACCCAGCCATCTCTGGCCCTAGATATCTCCAAACACTCCACACCTTTGAGAGGGTCTCAGGACTCTGGCTTAACCCGGAAAAATCGACCCTAGTACCTCTCCACCCCTCCAGGGAATGCTTCGACAGGCAAACGTCCATCCCCATTAGGCGTCAATCCTTCAAATATCTGGGGATATGGATCGCTCTGCTCCCCGAATTGGAGTGGGCATTAAACATTACCCCACTGGTTAAAAAAAACAAAGGGGACCTCAAACGCTGGCAAACCCTACCACTCAACTCACTGGGGAGAGTGGCCCTGTTTAAAATGATGATCCTTCCACGCTTCCTCTGTTATCCAGAACACCTCCTTTCACTTCCCAAGCAGCTGGTTCAGGGAAATGGATGGTGTGGCCATGAGATTCCTGTGGAGGGGGGCAAGACCACGTATCACCCTTGCCCGGTGTCGGATCCCGCCCTTTGATGGCGGTATGGGCATGACTGACCTTCACCTCTACTACATAGCTACCCGGCTTTTAGTTCTCCACGACTGGTTTACTGGGGGCTGGTCTGACCCGGCCTATAAAACAGAGCTCATGGACCTGGAATTTCCTCAGATCCAGGCATTCCTATATGGAAGCCCAATACCCATAGCAATGCCATTGATCACTAGGGCGGTCCTGATAGCTTGGCACACAGCCCTAAGACACACAAATTGGGACAAAAAACTAAGCCAACAGACACCTCTCTGGCAAGGCAGATGGTTGGGAGAAGTGACGGCACTCACGGGGTTGAAACAATGGGATTATATTGGCATATCACTGCTGGGCGATGTCTGGGTGGGCGACCACATTAGAACGTTCCAGGACTTGCAGGGACGATACACCCTTCATACCTCACAATTCTATAGGTACCTGCAGCTACGTCATGCTCTCGGCGCACACATCTCAACAGGCACAACACTCCCCGAGTTTAGCCCACTAGAGGCTCAGGTCATGATGGGAAACCTGGGGAAGGGTGGGGTGTCCCGGATATACCGTACCCTGATTAATAACAGTCCGACAACGCTCGACCCACTCAGGACCCGTTGGGAGGGATGGTTGGGCCCCCTGGAGGAAGAGGACTGGTGCGACGCCCTTATGGCCCCCAAAACCATCACAACTTCAGCCAGACTCCGCCTCATCCAACTATATTACTTGCACACCGCTTATCTCGCCCCAGAATGTCTTTACAGAGCGGGCCTTTGCCCCTCTCCGGGCTGCACGCACTGTGGTCACGAACCGGCAGACTTTTATCACATGATCTGGACTTGCCCACGCCTAGCCCCATAGTGGGCTGCAATAGAGTCCGAGCTCACACACATCCTGGGCTGGCAGGTTCCCCATGACCCTATACGACTCATTCTAGGAGTACTAGATGGCCTAGACGGGTCCCGATCTGACAGAATGTTCCTGGGGACAGCCATCGCAGTAGCCAAACGTGATATTGCCGCAACATGGGCTCAGCCTAAGCCCCCAAATGGCGCCAGGGAGTGGATTGGTGTGCCACACAGGAAAAACCCCTATATGAGGCCCGGGGATGTCCTAATAAATACTAAAGGGTATGGGGCAAATGGACCAACCAGTTAGATTGACTTCAAGGAAACCCACCGATGTATGCAAATGTTAATTTATACGCCGTGGATGTAGAACGAGACACTTACCTGTATCCGATAAATTTCAATGTACTCTGCGCTGTCGTGTAATACTGCTCAATTGTGTCATGTTGCTATTTGTCTGTGCAAAAATCAATAAAATTGTTTATCAAAAAAAAAAAAATTCAATTAAACAGGCCCACGAGCACAGTGCAAAATTGTATTGTGCCGCACAATTGCCCACAACAATAGTAAAGGCCTCAGTCTCTACTGTGATGGTCATCACATCTCACAAGGTGACATTTGTTCTGAAATAGATTCCCGAGAGCATCCATACTACTGATCTCACGTTTTGTGCTTCCAGCATTATACAGATTTGTGACTTTGCTGCACTGACTTGAAAATATACACATCATCACATAATGGTGCAGCAATTAGATTTCTAAACTAGGCCTCCAGTCTTGTGAGGATAGTCGATTGGAGCTGATCATCTTTTGGTCATTCCCATCTATTCTAGGACCACAGTTTCTTCAGGATGCTCGATCTGTGACAACTCTCCTATACTGCAAAGTTATACAATCATCTAATCTGGAAAGAGTTGTTTATTCCCATTATATGTGCCACATACTGTTTTCACTCACTAGTTTCTAACTTCCACGTCCTACCAACAGGGGGAACCACAGACAACCTCACAGCCAACGTCCTCTACCCCAAAGGGATACATTTTGAAAATGCTTTCTGAAAACACTTTTTAAAAATGTTTATAGGTAACTACTGCGTCTGAGGTCAGGGCGTGATTCCTAAGAAGCCTCGTCCACCTATCTGGGGCCATTTTACAGAATACGGTGCGCTCTCTTTGGTTGGGCCGGGCGCACATTTCAAAACGTGCGCACGGCGCAAAAAAGGACAGTGTTCCGTATTATATTGAATGCGCTGCCCCCAAGGCAGCCACAAAGTCGTATTGCCCTGGGTGCAGGGCATTCAAGTGAAATACGGAGCAGCTTTGAAGCAGCCGCTCCATGTTTCACTGTGCAGACGGCAACCCGTCTGTACTTTTAAGGGGGATTAAAGATCCCTTTGTAGGTGGGTGCAGTGAGTGACTGCACCGTCTGCAAAGGAATGTCTGGGGGAGTCCATAGGACCCCCTTTCTTTCCTCCAGAGGGCTGCCATTGGGGAGCGCACTGACAATGCCCCACCTTATAGGTGGGGCACTGTCAGTGCGCCTCTTGACAGCTTCTTTCCCTTTGTGCCCACTTTTATAGTACGGCGCAGGCACAGAGGCATAGGCATTCCCAAATTTGCATGGGGCCATGCCCCTCCATGCAAATGAGGGAACACCCTCTGGTGATAGCACTGGCGCTATATGTGTGTTAGCGCTATCTGTATTACAGAAAGGGCTGCACAAGCATCTATGGTCCTTTCTGTAACACCAAAGTGCCCCATGGTGCGCAAAGCGGGTGCACATGCCGATGGCACCCCCAGGGCACTTTCCATGATACGGCCCCTGATGTTGATGAGATAAGAGAGCAACACATTCAACTTGCAAGCTGCTAACAAGCTGGGGTAACTTAAGCCCATTATTTGCTCTTTGATTGAAGGATGTCTTGATGGCTCAACTGTTCTCTCACTACACATCATAGGTTGCCCTCATTTGAGGAAAAATACCCTGGTAGTTGCCCTGTAAACCCTTTCTCCTCCATAACCTGCTCGTCATCCTTGTGGAGAGTGCTCTGATGGTTTCTTTGCCATTTCCCCAAATCTGCATGGCACATCCATATTTTCTTTTTTTGAGAAATAAAATAGCAGTTCTACTGCTCAATTGCTCTTCTCCATAATGACTATTGGTGGGTCTCCTTTGTAGAGGGAGGTCCGGGATACACTACAATACCTCCCCACAACTACCCACAGTCTTTGTTGCCCTCCTTTGTGGAGGGACACCTCAACAGCTCACTTACCTTACTATTGTGTCTAATCCTTTATGGATACATACTCTGGTGGCTCCCTGCCACACTTGTGCGGTTATCTATTTATGTCAGATATATTTGCAACTCTGCTGCCCTTGACTCAACCCTCATAGCCATTTTTCCTCAGCTTAGTGGATAAATGTCCTTATGCCTCCTTTATCCCGATATAATTCCTTCTTCCTACAAGAGGGGGATGCCTTTTGTGATCTCCTGACCACCTGCATGTTCATTGCTGCGCTGCTTTGCGGAGATATGCTCTGGTGGCTTCCTGGCACCCCTGCCATTGATTCTGCATATTCACTCTTTAAACTTCATTTGCCACAAATACCATGATCCCCCAGCCACCTGTCCTTTGTTTCTTCTTCCTTGTTTTGTGACAGAGTGCCATGTCATGCTGGATGGCCTGAATCCTCCTAACTCCCAGTACCTATGCAACCATAGAATGCCCTTTTTTTGGTCGAGCCTACAGAGCGCATGCGCAGTCTGCAAGACCTGTTGTAGTCAACAAAACGACTTTAATCCCACCTGCTAGTTACCATTGGGTCACTCCTGCGTCGCTCTTCTTTGCTGCCTCCTAAATCGTTCACGCAGCCGATGCATCACTTCTGGTCAAAGGGAAGGAGCACCGGCCAAGCACAGTCTCCTTATGCTTACTTTCTTTATCTGTTGTTTAAAATAACTTTTTTTTTAAAAAGGTTGCTTTCCGCCCTCACTTCTTCCGCCCTCCCACCACCCTCTGACACCAACGCAGCAATTACCTTAGTCATACACCCGCCAACACAAATGTTGTGTTCTGATGCTCTGAACTCAGCACGCGCCACAGAGTGAGCCGGTTTGTAAACAATTCCGCTGTGAACCTTGCCTTAGTTTCTGTCCAATACTTTTGTTCTGTTTTCTGCTTCCTGCCTCTGCCTCCCAGCACCGAAACTGTACCATGGCGTCCTCATACTGTCATATGTTCCAAGCTGCCTGCGAATCCCCGGTGCTTTTTGTTGGGGGAGCCCTGCCATGTCCAGAGCATGAGCTAGGTAAGCTGTTCATTGCTTGTCACTAACTTCGGAGCGCTAATAGACGGAGATGCAGCTTGCATTTGGAAGGGCCAGGTCATGTCCATTGGGGCGTGAAGAGTTACAATGGCAGATGTTGTTCAATATGACCCATATTTCATGCTGATCTCAGTTGAAAGCAGTTTGTTTTCAGGGGTTCCTGAAAGTGCTCAAACAAACATATCCTTTTCCCTGAAATTGTAAGTACAATACACATGAGGAAATGCGTTTCGTTGATCTTATGTCAAAATTCAGAAACATTGTGAACTGAACTATGCCCAGGAAAGCATTGTGAAGTCCCAAAATCTGGAAGTCTGCATTGTGCAAATCACCTTTTTTAATGAATCATTTTGTTATATTTTATATATCACTACTTGAAGTGGAACCCATGAACAGAATATACACCGTTCTCTGCAGTACGAACATTAACCGAATAGGCTATTCGGCCAAGATTCAAACCAGTGACCTTTACTCACGGATCTCTTCTGCAGTCGCCTTACTGCAATAACATGTGACTTTGGGACTTAAACGTGTCATCTAAGCCTTAGATACAAATCTCTGCAGCAGTCACATTAACCACTGGGCTGATGCCTATGGGAAGTGTTAATAAAAATTAATAAGTCTCATGAGGAAATGCGTACCCATTTTCTTATGTCACAATTCACAAACATTGTGAACCGAACTATGCCCCGGAAAGCATTGTGAAGTCCCAAAATCTGGACGTCTGCACTGTGCAAATCACCTTTTTTAATAAATCGTTCTGTTCCATTTTATATTTCACTATTTGCAGGGTCAACCCATGAACAGAACACACAAAGTTCACAATAATTTGCCAAAAAGCTCTGTTTTTGCTGTTCAAATGCCTTTTTCCCTTGACAATGGAGCTGGGAAAAGATGCATCGGCGGAGGGGAAACATCAAAGCGTGTGCTTTAGAACACATTTGTACACTAGCATGAACTTGCGTCTGCTGTATCTTCAAGTTTGTTCACTTCGTCTAGCACGGATGGAACCAGAGCAAGAGCTCCATGCCATCCGGAACCACTTTCATAGTGTTGGGATTTTCTTTTACATATCATTGCTGTTTGCTGTATTAGGCCTAGTGGAACAGAAGCAAAACTACAACTCCCAGAATGCACTAATATAAAACGTTACCAGATGAATCCATGTGATCAGACACCATGTTTTTCAATCAAGGGTGTTTCCAACATCCTAATGCATTCTGGAAGTTGTTTTCATGGTTTTCATATCCAAAAGGAGAGGCAAGTATTGGAACACTGTGCTTCTAGTGGCATGGAGTCACCTGGTCTCTTTAACTGATGTGTTCTAGGTATATTAAGGCTGCTCAAAGGTGTCTTCTGAAAGCCTAGGAATAAGTACATTTTTTCCCATTCTGGCTGAATTATTTATGCAGTGCAACCCACTGAAATCCACAGACTGTATTTTTAAAGGGCTGGGATTGGACAAATTAGCATTTTTATAAAAATTCCACAACTAACAATTCCAACCCAACCCACATAATTCCACTACACACCATATACATACACTCCATAACACATGGGTAAAAGACATTGTCATTTACAGCGCTAATAGCTCTAACTCAAGCAAATGCGCGACCTATTGCATTTCCAATGCTTGTTTCTTGAAGGAAGCCCTAGGAGTTTTCAGGCTGCCCTGCTATACATGTCATGAACATATCGTATCTCCCTCTTTGAAGAGGGCTCCCACTGAGGCTTTCCTGTCTGTAAAGCATGTGGCCATACCCCACCCTCCTTTACGGAATGATGCTTCAGTGACTCTCCTTTTGCTTCCTTACTATGTGAAGGGATGCTCTATTTTTGCACTAATCTGGCAGCAGAAACGTTTTTCCTCTGTCTTTGGGGAGACATACCCCATTCTATGTTTGAGTGGGGATTGTAAAGCTGCTGTTTGCTCTGTACCCTTTGTTGTATAGCTCAAGTGTGTTCTGTTGATCCTGTTCTGCTCTTGATCTGTGTGTGAAGGAGGTTGTCTGTCCTGTGTCTACTTTGTATGTGTGTGTAGGGGGAAATGGAGCTTGCGTTGTTTCTTTCTGCGCTGATCCTGTGCTAAGTGTATAAAGAAGCTTTACCTTCTACAGACCAAGATATGCACTCCTATTTATGTGAGGGACTCTTGAAATGAAATGAAAATGTCTTTTATATAGCGCATGGCTACCCGGGAGCATCCCAGCGCTGCAGCGGCAACTAAAGTAGACAGACCCCCTAAGGAAAAAGCCAGGTCTTTAGCTGTTTTCGAAATGTGAAATGGTTAGATTCCCTACGGAGATGGAGCGGAAGGGTGTTCCAGAGTTTAGCGGCATTGTGTGAAAAGAGCCGGCCACCACTTCTGGCCTTCTTAATCCTGGGGACCACTGCTAGGTGGAGCTCATCTGAGCGGAGTCTTCTGGTAGCCTTATATGGGCAAATCATGGCTTTGATGATAGGTGGTCCACTCCCTTCTAGAGACTTGTGGGCAACGCAGAGGGCTTTAAAGTTAATTCTCTCTTGCACCGGGAGCCAGTGGAGGGAGCATAACGCAGGCTTTGCTGAACAACGATTGTGGGTCCCCGTGAGCAATCTTGCTGCAGAATTTTGTACGATCTGCAGTTTCGTGACCACTGAGTTCGGGGCACCTAGGTATAGGGCGTTGCCATAATCTATCCTTGAAAGAATTAGGGCCTGGATTAGCAGTTTTTTTGCTTGCACTGTTGTTGCATTGTACCTGCTCTGTATGTGAGGGAAATGTCTACTGATTTGTCTGCGTTGTATCTTCTCAACATTTATGTGTATGAAGCTTGGCATGATGCTGGCCTTAACCTAACTGCTGTGTGTGTTTGGGAGGGGGGATTTCTGTTGCCTCGTTTACTACAGCTGGACTTGTGTGTGAAAATGCTTACATTAATTCTGCCTATTCGTGTCTGTTCTGTTACACTTGCACTTCTGCTGACCATGTATTACTTGTTATTTGAAGTGCTTAATTTGTCAAAAAATAAGTGCCAGATCCTCGTCAGGAGGCAACTTCAGATTGCAACACCTATTGCCCCTGCCAGCGCAGTCAATGACAGTACCAACACAACTACTAACCATCAAACACCTACAAGTGTGACAAGTCAGACTAACCAAAGCACCAAATGCTATTAGAATGGCTTGGGCGGCAGGTATTAGTCCTTTTTACTGTATATTGAATAAATAAACAACTGTTGTTGTCCTCATATCAAAATTAGATATACAGCGCCACTATGTGACAGACTGTCATAAGTCCCTGTGGTGACAATTAAGTGCCTGTGCCGAGTACCGTAAACCACTGGCTCAAATTAAGCACTGGTTATTTATTTATAATGGAAACTTGCACTGTTACTACCTGACCTGTACTTGGTGTGTGTTGCTGTGTACGTTGATGCATTATTGTGGAGGGAGGACTTTTGTCTGTTTTTTCTGCTCGGTCATACCCCTTCTGTGCGTGAGGAAAGCTTACACTGCTGTTTACTATACTTCACCTGTTTTTGTCTGTTGGTGAAGCGCCAAATTATACTTTAAGCATACAGAAGTAGGACCGGGACAAATTTAAAATACACAGGCTTAATTTGCATACTTTTGGGAATTTCTCATTGCATCTACTATGAGAAATTCCCAAAATTGTGCCATTATGCTGTGTCATATAATTGTCATGCTGTTTTATAACATAGAGTGCGGGAACAACGTAAACAACCAGAACGCAAACCGCTGTTTGCCGCAATTAAGCTTTTTGGACATTTTTGTGTGAAATGCATCCTTGCGTCAAAAATTGACACAAGGATGCATTTCACGCTAAAATGTTAGTGTAAATGACAGTTTTGGGAAACAGCCATTACAATGCAGCTGTTACCAAGCAGAGGCTTTACCACACATAAGTTGCAACGCATACACTGTTACCACGCATAGCCTTTACCACGCATTTGTTTACAACGTATATGCCTTTACCATGCATGCCTTTACAACAAATTAACGTTGTAAAGGTAAGAATGGTAAAGGCATATGCATTGTACTTGTGGTGAGGGCATGTGCTGGTAATGGTAGTGATCCAGCGGGTTACTAGCAATAAGCATTCATACACAAAATACTCACTTGGGCCCATACATTCATACTACGCTAGCAATTTCCGCTGGTGGGTCAGTTGGTACTCTTTATCAAAATCCCTGCTACCAATTACCTTCTGATTGAAGAGTAATGACTTACCAATGAATCCTTTGCTAATTGGGAAGTTTAAAATGAGTGACGTTCCATACAATTCATATATTTCTAAAATAATCACTGAGTCAAGAAGTTTTAAAATGTTTATCTAAAGGTTTAGCAGAGTAAATACAAAACCACATGATACTTAAATCGCATCGCAAGGAGGAAGCATAAACATGAATTATCGATTAATGACGGTCCCTAAGGAAAGAGAGAAGATAGAGACAGCAGCGCAACTAAGGTTTGCATTTATATTTACCTAAAGTGCGAGAACCAAATCCCTTGGCCAAGGAGTTGGAAAGATAGGACCCTGGAAGGATGAAGAGCAAAGACCTCCTCCCGGATCAGGACAGGACTGGTGACCTCTCTATCAACGACGCCTGCGTCGTTCCCCTCTCTGGTACTTCGCTTCTCCTCGAATTTCTCCCGTGACTTCCTTCTAATGGACTCCGCCGCCCCCTCCTCAGGACCTCTCTGGACAGTGGTTCAGTCTGCGATCGATCAGCTGGTACGTCTGGAGCCTATTCTTCTCAGCGTCTAGTCTCTCTTAGTCTCTTAGGCCAACTAATTAGCTAATTCTATATCTATTATACCCTTCTACGCCCATGTACCTCCCCTAAATGTTGCAGAATTATGGGGCCACTACTTCTGATTGGACGGTGACAGGGGTTGATCCTCACACCATATTGATTTAATTCATTTTCTTAAAGCCCTTTGTTTTAGAATACCTCCCTCACTTTTAATACATTTGCTTTATTTCCCACCCGTCTCATGACAAAGTTTATACATTCTTCATGTACATTGTAACATTTTTGTAAGAACATTCATGAATACAACAATATTGGCCATCAGGTCGCGTCCTTCGACGACGTCCAGGTTGACTTCATCCTTTTCCCTCTGAGCAGCTATTCAAGGAGCATGCGCAGAACCAACGTCACACGAGTTTTCAGTTCACTAACCCCAGTCCCAAATTTACGAACTAATAAAGTCAAAGAAGAAAATATTAAAATCACAAATAAAATGTTTCACTGTATTCCCACTCTTTCTACTCTATTCCCATTTACTTATAAATTCTATCCCGCATTAGTAGCGTTAGAATATTACAGTTTAAACAAAACATAAGAGCAAGCTGTAGCATGTGAAAACATATGGCAGCCATTTTAAATCACACTGCGCAGAAGCAAGAATTTTCCCACCAAGCAAAGAAAGACGTCACACCACTTGATATGGTTGAGACATGCGCAGTAAAGTTCCCACGCTTTAGTGGCCATTTTAGAATAGACAAGCGTTACTTGTTAGTAAAAACACATAGGCAAGCTTCCTTGCTACTTATATTTGTGTGTGCAATGGTTAGTATGAACAATACAATTTTAATACATTAATACTTTTAAGAAGATTGCATCCGAGCAAGTCTCATTTGTGAGTCCTTGCTCCATCAATCCCCTCTCTGATGGCGTTTCTGAGCCATCAAAATACTACCCACAACCAGATGCCAACTTTTAGCATAATATGGTTTCTTTTTCATTTGTACACTTTCTACTTTTCACATCTCCTTTCAGTTTCTTGTATAATTCACTTCTTAAATCTTCAAGTTCAATCTCATCAAACTTTCTCTTCTTTCCTTTTTCTGTCACATTATATGATTCATTCCTTCTACAACATTTGCACCATATTATTATTGAAAATACTATTATTGCTATTCCTGCTAAGGGCACTAATATTTGACCTATAAGTCCTTTCCCTATATTAGCAAACCAGGCACCAATTGACCTAATACTACTGGTCAATCTTTCCCATACACTATCAACTTCCAGTGGTTTTAGTTCCTTCTCAAGTTTTGTTATATTCTGTATATACATTCCAATTTCTGCACTTTTATCAGGTATGTAAGTGCAACAGTGTTTCGTCTTCAATAATTTACAGACTCCGCTCTCTTTTACCAATATAATGTCAAGAGCAAGTCGATTTTGAATAAACATAGATCTAATCGCAACCATTTCCGCATTAATCATCAGAAATCCTCCAGCAGTGTCAGTTGATAAACGATCAACCACTGTAGACAATTTAATATTTTCCTTGAATTCAGAATTATTCCCACTGAAGGTATCAATGCACCAAATATATCACCTATAATTTGTGAAAAACGAACTCTTTTTCTGCGTGTTAGTTCACTAATATTTTCATTGCTGCCAGTGTTTCTTTTTACGTGGTATATTTTTGGAAATACTATTCCAAAGTAGCAACTTCCATACCACCGTGCAGGAAGCCTAAAGTAAGCCTTATTCCCACATACATAATAGATTCCAGGAAAAACTGAATCTGTTCCTCCTTTGAGTCCCCAACCTCCAAGAATTAAGAAAATGTGTTCACATTCACTGGTACCGATGAAAACATTGTTATAATCGGTCTTTAACCCCTTCGATGCGCGTGACGAGCTCAGCTCGTCATGCTGCGCGGTAGCGCTGTGCGCATGACGAGCTGAGCTCGTCACGACCGCACCCGCGATCGGAATGTCCAGCACACGAGCGGAATTCCGATCGCGGTCAAGGGGTTAATCTATGTAGACAAATTTTCCCTGTCTTTTCAAAATCTAGAGCCATAGCAGCTTGAGCCTTGCCAGGTGTGTAACTACCTTCTTTCTCAGCCCAAGGTGGCAAATGAGCCTTATGCTCAGAAGCTTTCTTTTGGAAATCTTGTCTTCTACTCTCCACTAAATTCAAAAATATCTTTTCTTCTTCATGTAAAGAGCATGTTAGATTGCTTCTATGTGCATATGTTATGTCTATTGATTTCATTGTTAAGAAAAATTCTCCCATAAACTGTGCATCTTTGCTACTAAGCACTGGATTCATATTCTTTCGAATTGGAACCTCAGAAAATATCACATCTATATTTGAATAATAATACTGAAGTTGTCCTGTTCTATAAAATAAACTTGTCAATACACTACATGATATGCCATAGGTTAATGGCAAGTGATGATACGTTAATCCTTCTGCTACTGATTCAGGTAGTTTCATACAGACATAACAATTACTAACTTCCATAGTATCTACATATTGAAATAATAACTTTGTGAAAACATTTAAACTAGTGTCGTTATCTGTTTCTTCATGATGAAATTCTGGTTCGTCTTCTGCCTTTAGTTCTACTCTATTGCTTTTCAAGTTATCTGTTCTTTCCTTAGTTTCGTTGTTAATCTTTCTATCTATTATCATAAGATAAGGAATTGCTACGATCACAACTAACCATACTATAAGCATCACTACCAGATTGCATATGCATATAGCACAACATCTTTTACAACCTTTCTGCTTTGGTCTCCCAGTAACTCTATCGTCAGGCATTTTTGACAAGGAAGATTGCTCTTCTTATCGTATTCTTCAAGTCTCTTTATGTTCTCACGGTGGTTCTATTTCTTTTTCATACGTCAGTTCTGCACTGGTTCCTTCGTCACCACTTTCACTTGATTCTGAGCTTTCGTAATCTTCAATAATAATATAAGTCCAATCAGGACCTTTGAATTTGTTGTTCACAAGTTTCAGTCTTTTGCTTCTTCGTTTTTCACTTTTATTTTCTCGTCCCGTTTGGCTTGTTACTTCATTTACTTGTTCTGGATCTTCACTTCTGGTTGTTATGTGATATTTTACTCTCTTGATGACACTAGGCCAATGATCACCTTTTCTAGTTTTCTTTGTTTGCACTGTTTCTTCTCTTCTTATTCCTTCTTCAGAAATTCTTTTATTTTCAAGTTGTGGCACAATTTGGTTTTCTTCTATTTCAGTATCTTCTACTTGTTCTTTTTCAGGTCTTATTGTTTTCTCTTCAGCTGCTCCACTGTGAGGTTCTAGTAACTGATTTCGTTCTTGATTTACAATTTCATGCTCAAAATTTTCAGGTTCTTCTTCTTCTGTGTACTGTTCTTGCTCTAACTGGTTCTTATCAGGGCTTATTGCACTTTGTACTTCTGCAGCCTGACCGCGTTCTTCTAGACCTGTCTGTCCCTGCTCAAAATCTGTTTGTTCTTCTTTAATTTGAGCCCAGTTTCCTCTCCCTATCTGTTCCTGCTCAGGTTCTTGTATTTGTTCTTCTTCCTGAGCTGCTTCTTCTTCACCTATCTGATCTTCTTCAATTTCTTCTAGATTTACTTGACTTCTTGTTCTGTAGTAGATTTCAGGTATTTCCACCACTGGTATCCAGTCCTGACTTGTGCTCGGTTGTTCTTCGTCAGCTTCCCTTGAATCTCGAACCTGAGATTCTTCAGCTGGGCAACCTTCAGCTTCCTCAGTAATTGATATTATCTGAGTATTTTCTTCTTCAGGGTCTGGTACTCGTTTGGTGTGGCTTACAAGAATCCAATTAGGAAATCCTGCACACTTCACTGCGGTGTTCGTAATCAGTATGATCTGACAAGGTTTGCCCCACCTAGGTGATAGACACGTTTCTCTGGTGTGATTCTTCACTACCACCCAGTCTCCGGGACTCAGATCATGTTCTTGTTCAGGCTGCCTGGAAACTGCGTCTTCTCCAACCTGGTGAGAGACAGAACGCACTAAGTCAGCCAGTCCTTTGCAATAATCCAGAACCATATCATCAGATATATTCAGCAGTTTATTCGTGGGTACATGTGCTTGTCTCATTGCTCTTCCCATTAGTATCTCATGCGGACTCAATCCGGTGTTTCTATCAGGAATGCTTCTGAGTCCCATTAAAACGAGAGGCAATGCATCTGGCCACTCTAATGATGTTGATGCACACATTTTTCCCAGTCTGGATTTTATTGTGCCATTCAATTGTTCCACCACTCCAGAAGCCTCTGGACGATATGCACAGTGCAATTTTTGCTCAATTTGGAATGCTTCACAGATTATCTTAACCACTTCACTGTTAAAGTGTTTTCCTCTATCTGATTCCAAAGTTACTGGAAAACCAAATCTAGGAATGAGTTCGCGTAGCAACAACTTTGCAACTGTAATACTGTCATTCCTTCTGGTAGGATATGCCTCCACCCACTTGGAAAACAGGCACACTATGACTAGTGCATATTTTAGCCCTCTACATGGTGGTAACTGTATGAAATCAAGTTGCAGTCTCATGAATGGACCCTCCGCCTTTCCAATTTTCCCAAACCCAATTACTGTTTTTCTTCCTGGGTTATGCATTTGGCAAGTTAAACATCTCTGGCAAAGACTCTCTGCTACTGCCCTAAATCTTGGATTGAACCAAATTTTGTCTAAAGAGCCTAATCATTGCATCTCTCCCTACGTGTGTGTCTCCGTGATACATCCTAGCCATTTGTGAAAGCAGACAATCGGGCATGACTGGTCTGCCATCAGCACAAATCCATACATCATCGTCTGTCTTTTGTGAACATCCCATTTTAATCCATGTACTCTTTTCACTTTCATCAGCATCATCTTGCAATCTTTTTACATCATTCCATGTCTCAGGAGGTGCATACAGCATAAGTTGGCAGCTGATTCCCATTCTTTCCACCCTTTTATTTACTGACAATCTGTTTTTGGCACAATGTTGAGCCACAAGATCTGCGTATCTGTTGCCGACTACCACCCAGTCATCTCCTGACTGGTGTGCGGCACATTTCACCACGGCCAATTCTTTTGGTGATTGTATTGCTTCCAGTAGTTCTTTTACGAACTGTCCATTCTTAATGGGGGATCCTGAAGAAGTCATGAAATCCCTCTGCATCCATAGTTGGCCAAAATCATGCACAACCCCGTAACCATATTGGCTATCTGTAAATATAGTTACTTTTTGATTCCTCCCAATTTTGCAAGCCTTTATCAATGCAATCAATTCAGCTATTTGTGCAGATTTGACTCCTGGTAAATAGGATGCTTCGACTATTCCAGTTAGTTCACACACTGCATATGCTGCAGTTAATTTTCCATCTTCATGCCTTTGGCATGAACCATCAACAAATAGCTCCAAGTCTGGCTTCCTGAGGGGTAGTTCCTGAATGTCAGGACGCGGTTTTTTGCACAACTCTGTGACTTGTAAACAATCATGCTCTTCTTCGTCATCTTTAACTTCTTCATCATATGGGTCTGGTAGTAAGGTAGCTGGATTTAGTTTGTGCACCTTACAATGGTCACATTTTCAGCACCCAGTATTATTCTTTCATATTTAGTCAACCGACTAGGAGTAAGATGCTGAGTTCTGGTTCTTGTCAACAAAATCACAACCGCATGTGGAACGAACACCTTTACAGGGTGTCCCATTACAATTGACTCACTTTGTTCAATGCTCAAACAGGTAGCCGCTACTGCTTTTAAGCAGCCTGGCAATGCGGCTGCCACTGGGTCCAATGTAGCAGAAAAATATGCTATAGGACGTCTGTCTAAACCATGTCTCTGGGTTAAGACTGAAAGTGCACAATTTTCTCTTTCATGGCAGAATAATGCAAATTTTCTCTTATAATCAGGCATGCCTAGGGCAGGTGCTGCACATAAAGCATTTCTTAATTTTACAAACGCACCTACGCTCTCATCATCCCACTCTACTGGGTCCTTTGCCTTCTTTTTTGTCATTTGAATTAATGGTTTTGCCAATAGGGAAAATCCTAATATCCATTGTCGACAATACCCTACTATTCCAAGGAACATTCTTACTTCTCGTTGAGAGACAGGCATCTGCATTTTCTTTATTAATTTTATTCTCTCAGCTGTTATCCTCCTTCTGCCTCTCTCAATCTGGTGTCCTAGGTACTTAACTGCTGTTGTACAAAACTGCAATTTTTCAGGTGAAACTTTATGCCCTTCTTCAGCTAAATGATTTAATAATGCAATGGTGTCAACAACACAGTCCTCTCTGGTGTTAGACGCCACTAGTAAGTCGTCTATATACTGCACTAAGACTGAGCTTCCTGGCATCACTAGTTTCTCTAAGCACTTTTTCAATATTTGATTGAAGATGGAAGGACTTTCCGTGTACCCCTGAGGAACACGATTCCATACATAGACCTTGTTCTCAAATTTAAATGAAAATAGATACTGACTATCTGGATGCAATGGTATAGAAAAGAATGCTTGGCATAAATCAATCACAGTAAACCATCCTGCACTCCAAGGAATTTGGTATAAAATTACTGCAGGATTTGGTACTATAGGACAACATGGTTCCACAATCTTATTTACTTTGCGCAGGTCTTGAACGATCCTATATTTTCCACTAGGTTTCTTCAGACCCATGATTGGTGAGTTACAAGGGCTACTCATTACTTCTTTTAGTATGTCTTGTTTTACCATTCTGTTAATTTCTTCAATGACTCCTGCTTTTACCTCTGCACTCATTTTATACTGTCGGGTGTTTGGGAAAATCGCACCTTCTTTTACAGTAATCTTCACTGGGTCTATTTTGGCCATAAGTCCTACTTCCTTTCCCGTGAAATCCCATACAATGGAATTCACCGTAGTTTTCAGTTCTTCTGGTAATTCATCTTTTGTTTTCAAAGAAAACATCTCATCTACTTCTGTACCTTGCTTTGCAATCATAAATTTATATACATGGTCTTCATCTGGGGTCTGAACTGCCACACCATCCGGTGTGCAGAAAATTGTACAATTCATTTTACAGAGCAAATCCCGGCCCAATAAATTTACTGGACTGGAATCACAGACTACAAATTGATACATTTCTCTAAAGTTTCCTATTTTTACTTCCATTGGTTCGGTAAGAGGTGTTCTAATCTTCTGATTAGCCACTCCCACAACTTGGATAGCTTCTCCAGAGAGAGGAAGGTCTGGGATGTCTGCTGTTCTCACATTAGACCTAGTAGCACCAGTGTCCAAAAGGAAAGTAATATCATTACCTTTCACATTCCCTTCAACATATGGACCTGACTGATCTACCGGTAAGGATGCACCAAGTACGCACTCCTTCTTCCCCTCTCCTAGGCACCGTCATTGGTTATAGGTACATAAGTCGTCCTGTAAAAGAAATTGTGATGTTACACAATCATTCTTACCACTTCCTCCTTGATATCCGACGTCTGTACCATGCTTTGCTCTGTTTACATTACCCTGTATAGGTACAGGTGGCAACTGACTCTGGGGATTTACACCCTGCTGTGAGTCATTCTGCGTCTGTGGATTTAGATTTTGATTTGGGCCATTATTATTCCGCATCTTTTTACATTCATCCTTCCAATGCCCTAATTTTCCGCACCCATGACAAGGAAACTTCTTTTTAGCCTCTTCTCTGCTCATTCGTCCTTTCATTTTTCCTCCGTTCCCAGTGTCACCATTCGTTCCAGAATCTTTTCCTTGATTATCGTTTGGATTATCCAAATTAATTCCCTGACGCTCAGCCATTTTCACCTGAGCCCACATCACCTTCTCTTGCAATTTCTTGTGCCTATCCTCAATGTCATCTCCACAATATTTCGCATATTTCAAAATCTCGTCAATCGGTTTCCCTGCCAGCACAACATGTGCTGCTTAATCATCTGACAAATCTCTGGCTTCAGACCGTAAACAAATCGGTAAACAAACTGACTCATGTTTTTATCTCCAATGTCCTCAAATCCACTATACTGCTTAAATACCTGCAATAAACGCTCATAATAGGCGTGTACTGATTCACTGGCTTCTTGGGTAGTTCTGTCTATTTTCACCCAATCTGTTTCTTTTGGTGGTATTTTCCCTTTCGAATAAGTTATTACCTGCTGATACTTTTTTATTACATCATTGGACGGAGCACCTGCCTTTGGATCTCTAGGATACTCCTCACTGGGCCAATCAATCGTGATTTTGCAATCTGTCCATAAATCGGCAGGTACCACTATATCGAACAAACCATCCAAGTCTTTCAACAATACCTTTGACACCTTCACAAACCTTTCAACCTGCTTGTACCATTCAATTGGCTTTTCTCTCAACTTTGGAAAATCATTTGTAAATGACAAAATATCCCGTCTGCTCCATGGGACATGTACATATCCCCCTCCTGGAACTTCTCGCATCGGGTACATTTGATCTCCTTTCCCTGTTTCCTTCATTAAATATTCTGAAGTCGTTTTATTATGTCGTGCCTCTTCCTTTTTCTTTGTCCATCTAACTTTCCATTTATCTAGCTCTCCCCATTTCTGCAAAACTGTCATTAATTCCTTTACTTGTAATTTCCTTCCTGAGGCATTCATATTCTCTAAATCCTTGTCTGAAAAATCTGCTCTATATGGTTTTTGTAACACCTTTGACTTCCCTATTTCAATTCCCATCTGTTGAGCTAAATCTGACAATTTCTCATGAAATATTTTTGTATTTCTTGTGATGCTTCTGCATACAAACAATAATTCCTCTTCATCGTAAATATTTAGGCGATCTACTCCTACATTTCCTGCTATCATTTCTTCTAATTCAACTTTTAATTTATAAATGTCCATAATCTTTGGGGTGAATTCTGTTTGTCTGATCCTTGTGCCCACCTTTCCAAGTCTTCAGGTGTAACTACTGTAGCACTTTTTGTTCCTGATGAGGTTACTATGTTTACATCTTTGGAGCAACTAGGTGTTACTCTTCTTGGAGTATTGTTTACAGAATCTCGATTGGGCAAGTCCATTAATGAAATTATAGACTCACAATCACTAAAGTGATCCTCAACCATTACTACTGCTTCAGGTCTAGGGACATTCACAGGTGTAGGCATAACTAGAGGTTTGGGATAGGTTACTTTGTCACCATATAAGGGAACCACTGGACCAATCGTTACAGGTATGGTCAATGAATCTGGATGAACACTCAATTGTGTTACTTTCTGAATTAATTCTGCTCTGTTTTTATCTATCGCTTCTTTTTCTTTATCATGAAGTACTCTACTAACTGGTGAATCGTGTAATACTTCAGGTACCAAAGGTGTTCTTAACAAGGGTGCACTTGGGGTGCATCCACTTGTCCCTTCCTGATATGGTGGTGGATTCTTTAATAGATCTTCCATAAATTCATCTTCGGAATCTCCAAATCTAGTCAAATGTTTTGTCTTTTCTGTGCATTTATTTCCTACTGATTCTTCTGCCATTAATATCGGATACAGACCCTCTGTAAGCATTGCTCTTCTCCACTGTTTCATCTGACCGTCCCTTGACTCGTTTTGGTATCTGGGGAAAAATCCCCGATAACCCCTATTACTTCTGGGTCGATCCCGTTCAAATGCCTAGGTTTCCCATTCTTCTAAGGCTTCGTATTGAGTCAATCTAGGTCTGGGTTCTAAATCGTTCATTCGTAATCTCAAATTTTGAAGAATCCTCCCATTGAAAGTACCATTCTCAGGAGAAGCTAATATTCCATCATTTTTGGTATATTCTATCCAATTTTCTATCCATACGCAAGTATGATAACCTCTCTCCATCATCATAAATGAAGCGGGCGTTTTAGCTGGTGGAATGATAATTCCTTCCCTAGTTTTTGATTGGTTTGTCCTTTTTAAAATAATTCTTAATCTTCTGTAAAACTGACATTTTTCTCTTTTCTCCGTACATTTTTGGCAAATCTCGATGTATAAAATTATATTCTGCAAAGCCTAGGAATCTCCTATCCGGACGAGTTCCTATTAAAGTCGAATCACCTTTTAACATATATTCTCCACTATCCAGTAATATTTCAGCTTCTATGTTAACTACCAATCAGATTCCAGCTAACTTTTGCCTTTGATCCAATCCTAGCGCGGCTTTTCAGTGACGTCTTTTCTGACAAACCCTCCTTTACAATCTGCGCTTTTCTGTCCTTCGCTGTTTCTACCAATCCCAGCGCGGCGTTTGTGACGTCAGCTTCCTCTCCGGTAACTGACCCTCCCTTTACAAAAATTTACGCAAAGTTTTATTCTCTCTATACTTCTTTATAATTCAGTAACAACATAAAACATTCGCTATCGTGTCAGTTTCGCTAACTTGAAAAGATAGATTCTCTCACTTCTTAGTAAAACTCTTCCGTTTACTAATCATACACTACGAGTAAAACACTTCCGTTTACTCTTCACTTAAGATCCGAAAATACCTGCTACTTCTTCAATGTTACCCTTTCTAGGTGATATAACATCAAACTTTCACCAGCACATTCCTTTGCTATTACTCACACACATAGAGTCCCTAACCAGTACTGATAGCCCTACTTAACTTTTCAGTACTATTTCTGCCTGACAGATAACCTCACTGCAGTATGGCTTCCACTTACCATCCGCTATTCAGTTTTCCCCGGGGATTTCTAGACAACATAAAACAAACTTAAAACAATAACGGATGTTAGGTTATAAAAATAAAATTCTCATTACCCAATTAACAAAGTGAAACCATCCTCTGATTACCAGAAAACTGATCCAGCGGGTTACTAGCAACAAGCATTCATACACAAAATACTCACTTGGGCCCATACATTCATACTACGCTAGCAATTTCCGCTGGTGGGTCAGTTGGTACTCTTTTATCAAAATCCCTGCTACCAATTACCTTCTGATTGAAGAGTAATGACTTACCAATGAATCCTTTGCTAATTGGGAAGTTTAAAATGAGTGACGTTCCATACAATTCATATATTTCTAAAATAATCACTGAGTCAAGAAGTTTTAAAATGTTTATCTAAAGGTTTAGCAGAGTAAATACAAAACCACATGATACTTAAATCGCATCGCAAGGAGGAAGCATAAAAATGAATTATCGATTAATGACGGTCCCTAAGGAAAGAGAGAAGATAGAGACAGCAGCGCAACTAAGGTTTGCATTTATATTTACCTAAAGTGCGAGAACCAAACCCCTTGGCCAAGGAGTTGGAAAGATAGGACCCTGGAAGGATGAAGAGCAAAGACCTCCTCCCGGATCAGGACAGGACTGGTGACCTCTCTATCAACGACGCCTGCGTCGTTCCCCTCTCTGGTACTTCGCTTCTCCTCGAATTTCTCCTGTGACTTCCTTCTAATGGACTCCGCCGCCCCCTCCTCAGGACCTCTCTGGACAGTGGTTCAGTCTGCGATCGATCAGCTGGTACGTCTGGAGCCTATTCTTCTCAGCGTCTAGTCTCTCTTAGTCTCTTAGGCCAACTAATTAGCTAATTCTATATCTATTATACCCTTCTACGCCCATGTACCTCCCCTAAATGTTGCAGAATTATGGGGCCACTACTTCTGATTGGACGGTGACAGGGGTTGATCCTCACACCATATTGATTTAATTCATTTTCTTAAAGCCCTTTGTTTTAGAATACCTCCCTCACTTTTAATACATTTGCTTTATTTCCCACCCGTCTCATGACAGTTTATACATTCTTCATGTACATTGTAACATTTTTGTAAGAACATTCATGAATACAACAATATTGCCATCAGGTCGCGGCCTTGGACGACGTCCAGGTTGACTTCATCCTTTTCCCTCTGAGCAGCTATTCAAGGAGCATGCGCAGAACCAACGTCACACGAGTTTTCAGTTCACCAACCCCAGGCCCAAATTTACGAACTAATAAAGTCAAAGAAGAAAATATTAAAATCACAAATAAAATGTTTCACTGTATTCCCACTCTTTTTACTCTATTCCCATTTACTTATAAATTCTATCCCGCATTAGTAGCGTTAGAATATTACAGTTTAAACAAAACATAAGAGCAAGCTGTAGCATGTGAAAACATATGGCAGCCATTTTAAATCACACTGCGCAGAAGCAAGAATTTTCCCATTAAGCAAAGAAAGACGTCACACCACGTGATATGGTTGAGACATGCGCAGTAAAGTTCCCACGCTTTAGTGGCCATTTTAGAATAGACAAGCGTTACTTGTTAGTAAAAACACATAGGCAAGCTTCCTTGCTACTTATATTTGTGTGTGCAATGGTTAGTATGAACAATACAATTTTAATACATTAATACTTTTAAGAAGATTGCATCCGAGCAAGTCTCATTTGTGAGTCCTTGCTCCACAGTAGTAAAGGCACTAGTGTGGTCAAGGTTATCAGTGTCTTTAGAGGTAGTGGAGAGACCCTTCAGCTTCCTCTTGATGACGTGTGCCACACCTCAGAAGAGTTGCCTCGTTGTCCTGTTAAGGTAAGGGGATTGGGCCTGGGGAAGGGGGGAGTACGGATTTAGGGCTTTAGACTGGGGGTGTTTTTTTTTTAGGGACTGGGGGCCAGGGAGAGGTTGCACAGGGGTATGGCTTAAGGGTCCAGGGCAGGGGCTGGGTATTTTTTAAAAGGGCTTGGGGAGGCGGGTCTGGTTTTAGGGCAGGGGCTGGGTGATTTTGAAAAGGGCTGAGAGCCAGGGGGAGCCACGCAGGGATCCAGTTTTAGGGTTGAGGACAGGGGACGCTATTATTAACAAGGGCTGGGGACTGATGGGGGGGGGGGGGCCGCACTGGGGTCTAGTTTTAGGGATCAGGGTAGGGCTTGGGTATTTTAAAAAAAAGCTGGGGTCCTGTTGGGGGGTATCCCGCTGGGGTCTAGTTTTAGGGCTTAGGGCAGGGGTCGGGTAGTTTTAAAAAGTGATGCTGGCTGGGGGGGTGCCGGGGACCGGTTTGAGGGTTGATGGCAGGGGTCAGTGAAAACCTTTACCACGCATAGGCCTTTTACATACATGCCTTTACAGCGTCATTGTAAAGGCATGCGTGGTAAAGGCATACTTGTTGTAAAAAAAATAAGTGGGAAAGGTTATGCGTTGTAAGGCATTCACGTTCTAACACATGCTTGATAAAGGCATGCGTTGCAATGGAAGGTGGTGTTCTGGCATACATCGAACAGATTTGCATTTCCCGTAATTATGCATTAATATTATGCAATTGCCCTGAAATTTTGCATAGTTACACAAAAGCAAAATGTACAATTTCACACACCCCTAGACAGAAGCTGAAACAATTGGCTTTGCTAAAACTCGCTGAACTTGCTATGGAGCACATATTCTCTATATTTGTCTATCTCAGTCTCTGAAGTTCTCCTACTAGATGGACACTACTAATGTCAGAAAAGGACACTGTAAACATTCTCAGCTGCCCATAGAGCTCATCCATATTTTCTGCTTTTGGTCCTGGCCCATCAGTCATTGTGATCTTTGCTGGGGTTGAAAGAAGGCTAACACGGTATCCTACACTAGCTACTCTAAAATGTTGTTCCCTTTTAACTAACTCAATGTGTCAATGCGAAGTGATCTGGTGTTGGAGGCCACTGCAGCAACCGGGCCAGGGCTCCAGTGCCCAGGAACCCTTGGGGCAGCCAGCACGTCACTGGAGAGCGCCAGGAGGCGCTTAAAACCGCGGCAGGGCTCCCGCAGCGCGGGACGCTCATTTTGTGTTTTTCCTGCCACAGCCACCGCAGCAACCGGGCCAGGACTCCAGTGCCCAGAAACCCTTGGGGCAGCCAGCACGTCACTGGAGAGCGCCAGGAGGCACTTAAAACCGTGGCAGGTCTCCCGCAGCGCGGGACGCCCGTTTTGTGTTTTTCCTGCCACAGCCACCGCAGCAACCGGGCGAGGACTCCAGTGCCCAGGAACCCTTGGGGCAGCCAGCACGTCACTGGGGAGCGCCAGGAGGCGCTTAAAACCGCGGCAGGGCTCCCGCAGCGCGGGACGCCCGTTTTGTGTTTTTCCTGCCACAACCACCGCAGCAACTAGGCCAGGACTCCAGTGCCTAGGAACCCTTGGGGCAGCCAGCATGTCACTGAAGAGCGCCACGAGGCGCTTTAAACCGCGGCAGGGCTCCCGCAGTGCGGGACGCCTGTTTTGTGATTTTCCTGCCACCGCAGCAACCGGGCCAGGACTCCAGTGCCCAGGAACCCTTGGGGCAGCCAGCACGTCACTGGAGAGCGCCAGGAGGCACTTAAAACCGTGGCAGGGCTCCCGCTGCGCGGGACGCCCGTTTTGTGTTTTTCCTGCCACAGCCACCGCAGCAACCGGGCCAGGACTCCAGTGCCCAGGAACCCTTGGGCAGCCAGCACGTCACTGGAGAGCGCCAGGAGGCGCTTAAAATCGTGGCAGGGCTCCCGCAGGGTGGGATGCCCGTTTTGTGTTTTTCCTGCCACAGCCCCCGCAGCAACCGGGCCAGGACTCCAGTGCCCAGGAACCCTTGGGGGAGCCAGCACGTCACTGGGGAGTGCCAGGAGGTGCTTAAAACCGCGGCAGGGCTCCCGCAGCGCGGGAAGCTCGCGGGCGTGCCTGGGCGAAGCTCGGAAAGGGCGGGCCCGTCTGCAACCCGTCAGCGACAGGAAGAGGCAGGGCAGGGCCACCTCTCTTGGCTTTTGGATTCTGCATTTCTTTTTCAGCTGAGACTCTTTGGGACTCGAGGCTTGAAGTCTGTAACAACTTAAAACTGTGAGTTAAAAATCTATATTTGCTGTTGCCCCATTTACCTCCTCCTCCCAGCTCCAAGAACTGTCTTTGGGGTGCCCTTATTCAGCTGCTGTGATAGTGCCCCTGGCTACGAGTTGTAATCACTGCTGTCAAGTTTGTTACATTGGCACTATACGATTCACCTCTGTCTAGCACTATAGCATTGCCACTTACTGATTTATCACCATGGGGAAAAGGAAATCCATTGACAAAGATGGGGGGTGGAAAAATCAAGGGGCCACGCAGGAAAGTTAGCAAAACCAAGACGACTCGTAAATGTAGTGCTAACAACTGTGTTCTCGATCGCATTGACGATCTTCTGGTAGAATGCCATGACATCTTAGCTCCTGCTCCGAACCTAGCCACCCCAGACAATTTGCAACCTCTTGATGAACCAGTCCCTCCTCCTAGTCCAAACCTCAATCTCACCAAACGAATCCCGTCCATATTTACTAAGCGCATTACACGAAGCGCTATGACTAAGGTCCCAGTGTCAAATATCACTACCCAATACGAGCTAGCAAAGGCTGCTAGGGAAGTAGGGACCTCTTCCTCTCCCACCGAAGTGGCAGATAAAAGTTCAACAGAATATACAACTGACACAACCGATATAATTGACATCAACACCACCTTTAACGTTCCTGTAACCAATTGTTATTCACCACTCCATGATTTGCCTGAAAGCACAACAGGAAGGCAGGAAGAAGCAGGTAGGGCCCCTTCATCTGTAAGTCCAGCTGTAGTGCATAAGGACACAGAGAAAGAGCCTCCAGAGAGGAGGGGGGGAGGGTCATCTAACCGAGTACCTGATAGTAGGGATGGACACTTGCAGGGTCATCACAGAACTCAGGGACGAAGTCACTCTACTAAAATCGCTAATTGTAGTGCTTACTAAACAGGTTAAGATACTTGTGGATAAAGATCAACCTAGAGTAGACATACCCATCCAGCCATCGAGCTCGTTATTGAGACAGGCCATCTCACTAGGAACCAGTGCAACCCCTAAGCCTACGAACACTTTAGTGCCTCTCGTGCCTCTTATGTCCATTCAAACGTGACATCCTAAACAACCAAACATAAAGCTCCCTGACCCAATGGGTACTAATGAAACCAATCTAGCTGATATTGAGCGCCTTTATAGTCCAAGGCGTGAACAAGACCAACGCCCCCCTAGGAACATTTTTATGATCAATGTACCAAAAATCTCGTCCTCCTATGCTAAACATGAAGACAACAATTCTTTGGTTAACAAATCAATCCATTGGATTCGGAAAATTAGGGGGTGCAGGTCAATCATCAGGGAAGACATCCTTTGGGCAAAACGACTAACCCACAACGACTAACCCACAACGCCTCTCCAACTGACTCGATCGAATTACACCTAAGAGATGAGACCTTAGTACACAACCTTATAGCTCTAGAGGCAAGATCGTGCTCACCTACAACCACCAACATACAGATGAAGTATAACCCCCCTGCCATGCTCCAGCTCCAAGCCCGCAAAAGGCATGTCATCCTGACGGGGGCTGACTCATCCTTGGCTTCAATTGATTGACTGGTGTGCCAAGACTATGCAACCCTTATGATCTCAAGCCATCTAGCCAAGGTCGTATCACCAACCCTCAAGTCTAACACGGCCGTAGAGCCATTACGCAACTTGCCACCCAAGATCCAGCCCTCTACTACGGAGTCGTTAGATTCTATGCAAGCCACTATCGGCATCCCACCAAGAGTAAGCCTAGATCAGGAAGAATGCTCCATTCACCCTCAGATGAGCTGCGCAATGGAGGACCTCCATCCAGCCTGCAGTGGCCCAGAGGAATCGGCACCTACACTTCGCATATTGGCGTGGAATGTGGCAAGACTAAGGTCCAAGGTGGAACTCCCTCATTGGATCCAGTATATATAGCAGTTCGACATCTGTATCTTACAGGAAACGTGGGTTACCGCACCTGTTTTCATCCCCGGTTATGTCACGATAAGCTGTCCAGCTGTCACTACCAGACCAGGCCGACCGGCAGGGGGATTGATGACCTGGATTAAGATTGATCTGCAATGTGCCGTCAGAGAGATTAAGACCAATAGCTCGAACATCCTTGCGATCAATCTTAGGGGCAGGAACGGTAAGGAGGTGGACATTTATAATGGCTATGCCCATGGAGTCAAGGTGGGTTCCAGCTCACCAACCATACAAGCATTGGAAGACTGCCTCGAGGAAAGAGAGTCCTTATCTCCCTTAATAATAGCAGGAAATTTCAATACTACTTACAAACCTTTGGGCTCAGAAGATCTAACAGACAGTGGCAAGGTGGACGAGCTGTGGCACGTTCCCCCACTTGATTTGCAACCAATTAAAAAATGGAAACAAACCGCCTTGCAGCTTCAAGCCTTAACCCTTGAGTATGGCCTTAGGGCAGCTAATGGCCGCACTATATCTGACAAGATGGGGGCTAATACCTTCAACAGAACTGCCAACATAAGCCGAATCGATTATGTGCTAATAGACCTGAGATTACGATCGAAGTGTTGGACATGACAGTTGGAGTAACTACAGATAGCGACCACAACTCTCTCGAGCTTGCCATGACCACTATCTGGACCAAGACCACCAGCAGCTCTGGTGCAAAGCTTTCGACCAAGGAGGTATGCCCTACGAATAACAACAGGCACCTTAAGTGGGCGCGTGTAGCTATTGATGCCAGCAAGCTCGAAGCCATAAAGCAAGCACTCCTGGAAAGTACTAGCAAACTTAACGGCATACTAGTTCAGCGGGATGAGCTTTCAGTGGTCACGACTATCGTTACGTCTTTCTTTACCCAGTTAGCCTCTTACTTCAGCCTCCTGAGGTCCCATCGCAAGCAGCCACTTGACAATTCCCAACTCTCCTGGTTTAACCGGAAATGTAAGAAACTGTGGTCAGAACTGGCAGCTCCAATCAAAGCAAATAATGTAGAAGATATACGACTGGCCAGGAAGTCCTACAAGCTAGCGCAGGTAGAAGCAAAAAAGGAGTGGACCGAGAACCGTTGGATCCAGATTCGTGACGCCTGCCAAAGGAAAGATTCTGGTTGCTAGTTACCAGGGGTGATGCCAAAAAATCCAAACCACCAACAAAAAACATCTCTGAGGGTGCCTGGTTTGACCATTTTTCAGCAGTTTACACGGGATCTGGAGTGATGGATATTGAAGGCTCCCTCAAGGAATATATCAGTATTCAGCCCAGCAGTAACCTATTTTCCCCAGCCGAGATAACACAAAGCATCAACTCCATAGTTAAAAACAAAGCCTGCGGTCCCGATGGCGTACCTGGAGATGTCTTTCTCAACGACACTTCGAATTGGACTAACTGCGTCCTAACACTAGCAAATGGAATTGCTGCTGGGGCCCCGATACCTCCGTCATGGAAGGGAGCTGAGGTTATCCCAGTCTTCAAGAAGGGGGACCATTCGCTGCCCTCCAATTATAGGCCGAACAGCCTAATTGATGGTGTACAGAAGGTCTTCTCCCGTGCTCTTCTCAACAAAATCACTGACTGGATCGAGGAAAATAACATCCTATCCCCCTTCCAAGTGAGTTTCAGGAGGAAAGTCAGCACCATTGATCAGGTCTTCCGTTTCACTTTGTTGGCCTGGAAGACAGTGTTATTAGAACAGGGCAGTCTTTATACCGCCTTTATCGATCTCAAGTCAGCCTTCGATCTTATCCCCAGGCCCAAACTATGGCAGGTACTACGTGATCAGGGGCTCCTGCATGACATCTTGGCACTTCTTATTCGATTGCATGAGGACAACTATGCAAGGGTGCGCTGGGGGGACCAAGGGCAGCTATCAGATCCAATTAAAGTTGTTAGAGGGGTACGGCAGGGCTGTGTCTTAGCCCCCACCCTATTTTCGCTTTTTATAAACGGAGTGGTGAAGTATCTAGCAGCGGTCCATGCAGATGCCCTCACAATGGGAGAGCAAAAATAACTTTATTGTTTGCGGATGACACTCTGCTGGTTTCTAAAACCCCTAGTGGCCTCCAGCTTCTACTTGACCGTTTCATGGCCTTTTGTGGATTGAGAGGATTGGAGATCAATACCTCAAAAACAAAGCTTATGCTGATGAACCTCCACAAATCGTTCACGGGTAAACTGCTTCTGGGGGGGACCCCTCTGGAGAGAGTGGACACCTTTGATTACTTGGGCATAACCCTTACAGAGAAACTGTCCTGGAAACAACACATCTTAAAACAAACCCTTCAGCAGAGGAAAACCACAGGGGCACTGATTATGGAACACAGGGCCTCGCAAACAAGGCTGATAGCAGCCCCGCTCCAGATATATGATCAGAAGGTGGTAGGTTCAGCTCTCTATGGGGCTGAAATCTGGGGGTTCAACAATTTAGAGGGCCTTCTCCGTACAGAAAATAAATTCTTGAGGTCGCTCTGTTCTCTCCCCCAGAGTACCCCGCTCCTTCCCCTAAGGTTTGACATGGGCAGAACTACCATAGTGGATAAAGCATGACTACGCCCCCTACTCCTCTGGCTGCGTCTAAAACAAACACCTGAGCTTATCCACTATGTGGCCGCCCTTGAAGAAGTCCTTAAGCTAGATCGGTTAAAAATTGGGTGGTTTAGCAACATCATGTCATTGCTTTCCGCTATCGGCTTGGGGAATTTGTGGGTCGAGCCTGATGCTAGCTTGCTGCCTAGTAGAGACTGCGTTAAGACCCGTTATTCGAACTGGGTGGATCAGATAAATGCCACACACACAACAGGAGACTGTCTCACATCAGAATTCTTGGAGTTTAAGTTACTAGGCATGTACGAGCATTATATGGAGGTTATCACCATCCCGTGTGACAGAAAGTTGTATTTCCAATTTAGATTTGGCACCCTCCCTCTGAAATCGTTCACAGCGGCTTGGCAGCGGGGAGCCATGGATGCATTGTGCTGCTGTCCCTGTTGCCCAGGGGTCAATGAGACGATTAAACATGTTCTCTTCACATGCCCACTCTATAAAACCCCGAGGCATAAATGGTTAGCCCCTGTATGCAGGCAGATGGGTATCCGATGTCCTCAAGAGGCGCAACGCATCTTAAAAACAGATTCCAGGCCACTAATAGCTTGCGCAGTAGTCAAATTCCGGGGGGAAATGTGCCTCATTAGGAGGCTTGCACTGAAGAACGGCTGAATCGCATGTACAGCTTTTAAATTTATCCCTATTTTAGTTAGTCTATAGTCTATGCCTCGTATACTAATACCATTCGAAATTGAGACCATGCCACTGTGATTTTGTGCAAGGGTTATCTGCACAACATCCCTCAGACTTTTTTGTACAACGGCAACATTACCGAACTACTTTGTACACATTGTTGTTTCATTTACCTGAGCCATTGCTTCATTTCTAACAGAGTTAAGTGACCAACAATGTAAGTTGTGCTCCCATTGGTTTTTCTAATATGTATGCAATATAGTACCCTTGCACTAAACGCACTTGCACTTTTTTACATCTGCCTATGAGGTCCAACCCGTGAGAGCAATCTCCTTAGTGTAATTCTGTCCAGGTTTTATTCCACCTGCATGAAGACTTTTATCAATGTATTGTTTTTACAAATCATAGTTTTTAGCTGTCAGTCTAGCTGTTTTAACTGATGGATCCACCTAACAGGAATTCGGACGTTGCACTTACAATGCATTAACGTTGTGCTTTCAACAATGTATCCTTACAACAAACGCACTTGCACTTTTAAGTAATCTTCGTAGGGTTCCATTATGTGCGAGCCTCTTATTCGGCTTACTCGCCACCCTACGTCCCAATTTTAACGTTTTTTATGAAGTTGATATATTTTAATCTGTCAGTTAACTTTTGTCTGCAGAATGAATTACGGCAATGTATGCGTTGGTGAATCCACTGTTTTGTACTCCTTTGCACTTTGATGGTCGTAATGACCGAATAAAGTTCTTTGACTGACTAACTCAATGTCGCCATAGTAACATGCATCTCGATGGAGTATTAAAGTGTCTCTAAGTTTAACCAGAGAGGTGTCTTATATTTCTAATCAGTGCAGAGTAAGTTTGCTTTAGTACACTGGGCCACTTCTGTCTGACCCTCAAAACTGTTCTTGCTTGAAAAATATCCCATTAATCTTCCAGAAATCCAAGGTCAATTAAGCTTTTATTGATAAATCTGGACTAGGAGTCCCTTAAAGACTCCTAAGAATAATCTGTATGTCTTATTGGTCTCTACAGCATCCCTAGATTCAAATGAGTCCATTTCGATGATGACCGGAAGCTCTTCTTCTGTTCCATCTATGTGGCCTGCTTATACTTGATGGAGATATCAATGAAATATATCCAGCTCCTAGAACTTGCTAAAACAGATAACATCACCAATACAGCCTTTGAGGTGCACCATGTCATCAAACTCCACTGAATAATTGTAATTGCTTTCTTTGCTTAAAATGGAAGTGGTCTTGGTGCTAGCTTAATTTGTAGGGGAAAAAAATGAAAAGTAAGTGCCAGAGCCCAAGGTATTTCTAAAGAGGCCACTTCCGCTTGCGCCAGCCACTGCTGCTGCCAACACTGCTAACTTGCAATCCCAATAAAACTACTAATCATCATCCTAGTACAAGTGCAAGAATTTAGAATGATCCAGAGAACTCAAAGCTGTGACAATAGTATGGATGTGATGGTATTTTTCATTTTGAATGGATTATTGATAAATACTCTGCTGATGTGTTCATTTCTCAAACAGACAAACAGTGCCACCATGTGGTAAACTGTCATAAGTGCTGGTTTTGAGAATTAAATGCTGGTGTCAAGCAGCGCAAATACCGGCTCAAATTAAGCACTGATGGACTTCTAGAAGTGATTTTTTTTCTTTTGAAAGTGTAAATCCAAAGTTTCAGACAATCTTATTGTTTTGGTCCAATATTGTTAATTAATATTTGTATAGTGCATAACCTGTCATTTGTATGACTCCACAGAAACATAAAACAAAGCAATTGTAAGCAGGCTCTCTACAATATCTTTATAAACTATGTCATCCATAACAACCGAGATTTGTCCTTCCAATGCAGCGATTCAAAATATCACCTCTAAAGTTTATATTTACTGATCACCGCATTGGATGCTACCTGCTGCTGTTAATTCTTCTACTGTTGGTCTCTAGTTTGAAGTTGCTTTCCAGAGGCTACTGGTTTCTCATTGTGTGTTTTGTGCCTTGTGTAGTTGACCTTAAAGCCTGAACAAACGATCCTACCTCTTGTGGACTTCACTCACCAGCACAGAACTACTAAGGGAGTCATATTTCAACATCCAGAGATCATTGCAAATATTGATCAGGTGGTACAAGATCTGCATTCGGAGCCTTTCTACTGGAAACTTCCTGAACAATTTGAAGGACGAAAGGTAAGGACAAAAGATGTGAGAATCGCCAATTAGAGTGACAAATGAAGAGGAGGCGGTACAAAGGAGGGACTAACAAGCCTATTGACAAATCAGAAGTCAGCATTTAGGACAGACAATGACACAAGCCAATTGCAAATATGGGTGGAGAGTGGGCGGAGCTTCTATTCACCTACTCCTCTACAATAAGCCTCGCAGAGCAGCGCATGCGCGCTGGCTCTAGGCTCGACCTAAAAATGCTGATGAATTTTAAGGGAGTCCATTATGAGGAAAATAGTATGCACTGTGTTTAGCCCTTGATTTGTTACATTGTAAAGTACCCATTAATGAAAGTGGCCTGTATGTAGTTGGTGTAATCCGTAAATTTGTATCCGATCAGCCGCGGCCCATGCAGGTAAGAGCAGTGGGGCAGTAGGGTCGGGTTGGGGGGGATTCAACAGACGACCACAAGGGAAAATCAAATAAATAATTAATTTTCCCTCGTGGTCGTCCGTCGAAATCCCCTCCCCACCCGGCCCGCCGCTCTTACCTGCACGGGCCGCGGCTGCATACGATACAAGCATTTATATAAGGATTTATACAAGGTTGATACTCGAGTGTGACAGGAAACCAAACAAGATTTTAAAACTGACAAGTAACCTAGGAGGCAAATCTTGGTTAATGTAGAGCAAATAGTGTGCACTTAGGGTGCGAACAATCCATGCATAACAACTATTTGAATAGTAAGGTCTTAACGTCATTAAACAGGAGAGTGATGCTGAGCTCATTCTATAAGATGGCCTCCAGTTTGTGAAACAATGTGAAAAGATAGAGACATCTGTGGCACAAAAGGAGGGGCTTATTACCAAATAAGGATTCAATGGTGATTCTGCTGCTGGAGTATTTCATCTAGGAATTTAGGTGCTAGATAGGGGTGGTCAAACTTTTCGTTACTCTCACATAGCCAGAAGAAATGATGAAATTCATGCCTTCATGAAGTTGGTTGAAGTTTCCACATTTCACTTGACTACTGACCCGCCTTCATTATTGCCTTTCCCTGCTCCCAGATGTTTCTTGATCACGATATAGTGGAGCAGGAAATCATGGCAAAAACTAAAATTCTCCGTCACATGATCACCTTTGAGATGGACTGGAGAAGTCTGAGATCTGGAGATGGTCTGGGGGATTCAGGATGTATGTGGTTCAGGCGTTATACGGTGCAGCTGAGTAGGGCAGTATGGGGGGATATGGACCAGTATTAGCGTGGTAGGGCTTGGTTCAGATCCAGGCCAGTTGTGAACTTTGAGGGCACGGAGAGGCATAGTTCAGGGCATGGGGAATGGCACTGAGCAGCACAAGTCCTTCATCTCTTTTGTCCTGTGCGGCCTCTTGTAATAGCAGAAACTCATCCTCGCTGATGCAAAAGACCTTCTTTTAACAAATTCTGGAGCTCTGGGATTCCGGTCAGGGTTGTGTCCGATTTGAAGCAATGGCACCTGTTTCCCACTGCAGCAAAACATCAATATTGCCATTCCGCTTTCATTTAAAAAAAAATATTCTGGAGCATTGTACTCTGCTAAGAACCCAAAGTGTAATCAGGATCTGTTAGGTTACAAGTCCAAGGACTTCACAACTTTGTTCACTACTACGCATAACTATATAGATTAAAAAGAACATTTAGGTTCGGAAAAGTTGTACTACTAAACTTGTGAATGCACTGAACACATTTCTTTTAAGAAGAGGCAGAACAACTTAAACATGAACACCTTGGAGGAAAGAAGGGATCAGGAAGATGCAATGAAAACTACCAGAGAGAGTAAACACCACAACAACATGACACAATTTATCCAAACAAGCTATTAGCAGAAACCAGGTGTTTCTGCCAGCACTATGTTTTCAGCCAATACTTGCAGGATGGATTAGTTACTTGGGGACCTATCCCATATAAGACTTCCACCACCTGCTTTCCTGTGCTACGAACAACTTTCCTGGTCTCATTCTAGGTGAGAGGTGTTGAATGGCGGCACTGAAAGGTCTCACTCACACGTGATCTGATTGGATCATCTGGGGCTGCGTCTATCCTGCAGATAAAAATCTTTGTCTGAGGGGGGAGCAACCATGCTCCCTTCCACTCAGGAGTGACATTTCAGCAAATGACTCCACTAATGCACCAAAGGAAATCAGATAGGGACTTTTGTTTACACTGTCAACAGACCCGACATCACAGCCCAAGCAACACAATGTATGCTTCAATGAAAGAATACTCCTAGAAACACATGACAAAATGAGATACTGGATAAATCCACAAAAATAATGATGGAGATTAGTTTTTCTTTGTGCAAGAAAGTGCGTGGAATAAGGTCCACAGAGCTGTCATCTACCACACTTGCACATCACAAACGCTATGCCTGATCCCTCTCCCCGGGTCGGTTTTGACCCCGGGGATCCCATCCCTTGGGGCTGATTTCTGGCCCCGGGTACCCATCTCCTGGGGCCCGGCCACATAATAATGGGGGAGGAGGCACACAGTCCCTCCTCAGGCCAAAATTGGCCCCGGGGACTCCATCCCACGGGGTCTAACCAATTAATAATGTGGGAGATGGGCTAAGTGGCCCCCTCCCAGGGACTGGAGCCCAACCAGGGTACACACTGCATGTTTGTTAGTAGCCGCACTTCATTGCGGGCAAGGAAACAGATGAAAAGTCCACTCACAGTGGCCTGGAGCATTTTTGATGCTCCCGCCTGCTGGGTGCAGACTTTGTGTCTGCTCTCGCTTGGTGGGAGCTTTAAATGGCTCCTGCCAAGCAAGAACAATCACAGGTTTCCATGCCTGTGCCAGTGCAGACAGGGAAACGGCTAAGTCCTAGGGGTGGGCATCCTCGGACATAGCTGGAGCCAGCCCCGGGGGGTTGGGGCCCCCAGGGCCGAAACAGCCCCATCTCCTGGGCCCCAGACATATAATAATGGGGGAGTTGGAACGCATCCCCTCCCTGGGCCAATATTAGCTCCAGGGACCTCATCCCCCGGGGCCTAACCAATTAATAATGGGGGAGGGGGGCGTGGCCTACCCATGGCACCCATTGCATGTTTGTTGGAAGCTGTGGGAGGAGCCCCAATGCCCCACGGCCCTAGCTGGTCCCCTGTCTCCCGCAAGAGCCAGCATTGTTCCTGCAAACAGGGCGCAGCTAAAAACGCTGCTCCGTGAGGGCTGGAGCATTTTTTCATCTGTTTCCCTGCCCACTTCAGTGCGGGCAGGGAAACAGATGAAAATTCAGCTCCCAGCTGGCAGGAGCATTTTCGATGCTCCTGCCTGCAGGGAGCAGACTTTGTATTTGCTCTCGCTTGGCAAGAGCTTTAAATTGCTCCAGCCAAGCGAGAGCAATCACATGTTTCCTTGTCTGTGCCATTTCGGAAACCACTAAGTCCTGGGGCAGGGCATCCCGGGACATAGCTGGAGCCAGCCCCGGGAAGTTGGGGTCCCCAAGGCCTAAACAGATGCCCCATCTCCCCCTTTTTTGGCATGGCTGGGGCCCGGGGGTTAGGGTCCCCGGTGCCAAAATCATCCCTTGGGGGCCATGGACCCCTCCCCACAATTTTCACGGCTGGGCCCTGGGGTGGGGTGGGGGGGTTGAGGCCCTGGGGCCAAAATCAGCCCATTGAGTGCAGCACCCCTCCTCTTCTGAATATCAGCGGGACCGGGGTGGCAGTCCCCGGGGCCAAATTCGGTCTAGGGATGGGGGTCACGTGCGCTCTCTCACCCATAATAATAATATATTCCCCCAGGACCTGGCTCACCCGGGGGCAAAAAAAAAAATCAAACGCAGGAGACTGCTTTTTTTTTTTTTTTTTATTGCTGCAGATCCTCTGTGAATATGTGCAAAATCCCCCCCAAAAATTTTGGGACCCCTCCACCAGGCCTAATAGGTCAGGGTATTCCTACCCTGCCCCCTTGTCTTTTTTTAATGTGTTTTCTTGGGACTCGGCAGAGTCCAAGTCCCAAGATGGCTCCCAACCCTTTCTGGTTGAAGTGCTGGCAGCCAATCAGATCTCATTTGGAAATCTGTCGGATCTGCAGAGGATTCACATCCCTAGATATTTTTTCTTTAATAACTCCAAAACTACTGAATGAATTTACACCAAATTACAAAAAGAGATCTCTCTGGACCAAGATCTATCTTTCTGCAAAATTTGGTGTAATTCCGTTCAGTGGCTCAGACTGTAGTCGTGTTAAAAATCCCTATGGGAAATTGCATGAGGAAAATGCTCTTTGGGAATCCCCCTTTTTCTTGGCCCCCTCTTGACGAATCACTCCAAAACTTTCCAAACAGCAGCTGAAGTGAGTGGCAAACTAGCTTTGAAAATTTTGTGATCAATCGTCACACAGCAGCAAAGTTATTAGCAACACACAAAAAACGCTTTTCTTATGGTACGTAGCATGGACCAATGTGAAATATTAATTAATAATGTGTTTGACAACTGTGATATGTTATTTTGAAAATGAGCCCACACCTCAAATAAGTGTACATGTTTTGATTTTCTCTTTCTGACTGATACTTATGTTGTGTTATTCTGCAGCTGACTGCTTATGGAGGCAAGTTGAAATATGCAATTTATTTTGAGGCCCGAGAGGAAACGGGTCCCTCAACCTTTGAGCCTCAAGTCATCATAAGAGGAGGCCCCCCGGCTAATCATAAGATTATAGTTCGGCACATGCTTGCGCCACAGATTGGACAGCTGACCCGTCATGAGATTGAGATGACAGAGGTACCTGTAACTGTTTTGTTCTGACTTTAATGAATCAGGTTTTTTTCACTGGATTAGTGTATTCAATGTTCGCTATATTTGGTTTTCAGCATGAATGGAGATATTTGGGATCTGTAGATGGAAGACCTGTCACCCGTGAGGACTTCATGGATGTGCTGTATGACATTCAATATATTCTCATCAAAGCCTCTTATGGCAACATCATGAGACAAAGCAGGTAAATTAGTTTCACTGTAAACATGTCTACCACTTCAAGGCGTATATTTTGATACTTGAATGTCAAAGGCTTACAAGGTGAAAATTGGTTCAGCTCTGTGTTTAATTTGTGCAGATGGTTGAAGGAGGTGGGCACCAGCACTCATTTTCGGCAACCAGAAACTTTGACCGAGAGTAAGAGAGAAAAAATTAGAACAAGCATTGGCATAGCCAATAGGCTTCGCCTTTGGGACCTTATAAGTGTTTAGCCATGTGCCACAAATTGCCTTATTGTAATTTAGCTCAAGGAACAGTGCTATGCAGTTTTGGTAGCAGTCTCACAAAAGCCCAGCCAAGGAAGGGAATGCAATGCCTGCTTCAAGTGGATAGCGCAACCAAGAAGCAGTATCTAACTGTGTGTTGTAGATTTGTGTATTAACTACGAATTTTGCAGGTATACAAATCTTGGGTGCGGTTGTGTTTTTTATGCAGTATTCTGTGCATCCCTCGAGTTTTCCACGCATTTAGGAATATGCACAAGAGTGCATGGTTCAAAAAAGGCCCTGATCAGAACGCAAATTAGCCCTGTAATGTATGAAGTCTAGTGAATACGTCCATAAGATAGATCAGTCAAAGGCACACCTACAGCAGATATCTGTGAGAAAACTCCAAAGCACTTATTCTGAAGCCCAAAGGCACACCAGGTCCTCCTGGGGACAAAACGTCACCGCCTTTAGCTTCTTTCCACGAGGTGACTTTACCATTCTGAGTTTGAATGGGAGTGTAATTTTAGTTTTACTGCATATAAAACAATGCTTGTTTTCTCTCATCCCAAGATTCAAACCTTATAATGGAGACGTTTCTATGGTGTACTACCATTAATTACATTGTACGCAGTACATTGGTTGTCGTTACAATGAAAGGAAATATTGCCACATTTACAGCCAATCAACACATTGGCGGAAATAAGCCCCCAGCCCTCTCCTGCCTTCTAATTCCAGTGGCTCTGGTTATAATAAAGCGCCAGACATCAGCAGACTGAACAGGCACCTGTCTCTGCACAAGATGTAAAACGTTGTTCCACAAAGCTGCTCTTATTGCTGCCATGTTGACAAACATGTATTCTATGATAAAATACACAAATGACAAAGATATAACTAGTTTCCTGAGGTGAAATGATCACAATCCTTGTCAGTGAAGTAAAATGAAGTTGCCAACTCCAGTTTCACCCTGGAGGAAAATACCTCCAAAAATAACACAAGAAAACTGTAGGTAAGTGGGATCAAAATTCGCTGCATAACAACTCATTTGGGGTAAAAACCAACAGCAGTGGTAACCATGGAAGGATCTCCAGATTTTTGGAGGTAAACTGTCGGTGGAGGAAATGTAATTACCTCCAATATTTTTGGAGTAATGGGCAGGTTAAAGACACTTTTCTAAGGAACAAAATAGCATGCAAATACCGATTCTGGAGGAAATGCTTCAGCCTCCAAAAATGAATTTTACTCCACATTAACACACACATCAAGATCAGCGCCTGTGTGGTTCTTTAAGTTTAACCTACACTATGTGATTAGATCTGTTAAACAAGCTGCTTAACACTCCTTCTGGACTAAGCCTGAAGGCTGCTCTCCACAGCTATCACTTAGAGAGCTTTCTATGGTTGACTAAGACCACTAAAATCACCATAAGGGTTCTCTGGATTAGTGCAAGGTGCTTCACTTAAATAAGTGTGCACCCTCCTACAGCGCTTGTCCATCAAACTCTAAATCTGGAATGTCTGTCACCATTACCCCATTTAATGGTACGCGGTTCACAGGCCTCAGAAAGATGCCAGGTTAGTCAGCCTTGTCAGGAGTCAAACTTCTGAATTGCAGGTACTTGTGAGTAAAGAACGTTTAACTCACTGAGGCACCCTGTGTGCAGGAGCATATGGGGAGAGGAGGCAGTGATGGTAATTCGCAATGGTGCTGCACAGCCCTTGCAGATATGTGGGTTGACAAAGCAGACAAGATCCTTTTGTGAGTTAATGGGCGGTGTACAATTTGCAAGTCACAGGCTCGAATCCAAGGGGGGGTGGATCCACGTTTCAACCTTTCGAGGTCGGCAAAATGTGCCCCTTCGGGTTGGTACCAGTGCTGGAAAAGAGCGAGATCCAGTTGGACCCTAGATCTGGCAGTAATATTGAGTGGGATCCCGGCTGGCTTAAGTGAATTTGCTCACTTTATCCCTGTGCAATTTGCCAAAACTGGAACACATTCAGCAGCAACTTGCAGGTGGCGATATTTTCATCTAGCTGAACCCAACTTAAATACCTCCCTTAAAGGGACATCGGCACTCCTTCTGTTGGCGCTCATTCTGGCTTGGCTAGCTAGATCTTAACACTTTGGCGCCAGTGCCATGGAAGAAACACACAGTCACTTCATACCTGCTTAAAGAGATAAACTATGATTTTGGGGGCAGGTTTTTTTCCCAAGGCCTGTAAGAGATATGCATGAACTTTGAGAAGGCCAGACATATCTGTCTAAATGAGTAATTACACCAATGACCATTTATATAGGACTTAGTAACATACAGATATTTGCAACGGAAGCAGTAACCGGGTGCGCCATCTAAATGAAATACAAATATGTCCCTCGTATGCCACACGCCGTGCCTTGCAGCAGGCACATTAAACCTCTGTGCTACTTTAGGACTAGTCAGACCTGTGATTTGACTGCACACAAATCTCTCAAGCAAGTGCATGGTGTGCATTGCGCCATCTTAGCGTGTTATTTTGAGACAGCACAACAATATGTGGAATAACTGAACGAACAGTTTTCTTGACACTTTTAAAAAGGTCTTCTTCACTTCTGCGTGACAGGTCTGTGTGATTGGCAGCTCCCGCCGCACTGCTTCCGGGGTAAGAACCGGGCTCCACCTATGATGAAATTCTGATTTCAGCTCCTGTGTCAGCATCCCCCTGGGTTAATGATCATCTCCGGCCAGCTGCTGGGCAGATGTTGGAGGGCGCCTCTGATTGGCTGGCCGGTGCCTGCCCCTAGTCAGTGAAAACTAAAGGGCAGCGGTAGACAGGCACTGTACACATACATTGCAGTGAATATTTGATGTTAGGAGCATCTCAACCATGACCTGTTGCGAAAAACACAATAGTTGCTGTTACACACGGTTGTGTGTATGTATGCGCAGAGATTTTTTGAGGTCACATTTTCAGAAACCAGGGAGAAGATGTGGCGTAACGGCCAGAGATGCCGATTTAGGAGCTGGGGAGCCAGGTTCGAGTCTAGGCGTCGGCTCAACATCCTGTGATTCTGGGGAAATCACTTAATCTCCCCGTGCCTACCAAAAAATGGATGTGTCCTGTCCTTGTGTAACGTAACTGGTGCCAATGTAAAGCGCCCCAATACCTTTGGGTCGAGTTCGCGCTATATAAAACTCCAACAACAACAAAAAAAATATTATAGAGCAAAGTTTTCATTTCATGTATTGTATATATTGTTATATTACACGTTTCCAAACTCTGTTACAGGGATATGACGTAGTTGGCTCAGAATTATACAGTTCGTTTTTGTACCCAGTGAGAGGCCGGATTTAGAGGGCCATGTCTGGACTCCAATATGAGTGCTTAGTTCCCGACTCCCCAGCCGACCCGAACCCCACGATAATTTACTTACAGTACAATGACCCGCGACCATTCACTGAGAGGCTTTAACCCCGAATCAAGGCATAGGGTAGATGTGCGGAAGACAAGCTGTGCTTCGAGGCGCTTCTGCGCCTGCTGTCTAGAGTTTACTTTGGTATCCTAAGTAAACACATCGCCATTTTAACAGTACCTTTGTCAGCCAAAGATAGACGCCACTCAAAGATGTTCAACAATCACAGGCATTTTTGTCCAGTTTGAAGTTGGTCACTAGAACATAAAAATAATTAACCCAATGTGCGAAGGCCAGTAAAAGAGACTGGGCTAGAGATTACACAGGTGTTCAGAGAGAATCGAGGCTGTGTGCTGTTCGAGAAGAAAGTGCAGGCCTTTCTCAGCAAAGAGCACCGTAGCTTCACGCGAAGTGTCAGGAGGATGGTTACTAGCTGTAATCTGTTGTGATGTGTGCACCCCCCACCCCCCTCTGTGTCCCTACGCCCTGCTCTGGTGCTTTATATCTGTGTGTGTGCTTTATAAATCCTACTAAATACATAGAAACTACCCACGTCCTTTGGGAATGCAGACACCACACACGCCTGCTTGGAGGGATTCCAGCCAAGCACGAAGACACTTGCAGTCGTCTTGGGCACTGCATTGTTATTGGATTGATATAGCACGTACTACCCCTGAAGAAGGGGCTTTGAAGTGCTTTAAGGCGCAGGCGGATGCTCACTGAACCCAACCTCTTGTCTTCTTCCAGAGACTCTGTGAATTTAAGAATGAGGGAAGGCGGCACTCTCTGCCATCTTATTATGGCTCGGATTGCTCAATCCTGCATTCCTTACATACACTTTGGAGATATTACAGATGTGACCTCCAGAAACACCCCAGACGTGGTCACCAGGACTGAACAGAGAGTAGTGGAGATGAGGCTTCCAGGACTGGACAGAGCGATCCATACGCAGTTTCTAGACTCGCCAAAGTGCCCCAGGTCACCCCCTGAACTTGGCACAGTTCTCCTGTTGGTACTCCTAGAGTTGTATGCAGTACTCCGCTTCAGACCTCTGGTACTCACACAGCGCCTGTGATCTTATGAAAAGGCAACTTCTCTTGTTGTTAGTGCTGCACAATAAACACACACACAGCGTTGCTCTCGAGAAGGACTCAGTGCTCAAACCGTGGCTTGCAGCACAGGACACTACATCCGAGATGGGACCTCCAGGGCTAGGCACCACACTCCAGGCGAGGCTTGGCACAACTGTACACAATAATAATCCAGGGGTGGCCCACACAACACAACTGCAGGTGGCATCTTTTGGGTGGGCACAGTGAAGCTAACAGGCTCTCAGAGCTGGGCACATTACTCCAGATGTGGTTTTCACAAGTTAACACACTACTCCAGATGTGGTTTTCACAAGTGAACACGGTACTCCAGATGGTAGGGTAGTTCAGAGGAAGCTGCACCCTCTACTCAGTTATGGTTGTAACCTCAGGGCTCAGGATTGACTCTGGCAGGATCAGATCTACCTTTCATACTCACGAGGCGGATTACATGTCTGCCATTGCCACTTCAGAAATCTGTGGCCACAGGTTTGAATCTCGGCAGGTTCACTCAGCCTTTCATCCTTCCGAGGGCGATTAAAGGAATACCATTGAGTTGGGTAACTATAATTATCTGTTATTCAGCGCTAAAACTCTCCAGTGGCCGAGCAAGCGCTGTACAAGTACACACGTGTTATTTATTACCTTAGGAACCGGCACGAAAGCGCTTAGAAGCAGATACATTCTGTGGAAGGTGCTACGTTAATACATGTTGCTGTGAATATATGAAACTACTTTCTTCCTCACAACAGGTCCTGTAAAAGCGCTCGGTCCTCGACGGGAGGAAGTAAAGTGCTAAATTGTAACAAACAGTACGATAAGTACACATAGGAGCCCTTGGCTGTGAAAACACATCACACACAGCCAAGAGGTTTCACAGCCAAGAAGCTGCCCTCCCTTTCACTGAAGGCGTCTTTCAAACATGGCGCGTTTTCACTGTTACAGACGAGGGTATTGTTTCACTCTTTCATTTGCAGGCGGGAGGCAGCTGGTTTGTCAGAACACCTCCAAGTCCAGGAGAGCTGGGGCAGAGTCTGTCACAGGCGCTCCTACAGTCTGACTTCTGCACAGAGGTCCAGATGTGTTGCAAAATGAAAACATCCAGAGGTGTCGAATATAGATCGGGCTTGGGGGAATGGGGGGGTGATTGCCTTTCATTTTTCCTGGCTATCCACAGAAAAAAAATTACATATAAAGGAAAACAATTTACATTAGCCTACATAACTGACACATAGCCTGTCCCGTGGGCCTGCGCTGGACACCCTTAAGATAACTTTCAGTTTTTCTAATGACAGACAGCAGGCAATGGAAGGTGGAACCGTTTGCCCACTATCACACGGAGTGTGTACACGTGGCGCCAGGATTGGAGATCAGAACACCTGATGCTGACTTCCCAGGTGACGGTGTAATCAGCCGGTCTCAGCTCCACAGCCTGTCTGAGAGTTGGGCTGCTGGGCACTCACCTTCAGCACGGCCATTCCCTCGGGTGGTTCCTTTCTCGCCAGGAGCTGCGGATTCCGCCACTAGTCCCTTCGGTGGCCCCTCGGCTCCCACCCGGTCCAGGAAGCGTATGTGTGGAGCTGGCTGTGCTGCACCAGCTCTGTCTGCTCGTGAGAGTGCAGCAGACTTCCAAAGTCTGGGTCTAACGAGAGCCAGGGCTGGGCTTCCCCCTGTCCAACCCCGAACTCCCAAAAAGTTATTCCGAGGGGGAGGAGGAGGGCGGAATGGGCCGACGGCGTATCATCACGCAGGACTGGGAACAGGCGAGGGAGCTCTGCGAAACACACACCCCGGGCCCGACTGGGGAGAACACCACCGCTGCAGAACCGTTTATTTATTTATTTATTTATAAAGCGCCAGAATCGACCCCCGAAGGGGTATCTCTACGCTCGAGACGGGCCACCTGTGGGAAGGCTGTCTGCTAGAAATCAGAAGCGAAAGAGGAAGGTCTTGAGCTGTTTCCTGAAATGGAGATGTTCCGTGCACTGTCTTAGTTGCACAGGGAGCTTGTTCCAGTAACAGGGGCTTAGATAGGATAGAGCCTTCCCACCTTGTCTGGACCGTTTAATTCCAGGCACTGCGAGGAGGGATTTGGATCCTGAGCGGAGAGACCGCCGAGGTGTATAGGGGATAAATTTATCCGCAAGATAGCTAGGGCCAGAATTGGACAAGGCCTTATGTATGGTACAGCAGACTTTAAACTGTACTCGTTCCCGAATTGGGAGCCAGTGGAGCTGATAGAGCAGAGGCCGGGAGGCTGTCCTAGGCGGTGCGTTCAGGATCAGGCGTGCCGCCGTGTTCTGGGCAACCTGTAGTCTGTTAAGAGCAGCCTCGTTGGCGGACAACAGTAGACTGGTACAATAATCCAGGCGACTTAAAATAAGCGCCTGGGTTAACATCTTCCTGGACGAGTCAGGGAGCAAGGGAAGGATGCGACGCAATAGGCCCAACACATGAAAACAGGAGCCAGCTGTCTGTGCGGCATGCTCCTTCATGGTAAGGGTCTGCTCAAGGCGAACACCTAAGTTTTTACACAAGTTTTTGGAACGGGGAGTGCCTAAGTCTGTGGGCCACCAATCGGGGTCCACAGTAGTTGAGCTTCCCGAAGAGCATAATTTCCGTCTTTCCCACATTGCACTGAAGAAAGTTACTCTTCATCCACTGTGAGATACTTCTCATTCCCAGGGAGAAAGCGGCCTGCACTGAAGGAGTAAATTTTGCAAATGGAAAAAGCAGTTGGGTATCGTCAGCTTATGAGACGGGGATAAACCCGCCACTCCTTAACAGATTGGCCAAGGGAGCCACATAGATGTTAAACAAAGTCGGGCTCAAACAAGAGCCCTGTGGTACTCCCTTGGACAGCTCTGTTACAGCAGAACGATACGGACCGAGGTTAACCGCCTGTGAACGAGAAGAAAGAAAGCTCGTCAGCCACTGGAGAGCCAAATCTCTAAGTCCAATCTCCTCCAGTCTCCTGAGCAAAATCTTATGGGAAACCGTGTCGAACGCGGCGGATAGGTCCAACAGCACCAGAATCGTGGAATGGCCTCTTTCTAGGGTCATCCTGATGTTGTCGGTGACCGCTAGTAGGGCCGATTCTGTGCTGTATTTGGGGCGGAAGCCTGATTGAGATGGATCAAGACTACCCGTCCGTTCGACATGGTTGGAAAGATGTGTTTTTATGTGTTTCTCCAATAGCTTGCCCAGGAAAGGAAGGAGGGAGATAGGACGGAGATTTGAGAACTCAGTTAGCGGGGCCTTGGTGTTCTTTCGGATAGGCATAACCTGTGCTGCTTTCCATTCCAAAGGGACCAGGCCTCCTCGCAGGGAGAGATTGAGGAGATGTGCAATGGAGGGGGACAGATGACAGGCAAGAGAGGTAGTGGTTTTTGCCGGTATGTGATCCTGATTTGACTAAGCGGATCAGTGATTCTACCTCCGCCTGTGTCACTAAGGGAAAGCTTCCCAACAATTGGGTAACTGTCTGCCCAGGTACATTGGAGATCATAATAGAGGAAGGGTGCTCCCCTGATTGGACTATTTTGTCATAGATAGTCTCAATTTTTTGTGTGAAGAAGGTGCTAATGTCATCGCACAATTTTAGTGTAGGGGCCATTGAATTCTCACATGCTTTAGGGTTAGTGAAGGACTGTAGTATGCGGTATAGCACTTTGGGGTCATTATTGGCCTGGTCTAATTGTAGAGCTATGTGAGCTTTGCGTGCTACCCTGATTTTCCCATGGTAATCGGCCAGAGCTGTATAAAACCGATCCTTATCTTCCTCCTCATGAGTAAGGCGCCACCGTTTTTCATCCTTCCTACAGATTCGTTTCTGGGCGCGAAGTTGGGGGGAATACCAGGCATTCTGGGGATGCTTAGGGGTACTAGGGAAGTGTTTCAGAGGGGCTAACTGGTCCACAGCACTAGAGACTGCCAAATTATACTTGACACGAGCCTCTTCGATGTTGTCTAATTCTGATATCCGTGGCTCTTCAAAAAAGTGTTTGAAGCCCTCTGGCGTAACCCTCTTCCACTGTCTGAAAAAAAGAGGAGTATCGTGAGTGGTGTGGGTTCTCTTCCTAGGCGCCTGAATGCAAAATTCAATTGACGCATGATCAGACCAAGACAGAAACTGGGGGGATTTGCAGGAGACATTAGGGGAATTGGAGAAAACAATATCCAGGGTGTGACAAGCTATATGTGTGGGGCCTTCATTGAGCTTGGTCAGCCCTAGAGTAGCTAACTCCATCACAAGTGACCCTGTGTCCACATTAGAACCGCACTCACTATGTATATTAAAATCGCCCAGCAGCAAAAAATTGCTACTCGCAATTACATGTGGAGCGATTAGTTCGGTGAGTTGAAGAGGGAAGCCATTTAGCGGACCAGGAGGCCGGTATACCAGAGCCCTCTTCCAGCTCATATGGGGCGAAAAGTCTATACGAAAAACCATTGCTTCCAAGGTCGGGTCACTGTGTTGTTCCAGCTCAGCGATCTTAATACTATCTCTATGCGCAATGGCAATTCCACCTCCCATTTTGTTCTGTCTATCCATGCGAACAAGTCTAAATCCCTCTGGCAAGGCAAGAGCTATGGAGGGAACCGAATGGGGCTTCAACCAAGTTTCGGTTAAGAACCCAAAGTCAGGCTGCACCGAGGAAAAGAGATCCCAAACCTCGGCAGAATGCTTGGGGAGGGATCTCACATTACACAATAGGCTTTTCCACCCCTGCTGCGGGTTGGAAGGGGGTTTGCACATATTAGCTGAGGGGGCACGAGGTGATATATTGGCCGTAGCATGGTTACTAAGTATCTTCTTGTCAGTAGTGCCTTGGAAACGGCAGGTCAGACAAGAAAAAGGACCCTCATGAGAGGGCCAAGAGTCCAACCTACCAGCAAGGCAAGGGGTGGATCTCAACTCCACCATCTCTTTGGTGGAGTATATCCGTCTCGGTAGGGTACCATGGTCAAAAGGAAAAAGACCAGGGTTTCTGACTCCTGGCGACTCCTGGGCGCGGACGGGCGCAGACGGGCTTGCCTTTGGCGCGCCCGCTGCGCGCGTCCGCTACGCGTCGTGACTGGCATCCGGTTTTATAGAGGGGGTAGCCACTAGAGCACTAACCTCCCTCTATACCGGAAATAATACCCACCTCCCTCCACTCAAACGAGATGATCTCGCGGTGGACCGGGGAGTGGTATTCAAGTTGCTAAATGCAGGTGAGTGAGCAAAGTTTTAAAAACAATCAGCAAAGCAGTCTAAAAAGCAAACTTTCCAGCATAACAGTTACTTAGCACTAGTAGCGCGCGTCCGCTGCGCGTCGTGACTGGCATCCGGTTTTATAGAGGGGTAGCCACTAGAGCGCTAACCTCCCTCTATACCGGAAATAATACCCGCCTCCCTCCACTCAAACGAGATGATCTCGCGGTGGACCGGGGAGTGGTATTCAAGTTGCTAAATGCAGGTGAGTGAGCAAAGTTTTAAAAACAATCAGCAAAGCAGTCTAAAAAGCAAACTTTCCAGCATAACAGTTACTTAGCACTAGTAGCGCTAGCGCGTTTAGGAGTGAAAATGTGAAACAGCATGCAGCCCTTAACTCGCTTCTGGCCAAAAAGAAGCATTTGCAATGCAATAGGACTCGCGTTTACGCGAGACCTATTGCATTGGAAACGGGAGTGCAAGCGGGGGAGTGCGGGCGGGCGAGAAGGCACGAACGGGAGTGCGCAGTAGGGGGGCGGGGGCCCGAGAAGTCACGGACTGCGGGAGGGGGAAGGGGGGAGGGACGGGAAGAAAATAGTGTTCGGAGTAAAGGGGCCAGTAGCCAAGGAAGGATACAAATGACGACATGGCCGCCATGAGGAGGGACTAACAAGCCTAAAACCAACCGGAAGGCAGCATTTAGGACCTAAGCCAATGAAAAAGATGGGCAGAGCTTCCACGAAGCTTCTACGCTATACTGAATACTGCATGCCTCGCAAAGCGAGCAGCGCATGCGCTGCAACGCTAGGCTCGATCTAAAAAGAGAAAGGAAAAGATAGGAAACCAGTGAAAAGGGAGAAAACGGGGATGTTACAAATGTGAGGTAAAGAGACAGAAAGTGTAGGGTGATGCAAGAAAGAGTCAGAGGAGGAATTCGGCAACCCAAGCAGGTGGGCAGCGGGCTTTTAAGAAAGAATTTGAGGCCCTGTGCTTATGTTTATGTTACAGAATAGCACTGGTTCAGTTATTACTTACTTCTAAAAACGTTATTCGGAGTCAACCTGCTGAGTTCTTTTTTTTTTTTTTAGTAAAGATATGTTGGTGTAGCTATTGCCTCAGGGCAGAAAGTGGCATTCTTATCACCATCCTGCTGACAACAAAACCATTACCTTTTTACTGCATCACTCGAACCTCCAGTACAAAACTCACATCTCCAATGTGTATAACACTTGTAGCCAGGGCAGAGGTTTTTTATTTCTATCATACACTCAGTATTTTCCAGCGGGTGCCTTCATTGCACCAAGTGTCCTCCCTGCAATGCATAATTCTGACTTTCTCTTACCAATCCGTTTCTGTGCGTCTCAAAACACTTTTTCACTATGTGCGATTAACGGAGCATCCCCTCAGTCAGCCAGCACTCCCCCTTTCATCTCCTCCTGTCACTCAAAAGTGAAGAATGGCGTCCACGGCAAGCGAACCTCTCGGATCCTCGCTACCTTTCCTCTCACAAATATATTTCCTGAAGTCTTCTGCCAGTGTTGCGTTAATCGCTTATTTACCACTTGGACTCAACTCTGCCACCGCAGTCCAACTCCACAGTACCTTATGCAGCCCCCCAGTGTTTTCACATGTTGCACCGTAGCAAATTAAATGTTTCAGGTTCAAGGGGCCAGGCACAAGCTGCTCCCATCAGTCCATATTGGATTCTCTTGAAGTCCCAAATGCCTGTGTCAATGGGGAGCCTGATCAATCCCAAGCCTTCTTCTCTGCACAGAATGGAGGCAGCTATCTTCAGTAAAACCGGCAAGCCAGGAGCCAGGGGCCCTCTTCATAGGCATTGCGCTCTTCTCCACCAATGGATCTCAAAAGACAGCAGGAAGAAAGCTTCCATCATCACCCAACTATTAGGGTGCTTCTCAGGCCTGGATGGTAGAACATACAGACCTCAAACATTCAGACCCCTGACCCCAGATCTTATTGTGAGCAGTGGGTGCTCCAATAATCAGGGCTGCCACGTTGGCAGCCCAGCCATGCCAGCTAGCTTTCTCTCGTCCTGTTGATGGTCTTGGGGTGCTGAATCGCTGAGTAATATATGGAAATATACTTATCTATCTGAATACAGAAACTAGCCTCTATAGCCTGCTGAACTATTCTCTGGTCCAGTGGCGGCTTCTCAGCTAAGGCGGACTGGCATCGCCCCACTGCTTTAAAGCAGTGCAGTGCAGTGCAAAAAATAAAATGATAATAACTTGCCTTATTATCATTTTATTTTTTGTATTCCAGTTGTGACAGGTTAGGGTGAGGTGGGCTGGGGTCCTGTGACGTCGGGAAGGAGGTATGACTGGTGCTGCACCTAAAGTGCACATGAATGTTTGGCTAGCCGCCTTGGACCCGCCAAACAGTCATGTGCACTTTGCATGTTCTCCAACTAGGCTGAATTACAGCCTGGGCGGAGAACATGCCCAGGCTCCCTTTCCCTCTCTGAGTGCCGAACCACAGCGCTCAGACCAATTACAACGCTGGTATCAGCAGCGTCGTGGTTGATCAGGGGAGTCTGCAAGCCTGGGTGCTTCCTGTTCCTGTGAGGCTGGTGGTGGCAACGGTGACGGCGAACAACAGGTAAGTTTACTTTTTTGTATTTCCCAACCTCCCTTACCTTCCCACATCCTCCCTCCACCGTACCCTACCAGCCACCACTGCTCTGGTCCCCTTATAAGGAAAGTGAAACGAGGCACTCCCATTTTTCTCATCCTTGCCAATAGCAGCTCTGTTATAGCCCCGTCAAGCCCAGTTTAACAAAAACCCTAGCAAGCCTTAGTCATCATGCATAGTGAAACAGTGAGGAGGCTTCATTAGTGGCCCTACTAAATGATCTCAAAACCTACTGATGCCATACCATATGTACTTATGAATATTATCCATCACCATTTGTATAAGAACTTTTTTGTATGAAGGAAAAGAATTGAACACAAAGAAGACATACAGCAGATGACATTTTTGAACACTACAATTACCTTTTATTAGTGAACAGGTTTGTGCATGTGCTAAGCTGCAAGGATACAGAATAAACCCAGACAAGTTTACAAATGTTGCTGCTGCAACTCCCCCGCGGAGCTTCTATGGAGGAAAGGTATCACAGTCAGCATTGTTTGAAACATGATGTAAGGGGCACCAGACTCAATATCTGATCTAATCTCGAAGGGCCCTCTCTATGTACATGCGAAGATGGTCATTGCTACTGCGATCCATAGAAGATCTTGAGGGACCCACTCAAAAGTAATGATGCAGCTCATTTTGGGATGTAACATTGTGAAAAGTGCTTGTTATAAAATACCTAGGCCATTGGCTACAGAGATCTAGCAGGGCAATAGCATCTCAGTGACCTGATCAAGGCATGTATATTTTTACTCACTCTAGTTAAGACTACCCTTACCTTCAGGAGCATACTAGCTGTACTCCAAATCTTGAATCCAACAGGTGTGGATCAAACAGGAAATAACATGGGTTGTTTCTCACTACGTTGTCAGTGAATTCTGGGGTCCTATGGCCAATGGGCTGATTCTGTCATTTTGAGCATCTAGATTTGCCGTACAGAGTAAAAACCTTCTGGTCTGAAAAATTGACACTGTTCAGAAGAATGATCAGTGTTACACCCTGAATTGGACAATTCCTTTGCAGGCTACATAAGAGAGAGAGGCCTCATTGCTAAGCCCAAATTTACTAAGTCCATGTGGCAGTGGAAAGGAATGCACAGTGGTGCATGGTTTTTACCTTCCAGCATAAAAGGGTATTTTGAGCTGGAAAGGTGATCTTTTCAGAGGGCAAAAAGCACTTTGTGCTGCTTTGTGTCACTTTGCATCAATGGGGTGTTACTGGAGTGTTACTTGATTGGATCAGCGCAAAAAGATAGCCAGACTGGGCTTTGTACAAAAAACTACACCTCCTTCAAGCAGGTGCTAACAAAGAGAAATGTTTTCATTTCTCAAAAACAAAAAACACGCATTTTATGTGTGCTGAAGTGCTGAGCACATATGCAGTGTGTAGCACTTTGCTATGTTTTTCTGTACATAGAAATTTGTACTGGAATGATATGTTCCAGTACAATTCCTATGCTAAATAACGCACCCTGACCTCTGTGAGGCTGTCCATCACACAAGCCAGCCTTTTAGAGTGCTAGCACACGGAAGACAGCAGCAGGAAGTTAGTCTTATCGGATATGGCTCTGTGCTGTGTTTCCCCCCTTGCGCAACAGAGTACAGCAAATCTGGTTGCTGCAGTGCATTGCATGAAAAATTAATACATCTGGCCCTTGATGTGGCTGAGCTTCCTGTCCACCATAGAAGAAAATACTAAAGAGGTGTTGATTTCATTAAGGCAAACTCTGTTTCATCTTTGATAGCTTAGCTTGAGCAGCAAGGCAGTCCCCTGAGAAAATAGGTGACACTTTGAATGCAACAAATAAACTAATCAACACAGGCAAAGAAATAAAGGATCCATCCAAACTTTTCACCCCAAGTGTAAGTTAAAATAAGCAAATACGAACAAATATAAATTAAAAGTGAAGAAAATAAACCAAGCCTTCAAGTGTTATGAAAATAGGGAAAATGTCCCTTTGAAAACAAATGCACAAAGCACTGCATTGAAAGTTAATGTAAAGTGGAAAAAACTAGACATGATGAAGTGTTCTGCAGAGGTCTGATGAGAATCCAAGCATGTCAAGTTGATGACAGGGAAGGACCTATGGCTCGAAAAAAGTTGGAAGTTAGGCCAGTGTCAGGCCAACCACTGGATCTTGACATCTTCACCGACATACACAGGATAGCATCTACCAACACATAGTGTAAGAAAAAAGGCTGGCTTCTTCACAAAGAATACAAGCCATCACTCACTCCTGTGTGCTCGCCCAAAAAATAAATCTACCAAGCACACTGTTGTGTCCCTCCACTGAGAGGGCATTATAAAGAGACCTCACCCAGGGGCTACCCAACACCCCTGGTTTAACAGATGTCTCAGCTAAAACTTGAGCAAACAAAGGCAATTAACATATAAATAAACTGGTGTTGGCTAAACCTTCTGCAATAAGTAGTCTTAACTTTCCTGATAAATTAAAATGTACACACACACACACACTATATATATATATATATATATATATATTCACTGAAAAACCATAGGTTTCAGGGACGTTATAGTTAGTTGGACATTTCACTCGTACAAAACCTGAGAAATTCGGCCGTTATAGTTAGTTGAGCTAACTATAACTCGCCCCGCAATGCACTTCTGATGACGTAACATATTACATCATTCATGACATGGTCAGTGACATCCCTGATGACATCACTGATGACATCTCAAATGACATCACTGATGACATCATCCAGTGACTGTGTGTTTCTGTAAAGTTTAAATATGTTTTATAAATATATATGCAAATGTGTATTGAAGTATGAGTGGGTGTTTGAGTGTCTGAATAGATGATTTAGTAGGTGCATGACTGACTGTATAAGTGAGTGATTAAACGTGTCTGACTGAATGCATGGGTTAGTGACTAAACTGTGTAAATGTCTGTATCAGTCTGTCAGTTGGTGTGTAAGCGGCTGCATGGATTGCTGAGTAGCTACATGAGTGTCTATATGGGTTATTGATTGGTTGTCAGAGTATCTGTATGGGTGCCTGAGTGTCTGTGTGGGTGGGTGGGGGGTGTGTGACTCTGTGCATAGATGTGTGAGTGGGTGATTCACTGGGTGTATGGGTTCAAGAGTGCATATGTGAAGAGCTGAATGGGTGGGTGAGTGTGTGTATGGGTATGTTGGTGAGTGAATGGATGTCTCAGTGGTACATGTGTGAGTAACTGCATATGTGAAAGGCAGTATATGTGAGTGTTGGAGTAAATAAATGACTATACGTGAGAGTGAGTGATTGTGAGAGTGGCTGTATGGATGAGTGTGTGCTTGTATCATTGATTGTATAAGAGAGTAAGTATGTGTTATTATATGTATGAATAAGTGAGGTGGTGTGTGTATAACTGTATAGGTGAGTAAATGGGAGTGTGATTGATTCTTTGCATGACTGACTAGGTGTGTGAGTAACTCTATGGATGAGTGGCGGTGTGTGAGTGTCTGTATAGGTGTATGAGTGCAAATGATAGTGCTGTATTGATGAGTGGCTGCATGTGTGAGTGACTGTATGGGTAAATGAATGGACGTGTGTGTAGACCTAAGAATCAGTGACTGGGTATGTAGTAACTGGTATTGGTGTGTTTATGGTTTCGAAAATGGTAGTCTGTATTTTAGAGTAGGTGCATCACAGGTTATATTAGAGTGTGAGGAGGTGCATCAGATTATTACGTGAATGATGTCATCAGTGATGTCATTTGAGATGTCATCAATGATGTCATCAGTGATGTCACTGACCATGTCATGAATGATGTAATATGTGACGTCATCAGCAGTGCATTGCGGGGGCGCGAGTTATAGTTAGCTCAACTAACTATAACGGCCGAATTTCTCAGGTTTTGTACGAGTGAAATGTCCAACTAACTATAACGTCCCTGAAACCTATGGTTTTTTCAGTGAATTTCAAAGGTTTTTAAATGCTAATTTCTAACTATAGCGTCCCTGAAACCTATGGTTTTTTCAGTGAATTTCAAAGGTTTTTTAAATGCTAATTTCTAACTATAACATAGCAGTCGCATTTGCAGAGTGGTGGAGAAAGGTCAGCGTGGCCTCCAAACACCTATTAGCAATCCCACTGTGTGGGATATACTGGAGGTAACAGGAGGGGTAGTTAGCCCCCAACGTCAACCTTGGGGGCCAACTACCCCTTTTATCACCTCCAGTAAGTCCCACACAGCAGGCTTGCTAACTTGTTATATCAGGCCCGCCCCCTCCCTGCACCACTGTGCAAACGCGCCCCCTGGCGCGTTGTAAGTTGGGGGATTAAGTTCCCTTGAATTCTGAGGGTCCCTGGGGGCCAACTAGCCCACCAGGTACCTCCAGTAAGCGCCACAGAGCTGCATTGAAGAGAGGTGTTCCGAGGCCACGCCCCTTTTTACACCACGCTGCAAACGCGGCTTCTGGCGCACTGCTGCTCGTAGGATGAAGTCCACTTGTGTCCTGAGGTCCTCAGGACCCAAGAGGACCTCATCGCCCCACCACCAGTGCACCAGAAGCCGCGTGACAAAGACCATCTCTTGGTCGAAACGTTTGGTGGTGGTATTGGTGGTGGCTATTATGTTTTATTAAATGCTTGGATTTTTCACGACTTCTGGAGTGCAGTGCCATCTTTTTGTGAAAATATATATATATATATATATATATATATATATATATATATATATATATATATATATATATCTCTCTCTCTCTCTCTCTCTTCCGGGATTGTGCTGCAGAATGCCGATCCACAGCCTAGCGATGCCTGTGACGGCGGCAGCAGCCGTCTATAAATCAAAGTAGAAGGACGATGCAGAATTCCAGCAAAGACCAAGCGGCACACCAGAGGACTATACACAAATTTATTGTGCACACAAACAACGGGTTTCGGCGATGCCTTTATCAAGTTAGTTTGTCACGTTCAAATTCCCATAGAAATACTAGAACAAGTTCATGAAAATAGAAAACATACTGCAATCCCAATCAATCATAGTTGAAATATGTGACGCACAATTACATCAGAATAAATCAAGATAAAGGGACAGTTATGCCGGTAAAATACATGTCAACATTGTTGTGCTGAGCCCGCAAATTATCCTCATGATAAAATAAAACATAAACATGGAAGAAATATATATATCAACTTGCTACCATGTGCTATATCAGTCACAAAGAAAACAATGCGTATTTGTATGGGGAGATACTCCAATTTCATATATCTCACACTATACAACCCAAATAAAGGCGATATTCAAATTCAAAGCTGTAGTATGTCGGAATCCCATGCGAATTACACCACATGTTCATGGAGATTCATGCATGTGTATACAATGACATAGAGTTTAATCATCAATCCAGGGTAACGTACCCTATTATAAAAATCTTTGAAAACCAAGCAAACAACACCAGCATTAACGGGTAATGTACCCCATAAGAAAAGTTGCAGTATAGTGTGTTTCAATGAAGAAATAATCTGGGCAGAACGTGTTACTATGCATGTGTGCAGATATTACCAATGATGAGTACAAGTACAGGTGCAGGTGTAAAGGTGAAATGAATTATATACAGTGAAAATGGTGTGAGGGTGACAGGTACGATCATGATCAATTTCATACATGGTCGAAGGGATAAATTGAATAGATTAAATAATATTCAATTTAACAATCAAAGGGATGTAAAAAGCATACACTATCCACTAGGACTGAAAACAGCCAAGTAGTTAAAGGATCATCATAATACTGGTATCTATAGTGTGCTACCCCTACCCTCATGACCCCCTACTTAAAAGTGACAATTTTTTATATATAACTGCACAGCCACTGCTGGGCTCATGGAGACCTTACACACAGGTTACAGCCAGAAGAACAGCCTCAATGTTGCAGGTATTAGTCAGCCTAGGAATTGCAGTCATCACGGACTCAAGTTTATGGGAGATTATTTCAAAGGATTAATTTAAACCAATGTGGGTGGCCAACTCCTCCCCACTATTGAGCCCCACTGGTATCTTGGTGTCGAGCTCAATGATGTACTTAGATTCTGCTATCCTTAATTGTTTCTCTCGATCCCCTCCCCTTGGGTGTGGCATGATACGGTCAATTCCCCAGAATTCTAGAAGGGAACTCTTGCTTTGGTGTTTTTCATAGAAATGCCTGGCCACGGGGTAGCTGAAGTCACGATTGGTCACTGCTCTCATGTGCTGTAAAATTCTAGTTTTTAACTGCAACTTTGTGCTTCCAATATACCTGAGACCACAGGGACATTGTAAGATGTATATAACAAAGTCACTGGTACAGGTAATGAGTTTGGTGATCTTTTTGATGTTAGAGCCTCTACTAATGAAGTGATCTCTGCTCCTACTGTTTTTGCAGGCTTTACAGGAGCCACACCTTACGAATCCCTTCGGGGACCTAAGCCAACTTTCATGTTTTATTTCCCTAGGATAACTCTGGACCAGCCGGTCCCTAAGAGATCCTGATTTCTTGTATGTTATTTGGGGAGCTTTGCCAATGCATTTACCTATCACTGGGTCAGTTTCTAGTAGACTCCAATGCTTTTTCATAATACGCCTAATGTCACCTGACCTAGTATTATAGGTGGTAATCATGCGAGGAACCATTTTCTTAGTAGTCGTTTGGACACATGATTTGCTTTGGAATAACACTTCATTCCGAGTTAGTTTGTGTATAGTCCTCTGGTGTGCCGCTTGGTCTTTGCTGGAATTCTGCATCGTCCTCCTACTTTGATATATATATATATATATATATATATATATATATATATATATATATATATATATATATATATATATATATATACGTGTGTGTGTGTGTGTATATATATGTGTGTGTATATACACAAACACACACACAATAGCATTCAATGTGTTCAAAGCAAACTGCTTTTTTACTGCCTCCATGGCTGAATTGAAAACCTTTTTGGTTTAATGGAGCAATCAATACTATATAAGCTACTGTAAACTTTTACTGCGCCTTATGAAATAAAGTTCAAATTGAGTTCTTGGTTAAAGGTGATCTTTACAAATTGAATAGTACTACGCAATCTGTGAATTTGCATTCCTTAAACTAAGAAGAGGGATTTCTTTCCTGTAGCTTTAAACTATTATGCACATGTATAAAAAATAGCTAGCTTTATACCGATGTATTGGGAAAATAAAATACAGCATTGTTCCCCCTCTTTCGGAATATCGTGCAGCTATACATGTTGGGGACGGAGCAGTATTTGATTTTCTGTTCACCTGTTGCTGTCAGTCCAAATCTCTTCAGCATCTCACTGAAATACTCTCTAGCCTCATAGAACTGTTTTGGTGAACGGATTTGTGGTCCAATTTCTCTTTGCTTATAGAGGAGAGACAGGATTAAAGCACTCAGGGCACTGCCAATGGGTCTCTGTGGCGTGGCTAGTGGCATTCTTTCACTCTCTTCAGTGCAATAAATATTTCCAAGAGACCGGATCGCTTCTGCTGTGTCTCTAGATTCATTGTGCATCAATCCACTGACTTCTACTGGGTAGCAAGGATAGATATGTCTAGAGCGCCATTGTGTTTGTCTTCCTCTGGAAAGTCCAGCTCTCACCGTTCTGTGTCTCTTTAACTTCTGTGTTTTCTATTGTCACCTCCTTACACCAAGGGTTTTTATGTCACTTGGAATATTCCTAATAGGAATGTGAAACACAGGCCTTTCTACCTCTAGACTATTACTAATGCCATAGCAAATCATTATAAATACCCAGGCTGATAAATTCCAATGTAAACTAAGTATCATAAATGCAAGTATCTCAGCATACTCTATAATCTGATACACAAAAATATCTGTTTGTTCAGTAAGACAAGCTGACTTTAAACTTGTATATTGTAAGACAATGGATTGTTGATTGACTGGGGTGAAAAGCCCTGGTCAAGCAGCAACCACTATCCTTGTCATGGTGAGGCACAAGCAAATCCTAAATTAACCTGTGCTCAACCCTCTGGTAGCTTAGCAAAGAGCAGTCGCTTTAAACAATAGGCATTGTGTAAAGTATTTGTGCAACACTTCAAACAGTAAAACACCACACAAAAAGAATACCACACAAATGGAGCAAAATATAATATGTAAAACATGACCAAAATGACAAAAATCCAATAAGTAAAACCGGAGATATTCAATTTTGTGGATATGTGGTCTCGCCGGACCGGGACAAAATCACAAGTTTAGGCCGATCATGATGGAGGGCAAACCAGCTAAAGGGACCCAGTTAGGCCTGCTGAACAAAGTATCATAAATCCTGGTTTGCCGAGCATTACAAAGATCCACATCGAAGACGTGTCACGCTGTGGCGGATCCTCGCAGCGCTCTGAATATTGTATAAACTCACATTTTGAAATACAGGTACTACATTAGCATACCTTTAAAAAATCTACTTATTGAGTTCAATGCATTAGATAAAATATTTAATTTACTCATATATCTGTTTATACGTACATCTGTGTGTGTGTGCGTGCATGTACACAAATAATGGGGTGTGTTTTTCAATTTTAATTTAAAAGTAATAAATTGCTTTTCAGATGATATATTTCCTGATAATTAAAGAAACCTCATTCATGAATCGTTTACCAACTAGCCGATTAGTAGCAAAATGATAATGGTGATGAAAGTGAAAAATGTGAAAATTGCTACGTGCATTTTGTAGTAGAGAAAATACACCACAAGTAATATAATATAGTATAGTAATATCCTAATAGTTCTATAGCCTCAACCTGAAACTAACACATAAAAACCCTCACTAGCTAAATGCCCAGTTCAACTTCAATTGTTCAAGCAAACGTTCAGAAAAAGGCATAATCCAAAAATAGACATGTTTACCAATCAACAACGACAGGCAATGTGCTTCTACAAGGCAGGTAAAACAATCTAATCAGCTATTTAGATCAGGCGCCAGACAAATGCAACACAAATGATTTACCTAGGTATGATGCAATTTTCCACATGAAATTGAGGAAATGTAATTTTATGTAAAAGCAGATTAGCCTTAAAAAATGCCAAGCTAAACCAATGTTGAGTTGTAAAATTATTTTAACTCAGAGCCTTTTCACTAATATGATAATGATTGTAAAATTATCATATGTATTAAGTGTCTGCTACACAGACCTTTGTGTAAATATTGAAACTGGTAGTAATAAAACCCCTGTTTTAATTTCACGACGAACGTAACAACACTCGACTACCATACGTGGTTTTCTACTCCCAAGTGAATTTGTAAAACAAGATGCAAAATAGAAAAAAAAATTTTGATAACCAATTTTATTGATTTTGATTTAACACATTTGCAGCAAATAACAATCCAGCTTTCCGCACATTGGTCAGTACCAAACAGTGATAGAAGAGGGAATGATAATCTCACACGCATGAGTCCAGCAAGGAACAGCAAGCAACATTGTCCACAACCCTGTTCATGGAGCAGCCTCAGGAAGTTCAGTCTTCCACCACCCCGATCCATTTACCCCACACCCTTCGAAACTTTTGGGGCAGCCGCGAGTGACATACATTGGCCGCTCCTGCGCCGCACACCAATCCACCCCCGTCGCCACCGTGTCACAGTGGGGGTCAATGGGTCCATCCAAAGGGCTGCGATATCTCGTTTAGCAACCATCAGTGCCGTGGTGAGGCAGAGCTTCTCGGCCCTGTTCCCATTTAACCCATCAGTAACCCCTAAAAGGATGTTTAGTGGATTCAGTGGGACCTCCCAGCCCAAGACCTACGTAAGTTCGGCTGTCACTGATTCCCAGTAGTGTGTAACTGCGGGGCAGAGCCATACCATGTGATAGAAATCTGCTTGGGAACATTGGCAACGGGGACAAGACGCACCAGGCCGGAGCCCAGAGCGATGAAGGCGCAGTGGTGTAATGTAGGCCGCGTGCAAATAGTATATTTGAACTAAGCGGAGTCGCGCTGAAGCAGTAACAGTTTTAGGGGCCATCAGCGCGTCTCTCCAATCAGCATCTTCTAGGGAGCCTATCCAGCCCTCCCACTTATCCCGGAGAGAGGAGAGGAAATTGGGGGTGTTGTTCGTGAGGGAGCGGTAGATACGAGAAATCCCCCCCTTTCCCAGGTTGCCAGTCATGACCTGTGCCTCCAGTGGGCTGTATGCAGGTAGGGAGGTCCCTTCCGAGATGTGGACATGAAGTGCATGGCGCAGTTGAAGATAGCGGTAGAACTGAGAGGCGTGGAGGGAGAACCGGGTCTGCATGTCTGAGAATTCGCGAATGTGGCTTCCGCGCCAGACATCTCCCAGCTGAGAAATGCCGATGAGATCCCAGACTCTGAATCCGGTGAGGGAAGCAACGTCTTTGAGCCATGTTCCACTCCACAGAGGAGTACATTGGATTAGTCTGCCCGACCAGCGGGTATGGCGCAGGGCCGCTCGCCAGGCCAAGAACACCCCGCGGGTGATCCCTGGAATGGTGTGGGGGATAGTGGTTCCGTATAGCATCCCCTGGATACCGGAAAAACCGAAGGCATGTAATTCCAGTCGGTAGGCCAGGTCCGCCCATCCACCATTAAACCAGTCATGCACAGTAAGAAGCCTCGTCGCCAGGTAATATAGGTGCAAGTTTGTCATTCCCAACCCCCCATCAAAGGGTGGAATCCTACAATGACCTAGAGCCAATCTCGGCCGCCGCCCTCCCCAGAGGAATTTAGTGGCCAAACCATCCATTTCTCTGAACCAGGACCGCGAGAAGGTGAGGGGTGTGTTTTGGAGCATATAGAGAAATCGTGGTAGGACCATCATCTTAAAAAGAGCGATCCTGCCCATGAGGTTCAACGGCAATGTTTGCCAGCGAAGGAGATCCGCGAGTACCCGTTTCACCAGTGGAGTGACATTGAGAGCCCAGGCGAGGTCAGGAAGAAGCGTCACCCAGATCCCCAGGTACTTAAATGACTGGCACCGGAGAGGGATCGAGGACTGCCAGTCAAAGCATTCTCTCGACAAATGAAGGGGGACCAGGACCGACTTGGCCGCATTCAATCTGAGGCCCGAGACACGTTCGAAGAGACGCAGGGCTCGGAGACATCGAGGTCCTGAGCGGGTTGGATCCGACAGGAAGAGCAGGACGTCATCGGCGTAAAGGGCGATCTTGTCCTCCTCCAGACCGGGCCACTGCCATCCTGTGAGTAGCGAGTCGGCGCGGACGAGCGAGGCAAAGGGCTCCATCGCTAACGCGAAAAGGAGGGGCGAAAGGGGGCAACCCTGCCTCGTGCCCCTTCCAATGGGGAAGGGGCGGGATAGACCTCCGTTAACCATCACCTGGGCCTACGGCTTGTAGTAAAGGGTCTTAATCAAGTTGCGGAAGGGAGTTCCAAATCCCATCTCTGACAACACTGCCTCCAGGTACTGCCAATCCACCGAATCAAATGCTTTCTCAAAATCCACAAGAAGCAAGGAGAGATAGGGAGTCAGTTGTTGGTGGTGCGCCAGAGCCAAGTAGAGCCGTCTCAGGCAGTGCCTGGTGCCCCGGCCGGGCATAAAGCTGCACTGGTCTAAGTGGACCAATTTGGCCAGATGAGGGCATAGACGGTGCGCCAACACTGAGGCAAAGATCTTGAGTTCTGAGTTAATAAGGGAAATGGGGCGGTAATCAGAGCAATGGACCGAGGGGGGTTGGGACTTGGGGATCACCACGATGGTAGCAAGATCCGTCTCAGGACGGAAGAAACCACGGTCCGCTGCCTCACGGTATACTGCCAGAAGATGGGGGATCAGCGTGGCCCGGTAGGACGCATAAAATTCCTGCGGGAGGCCATCTGGTCCTGGCGTCTTGCCCGTTGCCATACGGGAAATAGCGTCGTTAAGTTCTTCTGGAGTGATCGGGAGATCTAGATCACCCGCCTCCGTGTCAGTGAGCCGCGGGAGCGAGAATCCTTCATTCTGGAGAAGTTCCGATAGGGCGAGATCTGGGGGCCGGGCAGAGTATTGAGAGGAGTAATAAGAGGCAAAGCACTGGGCCACCGCCGTGGGATTTTGGTGTGCCTGCCCCAGAGAGTCCACCACTTCGGGAATAATACGATTAGCCATTGGATAGGTGGCCAGACGATGGAGAAGTTTCCCGTTTTTATCCCCCATCCATACACTCTCGCCACGGAGGACCTCCATAACAGCTTAGCGGACTCCATGGAGGCCTGTCTGAGCTCGTCTCTGAGAAAGGTAAGTCTCCGATCCTGCGCCTCCGTATGTTCCTCGGGTGGACGGGCTTCCAGCCTGGCTGCTTGGGCCTCTAGGAGTGTGAGCCGGGCCTCCTGCTTCGAGCGTTGAATTTTGAGTTGGCATTTGGCGAAACCGCGAATGGTTGCCTTAGCGGCTTCCCACAAGGTACCGGGGGACGAGACCGATCCTTGATTGTCCGTGAAGTAGTGATGTAGCTCAAGCCCTACATGTTTCTTGAAGTCTTCATCCTGGAGAAACCAGGCATTGAGCCGCCAAGTCGGTCGTGACGAGGCCGGGAGGCTACCTAGGTGCATAGATACTGGGGAGTGGTCCGAGAGGCCTCTGGGAAGGATAGTGATGGCTTGGATCGATCGACAGTCTAGGGCCGGGAGAAACAGATAATCCAGCCTGGCCTGTGTGTGGTGGGCGGCCGATGTGTGAGTGAACATAGCAGTGTTCGGATGCCAGAGTCGCCATGCATCACTAAGTCCTAGATTCGCAACCCAGTTGGAAAAGATTGTGGATTGGGAAGCCCGAGAGATAGAAGGGGTCGCGGCAGAATCAAAAGCTGGGGCCATGACTGCATTAAAATCCCCCCCCACCACAGTGGTCCCCGGAGGCAGGGCGGCTATTAGTGGAGTGAGGCGCCGGAGCGTGGTGGACAGCAGAGAGGGGGGAGCATACACCGAAATTAGAAAATGTTATGACCTAATTGGTGAAGAAAGTAGTTTAAAAGTTATATGTTGAACAGGAAGTAGTGAAGCAGAAGACCAAATATATACTGATACATCATGGTTCGCAGGTGAATCCAGCCCTACTCTTGGGTGTGTGGGGCTCTCTCCCCACATGAACACTTTGAAAACGAGGCTAAATGCATGTTATAGCGCAGTTTGGTCCTGAAACTGGTTCAAATACCTTATAGACTTTTCACAAAACCAGGATGTGCCATTTGGTATGGCCCCGTTTAGTTTTTTTTTAAAAGTATAAAGTACATTCCTTTCCCCTCTACCGTCTATATCCTTTTCTTTTCCCATCCTGCCGCTTCCAAGAAAATCGTCAGTCGTTTGAAATGACTGCAAATCTACTTGGGAGGGGCGAGATTTTGAAAAATTCAAGTAAGTCAGCCAATTGATCGCAAATCTTTGGGATAGATGAATATTTAAACCCCATATCAGAGCTTCTTCTCTCAGTTCAGAGCCCTTACAAGTACAGACATCAATCGCTCAGGCTACATTAGTTTTACAGCCTCAAGAGACAGATAGAAAAGGTACGTATACGGATCATAACGTAGAAAACACTTCCACTAAAGATGCAGAAAACGCTCCACAAGTCATTCGTAGCATCTCTAGAAGCAAGTAATCAGATTTAAGCATCAGGGAAATTATCCATGACATCATCAATGAGTGCGCCAAACATACCAAATTATTGTATTTTAGAAATTAGATCATTTTGTCCACAAACATCAGGTTAGCTTTTATGACTTTCCCTCATTTTGCCCCAAATACCATCTATTCGTTTTTTGGTAAATAAATTACAGCGAAAGCTTGTAATTTTCTGAAAATATGCTATATTTGTCTCCATGTACCAGCTTTCAGTGTATGGGAAGTGTTTGTTTCTCAGATGTTAAGATGCAAATTAATGAAAATATAATGATTTACCTCACGTGGCACCTTTTGATTTTCAGCAAATGAACTTTCTCTTTCATCAGAATTTCATTATTTGCAAACACACTACTTTAGCCCTTAATCAGCACAAAAGTCGGTCATTTTCTGATAATTTACTATTTTTGCCAACAATATAGCAGCTTTAGAAATACACCTGCTTGCAAACACCGGCTTGTGCTTTTCTGAAAATAAACATATTTTGCCTTGAATAAATGTACTTTCATTTTTGGTGATTAAAGCTACTTTTTCCTCGATTACGTGTTTGACATGTGCAATCACTATTTGACAGAGATATCACTAACTATCAGGTGCGGTCACCACATGCTCATGATGTCATCACGAGGGAAAATGTTCATGTGATGCCATGGATGCCCACCATAAGCTGAACTTTACTCACCATGCAATGGAGGACTACCATATGTCTACAGTGGCCACGACAGGATGCTGAGAATGCCCATAGTATGTTAGCTATGACCAACAAAAGCCATGCATCACCATCAGAAATAGGAATGATATCCATTTCTCCTAAGTACTGCTAAGATGCATGGGTGTCCATAGTGTACCATGGATGCCTATGATATGCTTCATGCTTGGTGTGGACACAATTTGTCATGAATACCTATTAGTTGCCAGGGATGACCAGAAATCCCAGACATGAATTTAATTTTTTTTTTTTTTTAACAAATCGGTTGTGTTTAATTTTGTGCCATGCATACCTGGTGGTTGACTTTCGCATCACATACATTTAGCGTATTAATTGTTATAGCAGAGCCATCTCAACCATCCATGACTCAAATTTGAACTTGAACCAATGCCCTCCCACCATCACACCACAAAAGCTTTCATTAAGTTCCCATAGACTATGCCCCTCTCTCAACCATAAATGCTTCCCGGTTTCCTTAGTGAGAAAATAAGTTGAAGTCTAGGTGGGAAGGATACACTTGTGAGGTCAGTCAATATGATTCCCAGTAGTGGGACCCATACTCTCTCAAATTCACTATATCTATCGGACAGTGTCCAAGATAGTCTTTCCGTAGCCGGAAAATTCCCGAGGTGCTGGTGCCATTGAGCCCGGGATGGTGGCTCTTTAATTTTCAAGTTACATTTCTGTGACAATTTAGCAGCTCTTAGGCAGTTCTATATTAAAGTCCTATTCATTTTTGTCTATTATTCTAGTTTCAGACAGCACACATTCAGTGCTACCAAGCTCATATGGCTTGGTAGGGGTGGTCCAAATTACCCTTTGTTGCAGCAAAGCTTCTTTCCAGTGAGGTCTAAGATTTGGGCAGTATTTTTTTACCATGCTTGTAGGAAGTCACCCAGGGCCGGACTGGCCATAGCGGGCACCGGGCGTTTCCCGGTAGGCCGCTAGGATGGGGGCCGGTTTTGGGCCCTGGGGGCCGTTTTTGTTACCGGGGTCGGCAATATCGGCCCCTGTAACAAAATCGGCCGAAACCGGCCCTCGCAAACTGCTCAGCTGCACTCCCCCTCACCCCAGGGGGTGCTGGCTGAGCAGTTTGCCAGGGCCGGTTTCTGTTCCCAGTCCGGCCCTGAAGTCACCCATGCACTCATCCCTGCGAACATAGTGAGGTGGTCTCATGATAAATTTAATTGAGTCTTGTTGGATATAAGTACCAGTCAAACATGACTTTGAGTTGTGCTTTGGCATTTCTTTTCTTGTTGCTGACAAATTGGTGGGCTGCTCCGTTCCCGCTGTACGCCAAGGCTGCCCTGCAGGGTCGGGGGCTCCCCTTTAGGAGGTATTTTTCTGCATATTTATGAGGGAGCATGACCCGCTCTCACCAAAGGATTTTCCAGTGATACATTTGTGGCAAGAATGGTGAAGAGCAAGGGAAGCGAGAGGGGTATTGACACCATCCTCTTGTGGACTCATAACGAGGGCCTGTTTACATTTGGGATTAAGCGGCAACATCACTCATAAGCAAGACGCAACTTGGATATCGTATGCATCAAAAAACAAGAGACATACTGGTTTCAGAACACCCAAATAAGCATTAGACTGGAAATAAATAAATGGTGTACTGAAATCCATTGAAAGCATTGGAACTTCAATTTGATGCATTGTGGGAAATGAAGTACCCGGGAACCGAGATGCGCAAGTATCCACTTGCAACAGCTGTGTACAGTTTATAGCAATCATGCTGCTCTATGTTTAAGGCTTACCAGCCGAAACACGTCAGAGAAATGATTAAGTGTTGCCACTTCATGAGAGAATAAAAGGAGCCATTCGTTTGAGTTGTGCTTTGGCATTTCTTTTCTTGTTGCTGACAAATTGGCGGGCTGCTCCGTTCCCGCTGTACGCCAAGGCTGCCCTGCAGGGTCGGGTCTCCCCTTTAGGAGGTGTTTTTCTGTATGTATATATATATATATATATATTCACTGAAAAAACCATAGGTTTCAGACATGTTATAGTTAGAAATTAGCATTTAAAAAACCTTTGAAATTCACTGAAGAAACCATAGGTTTTAGGGACAGTTATAGTTAGTTGGACATTTCACTCGTACAAAACCATAGAAATTCCCCCGTTATAGTTAGTTCAGCTAACTATAACTCGCGCCCCGCAATGCACTGCTGATGACGTCACATATTACATCACTCATGACATGGTCAGTGACATCACAGTAGTGAAGGGAGGGGGGCCTGAGGTGACATGTGTTCAAACGCGCCCCGTGGCGCGTTTTAAGTTGCTGGATTAAGTCCCCTTGAATCCTGAGGGTCCCTGTGGCCCAACTAGCCCCCAGGTACCTACAGTTAGGACCACAGAGCTGAGTTGCAGAGAGGCGTTCCGAGGCCACGCACCTTTTTCACCTCTCTGCAATGCAACTCTGTTGTGCTTACTGAAGGTACCTGGTGGGCTAGTTGGACCCCAGTGCAGTGGTGTTCGAGCAGTGTAGGGGGTCGTGCTGGGGGTGGTGTTTCAGGGGTTAGGGCAGTGCAGTTGTGTTCGGGCAGTGTAGGAGGTCGTGAAGGGGATGGTGTTTCAGGGTTTAGGGCAGTGCAGTGGTGTTCGGGCAGTGTAGGGGGTCGTGCTGGGGGTGGTGTTTCAGGGTTTAGGGCAGTGCAGTGGTGTTCGGGCAGTGTAAGGGGTCGTGCAGGGGCTGGTGTTTCAGGGTTTAGGGCAGTGCAGTGGTGTTCTGGCAGTGTAGGGGGTCGTGCTGGGGGTAGTGTTTTAGGGTTTAGGGTAGTGTAGTGTAGGGGGTCGTGCTGGGGGTAGTGTTTTAGAGTTTAGGGTAGTGCAGTGGTGTTTGTGTAGTGTAGGGGGTCATGTTTTAGGGTAGTGCAGTGGTGTTTGGGTAGTGTAGGGGTCGTGCTGGGGTAGTGTTTTAGGATTTAGGTTAGGGCAGTGGTGTTTGGGTAGTGTAGGGGTCGTGCTGGGGGTAGTGTTTTAGGGTTTAGGGTAGTGCAGTGGTGTTTGTGTAGTGTAGGGGGTCGTGCTGGGGGTAGTGTTTTAGGGTTTAGGGTAGTGCAGTGGTGCTTGTGTAGTGTAGGGGTCGTGCTGGGGGTAGTGTTTTAGGGTTTAGGGTAGTGCAGTGGTGTTTGTGTAGTGTAGGGGTCATGTTTTAGGGTAGTGCAGTGGTGTTTGGGTAGTGTAGGGGTCGTGCTGGGGGTAGTGTTTTAGGATTTAGGTTAGTGCAGTGGGGTTTGGGTAGTGTAGGGGAAGTGCTGGGGGTAGTGTTTTAGGGTTTAGGGTAGTGCAGTGGTGTTTGTGTAGTGTAGGGGGTCATGCTGGGGGTAGTGTTTTAGGGTTTAGGATAGTGCAGTGGTGCTTGTGTAGTGTAGGGGGTCGTGCTGGGGGTAGCGTTTTAGGGTTTAGGGTAGTGCAGTGGTGTTTTGTAGTGTAGGGGGTCATGTTTTAAGATGCAACGCTCCAATACCTGACCAGTCTGCACTACATAAAACTGCAAAAAAAAAAAAAAAAGTGTTTTGCACACTTTTGTCATTGGGCTATATGTGGGCTACATCTGGGTAATATTTGTGCTACATTTGGGCTCTTTTTTCTCTGGTGGCCATCTTGGAAGACTTCTTTGTTATGAAGTTTCCTAATTTCCTCATTTACTGCAGTCTCCTCAGTAGGAAATGCTTTCAGTTTTTACTTTGATTCTATCAAGAAGGCATTCAGATGTGTCTCACATTTGCCATAAATTCAGAATGTTAGCACTCTAGTTGCTCATTAGATCACTGTAGTAAAGCTACTGCTCACCAGGGAGTTAACTGGAAGTCTGCTGCTGGTATTGAAAGTGATTGTTTCAGTCTGCATGTCAGAATTTTCTAATGAAATAGAAGAGGATTTGAGATCTCACTTAAAACATGCCCTAATTTTTCTTTCTGCAGCACTAACCATAATTTCTATTTCAAAAAGAACCCCTCATTTTGTTCCTTTTTAAATTAAATGTTTTAAGTGTTACCGGTTTATTCCAATCAAGATGGCTTCAGGTGTGCCATACTTTTGTCATAAGTAAGGCTGTTAGCGCTCTAGTTGTTCTTTAGAACACTCTGGGAAGCTGCAGTAGAACACAAAGGCATCAACTTGCAGGCTGCTCCTGTTGAAATATAACAGGAAGATATTTGAGATCACACTTGAAACATGTCCTAATGTTTCTTTCTATAGCACTAACCATAATTTCTATGACAAAATGAACCCCATCATTTTGTTCCTTTTTAAATTAAATGTTTTAAGTGTTACCAGTTTATTCCAATCAAGATGGCTTCAGGTGTGCCGTACTTTTGTCATAAGTAAGGCTGTTAGCACTCTAGTTGTTCTTTAGAACACTCTGGGAAGCTGCAGTAGAACACAAAGGAATCAACTGACAGTCTCTGCCCTTGTTGGATGTACATGTTTTACTGAGAATGTCAGACTTCATTCTCACATGACTGAGAAAGATAATGTGAATTTACAGAAAATATGCTCTCATTTTAGCTTCTGGAGCACCTTCCAAAACTCTATGGGACAAGCATGTGAAAATAGTTTTCTCTCAAACATGATTCATGATATCCCAGCAGAAGGTTTTTCACAGGGTAAAATCACCTTAGAACACACCACAATTCCTGAAATTAGTATGGTACCATCAACAAATGAATTCTAATGTAACTAAAGTCTGTTATCACCCTTTATAGTTCTCCTTTTGGTAACCCTCAAAATCTTTGATTCACTACAATGCATTTCAATGGGGTACTATCATGTATATTGGTCCCAAGATGGCTGCCAGCAATTCCAGGATGAAGTGCTGACAGCCAATCAGATCTCACAATGATGTGTGGTTAGGCTCCGCCCAGATATATATGTGATTTTACTTTTGATTTTCTCAGGAACTACTGAACGGATTTACACCATTTAACCAAAAGGCGCGACTCTGAACCAAGGGCTACCTTTTTGCCAAATTTGGTGTAATTCCGTTCAGCAGTTCGGGCTGTAGCTGCGATTAAAGGTTCCTATGGAAAATTGCATGGGGAAAACACGTTTGAGACCCCCTTTTTTCTCGGCCCCCGCTTGCCGAATCACCCCGAAACTTTCAGGATAGGAGCAGACCGGAGCGCCCCACAAGTTTTGAAAATTTCGCGAAGATTCGTCAACCGGCGCCAAAGTTATTGGAAATAGAATGTTGTGAATTTCCTATGGAAAATAGGTCCTAACTATAACTATCTACTGGCGACCGCCAGTAGATAATATATATATATATATATATATATACACTGAAAAAACCATAGGTTTTAGGGACAGTTATAGTTGGACATTTCACTCGCATAAAACCCGTGAAATTCCCCTTATAGTTAGTTCGGGCGAACTATAACTCGCGCCCCGCAATGCACTGCTGATGACGTCACATATTACATCACTCATGACATGGTCAGTGACATCACTGATGACATCACTGATGACATCTCAAGTGTAATATGTGACGTCATCAGCAGTGCATTGCGGGGGCGCGAGTTATAGTTACCTGAACTAACTATAACGGGGAATTTCACGGGTTTTGTACGAGTGCAATGTCCAACTAACTATAACTGTCCCTAAAACCTTATGGTTTTTTCAGTGAATTTCTAAGGTTTTTTAAATGCTAATTTCTAACTATAACGTGCCTGAAACCTATGGTTTTTTCAGTGAATTTCAAAGGTTTTTTAAATGCTAGTTTCTAACTATAACGTGTCTGAAACCTATGGTTTTTTCAGTGAATTTCAAAGGTTTTTAAATGCTAATTCCTAACTATAACATGTCTGAAACCTACGGTTTTTTCAGTGAATTTCAAAGGTTTTGTAAATGACAATTTTTAAATGTATTAATTGTTATATTTATTTTTTCATACTGATTTACTACATTTTTAGAAACAATTTTTTTACATATTTTATTTTTAAATTACATTGTAATTACATTATACATTACAAAAAATACTTTCTCAGAATGAATTACTTTAGTTTAAATACTTTGCACATAGGCAATAGACTTTTAAGTACAGTAGTTACAGTTGTTGCAATGGGCAACACATTTTCAAACACAATGCAACATTCAGCTCAATGTGAATTTCTAGTTAAATGCAATTAGTTACTTTATGGATTACTTTTCTAACCACAGGACTGGATCCTAGATTCAGTCCTGGGACATCTCCTGTAAACAGTTGAGTAAAAGCGTTTTGGTTACAGTAGTGATTTTTAAGGAATATTATTGTATTTTAAAAGTTGACACTTAGAAACTTTTTCTCATAGAATCACCAATGTTATCCTATGGAAGGAAATTCACTTAGCAGGTAAAAACTGTTATCAGTTACTTTTTCTTACTCAGTGTTGGATCCTGGATCCAGCACTGGTGCATCTCTTATAAACAGTTGAAAGAATGCGTTTAAGTCATACAGGCGATTTTTAAGGAATATTTGTAGTTTGTGAAAATCGACACTTTGAAACTTTTCTGCTGAAAACCAGACAATGGATTCCTATGGAAGGAAATACAAGTTACTGGTAAGTACGGTTAGAATTACTTTTCAGGGTCAGTGCTGGGCTAAAAGATGCAGCACTGGGTTCTCTCCTGATAACAGGTGAGTAAATTGGAATTCGTACTTTGGTTGATTTTAGAGGAATATTATAAAGTTCCAAAACTCCACACTTAGAAGAATTTCCAAGTGAAACCAGTCAATGTTAGCCTCTGCAAGGAAATTCAAGTTACTGGTAAGTACGGTTAAAATTACTTTTGAGGATCAGTACTGGGCTGAAAGATGCAGCACTGAGGTCTCTCCTGATAACAGGTGAGTAAATCGGAATTCGTATTTCGGCTGATTTTAGAGGAATATTTTAAAGTTCCAAAACTCCACACTTAGAAGAATATCCAAGTGAAACCAGTCAATGTTAGCCTATGAAGGAAATTCAAGTTACTGGTAAGTACGGTTAAAATTACTTTTGAGGATCAGTACTGGGCTGAAAGATGCAGCACTGAGGTCTCTCCTGATAACAGGTGAGTAAATCGGAATTCGTATTTCGGCTGATTTTAGAGGAATATTTTAAAGTTCCAAAACTCCACACTTAGAAGAATTTCCAAGTGAAACCAGTCAATGTTAGCCTATGGAAGGAAATTCAAGTTACTGGTAAGTACGGTTAAAATTACTTTTCAGGACCAGTACTGGGCTGAAAGATACAGCACTGAGGTCTCTCCTGATAACAGGTGAGTAAATCGGAATTCGTATTTCGGCTGATTTTAAGAGGAATATTTGTATGTTTCAAAATCAACACAGAAACTTTTCAGCAAAAAGCAGGCAATGATATCCTATGGAAGGAAATTCAAGTTACTGGTAAGTACGGTTAAAATTACTTTTCAGGATTAGTACTGGGCTGAAAGATGCAGCACTGAGGTCTCTCCTGATAACAGGTGAGTAAATCAGAATTCGTAGTTCGGCAGATTTTAGAGGAATATTTGCACAATGGTGAAGGGAGGGGGCGGGGCCTGAGCGCGTTTTAAGTTGGGGGATTAAGTCCCCTTGAATCCTGAGGGTCCCTGGGGTGCAACTAGCCCACCAGCTACCTCCATTAAGCGCCACAGAGCTGCGTTGCAGAGAGGTGTAAAAGGGGCGTGGCCTCTGTACACCTCTCTGCAAGGCAGCCCCTGGCGCATACTGGAGGTTCCTGGTGGGCTAGTTGGCCCCAGGGACCCCTAGTATTCAAGGGAATTACTTCCCTTCTTAAAACGCGCCAGGGGGCGCGTTGCAGAGTACTGCAGGGAGGGGGGCGGGGCCTCCGGCACAATGCCGTTTTTTTTTTTGTTTTTTTTTTATGGGAGGGGGGCCAAAACAAAAACGGGAAGAGGGCCGCGTGGCCCCCCTTCCCTGGGCCTCTATTGGCCCCGGGGACCCCATCCCCCAGGGCATGCCCTCTTTTTTAAATAAAAAATATGGGGGGGCTGCGTGGCCCCCTCCTCAGGCCATTTAAGGCCCCGGGGACCCCATCCCCGGGGCCGGCCTTGCCCTTATTTTTTTTATTTTTTTATTTGGGGAGGGGGCTGCGTGGCCCCTCCCGGGCCACTTATGGCCCCGGGGACCCCATCCCCGGGCCCTGGCCTCTGGTTGGGGACTGTGGGGGGTCCCCAAACCCCCACAGTCCCGCCGGCTCCCCGTGTCCTACGGGAGCCGGCATTCCTTTTCCACATGGGGAGCAGCTAACATGCTGCTCCCCGTGTGGAAAGCAATTAGTTTGCATTTTGAAAGAGAGAGCAGGTTTCCTGCTCTCTTTCAAAATGCAAACTAGCTTGCTATGACAGGACGGGAGCCGCGAGGCTCCCGTCCTGTCATAGCAAACTACAGTGTCCCGGGGGTAGGCACCCCGGGACACTGCAGGAGCCGGCCCTGGGGGTGGCGGTCCCCAGGGCCATCAAGGGCTCCAGGAGGGGGCCGCGCGGCCCCCTCCCTACATTTTGAAAGCCCCGGGAGGTGGTGGTCCTCGGGGCTTGGGGGTCCAAAACGGACCCCCATTTTCAATGTTCTTAGTGCCCCGGGAGGTGGTGGTCCCCGGGCGGGTGGGGGTCTGGAGCCCCCCACACAGGTTTTAAAAATAAATTAAAAAAGCCCCGGGGAGGTGGCGGTCCCGGGGGATGCGGGAGGGCTCAGAGCCCTCCCGCACCATTAATGATAAAGCCCCGGGGGTGGCGGTCCCTGGGGCTTGGGGGCCCTTGGAGGCCCCCATGCATAAAATAAACCCCCCCAGCATGGACTTGGCCCACCCGGGGCAAATTAACATGGAAGCGCGGAGACCGCGCTTCGATTTTTTTTTTCGGCAGGATCCGCGCTCCTGAGCGCATCCTGCCAATTTGTTTTTTTTTTTAAATGCTTTTTTTGCCCAGGGGTCCTTGTGGGACCCCCTGAGCAGGCCTAGGGGTTAGGGTGTTTCTACCCTGCCCCCTTTGTGCGTTTTGCGTACTTGTTTCTTTTTTTCTCGGCGGATCCGCGCACCCTAAGCGCATCCCGCCAATTTTTTTAAAAATGCTTTTTCTGCCCAGGGGGTCCTTGTGGGACCCCTGAGCAGACCTAGGGGGTCAGGGTGTTTCTACCCTGCTCCCTTTTGCGCTTGCGCACTTGTTTCTGTCCCTCGGTTCTACTGAGGGATAAAATGGCTGCCAACACTTCCTGATTTGGAGTGTTGACAGCCAATTAGCATGCAGCTCGTGATCGGGAGGGTACGCGGATCCGACTGCGCCCATAGATATATATGTGATTTTAATTGTGAATTTCTCAGGAACTACTGAACGGATTTACACCATTTTAGCAAAAGGCACCAGTCTGAACCAAGGGCTACCTCTTTGCCAAATTTGGGGTAATTCCGTTCAGCAGTTCGGGCTGTAGCTGCGACTAAAGGTTCCTATGGAAAAATGAATGGGGAAAACGCGTTTTGGGACCCCCTTTTTCTCAGCCCCCACTTGACGTATCACCCCGAGACTTTCAGGGTAGGAGCGGACCGGAGCGCCCCAACAAGTTGGAAGCTTTGCGAAGATTCGTCAACCGGCGCCAACGTTATTGCAAATAGAATGTCGCGGATTTCCAATGGATAATAGGTCCTAACTATAACTATCTACTGGCGACCGCCAGTAGATATATATATATATATATATATATATATATATATATATATATATATATATATATATATATATATATATATATATATATATATATATATTGTAGGGAGATGTCCCTTCTTGCATGGTCACCCCCACTTTTTAATAGACTTTATTGCTGGTTTTTGGACTCTGCACACTGGGACACTGCTGCCTAGTGACCAGAGTAGATGCTCTGATCCTGAAAAGCATGTTGAAAATGGTATACACCTAATGGACATATTTACTTACCTATAAGTCCCTATTATATGCTACAAAGTGTACCAGGGGCCTGCACCTCAAATGCCAGTAGTGGACTGCAGCACACATTGTGCCACAAAGTGAGTGACATTCCAAAACAGAACCGCAGTCCTGCCACCAGTAATCTGGCTGTGCAGGCTTAAACTGCAAATTTGACCTGTCAAAATAACCCCTTTTGACAGGGCTAAACCTTCCTAAGTATGGCATGTAAAAGTTGTAAAACATGCTCTTACAGTGACAAGGCCTCAAAAGCTTTTTTCATTGTTGCAGGGTTAGCTGTTCCATAGGAAAACATTGGGAGTTATTAAAAATATATAATGTTAGCTTCAACTAGCAACCAGCTAAAAAGTTAAATCCTGGGGCCGTATTATACATTCGGCGGATTTACCTTGTTTGTACGGGTGCACCTTTTAAAATGTGCGCCATTGCTATCGGTATCACAGAAGGGGGCGCACAAGCATCTGCGGCCCCTTCTGTAATACCAAAGTGCCGCAGGGTGCGCAAAGCAAATACAGCCCCAGGACTTTTAAAAATATTTGTTACAAATCCTATTTGTTGGTTACGTCAGATTTGTACAAAATATTATGCAAAAGGTACTTTTAAAAAGAAGTCACATTGTGCCTAACTAAAGCATCTGAAGCCCATTTGCATGAGCTTCCAACTCTCACACAGGAGCTGAATAGCTCCTTGATGAGGAGTGATCTGGCTCACAGAGCTGAAACAAAGGCCTTGGCTATGGGCAGATGCCCTGTTCCTCAGACAGGATGGCCATCTGGGCAGGACATAAGAACGTAATTATTTTCAAAGACCCTACACTGTTAGACAGATGTCGCTGGCACCTGGGCCTGCACCCTCTTATGTCCTTCTTGCCAGCCAGGAACCATTCCCAGTGAGAGAGGAGCTGCCCCCAGATCCCGTTTTGAGTGACCGCAGAGGAGGGGTTGCTCATTTCCCTTGCCATACCTCTGGGGTGGACACAACAGCTCTGCACAAGAAAAAATAGGTTCTGCCATCTTGATGTTACATAGGAGTTACTGCAATAGTGAGTAGGGTTACCCCCTGGCTCTTTATCCCTATTGGTTAGGGAGAGGCCAGGAGTCATCCCCACCTACAGGCTAGTACTTGGCATAAATGAGGCATTCCTGGCACCCTCTTCAGAACTTTACTGGACCTGAAGAAGACAGAAGAAGGACTGCAACTGCTGTTGTGACCAACGAGGAGAACCCTGAAAGGCTGGACTATCTCCCATTTGCACCCAAGACTAAGAAGTGGACTTCAAGGATCAGTTGATCGACCTCCTGTTAAGCTACAGACACACAAACCTGCAGGAAGCCTGCTTTCTGGGAAGAGCCCAGCTGACCAGTTTCAACTGGACTCTTCTGATGGCTTCTGCTGGAGTGAGTCCAGACCCCCTAGTGGTGTTCCTGGCATCCTGGAACCCTTGGCTGGTGTAAGAATGTACTTCTCCAGCCTAAACCTAGAACCTTGGGACTTAGAAACGTTTTTGCCTGGAGAACAGTTGAGGGACCTGGTCCAACCTGCCAGCCTATCCACCAAGGGTACATCATCAGTGGGTTTGACTTTGCTACATCTCCTGCTATGTTCTTCTTCACAGCAGCAAACCCATTTCAGTGAGGCTGATGCCGACTGGCATCTGACGACAATGAACCCCACTTCGGATACAGCCTACAGCCTTGTCCCGCTGAGGAAATCCAACTTAAGATAGAGTCTAAGTCTGAAGATAGAGATCATCAAGGGATCCGAAGCCGAACAGCCTCTGATCGAAGTTGACTTCCTGGGCATGAACTCTGAGCTTTCCCCCGCTCAGATCTTTTAACGCCTTCATCGGCAGCTTCACCGAGACCACTTTCTTCATCAACCTATCATCAATGAGCCCGTCTTTAGATCCAGCCTGCAGCCTTGCCACGCTGAGCACTCTACTTTCTTGAAAATATTCTAAGTGTGCAGGTAACTTTTTGACTGGGACCAATCTGACTTGTGTATCTGAACCACGCTCAGTCACAGTTGGCCTTTAACCTTACGTTTGTTCCGATATAGTGTGACCACTTGTCCGCTATTGGCCCTTTGCATTTTTTAGCTCTATTTTTGTTAAAAACCTTAGAAAATTCATATCTCTGGTTTCCCTTATATGAATTTTGTCATTTTGGTGTCATTTTGTTCATTAAAATAATCTTTGTTCATAAAATGGAGTGGGATTTTTATTGTGTCGTGCTTTTGTCACACAAACATGTGGTCACAACTGGGTAGTTCTTGTTAGATCTCCATTTCCATAGGAAGAGCATTTTATGGTTTGCTAATAACTTAGGCACGATTTGATGAACATTCACAAAACTTTACAAAAAAAAAGGTTGTCCACTTCAGCTACTTCATGGAATATTTCGGGGTGACCTGTCAAGTGGGGGCCGAGGGAAAAGGAGGGTCCAAAAACCAAATTTCCCCATGCATTTTCTATAGACTTCTTTAGGCAGCGCTACCACAAAAACTGATGAACGGAATTACAACAAATTTAGAAAGAAGCTAGATCCTGGGTAAAAAGCGTTATTTTTGTGATTTGGTGTAAATCCGTTCAGCAATTTTACAGATATTAAAGATAAAAAAAAATTGTATATCTGGACAGTTGGGTTCAAGGGGCTCTTCTGAGAGTCCTTCAAACCCACTTTTAAAACATATAGTCCTCTGATTTGCCCCGGGGGCTTTTTTTCCCTTGGGCCAATTTGCTCTTACAGGAGACACGCTCCAGTGGGAGTGAGCGATCTGATTGGTTGCTTGCAACATGGAGAAAAATGTTTCAGGTGGCCATTAGAGGACTCAGGGACTTAGTCCCCTGTTCTGAGATTTAAAAAAATTAAAAATAACAAAAGGGGCAGAGTAGGGATACCCTGTCACCCCTAGCCCTTGAGGGCTGGGCCAGTGCCCAGGTTTATTTATATTTAAAAGTTGGAGGGGGGCAGTGGGGCCCCCTCCCTGAGCCAGTCCTTGACCCGGGGTCCCCATCTCCTAGGGCTAAATTCACAAATAAATGGAAGGGAGCATGAACCCCCTCCCGAGCCTCTATTAGGCCCCAGGGCCCCATCCCCTGGGGCCAACAACTTGTTAAGAGGGAGAGGGCATGCAGCCCTAATCCCAATGCCACCAATGGGCTCCGGGGACACCACCCCTTGGGGTCGATGCCCTTTAGAAGGGGGGCACACAGCCCCCTTCCCAAGCCTCTTTTGGGCCCTGCGGACCCCATGCTCCCTTACCTGTGCTGATATTGGCCAGAGGACCATCCCATGAACACAATAATGTACAGTGTCCTGGGGAACCTACCCCCAAAAACCCTGTGGTTCCCTGCCTGGGAGAGTGCAGACATACCCTGCCCGCACTCTCCCGGGAAGGGAACTCCACTTTACTCCCGCCTGGCGAGAGCAGATAAAAATGCTGCTCCCGCCAGGCAGGAAACAAAGAAAAGGTGCCAGTTCCCACTAGTGCCCAGTATGGTGCTGGATGAGAACGCAGGAACCCTGAGGCCCCCCGTGGCCCCTAACGTATTATTTGGCAGGTGACCTACGTCCAACCACTTTCAAGCAGCCAACCCCATGCCACACATGGCCTCCTGCAGGCACAGCATGCGATTGGTCTCGCAGTTCTTGGGACCCCATCCCCAGGACTTATTTTATTAATCAAGGGAAGGGGGACATGAAGCCCTCCTCGCTGACCCTCCTTGGGCCCTGGGTACCCCATTCCCAGTGGCATATGCTATAAAGTAAGGGGAGGGGTATGCAGTCCCCCTACCCAAGCCTTTACGGCCTTCAAGATCCCATCCTCTGGTGCCAGAGGTGGGTACTCCAGTGCCCACCCAGGATACCCACAAACCACTCGTTAGGGGCTACAGGGAGCCCCAGAGCCCCCGCAGCCCCAGCCAGCTCCCCGCATGCTGCGGGAGCCGGCATTGCTCCTGTCAAGAGGGAGCAACTGCTTTAGCTTGCTCCCTCCTTGCGGGAGCGATCTGCGTTTCCCTGCCCACAAGAGCATGGACAGGGAAACAGAAGCCTGCCCCAACTGGTGGAAGCATTTTCAAATCTCCCGCTGGGTGGGAGCAGATTTTTCTTTGCCTCCCTGCGCTCTTGCAGGCAGGGAAACCACTGGGCCCCAGTGGTGGGCTCCCCGGGACACAGTGTGTGAGCCAATCCCAGGGGAATGGTTCCCTGGGGCCTCAACAGGCTTAAGGAGGAGGGCAGCACAGCTCCCCTTCCCTTTTATAAAACATTCAGTGTTGGGGAAGGGGGGCCCTCCCTAAAACAGTGTTTTATGCAGCCCCCCGGGCCCTGGGCCACCCCAGTGGGGGTTATAAACAGTGCAGAGTCTGATTTTGTTTAAAAAATAATAATTGCCACAGCAACATTTAGGGGGCCCACCACCAGGAACTCACCACCAGACCTAGGGGGTCAGGATATCCCTACCCTGCCCCCTTATGTTTTTTTAAAACTTTTTTTCTAGGGCTTGGGACTGAGTCCCGAGTCCTAAGATAGTTGCCGGCATCCTTGTTGATGTGGTGAAGGCCAAAGAGATCTCCCGATGATATCAGTTGTTTTTACGGATCCTCTGCGATATGATATAAACAAGGATTTTGAGCATTAACTGTTTAAAAACTACAGAACAAAGTTACACCAAATCACAAAAAGTGGTCCTTCTGGACCAAGTTCTAGCTTTCTGCCAAATTTGGTGTAAATCCGTTCTGCTGTTTGGGTCGTAGCTGTATAAAGTTCCTATGGAAAAATGCATTGGGAAAAAGCATTTTGGGACCCCCCTTTTTCTCTGCCCCCGCTTGATAGATCACCCCTAAACTTTCCCGGAAGGAACTGAATGCATTCTCTACAGAAACAAGATCCGTACTTCCTTTTTTTGCATAAATTCTGCAGCACTCTAAGCCTGAAAGGGTATTCCTTTCAATTATACTGGGTCCTCCCTTGTGCCTGGACAAAATTGTCTCTCTGACGAGCTCTAATGACAGCGAAACACATGTCAGCAACTGCTTTTATTAATTCCAGGTTGGATTAGATGGCATTTAATCAATCCAAAGCTGTAATAGTGTGCCTGGAGTGGTGAAAGGTTTTTGTCATTTCCCAGTCGATGTGGATGGCATTAGCTAATCCTATACTTAAAGACTTTGCTGTAAAAATGAAAAAAGACTTTTCTAGCTTATCCTAGATGGCACTGTGCTAATCCTATGTTTGAAAACTCTTTTAGAAAAACAGACATTTGAGGTGAGCAGTTTTAGAATATTGGTGGTGTCGTAGAGTGCTCCTTAGCGGAGCTGCACTCCACTTAAAATTTCGAACATTTGGGAACTACCCAGGAGTTCATACTTCCTTTACCCCCGCCCAAGCTCACTTTTTTTGGTCTTTTTCAGTGGGTAAACCCATCCCCTTTTTTAATAAAAAACCCCATACCTCCCTTTCCCTCTACCGGTCCCTGGAAACTAACAAACCCTTTCGCCCTCTATCTCTACCCACCCCTTAACTCTAAAATCACCCTTACCTCCATTTACCTCTACCCGCCCCTTAACCTTAAAATCACCCTGAATTCCCTTTACTTCTACCTGCCTCTTAACCCTGAACTCACCATTACCCCCTTTCACCCCTTTCACCTCTACCCATTCCTTAGCTCTAAAATCACCCTTACCTCAATTTACCTCTTCGTGTCCATTAATGCTAAAATCACCCTTACCTCCATTCACCTCTGCCCCAACCCTAAAATTACCCATACTTCCCTTTACCTTTTCCTACCACTTAACCCTAAAATTGCCCTTACCTCCATTTACCTCCACCCACCCCATAAACCTAAAATCACCCTTATCCCATTACCTCTCCCCACCCTTTAACCATAAAATCACACTTACCCTCTTTTACCTCCACCCACTCCATAACCCTTAAATTACCCTTACCCCCATTTACCTCTATCCACACCTTGACCTTTTATCTTTAAAATTATATTATAATAACGTTTTTATAAAAAATACCTACCTGCAGACTAAACTACTACATGGTAAAAGTAAAAACCCATTAGCATCATCTTCCTGTGTGGTAAAGAAGGGGTGTAAATGTCATGCAGGGTTAAAACCGCAGAGTAAAGGTTACATATGATTTAATTTATTTACGTTTTGGAGAAAGGGAATTCTATACCCTAGCTACTAGTACTGCAAATCTTTGGTCTCAGTTCATCCAGCAAAACACCCATCACATGCTAGAAAAGCAAATTATATGCCACAGATGGGAACGTATGTCAGTGATAGATATTGAATGCTAGGGGTGGTCACTAAACACCAGCAATTGCCATTTGATAAGTTAAATGGTCGCCAATACTAAGGATGCACATCATATGTTAGACACCGCTACCATATTTCTAGGAATTGGCACCTCCATGTGCCAATGATGAACATTAAATGCCTACAACAACAATCAGACATTGTAGATGTGAAAATTATGGCATTGATACCAACTACCATATGAAAAGGTTAGCCACCATTCTACACCAGAGATGGATATCAGATACCAGAGGTGGCTATTAGAAGTCCGTTATAGCCATCAAAAGTCACAGATGATCACCATTTGCTGGACAAGCCCATCTGATACTGTGGATGACATTAATATTCCAGTGATAGCTACCGTAGGCCAGGTATGCACTCAAATTGCCATGTATGGCCATCAGACGCCATTGAGAGTCGCCAGTTTTCTGTAAGTTGTCACAGGCACACATAGACACTCACACAAGGAGCAAACACACTAAGATAAGGATAAACATATGCTCATCAATAAGCATGTTCAGACACACACAAATTCATGCACACATCTACCTTCCTTTTTCCTACTGCTCACACAAACTCAGTTTATTAACTTACAAATACTTCTTTAATGGCAGTATTACCTATCTATATCTATCTCACTGCTGAATTATCCCATGATTAGCTCCATTGCCTCTTCCAATAATCACATATCACTGATTAATTGTTTCACATCACAACAGCCGCAGTTTAAGAGCTATACTAAGCGCAGTGTCAATCAAGTTACAGGTCACACCCTGCACCCCACTTGCAGGCCACATATAGGAATACACCAGAGCATGGCCAGGAGGTAAGCTACAGAAGACATTGCTAGGGGCTTGCTTGTACTTGAGGAAAGTTGCCAAAGTGAAATAGTTGTAGTACCATAGAGCCCTGCTTACCAGCAGTGAATCTTGGAACAGAGCATCAGACTGGCAAATTTGTATAGAATTGAGGGCCTATGTTCATTGGCAGTTTGCCAGCTGTGCAGAAGTGGTCCTTTCCTCTGCCTGACTGCCAGGTCCTTGGTTCAGTCAGTGAGTGGCGTGTCTCTCAGGTCATGTCATGGGCCTTGCTGCTGTCCATTACTCCAACTCGTGTTACTGGTTGCCTCTAAGTCTCACCTAGTCGCCTCCTTTGACACTGAGGGAAAAGGGTGAGGGTCAAGTAACGTATTCCCGTCTTCGCAATGCATTCAAGCTCCCGGGCAAGTTTACTCAACCTCATGGATCCTCTACTCCCAGGACAAATGCAATATTCATGTATCATGGAGTGGCAGGAGAACAATGAATCCCAAATTGTGAGTTGTCAGTGTGTCAATAGCTCAACTGATTAGCAGGGCATAATGGAAGCTGTTGTTTTGCTTCTGGCTCTTCAAATTCGATTCTTCTTGGGGGGATGCCATAATGTAAGAGACACCAATGCTGGCAAGGCTGACTTAGTCATTCATTCCCCCCTAAATAGCAATAAAATGAGTATTAAGTACTTGTGTAATACAGGAATATGTTTAAGCCGCAAAAGAAAATTTTGTTTCTGTTGGAGCTGTAATTATGACGAGATTTATTTTGAAACAATACAAATATTATTCTCAATACTCCCTGCACACTGCAGGAGCCTTGTGTTTACAACTTTGTGTATTTTTTAAAATATTGTATCAGGAAAAGGATAAGAGGTACCCAGTGTTCCCAACTGTGCAGTTACATTTACACAAGTGACATATTGATATATCAGTTCACTCTCTGTTTCAAGACATTGGTATAGGTAGCTCAATCAGCATCATTAGGCCACTCTGGCCTTCATTTTGAGTTGACTGTAGTAATCAATAGGTCTGGTTATGAAAGTTACTTGGGTCGTTGGTATTACACATAACTCAGAAACACAGCGGATCAAAGCAGTTTTCCCAGGTGCTTCTGCTGCACAAAGCAGCCAAAATCTGTGATGAAAATCCATCCAGGAAAGGGGAGTACCACGGGGAGTTAGGATACATTAATTCTGATTCCTCTGATTATTCCTAAATGGCCCCTCTGTTTCCACCTCTTAAAGATTTAGTAATTCTGGCCTTCGGAGGTACTCTTCTGGCAAGTAACAGTACCTCCAGGTACCACAATTACCAGATCCATTAATAGGCCCCTCGTCAGAGGGGCACAAGAGGACTCTTTTGCTCTGATGTACAGATAAACTAAATAATGAATGGGTCACTCCTTTGATGAAGAAAACACGAAGCAATCATCTATAAGAGACAGGCGTCACAAATTACATTTGGTGTGGTGGTGCTACAGTGGACTACTGGGGTAGGTGCCCTATCTTATGGAGGTAGACTTCAATCAATCACGATTGCATATTTGGTTGTGTGTGTGAAGTTTTTATGATGAGAGCATATACTTGTTAAGATACAAATTTTTGGCTTGTCCATAATTCTCAGAACTTGCTGAATTTTCTCACAAGACCTGACCTTTCCCATCACCCATTTGCACAGGAAGTAACATCACTGAATCTCTCATGATCCATCTGCACAGGAAGTGACATCTCTGGTTTCTTGCCAAAACCGTCTCTAAAAGAAGACGCCAAGCAAGAGGAACATGTCCTATTTCGCATATGCACAAGAAGTGACTTCACTGGGTTTCCCATCATCCATCTGCACAGGAAGTAACATAACTGGATTTCCAATCATCCATTTGCACAGGAAGTGACATCTCTGGTTTCCTATCAAAACCATCTTTGAAAGAAAAAGCCAAGCAACAGGGCTTAATTTCCCATCACCCATCTGCAAAGGAAGTGACCACTGGATTTCCCATCATCAGGCTGTACAGGAAGTGACATCACTGATTTCCCACCCACAGAACCCTGCTCCCCCCACCACCAGGTCCTACTTAATGGAGACTGCAGCACGAAGGCACAGTGGACGGGCACACCAGTCACGCCACTGGCATGCTGAAGGTGCGCCGAAGTCAAGCCTGTTGGCACCTGCCTGCATCTAGGCCTCTCCCAGCATCCAAGAAAGTTGGTTCTTCTCCTACCCACCTCTATCCGGCAGTGCTCCTCCGTACTCTCAATCTCGGCTGCCGCTAGCTGCATCTGCTGCCACACCGCACCACACAACACAAAAGGAGCGTTCACCTGAGCCTCTTGCAAGTTCTCATGCACTCTCCCACACCCTATACCCACCACTCCCACAACAACAGCATTCAGGACCCCAGTTGCTCACACTCACACAAACCACCTACCTGCTCACACAGACCAAACACCAGCCACTCAACACACCACACTCGCATGCATACTCCTTGACATCTGCTCTCTCACCAAAAGACTGCCAGCTTCGTACAGCACCCTTGCTTGCAGACTTCAGAAAGAGACTCAAGATCTGGCTCTTCGATGGAGACACAGCACCCAGATACCCCTAGGGGTGACTGTGCTGCGCTATACAAATGCAGTTTGATTGATTGATTGAAACATGCTACTGAGATATGGGACCCATTGCAAAATTGGCTCTTCCTCATGGAAACATAGCTAAACCAAACCTTTGCACTGGACTTTGCTACAGCCATCCTGCCGACTACAAGATCGTCAGGCAACTCCGTCAGCATGAGCCCGGAGGTGGAGTCACCATCATATTCAAAGATGCAATCAACTGCACCACCTACACGGACACCCCCAGCAGCTACATGGACCACCTCACATTCAAAATACACATCACAGCCAACTTCTCTCTGGGTTTAACCCTCATAACTTGACCAACAGGACTCTGCACCAATTTCGTCAACAACATGACGGACTTCATCACACATCTCATCAATGCCAGCACTTTCATTAGTCTCAAAGACCATTCTTTTAGTAATTGCTATGCACCTACTGAAATTCAGGTGTATCTTCTGTTTTCCAGTTTCAGAATTCAAGCAAGGTAAAGATGTCTGAAGACTGCTGCGGCCACTCATGTCCATGCTGCTAGCAGCAAAACTATGGGGCCTCAATACCACTCATAACATAGTAGTGCAACGATTTTAGTATTAAGTCACAAAGGGGTAGATTTGCTAAATTTTCACGAAATGCAGCACAGCACCCACATTTACTGTGCTGAATTGGGGAGAGGGAGGAACACAGAGCAGAACCATGGCTACTAAGATTGTCTTGCTGCTGTAATTCCCTATGCTGGTGCCTTAATTACACTGTCTTCTGTGATACAAACTCACACCATGGTACAGAATTGAGTGTGTGCTGTCTAGGATAGGATGTGTACTGGAATCATTCCATTCCCATATAAATTCCTCTGCCTAGACACATTTCAAAGGGTCATCATGAATTGGATGTGTGCTTTGCACTTCAGCATACAAGCAATGCATGGGGTTTGGGAGAAATAAAAACATTTCCCCTTGGTATTTCCTGCTTAAAGGAAGTGCTAGTTTTTGATGCAAAGCCCTGTCTGGCTATCTTGGTTAATCAATCTTTGTGTCAAAACCAGTGAGTATTTATGTTGATCCACCCAAGTAATACCCCTTTTTAATGAAATATTTTTTATTGATTTTTCTTCATTAATACATTGAAAAGCTCATCAATTTATGCACATTCTGCATCATTGAACACGGCTTTCCAAGGGTTATATTTGTATAAAAACAACCCAACAGTGCCATGTCAACGGGAAACCCCTTTCAACATTTTGCATGTTTCCATTATTCTCAGCTGTCACATGAGGGTCCTAGAATAAATCCTGATAATCCATCCAGTTTCCTATGTCTTAATTTGTTTATATGGGCAACCTCTGGCTTTGTGCATAGGATGCAATGATCCATCTCCTTCATGCATTCTTCAGGGCTAGGTGGGTTGCTTTCCCCCTCACTGCTTGGCAGTGTCTCTTTTTGCCAAAAACGAATCCAAAATTATTCAAAGATATTTTATATCTGTTAGTGTCAAACTCCATTGTTATATGTAGTAATGCCAATTTGGGACTGTCAACAATAATCCAGCTTGTAATCATTTTTAATATGCTATGGATTTTACCCCAGAAGTGGATGATTCGCAGGTACTCCCTGATCATATGAATAAGATCCACTTTGTGCCACAACATAACCAAGCAGATGAAGAGAATTTTCCAAATGTCCATAATCTGTAATGAGTAAAGTATGTACGGTAAAGGTATCAAAGCTGAATGAAAGCCACAAAAACCTCCCTCTGCACCATTCCTGCCACTCCAAATCCTCAAGAGCTCCCACACATCGCTCCCATTCCTCCATAAACTTCAAAAGATAGCAAGTGTATGTGTCACAAAGGACCATACAGGGTAGACATGTTTAAGTTTTCCCATATCTCCCATTAGCAGTTTCCTCTCTACTAAGCTGAGCTCAGGCAAGTCTACAAGATCTCTAACAGAGGGGATAACGGCATGTTGCGGCTACAGATATCTGAAAAAACGGCTTCTATGCATGTCTTATCTCCCATGAAGGTCTTCAAATGAGCACAAATTAGAGCTAACCATAAGGTCCCCAAATATTGACACTCCAATAAATTCCCAGCCTTTGAAGCACTGTAATACATGTAATGACCAAGTCATGTTTCCAACCACAATCTGGTTACCAGTGTTAATCTACGATGCCTACCTAAGTTCCTCAAGGTGCCATGCCACAAATTGAGCAATGTAGCAGCCGCAGAGGGCTGGAGATGGTTCATTTTCCCACTATAGAAACAATGGAGCGGGCATCTCTCTATCATTCCACACTTTTTCATCACATAGCCAGATTACTGAGTGCATCAGTGTTAAAGCACAAAATAACACCGAGAAGGATATGTGCATTATATGGGGTGGGGATTTCAACTCCGCTCTATGTTCTCTTGCTAAGAGGGGTATCTGTGGCTTAGCCTATGACAAGGGCGCCGACTCATCTCACTTCTCACATTCAACTCTTGGGGACCATTTAAATGCAATTATGTTCCAATTTGACATTGGTTTTGCAAATGAACTGTGCCATCCCACAGCCGCATTCTGGCCTACCTTTAATGGCAGAGGATCTGGCTCCATCATAGATTTTATATTAATTTCAAATTGACACTCAAGTAGATTGTCTAATTTCGTAACACATACCATTGCGATGAGTGATCATTTTCCTCTAAGTATCTCTCTTGAACTCACTAATAATGTTCTAAATAAAAAGGGTATCTAAGAGCTCCATGTGCAAAACATTGCTCTAAGCAGAAATAATGGTTACTCACTGTGTTGGTCAAAAGTGGAGCCAACTAAATTTATTAATTCACTTTTAACTAGTCTGTCTTGATGAGCTGGCTCCTCATGCGAAGGTTTTGAATTCTTTCGGCTCAATCTCTTCTGAGATCAAGAGGAGCTTGTTCGTGGAAACGAATAAGTGTAATACTAAGAAGCAGGGATGGTTCGATTTAAAATGCACCCAATCCCACAAAGCATTGAAAAGGGTACTGCATAAACCCGTGAGAGATCAGGTGGAAATTAATTTGGCTAGAAACGCATACAGAAGTGCGCTAAAAGAATGAAAGGACGCCTTGAGTGCGGAATCCTGGCGGGCCCTACACGAAGCTTCTCTGCTAAGAGATAATACAAGCTTCTGGAAGGCTGTTAACGCGCCTTTCTTAGTTCATAGAGACTCACCATCAATAGAGATAACCATCAGTGAGGCCCAGTGGGTGGAACATTTTACCACACTATATAACGATGAAGAACATGCAATTTCACATGCTGTATCGAGCCCCCTCCCAGTCTCAGAACCTCCAAGTTTCTTCCCACTTGATATCCATTTCAATTCAGATGAAGTGAATCTCGCCATAAACGCTAGTGTGGGAGGCAAGGCCCCCGGGCCGGATGGTGTGCCCGTCGACGTGTATAAATCTATTATTTCCCTTTGGGGTCCATTATTAAATCTGGTCCTGAGAGCATGTTGTCACCAAGGCTTCATTCCGTCTTGGTCTGAATCCGTTCTGGTTCCAATTTTTAAAAAGGGTGACCGAAATATACCTACATGCTACCGACCAATTTCCTTATTAGATACTTTTCTTAAAGTGACGGGCCATATTCTATTAAATAGACTGTAGTCATGGGCAGAAGATGCTGGGGTCATTACAGAGATTCAATATGGCTTCCGCCAGGGCTTAGGTACTATAGAACAGGGATTAAACCTAAACCTATTGTTAAACAAATATACCCGAGCCAAGCAGGGAAAGCTATTCATGGCATTCGTGGACCTCAGCTCTGCGTTTGATTGTGTCAGACACGACAAACTGTGGACTATACTAGAGGAAATGGGAGTAGAAGTAACACTCATTAATTTTATGAGGCAGTTGTATCATGGGGCTTGTGCCAGGGTCCGCTATGGTACTATGGGTGAATGCACTGCTAAATTCCCAAAAAGAAAGAGGGTGAGACAAGGCTGTGTTCTTGCCCCCTTTCTTTTTACTTTATACATTACTGGCCTGGGCAAATTTTTAATCAGTCAATGCCAGGATCTCCCAATTATAGATAAACATCCTATACCAGCGTTGCTGTACGCAGACGACGCAGTCTTAATGTCGCGTACTCAATTAGGGCTCCAAAGAGTAGTGACCAGTTTTGCTACATATATGCAAAACTTGGGCCTGCAAGTGAACATCTCAAAAACGTTCATAATGAAATGTGGTTCAAACAGTACCAGATGTTGTGACATCATCATTAACAACACCAAGGTTGAGTGCACAAACAGATTTTCATACCTTGGTATTTATTTTGATTACAGAGGGACTTGGACACACGCAGTCTCAGTCAGGAAAATGTTATTTTCTAAAGCCACCGCCGCCCTCGCCCATTTTGCTCGCGAACTGGGTAGAAGGCCGGTTGTGGAACTATTACAAATCTACAAGGCTAAGTGTGTTACAACTGCCATGTATGGCGTGGGCATTTGGGGATATGTTGACTCTCAGCCCCTGCAATTGGTGGGGAACGCCTTTGCTAGATATTTACTGGCAGTTCCCAACAGCACGGCTACCTATATCTGCCATGCAGAGCTTGGGATTTCGCATATCTCTTATCTAATTAAAATCGAGCCAATTTTACTATGGTACAAAAACTGGGCCACAAAGCATACCAGTCTCAATCGGGATGTTATAACTGACTGTCTAAAGCTTGACAGAGGGCTATGTATCCCCTGGTTAAATTACATCAAAAGCTTTATGACAGACATTGGTCACCCAGAATACTTCACCAACCCGGATAGTATTACATCAATCCCGAGAAAAACATTGAAGTCTGAATGCTTAATGCATCTGGAGTCAATTAGACTCTCAAACGAAATTGTTAAGCCCACTGTTTTGGAAAATCAATTGTTAATGTCATGTTTTGGAATCCAACCATATCTCATGTTTGTAACCGGGGACTATGACAGGATGCTGTTAACTCGTTTCTGTCTGGGAACTTTCCACAGACTGACTAGCTTTCCTGTCATGAAAGACTGGTCTAACTCCCTAGGACCATGCCCATGTGATGATCTATCCCATCAGTCGACATTGCACACTTTTCTATTCTGTAAATTTTATTCAGTCCCCAGAACAAGATGGATCGTTCCCATTTAAAAGACCCTGGGCCTGAGACAATGTCGCCCAGCTTTTTTAACGTTGCAATGTTTAAACTACGAAATGTTTACTAGCTCCCTAGTAATTTATTTGAAATGTGTAGTCCAATTTAGAAAAACACTAAGGGATATGAACACGGCTTTTTAACTTATGATTTTTAATGTTACAAGCCTTACATAATGAAATGTTCAAGAGCACTATCGTAACAAGTTTGTGATATGTATTACGACAAGACATATTGCTGGATATGAACCTGGTTTTTAATTGATGATTTTATATTCTTTTTAATCATGTAATACCAATGTGATTTTTCCACACTTGACAATATTGTGCTTTTATGATTTATGTTTTAAATCGAATAAAGCTTATTTTGAATTTGAATTTGAGTGCATCATTCAGCCATGCATTAATTACACTTAGATGGGATGCTCAATGATATGCTTTTAGATCAGCAGCCCTTATTCCACCATCATAAGGAGATTTATGGCACTTAGCCATGGAATTGCAAGGGCGTTTATTCTCCCAAAAAAAGCCTCTCACCATGGCAGCCATGTGAGAAATATAGTATGTGAGGCTAGTATATGGGTAGTTTTGTATCCAGTACAAGATATGTGGCAGGGACACCATTTTAAAAACGGATGCCCTTCCCATTAAACACAGAGGTGGGGGAAGCAATAATTAAAATCTGCCCACAGCTTGTCCAGCTAGGGAACCAGATTATGCTGCCATACTGTATTCATAACGCTAGTGGTCTCCTGAAACAGCATGAAATATACATATATTTTTTGATGGGCTTAAGAACTGCCCCCCTCTTGCTCTTAAGTAAGAGTTCGTTGAAGTTAAAAGTGAAAATTTTAGTAGGTCCCGGAGGACCAGATTATACATCTGTCCTCCTGATATAGTGAGAGTGTGTTTAGTATACAGTAACATTATATGATGCACAATATTAGAAAACCTAGTCAGGACTCGAAAACCTCCCAACACCAACATTACACTTCCAAAACTTGAAACATCTGTCTGTCATCTGTATCTTGCCATAAGGGCCTAACAACTGCAAATCATTCCCTAAAGAACAGTGGGCCTCATTTACAAGGCCCCTGCACAGCCGGAACTCACTGTTAATGACGCTCTGGCAGCGCATATTGCAGTGCCATATTTACAAAACCACGTAAAGCCACCCTGCATGGCTTTTCATGGCCTTGTAGATATGGTTCGAGGTAATGCATCGCAAGTTGCTGCATTGCCTCACACTGCGTTGGGGAGGCGTGCCATGGGAGTTATTGTGGGTGTTCCCACTTAACACCCATGGCATTTGATGCATTCACAGATTTCCAACGTTCTGTAAACCTGGGAATGCATCAAACGCCTACGCCTCCCCAGCGGAGGCATAGGGGAGGCACAATGAGGAGAAATAACTTTATTTTTCCTCGTTTTTGACTCTTTGTATTTGTGCGGCATTCGGCAGCACACATAGAAGGAGGAAAACACTTCCCTTGATTTTGTGCAGAAAGGGACCCCTTCCTACACAAAAACAATCATTTTCACAACACAGACACCCTTGCACCATGATTGCAAGGATGCTTGCATTGGCGCATTGCAGCCAAATGAGAGCCAGCGCTGGGAAAGAGAACAGGAATGTGCAGTTTCTGAGAGATACAGTACATTCCTGCGCTTTTCTTTTGCCGTAGGGCAGAGCAGCAGGAAGGCTTGTGGTACTGCCCTAAGGCAAAATATTGTAAATGAAGCCCACTGTTCTTATGTGAGGGCAATCATCCCAATGAAAATTTAACAAAAGAACAAAAGGAGGGATGTGAGAAGAAAAAACAAAGCTAGATATCAACTTTAAACCTGAGGCTTGCACTGATTCTAGAATGAAGACCATCCACATTCACACCCACTTAGAGAGCCCCCTGGTGTATTTTTGTTCCATCCCGACGGGGAGACCCGTAGGCACACATTGTAGAAAACAATATCTAGCATGCAAAAGGCCATTCTAGTCACTTCAGATGAAGGTGAGAACTTTGTCAACACATCCACTTCAGCCCTCATTTTTGGAGTCAGATTGATCCATCTCCCCAGGTAAGACATGCCCAGAGGCTGCCTGTGTTTTTACGTGCCATTTCCTCACCATCCGACTCTCAACTTTTTTGAGTAGCATCCTGTTCTGAATCTGACAAACACCAACCCACAGACTGCCCATATCTCGAAAATCCTTCTGTGGCTTGTTCGTTTATGCCAGTGTGCTGGTAGTTTTGTCACCATCTTTAGGGCCTTTGCTCCTTGGGGGCCACAGGTTGTTGGGGGAAAATACCAACCCTTGCTGATATTGAGGTCCAGCATTGATTTCAGGACACTTTTCCTGTATCAAATTCCTGCCTGCTCCAGAGTATCAAAGAATTTTTTTTTATTTTGGAAGGTAACTTTTATTCTACCAGAGCAGATACCAGCATGTATTTAAAGTGGAACCACATATGGGTGGCATGGATAGTGGCACATAATTGTACGATGGCACCACAGCCTCTACAGACTCAATAGACTGGATTCTTCGGACCCTCCTACTCTCCAGACAGACATTGGAGATGAAAATAGAGGAGGTGGGGATAGACATTTTTCTCCTCAGCCAGGATCTTAAAAATACACTGGATCGAGTGACAGAGGCTGAGGGTGCATGTCTGAACTGGAGTTCAGGAGCTCAGATCCACATTCAAATGGCTGGCGGCGACCTCTGCTGGGCCAACACTGTGGGCGGTGGATGGGGAAAGGTCTTTCCTACTATAACAACCTTTGTCTTGTGGTTGCTACCTTGAAGGGTTCCTAGACACACGGCTCAAGCTTCTTGCCAGATAACATGATCTCCACATGTTTCCTTATAGAAAAAGCACATTATTGTCTCAGCAAGAGGTGACCACACAGGAGGGAATACTTTAGTAAACATATCAATCTTTCCCTATTTAGGGATCGCTCCTACCTTTTTTTAACCATGAGTGGGGTGCAACACAGTCCAGGCACACCTTGGCAAGCACAAGGGAAGCACATATCAGCCCAGAACTGTCTTAAATGTTTTTCAAAGGCCACTGCAGTGATCCTGTGACTAGGCAATAAAGTTCTTTGTACCAGCCTGCCTGCCCCATCATTCATGGGCAGTAGTGCTGTAAGATTGTATAGCCCAAGTGAGCCAAGTCCATGGGTAGATTATTGTCCCAGACCCTGTATTATTGTCATTCTTTCCCACTTGCCAACCCAACGGCAAAGTGATTTGTTCCTTGGTGTTAGTCCATTTTCCATCTGGGTGTGCAGCAAGCTGTGCTGTCCTCCAACACATGGTTTAACTCAAGTAGGTCTTGATGCCAAATGCTTTGTGCATCACTCACCTCCTGCTCTGCAATCTGTGCATCTCATGTTGGGGGCTGAAAGGGGAATATATCAGTCATAGGCACTTAAGTCTGTTAGTAATTGGCCTGTCCTACTTCCCTTCCCTGACACACCAGATTCAGCGCTCCAACAAGCAGAGTGACCCAAGCTCTTCAAGGGCATCTCACCATGGCCCCACAACAAGGCCCATCTCTGCCTAGCAATTGCCTCCCCACCAGAAGACAAAGGCCCAACCACCCAACTGCATCCAGCCAGTAGCTACAGTCACCTACAAGGCACCACTTATTTGCCCCAGGAAGGGTCTGCAGCACTCCAAGGCAGCCCACAGTCACTGCTGCCCTGCCAGCCATGGGCACCAGAGGGGTCAGGCTCTCAGCTCCAGTCAGTGGTGGCCGACACACATTGGGGGTGGTAGGGCGGGGGTGGGGGGGTTTAAGGGGATCAAAAGTAAGAAGAAAAAAAAACTTACCTTACCACATCGTCTCTCATCTATCTCTCCTCCTCGTCCCTCCGCTACGCCAGAACAAAACATGCTCCCCTAAGCATCTCCAGGATCCCCTAAGCCAATCACAAAGCTGCAATGCAGCATTGTAATTGGTCTGAGCATCACGGTTCGGCACTCAGCCAGGGAAAGGGAGCCTGGGCATATTCTCCAACCTGGCTGTAATGCAGCCTGGGTGCACAACATGTAAAGTGTGCATGAATGTTTGGCGAGCCCTAGATGGCTGGCCAAACATTCATACACACAAAGTGTGCTCACCACTCCCTCTGCTCCTGTTGTCAGAGCAGCCCCGCCCCGCCCTGCTCTGCAAAGCTGCTGCAGCAGAACAAGATAAAATGATAATAACCTAGAGTTATTATCATTTTATTTTTCCTTTATTTTACTGCTGCACAGCAGTGGGGCGACATTCCTTCGCCTTAGCGGAGGAGCCGCCACTGGCTCCAGTACCCCAGCAGATGCCAAGATCTCCAGTCCCTGCCACACAGCCACCAGACACTCCTCCTCTGCAGATCTCAGCAGATGTGCAGTTGGAGAGTCCTTCGCATCCCGCAGCAGACGCAGGGTCTCTCCGCACAACTCAGTCAGTTTGGTACAAGGCCTCATCCACACAGCTGCCGCCGATGTAGTCACTCTGCCATCCTAGCCCCAGAGGCTGACCCCGAGATACCATGCTCATTTGTATTCTGCTGCGACTCTTTAGAAGTCTTCGCAGGAAACTGAGGCTTGGCAGGAGTTCTTTGTTTCCTTGTCTTTACCTATGCCATTTCAGTGCTTAATTTGTAAACGAATGAGTGCAGGTGCCCAAAGCCCTGCTCAGAAGCCCTCCCAGAAGCCCTCCCCAGTGCAATTAAACGTCGGCGTGCTGAATGCCAAGGCTCAGTAGTCTTGAATCCACCTCATGCCTCCTTAATTCACTACCAGATGCTCCTTTCCCCTTTATCTCACTCCTGCAGGTGTCTGTGTTCTCCGTTTACAACTGTTTTTCTGTCTTTCTCTTCCTCCGTCTTTCTGATTTATTTATTTTCCTTCTCTTTCCAGTGGAGGCTGCCACCAAGAAGCATGGCTGGGCGGGGGGGGGTGTTGAAAAATAAATTAAATTGTGACTTACCTTGATGCTAGACCGCCGCCTCATGTCGTCCTCTGAAGCAGGAAGCACCTGGGCACACAGGTTCCCCTGAGCCAATCACAATGCTGCAATGCAGCGTTGTGATTGGTCTGAGTGCCATGAATCTGTGGTCAGATGGGGACAGGGAGCCTGTGCATGTTCATCACCAGGCTGCGTAATGTAGCCTGGTGATGAACATGCAAAGTGCCCAGGACTGTTTGGTCGGCACTAGAGGGTCAGCCAAACTATAATGCTCACTTAATTGCCCAACATTCCTACCCTTGCTGGCTGTGAAGACAGCCAAGCCCTGCCCCACAAAGGTGCATGACAAAGGGAAAATAAAATGATAATACCGTAGTGTGACTATCATTTTATTTTTTATTTTCCTCTGCAAAAAATGCAGTGGGGCGGCGCTCCTCCGCCTTAGCGGGGGACCCGCCACTGTCTCTTTCTCTCAGTGAATGTCTGATGCAGAAAAATAAGTGTAGGTCCCCAACAATGAAGGTGGCCCCCACCAGCAACCACCGGCACAAATTAAAGTCTGCATTGAGTAGATGGGAAAACAGGATGGCGCAGGATTTTGCGGAGTTCGTGGGAGTGCTAGCAATGGCCATCCATCCGCCATGGGGATCTTTCCAGCACAAAATACCTTTTGCGCTGGAAAGCAAATACCAGTGTGCCGTTTTGAGTAGGCCTGGGCGGTAAATTCCTTTCCGCTCGCGGAATTAGCGGAATTTGGGTGATTTCGCGAATTGCCAAAAATTCCGCGATCCGCGGCTTCGTGGAATTTTTTGCTTGTTCGCGCTTTCAAAATGCGTGTTCGCAAGATATTTCTCCCCGAGCATGCAAACCGCGTACGCGAACAGGAAAAAAGCATCGCGAACATGCGGAACAAGCAATTCCGCGTGTTCGTGGAACTTTTGCGTGCTCACGGAGATTTTTTACCGTTTCGCGGAGCTTTGCGTAGCGCGACTACGCAAATTCCGCCCACCCCTAGTTTTCAGTCCCTTTGCCTGACTTTATAGTGTGTCAAGGCCTTAATAATTCTGGGCTGAAGTCTGTTTCATTCAAAGCGTTCTGCCTAACGAGAAGCGAAGATGATTTGAAAAGCTATTATTTCTGTCTGGTACACTGATTACTGGTAGATATTGGGTTAAGATTCAGAATTGTGTTTTGCTGAAGACATTTACAGTTTTTTTTCCAATTCCACTAATGCTTCTGTGAAAGATAATCAGTTAGTTATTCAGTCCATGTAAGTGTCCAGATGATAAATCACTTCTAACAAGTCATTGCATCATCCAACTAATCCAGACCGATAAAATTGCCCAAAAACTCCATCCTGCTGGTAACTGCACCAAAAGCGCGCGCAAGTACATTCATTCGGGGACGTTTTGGAACGTTCATCTCACAATGTTTAAAAAAACATATGTCCTTTCTCCTTCATCATTCCGCCTCCCTTTTCCTATTAAACATCTGTCTACTGCAAATGTAGTATTTGTTTGGTGATGTCGTGTACTTCTAATGATGGGCGTATTTGGAATGATTCTCTGTTAACATGCTCCTAGAGGGATTTACAACTTTTATGTTTTTTATATTCTGTAATATTACTTAAGAAGCTCTTAGCTAACCTACATACATATATTGAAATGGTAATAGCACGCATAAGCCTTGTTTCAAGGAAATATACTGAACATATTTTTATCTAGCTGAATTGAGCCCTGGGGCACGTAATTCTTCTTTAGTTATTATTTTTTATGCAAAATTATTGTATTTTATTTATTATATTTTTAAAGCGTAAAATTAAGCCCCAGGTGACAGCAGCGCAATTTATAGAGGAAAGAAAACGATTAAAAGATGTATGAACACACATACAGTTTTTAGAACAATTTACAAATATATGTACTATTTAGTAGGCAGAATTCAATGTGCAATGTGCTCTCATGAGAAATGTAGTGTCAGCAGTGCTCAATTTGTAAAATAATAAGTGCCAGGGTCCTGACCAGGAGGCCACTGCAGCTTGCACCACCCATTGCCCCCTCATCGCTGCCAATGAGGGTACCAAAACAACTACTAACCATCTCTCTCTCCTGCAAGTGCGACAGTCCAGATTATTCCAGGTCCCAAAAGCTATAGGAATGGCTGGGGAGGCAGGTATTATTTAATTTTAATGTATATTGTATTTATAAACATCCGTTGTTCTGCTCATCTCTAAATCAGGTGAGCAGCCACCATGTGGCAGACTGTCATAAGTGCGGTGTTGACAATTAAGTGCCAGTGCCGAGCACCAGAAAACTATTAAGTAGCGGTGTCGAGCACCGGAAACCACCGGCTCAAATGAAGCACTGAGTGTCAGACTAAAGATTACATCATGAAGGACCTGTGAACACAATGAGACCCCTAATGGAAAGGTAAGATGAAGTTCCAGCAGAGGACTGAGCAGAAATTTAATTTAAAGCTGCTTTCAGTTCTTTCCTGTGCGAGAGGGATGGAAAAAGTCTCCAGTGCATTAGGAGATCATTCCAGAATTTAGGCATGTAGTCTTTTCTCCTACTCCTACTTGTCACTGCCTCAGTCTTTTCACATGAGGTGAATTCCACCGGGAGACCGGAAAGTCCATAAACACATAAAAAAACCCTTGTCATGTCCATCCAAATCGGTGTGATAGTGGGTCAGGCCTTCTCTGTACCCACTTGACATATCAAAGCTCTCCAAAGGATGGACTGGACATGGGAAGTGTGAAATGACCATCATGAATGGAACAAAGATAATTAAGACATAAACTAAGCAGGGCATTACCTCTTCATCCAGTCTGTAGGAAAGTGCCTCTTTTGACATGGTTAGCCACCACTTTTTGCTTGAGCCTGATGTGATTCCGAACTGCAAGTGCACTGGGTCCTTGCTAACCAGGTTCCCAGTGCCAGATCTCTTTCCCAAACCTGTGCCATGATTGGCACAACTTCAGGGACCCTAGTAAGCCCCTAGTAAATGGTACCCTGGTACCTAGGGCATGAGTAATGAAGAGGGTCCACTGGGGCTGCAGCATGAATAGTGCAACCCCAGAGACACCTCACCAAGACCATTCAAACTGTCACTGTAGGCTGCGTGTCTTGGTGCAGAGAAAACTGAAGAGATGACATGGCACACAGCTCTGTGTGCCATGCCCACAAACACTGCATGAGATATAGGTAAGTCACCCCTACTGCAGACCTTACAGCCCTAAGGCAGGGTGCACTATATCCCATTTGTGGACATATCTGCCCGAACAGAGAAGACCTTACAATATCTGAGCCATTCTTGGATATTGTAAGTGCACAGGGAAGCCATAAAGAGTACATTGGCTGGATACTTGTCATTACGAGTTTCCTAGCTCCATGATGGCTTCAGTGTACCCCAAGATGTTTGGTACCAAACATCTTGTCTTAATAAATCCTCACTGATGCCAGTGAGGGATTTATTAATAAATGCACACAGGAGACCCTTTAGAGGGTCTCCTGAAAACCTATCAAGCACTAGTGTGGTCACTGACTAGACATAGCCAGTCTGCCAACACCAGACATGTTTCTGACCTCATGGGGTGAGAGACTGTTCTCTCGGAGGACAGAAACAAAGCCTGCTCTGGACGGATGTGCTTCACACCTCCTCCAGGCCTGAATGGCCTTCCAGAGCTGGAAGCTTCAAAGGAGTTGCTGTTTCTGAAGTTCAGCCTAGGCTTCCCCAGATAGTGGGGATGCCAGCCCCCTTGTCCTGCTCCACATCTGGCAGGTGGACAGGCAGGAAAATTAGTTCGATGAGGAGGAGGGTCCACACTCAGCCAGCACCACCCCTATGGTGGGGCAGGCAATGTGAGCCCCTCTCCTGAAAATCCACCATCTTGGGATGGTGTAGAAACAACCTATCAGGGATAGGGCAATGACTCTTCCCACAGGAAGTGATCACTTACAGGGTGTAGGCACCCTAAAGGTAGGTAGCCCATTGGCTACTACCTGTCTCCCCCTGTAACACCCCTAAATTCAGTATTTACGTGGCATCCTTAGACCTGGAACTTAGATTCAACAGACAAGAAGAAGGAAAGGACAAAGAAGACCTGCTGCACGAGAGCTGAAGCCCAGAAGGAAATTGGCGCCAAACCCTGCCTGCTGCCTCTAGGACTTCAACCATTGCCATGTGCTGTGTCGTCCTGAACCTGTAAAGACTCCAAGAACCCTGGAGCTTCTCCAGACTTTAAAAAAAGTGCCAAGAACCTCCCATGGAGTGAAGATCTCACTCCCCTGCACATCGCAGGCACCAATCCAGAGAAGTCTGGTTTGTCGACTTGCTGCTCCCCAGCAACCCTGAAGAAGCATCCACACCAAAATCAGCACACCAGCTCCAGAGGGTCGGATCTGCCTCTCCACCAATTTTGGAGGCACCAGGGCCTAAAGGAGCTGCACCGTACCAATACCTAAGGTACCAGACCCCCACCTGCAAAACATGAGAAGAAGAGTCCACTCTGGACTCCCATGACACCAGAAACAAGCACCTGTTAAGGGATGTCGAAACCCCTGAGCCCCACTTCCAGAGTGGCCCAGCAGTCCCAATATCACCTCTCCAAGTTGCCTGCTTCTGACTGCGAGGACCTCTTGACGCATGACGCCCGGCTGTCCTATCTACTCTGCACCTCCCTGGTAAAGACAAACCAGCTGTACTCCTGTGGTCCTGAGACCCTTGTGACCTCTCTCTTCAAAGGAGACCCCTTAGACTTACCTTTAAGTTCCCCTGTGCAGTGTGTTTTCAAGTGGCCCCCTTCGTTGTAGCGAACCAGCTACCATCACCTTCAACACTCTGCTCCCGGCTGAATCTGAGATGCTCCCACACTTCTGCTGCTGGAACATTGGACCTGGTCCTGTTATTGACCTACAACAAGAAGGCGAACTTCGTGAAAGCATTGCCTGATTTTCTATGCATGTTAACACTTTTTCACATTGACTTCTATGGTGCGTAATTGCGCACAAAAGTGATATATTTACTGAACTTTGAAAAATCATAGCTCCGAAAGTACTTACTGTTGATCGCACTTTTTGGTCTTAAAAATTACATAAAAATCTAGACTATTTTTGTAAATTGGTCTTAGATTTATTCTTGAGTGTGTGTCTCATTTATTGCCTCTGTGGGTACAACAAATGCTTAGCACTGCCCTCTGATAGGCATAACTGCTCGCCCACATTACCACAAATAAAGCATTTGAATTATCTGATTTTACCTCCGTATACCAAATGGGGATCCACTGCACTCTCTGCACAGTGTACTTCGTTTTAGGGGCATTATATAAAGAGCCAGCTTCCTACACATGTTTGAGTAAAGGTACCTACAAGGGATTTCGTTTACTAAACTTAATTGAATTTCTTATACACCTATTTGTTAAGTCCCAATTGGTGGCTTAATTTAGCAAAAGTCTGCACATCTATGCAAATGTACACAAAGTCAATATTTAACAACACAATTTAAATGAAACAGTTGAAAATTCATTGGAAAACACGGGTATATCTTTCTTTCATAAATACACAATTTTAATGTGAGACAAAAATGAGAGGGGTACATTCAAAAACAGCGAGACACTATGATAGAGGGTACACAAATGAACCTACAAATCATAAGTGTGATCATCTATTCCAAGGAAATATACATAGAGGAAAAAGAAACTAAAATAGAGAACAATTCCTCAGACGCCTTAGTTGTTGGGGAAATAGATGTAATAGTCGACGTTTCGGTCTGTTATGGCAATAACGTCCATCAGACCATCTTCAGGACATACTGATGTTTGTAAAACAAGTCCCTCAAACGATATTTGTTGGTTGTCACAACCCAAGGAGACTGATTGAATGATAGGGTTGGAGGAAGGGCCTTACGAATAGGTTCTGAGTTGTTAGTGACTCGTCTTCTCAAAAAGGGTCCCGTACCTTTCGTGAGAAAATCAGGAATAATCTCACGACTTTGTTAGGGAATGTTATTAAATAGTTTCTCAGGGTTCAAGTAAGTTAGATTGAATCAAACTCCACACGAGTTGACAATGAATCGTTTTCACGAAAAGGTCCCGTGTACAGCAAATTTCACTCCTTCCTCCAACCCTATCATTCAATCAGTCTCCTTGGGTTGTGACAACCAACAAATATCGTTTGAGGGACTTGTTTTACAAACATCAGTATGTCCTGAAGATGGTCTGACGGACGTTATTGCCATAACAGACCGAAACGTCGACTATTACATCTACTTCCCCAACAACTAAGGCGTCTGAGGAATTGTTCTCTATTTTAGTTTCTTTTTCCTCTATGTATATTTCCTTGGAATAGATGATCACACTTATGATTTGTAGGTTCATTTGTGTACCCTCTATCATAGTGTCTCGCTGTTTTTGAATGTACCCCTCTCATTTTTGTCTCACATTAAAATTGTGTATTTATGAAAGAAAGATATACCCATGTTTTCCAATGAATTTTCAACTGTTTCATTTAAATTGTGTTGTTAAATATTGACTTTGTGTACATTTGCATAGATGTGCAGACTTTTGCTAAATTAAGCCACCAATTGGGACTTAACAAATAGGTGTATAAGAAATTCAATTAAGTTTAGTAAACAAAATCCCTTGTAGGTACCTTTACTCAAACATTTATTCATTAGCCCAAACCTTCCAGGGTATATTGGGTTTCCCACTGGGTTATTACAAGCTTCCTACACAGTCACTAAACATGAAGAACACGAAGACCCACCCTGGACTTTGGAAACTCTATAAAGAACACATGCACACACAAAGCCAATAATAGTGCAGAAATACAGTGACTGTAATGGAGAATGCAAAATAATCAACACAGCATAGTAAGGAAGACACCAACACCAAAGTTCACCCTTTCAGTCTCCAGCCTGAAGCCTGTAAGTGTGGACAAAGGGATAGAAGAAAGGCTAAGGGCCATGTAACAAATCTCAGCATGAGGACCCCCTCACCTCATCCCAGTAAGGAGTCTTCCTAGTGAGGTCTGGCTCTGGTTCCCCTTTCAGGAGTGAAACTCCAGCCAGTGAATATGACAAAGCGATGATGCACTTAAACCACTCACAGTGATCATGGGCCATGCCTCATGGCACTCACCCACTACCCCAAACATGATCAAAAAGTGGTCATAATTGGAAAATGGATGGGGTTTTCCAAGGAATGATGGAGAGCACTGCAAACATCAAATGAATGCAACAGCTTTTCCTGTAGAAATAAAGGGGAGAGAGCAAAGGAATTCAAGTTCATCATGGCATTAACCAACCTCTATAAGATACCATGGTCAGGAGAAAGAGGCATCGGTCTTGAAGGACTTGAAGAAAAGGGTGTAGGCACAGAAGATCTTCAAACCCATCAGTCTTATGAGATGAAGTGACTACCCCAAGAAAGTCACCTCCAGACTTAGAAATTTCAGATCATCAGAGGGCAATTTGGAGAGCCTACAAAACTGGGGGCAAGTCCCAGGAAGGAGAAGGAGGTGAACCACTGTTCAGTAAAAGAGAAACTATTCAAAATGTGATCCACCAAGGCCTCACTATCTCGTAAGGTGCCCCAGGGATCTCGAAAAGCCCAGATAGCTACCCAATGTCCCTTCAGGTCTCAAACAGACGAAACAAGGCTGTATCCATCTCAGTGAAACTGAAGGACCAATGAAAATGATACTCCAAGCGAGACAAGGGATGAATAGTGTACCGCCACATCAACCTCCCCCCCCCCAAATTCAAGGCAAAGGATTTTAAAGTTAATGATTACATAGTGCACTGCATAGCCTCAGCTAGTTGGTGGGAGAGACCCTTGTTCTGCCAGTCACACTTTCACCTTATAAACCTGTAGGAAAAGCCTCCATGACTGAAGACTTCATGAGGACTGAAAAGGGGAGGAAACCAATGGAGACCCAAGTCACTCGAGTGGTCAGAGACTAGTGGAGAGGAAACAAGGATATTCTAGTATAGTAGGGAACATTCATTGTTGCCTCTGCCTCATCCTCCTGAATGTGGGCCAGCATCCTGGGATTTAAGTTTAACAGTAGAAAGAATTAAAGAATCTTTATGGTGCAGAGATACACTCAGGGCAATATCCACATTGACAAACTGATCCTGAAATGGTGTCTCAAACTTGTGGAAAATCTTCATGAAGGTGAGAGGACACAAGTAGAGATCCTTAGAAGACAGGAAGACCCTTCTCTGTCTGCCCACCTGGACATTGTAAAAGCTTCTGGTGTAAGAAACAGTCAGTGATAGGAGTGGCATACTGTACACAAACCTAGTTGAGCAACCACCAAACCCAAGGACCTGTCATGAGTCCTGCCACCTGCTTATTGTCACCATAGTGCCAGATCTCAAGAACGCATAATGGCCCTACAGATGGTTCATTGAAGTACTGAATTGCCCTGAGAAACTGCTGACAACTCTGTTCAGCTCGATGGACGTCAAACTTCCTGCAGGGACCATTGAGCTTAAGTGAACATTTCCTCTAGCCTAATGGCACCGCCAAGGGGTCCTGTATCTGTTGCTACCACCTCTGGAACACCCAAGTTCAGTTTGCGGCCCCCGGCTAGCTAGACAAGATCTTACCACCACTAGAGATGGAATTGCAGAGCCGGTGTCATTGGAACCAAGGCCTTTAAGTCTAGAGATGTCGGTGTCAAGTAGTAATGTAGAATATACTAGAGAGGTGAAAGTGAAGACTAGTACACTGAAAACACTGGAAGCCGTGTGACCCAGCACGCACAAGGAGAGATAAGCCAGAGCCAGCAGGAGTGCCCTAAAAGAAGTGTTGCAGCACCTCAGCCAGGAGAAGATAGAAACATCATGTCCAAATACCTCTGAAAGCGAGTCCTTGTAAAGACCATGTGCTGCAGAGGAACAGCTGGCAAATCATGAGGTTGATCAAGAAGCCAGGGCTGTCATGATGAAAACACCATCAGGTCTTGTGAATCCCGGGCTACAAAAGGGACATGCAGCAGCTTAGCATGCAATTAGGGGAACATCAGTGACTTCAGAGCTACAATAGTAAATTCCATCATGGTGAAGACATGGGAGGTAGGCCAGCCCAAAGAACAGCACCTTGAACTGAAAGCAACCCCCTTTGTCTAGTGTAGTGTACAAACCTTTAATGCAAAGATGGAAAGGGAATGTGAATATTTGCATCCATGAAATTAATGGTCACCCTGAACCTCACATGTCATTGGAGTAATGATGCACTGCAACTTTTCCATCTTTTGGGAGGTGGCCCAAACTCAGCAAATGCCCCGTTTGAGTCAAGGACAATTTGGTACCCCCCTACCATTAACTTGGCCAGAAAGATGGTGGAATACAAACCAATACCCTGATCTTCCCAGGGAATCAGGAGCACAGTCCTCTTGCCCACCAGGATTTGTTTGGCCTGAGACAGTGCCACCCTCTTGCTCAGACAGGATGGACAAAGCATGGTAATGACCCCTGAGTTAAAGGGAGGGAGACAAATCTACACAAACTTTGGGCTCGGTTGACTAACCTCTCCTTATGGTCTCCTTCACTAAGTGCAGGTCATGGCGGACAGAGGAATTACAGTCTTTAGCTCTGGATTTAGTGTTTTCCTATACACTTACATGCAAAAGGAATAGTCTGCTATCATTCAGAACAGCTGTAAAAAGTGGTTCTTCTGTTAATAGTCTTCCATTCATTTGTATCCCTACTGTTTTAGCAGGAACATGTGCTGTACTGTACTGTAATTGCATTTCCATAGCACTTCCTACCCCTGGCGAGGCATTGAAGTTTAATGGTGAGTAGCACGCTACACCAGAACCCAAAGTTAGCGGGCAGTCTTGTGATTATTGCTGGGTACTGGGATTAGTCATGTGCTCTCAAGGCAAAAAGCATCCATGCATTTAGTCCAGTTTCTTTCACTAACTGAATATGAGTGAGGTGCGGTCAATAGTGGGGACTGCAAGGGTTTATGCAAACAGTTGCGAGATTCGTAGGTAGACTGACAGAGATTAGGTATTGGTAGATTACAGTAACCGGGGTTTAAAAGAAGAGGTTGTGAACTATGAAGTGATGTGTGAGCTTTTGGCAGAAATAAAATAACAGAGATTAAGGTAGGCATGTGACTGAGACAAAGCTGTTCTGAAGAGGAGGAGGCATGCAGAGGATCGAAGGTGAGGAAAGGATCACTCGTGGTTAGGTCTGTTGTGTGAGATAATGAATGAATACATTTTGAAGTATTTATCCCTTGTGATATCCACTCATAAAACTAACATAATTATGGATGGCTTTAACGTTTAGCAAGAGGTTAAAGACATGTTAATATCCAAACGAGCATTGAAAATTAACCCTGCTTAGTTGTGGTCTGGATTAATTTTCTTCTCAAAGCAATTAGATGACTTCACGGTGAAGAGACTGCGGTCTGGAAATGGTCCCCAGTGGATATTGTTCACTCTCCTGCTAATAATCTGACATGATGCTGCTACTCCCAGAAGAGAGACAAGTCCCAGGGTGAATGGTAATCTAGTCTTACCTCTAATATGCTGTGTTCCACCAGTGCAAGTTAAAGGCCCACTGATCACTTGTGGAAACTTTCACACACAGAGTTCATGGTAATGCACATGGTGTTGATGAACCTTGGGATTTCCAATGTTCGCACCTGGGCACTAGCCTTTACTTGCAAGAAGGAAAAGTACTTTATTTAATAATTCATACTAAGGTGTGCTCTGCTGTTTAAGAGAAGGCATTACATAAACCATCCCTGTTTTTTCCTTCATAGGACCACTACAAGAAGCTTGTCATTTCCATAAAAGAAAATTACCTGATGTACAGGAAGAAACCTCTGTGTGTGTCAGGGACATTTGTCTTTTGCTATGTAGCAACAAACCTCCACTTTGGGAGATTGTTGCAATAAGGCAACTGAGAAGGCTGAGTGGGCCGCTTCAACATTGCCACCCGCCCAGCTTTCACCAGTAATAACAAGCATTTGCAATACAATCGGTCTCGCCTTTGGGACCTTATATGTATTTAGCTATGCAGCACATTAGCCTGGGTGCTGAAACATCTACTGTTCTTTAACATGTAGGGAAAGTAAGCATCAAACTGCGTGACACACCAGGTATGGGAACACATGGAGAGAAATATTGCCTTTCAGCGGGAAATAGTATAGTCCAAAGCTCTGTTTTAATATAAAATCAGGGCCTTCGGTGGTCATATCACTGAAAATACAAGATTTGAAAAAATATTATTGTCTACGGGTGCTCGTGGAAGACAATTTCTATGGACTGGAATCTAGTGGCAAGAATATTTACGTTGTTAAGAAAATCAATCGCTCTCTGCCACTAAAATTGCCTCAAGAAAAATCCTCGCTCTCTGAGGCACATGTGGAACATGACAGCTAAATATGTGGATTCTATGTACCAGGCATCGGTACCTACACCATCAGAACAGCAACTGATCTGCACTGTGCACATGAATCAGGATTCAGCACTGCAGCAATAACTGACTGTAGCCTACAAGTTCCAGCATGCCCAGGGATGTTTGCTAAAAAAAAAACAAGCATTTGCAATGCAATCGGTCTCGCATTTCTGAAAGTTAGAGCTACTGGCATTGTAAATGATAATGTTTTTTCCTTTTTTTTTGTTGCAGTGGAGCAACGTAACGGGTAAAACAGCTGACTTTGGAATTGGTGAATTAAGTTTTAGTTTTAAGATTGATTAACTGTCCTGTGCTTTATGTAAATTCATTTTTTTGTTCTTTTGACGAAGAAGGGCACATGGTGCACTTCAATGACCTCTTGTTAGTAATAAAACAAGCATATGGTGTGTCTGGTATTAGTACCACACTTACTGAAACATGCAACGGTTGTGTAAGCCACACATAACATTTATGTAGCTTGAAATTTTGTGACACCTGTCGCTTGTTCCATCTGACTGCAGTTACTCACAGTTTGGTGTCGCCTCCTGGCCCTCTACTGGCTCTGTCTGCTCCTGATGAGGAATGTAAGGGGCGTAGCGAGCAGATACATCTTTCCCACCCCATGGCCCTGATTGGACAGATTGTACCACTTAGATTGTGTCCCTCGAGATGACAGATGCTCTGGAGATGCCTTTTTCTCCAAGAAATAAAGGGCGCCATTAAACAGTTGGCACGTGGTAAGATATCAGGCAGGTTTGCGTTACCCACTGAATTTTATGCAGCGTTGGAAACGTTATTGGCAGCCAGGATGCTAGAAATGTATAATTCTGCAAAAGACAAGGGTGTAGTAGAACCTCATGCTCCAAAGGAAGTCCTAATCCCTGAGTGAGACATGTTGCGTATGAAACTATATCAGCCACTATGACTGCTGAATTTAGACAGCAAAATATCGGCTGCTCTGCTAGCCATGATACCGGGAACAATTCTACCCACCCAAGTGCATACAGACAAAAATGCATTTGTATCAGACATGAGTTCCTCCCCCAATATTTACAGGCTGCTCCACATCGTGGACTGCAGTGTTCCAGAAGGGAAGCCATGTGCATCAGTAGCATATATAGAAATGGAAAAAGCCTTCAACACATTGGGATGGGATTATCTGTTCCATGTTTTAGGAAATATGCGCTTTGGCAGACACAAATTTGCCTGGATTTTCTTACTGTATAAAGAACCAACAGCATGAGCAAAAACATGGAGGAGAGGGATCATGGCAGCAACACATGATGTTGACCAAATACAAATCATGTCCGCATTTGTAATAGCAGGCTCCCTGTTCGTCTAGGAGTGGGAGGGATGGGCTGGGGGTTGGGTATGTATGTGTGTGTGTGTTTGATTATTCCTTTTATTTGCTATTTTGCACAAGTTACTGTTGTATTCTGTACAACTCTGAACAATTTCCGTAATAATGGATACGTTTGCGAATGTAATCCTTATTAAAATCAATAAACAAATATTCCCAAAAAAAACTGCCAGGTAACTACCTTTGTTCTATGAGGTGTATGTATTTTGACGACAACTAAATATTTAGGGGTTATTGCCAAGCAGTTTGTGTTTGCTGTGCAGCTGTAAACTGGCCAAGGTCCGATTGAGGAGTTACTCGGGGCCTAGTGATGGTGCAAGTACCGTCTGGTGGCACCGGCGGGCACCCTGAGAGCAGCGGTGGAAAACTCACCTTCAAAGTGACGCCTGGACCTGGAGGAGTGAGGCCTGTTGGAAATAACTGACCACACTAATTTGATTTGCGGCGGGGCATTTAACAAGCCAAGGACCGGTTCTACCATTTCTAAAGTAAGCATTAAGCGATGCCCGCAAGTAACATTTTAACAGAAATACAGAACGTAAGAACCCGTTTGGTGTAGCAAATCAGAATATGCACAATTGCCATTGGGTTGAAAAAAATCCTTTAACCAACTAACCTGAACAACCGTCCAAGTACACTTTATGGTGCTGTGCCTTTTTCCGTGATATTAACCCAATTAGGTCAGCCACAGGGCGCCCTCCCTATACACAAAAATAGCTTAAACATGTAATCGGGGGTTTTTGCCATGCATTAAACTAGGAAAGAAATGTGCCTCATGACAAGTTCCGGAGTGAAGGTTGGAGCTTCCTCCCAAATTTTAGCGAGAGATTCTCTCCCCCCCCTGAGATGGCCACTACAAAGCATGACACGCTTTGAATGGGCAAAGCTAGAGAGGGGTTAAGAAGCTAGCAAGACTAAATATAACAAAAGGAGCACAGAGATACCCTACTCTTAATAGGGAGCCATTAAATAAAGCTACACTCTGCAATCCAAGCCCACCTACAGCACTGATTAAACAGCAGAGACCGTGCACACATTTACTACACAACTTGTTACAATCATGCACATCCACTTAAAAGAAAATCTGTTTTTTATTTGTACCAAGTATAAGTCCTCGGAACGAGGAAATTACTGGTTTTAAAGTTGCCAGTTAGACGCTAAGGTATAATGACGCTACTCGATGTGATAATTATGTAATGCCCCAAATGACAACAAACGGCTATTAAAACCTAGAAATACATACCTTGTTAAAGTAAGTCCACAGCAGAAGGACCCCGCACCTACAGAAAAGATATCACGGATTGATCAGTGCACACTATTACTTTCTCTGCGTTTGCAGAAGGCTGAAGTATCACAGTGACCATTATAGCGCTCGCCATCAATTAGCGGTCTGCCACGATTAATATTCGATACATCCATTTTACACAATAAGCCTGTTTGCGTCAGTTTACTTTCGATGTTCGACGCAAATTCTATTTGCATTAAAAGTCTAAAAAAGTAATGTCGGCAAGGGATAACTACTCAAGAACATCATAGGCATAAAACTGAGCCCTTAATAGCACTTAGCATGAATTAATGTACCTCACGACAGGATCCAGAGAGGCGTGCGAATCACCATCACCAGGTTTTAGTGAGAGATGCTCTCTCCCCTTGTGTTGGCCATTACAAGGCACAATATGCTCTGAATGCGAACTTAAAGGGAGTCTCAAGATTCGATGAAACGCGCACGGTATAAAAGTATAAAAATAAAGCCACTTAACCAAGCACGAAGAACAAGCTATAAGTCAAATGGTGCTTAATCTAGTTGTTTAGTAGAAAACCTCGAGGGGTGTTCACCACAAAAGAAACGTTTTAAACCACTACCACAAAACTAAACCATTCCCGCCCACGTGGAACACATCCATCACAGTCCTCTGAGAAGATCAACGAAACCATCGACCTTACCTCTTAAACTCCCTACAATAACAAGTCTCAGCGTAGGCTCAATAGCCTGTGATTTTGAGCAAACCACTTAATCTCCCCGTGCCCCGGGACAGCGGGTCTCACAGGTAGCCACGATATATAAATTTACTAAATTAAATTTACATTAAACAGAAAAGAAAACGGCACAAACCTCAGAAGGGTCGTGGGGGCGAGGTTTGGCGCTCTGTAGTAGACGACCTGGGCTGGCTTCTCCGCCCTCCTTCTCGGCGTCTACTGGTTACGGAGGTGGTTTCACGGTGCCCATGAAGTTTCTGGGCCTGTACCATGCCTCCGGCGGCTGGACTTGAAGCAGAGTCTCCGCCGGTCAAGCCTTCTTGCGACAGTGTGCCCTACCTATAACCAGGCGCAGCCACGCCTGGCTTCTGTTTGCTGTCCTGTTTCCCGATTTATCCCCGCCCACAACCAGGCAACTTCTGGCTGACTTTTGGCGCGCATGCGTACGATGTAAGGCATCGCTGCGCACTACTTTAAAAACAAGCATTTGCAATGCAATAGAACGCGCATTTACACGAGTCCTATTGCATTTTAAAAGGGAGTACGGGTGGGCAAAAAGACACGAACGGGAGTGCGGCGGAGGGGGTGGTGGTGTCCCGAGAAGTCATGGACTGCGGGAGGGGACGGGGGAGGAACAGGAATAAAATAGTGTTTTACAGTAAAGGGGCCAATAGGCATGGAAGGACACAAATGACGACATGGCCATCAGGAGGAGGGACTAACAAGCCTAAAACCAATGGGAAGGCTGCATTTAGGACCTAAGCCAAAACAAAAGATGGGCGGAGAGTGGGCGGAGCTTACACGGAGCTTCCACGCTATAGTATATACTGCATGCCTCGCAAAGCGAGCAGCGCATGCGCTGCAACGCTAGGCGAGACCTAAAAATGTGCAACCAGCAAAGAAGTGGATGCACTTTCATTACAGAGAAGGCAGGCAGGGATATGTGAATATGGTGGATGGTCCTCGCCAGGGGAGCAGACGCCAAGACCTCCAACACCCTGACAGCCCAGAGTCTATATGACCTCGTAATTTCTATATAGATCTTAGTAATAAATAGAGTGCTAAGGAAAACCTTACAACACTGATTTGAGTAAACAATATCCGTTCCATACAGAACCACTTGTCAGAGTTAGAACAATTGCACATGTAAATGGTGAATAATTTCCCTGCATACCTTACATCGCAAGTCTCACTGTACATAGTTGAAAATCATGCTGTAAAATTCCTAGGGCTACTTCATAACAAAAAATTAGACCATAATGATATAAATGATGATAGTGACACTAAAATTAGAAAAATACGAAAAAGTTATTTTATTGAAAAAATGCTTCATTAAAATGCGGAGGCCTAGTGTGCATTTTTGCTGGATACATTATTTACACGGCCTGCATATTGCAATTCATCATTTATACATTTTTTTATCTCATCTTCATTTTCATGATATCAATATGACAATTTATAAATCAAGTTAAAAACTGGGTGGTTTCCAAGATGTCTCAACGCGCGTTTCGGCAGTAAGACTGCCTTCTTCAGGAGAGCCACCTCCAATTACGTTTTCATCGCAAATAATGCAAAAACCAGAAAGCTGGTTGCAAGGGATTGTTGTATTCCTCTTAGGGTGTCCATAACGGGCTTTCCAGTATCATGTCCTTATATAGGCACAATTCGCCCTGCCCATATATAGGCATAAAATCCCAGCCCTTATTTAGGCATTAGACCGTGCACTCCAAATACAGGCATGGTCTCTGACATCCGTCCACCCTAACGTCACAGCGAGTTCTTGAAGAACAGACCCTTAGGCTGCGGGAGTTTCCCTAGTCCAGGACTATTGATTTCTTTAAGGACTCATATATTATGTATGAACCGTTATTCCTTAGGGGTTCATCCATGACGTCTTTCGCTGTCCGACTCACGTCAATACTAAACATTCCTAGGTACTCTCAGGTATAAATATACCTTCCCTAGCCCTTGTAAACTAGAGGAGACCTCGACTTCAGAGGAGCCCGTATCCCGGCCTGACGCACTGAGAAGACGCTGTCATCCCTGCACGCAGAGAATCCAGCTTCCAGTGATCTGACTTCCCTTGCGGGGTGTTGGAGTTCGAGTCTGGCAAAGAGATTCCAACCTCTCTCATTCTACAGGTATGGAGCAGACTAGAACCTAGAGGGACTCTTGGCATACTAGGCATACTAGACTTAACATACTCTTAGTATACCATAGTAAGGAATACTTCACCTACTTCATACCTCTCCCTACACCTAAGTTAGGTTAGGCACATTGGGGTAGAACTAGCTTAGCAACGCATCGTATGAGTACTCGCATTTTTAGTCTGTGTTATTTATGTAACAGCATATGTACTAAAAGATAATGCTATCGCAGTATTATTTATTTCTACTGCTCACACTGTACATTATTTATCTCGCATACTGTCTTGTGATCGTAACAGCACATTTTACTTACATCAGAAACAAGACTGTTCAATAAATCCTTTATTGAAAACGCCCGTCTGTTCTTTCTGTGTAACTTGGAGAAAACTAAGCATGCACGACTGAGCTGAGTGAAATAGTTATCTATTGTTTCCACGACTCTGGGACACGTTCTGATTGTAAAGGGAAACACAGTGGTCATGTCTTGCGGCTGCCAGAAACTACTCCCTTCTTGTTGTCAAGGAGTTTCTAGTGGCCTCTGAGCTAGCTGGCACAAGTAATTAAGTTTAATATACTCGATAGGGACATACTGACCTTAGTCCTATGTCAAACCTATAGGATATATTATTCCAATGCGCAGAGCCTATTAGGGAAATAGGAGCTACACTACATGGCGCCCAACGGTTTGGTAAGGCGGTAATTCAACGTTAGATACTGAGTAACTCAGCCATGCTTTTTCTCTCAAGACCCCTACCCATATACTCCAAAAGACGTCCGGAGTGGGCAGGGTTAAGTATCCACCACGGCTACATAGGGCAGTACCCTATATATTAGCTGTTTGGTTTGCTCAACGTTGAAGGATACAGTGTTCCACAATATTGTGCACCTTATCTTTGTTTCCTTGAAACTTGTTCTACATTTTTCAAACAACAAAATGCCTGACAATGAAAATAACACCGAAAACGGTGGAGCTGCGGCTGACCCAGTCGTAACAGCTTTTAACTTTACAGGTTTAAATGAAACCGAGGAGGGTGTTATAGACATCCCTCAAAACTTAAGAAGAGCCATCACTCTAAAACTTATAAAACATGGCCTACCACCGAGAGGCGGTAGAGCAGTTTTCGTGATAGAGGCACATGAATCCTTTCAGACAGAGGTATTCTATTCATGGGTAATATTTCCTGAATCCAATCCAATAACACACACGTTTCACTTCTACAAAGAAGATGATCCACCAGAGGAATACATTCCTTTCGAGGATATAGAAATTCCATTAACATACCAGGAGCATCAGCTCTGGTTTAAAGGCGCCCTAAAACATCACAAAAACATTACTAGGCTCGGTCCACTAGGTAGACCAGGAGCAACATGGCCGATTTTAGCCGGCTACACACCTCATCCTGACATTGAAGAAATGTAAAACGAGGAACTACTTACTAAACTCACAGAGTTAATAAAAATCTACAGACAATTGGTCCAATATGTCATGCGGACTTTTACAGTCCAACCACCATTAACAATTCCAAATCAAACCCCTCACCAGGGGAATACACTAAAAATTACACCACAGACTCTCTACGCAGTCATGGGTAAAATGCCCACAAAACGTGAGCAAATTCCATTCTGGATAGCTCAAAAAATTACTCAAATCGAAGCAGTATTTCCAAATACTAGCCCGTATGAGAAACACAGAATACTGACAATCAGTTTACCAATGGGGATCACACCACAACTGGAAGACTGCACCACTTGGGGCTCAGTCTTTGCTGCCATCTATACTAAAACACATGGCATTCCGTCAATTGCGGTAATACCTGATGTCCTGAAACAAATTCAAAACGAATACGGGACAGAGCCTGCTCTAAATTTAGGTATGAAATTACTGAAAAATTTCGACCAGGTCTCAACAATAATATTGTCTAATATTTAAGGGGAGGCAGCAGCAGTGGCGATCCGCCAAAAATTAAGGGAATTTGATGTTACAGAACGTCAAACTGAGCTACCCAGAATAATTGAACAATCTTATGCAGAATTAGGCAGAGATAGTTTGGGTGGAAGACCAGTGAAGCCGAAACTATCTGAAAGTCCTGAGAAGGACTCAATTAAACAAACTCCTACATCTTCTAAAAAGAAGTGGGAGTCTACTAAACAAAAATCAAACGAGAAACGTTCTCAATCCCGAGGTAGGTCTCCTCAAAAGGAGCCCTCTGAAAGGAGGTATAACCTCAGGAATAGGGATAATTTGAGAAAACCAGATAGGTATCAAGATACTGATACACGTTCCTCTCGTCCCTTTCAGATCTCATCACAGACTTCGGAAAGAAGAGGACGGACGGAACACAGAGAAGAACGAGTGAAATCGAAAGACGACAAACACGCTTCAAAAACCAAAGTAAAACCTCAATTCTCCAAAAAGAAAGTAGCAGGTCTAAAGATCAGACATGCCGAGAATACTGAGAACACAACTCAAGAACGGAGAATGGGCTCAGACAATGCTGGACAGTGCAGCAGAAGTCACAATGGTTCACCAGAACCTGAGGGAACTTCTGGAGATAGTGGACTTGAATGAGTACATCACAGTTGAGACTGTAGACACCAGGGTTAGTACTCCACAAAAGTTATTTGAAATAACACTCCGGATGGAGGGAGACAAACCCAGACAGGTGAAAGCACTTTTTTGGGAAAGACTATCAAAGGGCTATGACATACTTCTAGCAGAAAAGGACTGGCCACCACAATTTGTCAGGGAGTGCCCACATGGCGAGGACATTATTATGCCTGCCTTCTCCAACCATATTCCAATAAATCTAAAATATACATATGCCAGGAAATGGGCAGTGGCCCAGGCCCCAGCATTATATAAAAATCATGTAGGATGGGATGAGGACTCACCTCACCATAAAATACATCTGAAACATGAACCAACTGCACAACGGCAGTATCCAATAAAGCAAGAAGCTAAAAAAACAGGTCAGGGAGATCTTAGATCAACTTGAATATCAAGGGGTGATTGAAACATGCACCTCCTCAATGAACAATCCTTTGTTTCCTGTCTCCAAACCAGACAATACATATCGTCTAGTTTTGGACTACAGACACCTAAACACTTGTTCTAAAACTTTTGCAGTGCAAACTGCACATAGCACAGCATTAATGAATAACATTGTGCGTAAAAAATATAAAACCACATTAGACATCTCAAATGGTTTCTTTTGTCAAAACATAGCACCTGAAAGCATAATGGGGACCCAGCGTCACTTTTGTCGACTCCCACAAGGGTTCAAAAACAGCCCAGGTTTATTCTCAGCGAGGGTAATGGAGTTACTACAAATTTATGACAATGAGGCATTGTCCTATGTCGATGACATTTATCTGACAGACGATGACCTGGACAAACACTTGAACAGGGTGAGCACCATTATATTGGGTTTCGCCTCTGAGGGCTACAAGTTCAACTTTAAAAAATCCAGAATTGCCCATCTCAATGTCCTATTTCTAGGATATGAGCTTTCAAGTGAAGGCAAGAGCTTGGCAGCTAACTTTTTAGAAAAGTGTGCGCTGCTCCAACCTCCAAAAACGCTAAAAAACTTACAATCCATCCTGGGTTTCCTAAATTTTGGCAGAACATACATTCTAAATTACGCAGAAAGGGTTAAACCTCTCTACGCATTAATCAAACCTGATTTTTCGATCAGAAACTGGACACAGGAACACACAGAAATCTTGCGTTCACTACAAGCTAACATGTTAGCAACAAATCACTTACAAACACGCGTAAGTCAACGCAATTTGGTGATCCGAATAATTTCGGGACAATGCGGATTCACCTACTTAACCTTCAATGAGGGTGACAAAATCCCAATTGCATACAAATCTCATTTGTACACACAAGCGGAAATGCGCTTCAGTTCAACTGAAAAAATTCTGACAGCAGTTCAAACCGCTGTAGCAAAAGAAAGAGCCTTAGCCCAAGGGAAACGCATTATTGTCGTAACCCCAGTACCAGCTTTAGAAGCGGTCACAAAAGCAAGCATTCCAAATGCTAAAGCATTACATCCAAGATGGATACAATGGGTTAATTCTCTTGCTGCAACAGATGTTGAATATGTTTTTGATCCAGATTTAAAAACACAAGCATTCCTACAATATGAACAAGAATGTCCTCTGCCTACTGAAATTCTGCCTCTCGATCAGTACGAATTCATAATTTACACTGACGGATCCGCACAACCCGCAATAGGGAGTAAGCAAGCTTACAGTGCAGCGTGTGCAATCGTTAAAGGTCGCATGCGAAATGGCATCTTCAGACCTATGGTCACTAAAACACAATCTCTAGGAGATTGTACAGCTCAGCGAGCTGAACTACAAGCATTCAAACTGGCACTTGAAAGTACAGATCGAGAATTCCCCACACTGATAGTGTGCGATTCCTTTTACTGTGTTCAGTCGTATAATGACTATATACAAAACTGGCTTGAAAATGGTTTCAAAGATGTGAAAGGTGGCACAATAAAGCATAAAATGCTTTGGGAACAAGTAGTTCAGTTGAAAAACGAACTACCAAAGGCTCACGTGATTCACACACTGAGTCATCAACGTGATGGCGTTCACGTTGCAGGGAATTCATTGGCTGACGAAGCCGCAAAGGGGGCTGTGCAAACGGCGTCCGTAGCTGCGATCACTCGTTCAAAAACAAAAATAGACGGTGAGATAATGTTGGCTGTCAATGCTTCGAGCAAAGGCAGCAGTGCAGCGTTACCAAAAAGGTTTCCACTCAAGTACTCTTATGTAATTGATGCGAACAACGTTCCTTTTGCTCAAATCCTTGGAGTGGGGGATAGGGTAATTCCAAACATGGAACGTAGAGCAGCCTTGATTTATGAAACACATTTGGGGGAGGGTCTGTCACATCAAGGGATCTCTAAAACAATTTTGACGTTAAAAGAGATGTACTGGTGGCCTGGAATGAATACAGAAATTCACATATTCATCAACAACTGCTTAAGACTGTAAATTACAGCGAGAGAGCCACCAGACACCATGCTGCGAATGCGGCAACCCAGTACAGACACCATTGTTAGACAGCATTCGTCTATCTACGCTCCTGCGTCCTACTGGACACAGGCATTCCCACAAATACTGAATCTAGGTTCCTATGGTTATGGCCTCAGCGCTCAGCTGACGCTCGAACTGTTATAAAAGATTTGCGAGTCTTTATCGGCATATACGCAATAGGCACGCTACATTCTGACCAGGGTCCTGCGTTTAGCTCTCGGGCTTACAAAGACGCCATGGCCAGTCTGGGCGTTGCATTGCGGTACTCCTCTCCATTCCATCCTGAGGGAAATTCTGTTGTGGAAAGGAAAAACCGAGACATAAAGCAGTCTATAACAGCTAGAGTATTAGGTTCGGGTGATGGGTGGGTCAAACACCTTAGTGGAGTACAACGTGCATTGAACAATCTGCCAAGAAGTTCTCTAGGGGGGGTCACTCCATATGAGGTCCTATTTGGGACAAGAATGTGGGTACCGGACCTTGAACACGTAGGCACAGTGGTGGAAAATAAACCTTTTGATATCAAAGATCGTTTGGCTGTTTTACAGGACTTAAACAAATTAAGAACGAAACAAAGCAACGTATTCCTACAGCCAACCACCACTGGGGATCAACCGGCTGTCCCAGCAAGGCCTGTCTGGATTCCAAAAGTTGGGGATCTAGTCAGAGAAAAAATTGCGGACAAGAAGGAATTTGGACCTTCTTACAGACAACCAGTACCTGTCCTAGCAGTTCAAGGAACAAGAACAGTACTTCTGCCGCCCCTTGCTGGAAGAAAGGAGAAAAGATTTGTGTCCATCGACCTGATCAAACCACAGTATGTGGCCAATACTAAATAGTAGGCCTCGTGGACTCCGACCTAGTAGCAGACGCACTCCTCTCGCTACTATCCAAGAGGTTCAGACTGAAAGACTGATAACCATCGAGAATTCAGCAGTAACAGATGAAGGACTGAGCAACAACGCTATGGAACTCATCCCTCTTGAACATCAAGTAACAGTTCGTCCAAATACACCTGTCTACACCAACGTGGCAAGTGATGAACTGGTTCCAGTGATTTCTACAAATCCTGATGCAATTCCAACAATTGACAGAACTACTTCTGGCTATTTCATTAACTTTGATACGTTCTCAGAAGATCCGAGTGAACCTGAAACGACGCCAGCATCATTCAAATTCAAGCAGCAAGTACAAGACTTTCTTCACTTTCTGAAAAAGACTTATTTGGTTTCTCCATGGATTGAACTCTGGATTACATCTGGACTTTTTGTTTTCCTGCTCTGGCTAGCTTTGGTAACAACCGTGAGCGTGCTTATAAGTGGCAGATACATCCATGTGAACACTGAAGGAAAGGACGTGAACGTACTTTTGAAACCTCATAAATCTTCCCATCGTGAAACAAGAGACTTGTCATCAGTGAACATCACAGCTGTTCCTATACATGATGGTATAGTGTGGGACAAAACAGATTTTGAAATATTCGGTCCGACGGAACAATTGAACATTCCACAATTGTTTAAAATTTCACTAAGTGATCTAATTACGTCCAGTACCTATTCAGATTATTGGGACTTTGAGACTGTAAATGATATAATGTTTGACCTAGAAAAATCTGCTGCATTTTCTAAAAATGAATATTTAGAGGGTTCATCAGACTATGAACAACTGTATTGTTATAACCACTATGGTCATCATTATTTGCATAAAACTGCATATCCAAGAAATGTGTTTATGTTTAACCAATGGGAGCATTGTCCTACACCACCATACGGTAGTTCAAAAACATTTGCTAACAAATTTCCATATTTTTCAGGTTACAATACATCTGATCCAGAAATGTTTTACTATAAAACTGTAAACAAGACAGGACTGAAAATTATGTTAACAAATACAAGACAGATTTACTCTGCATTATTTAATGCCCAACTGTCTAGACAGGGTTTCGACTTTTGGAAAGACACAATAGACACAAAAACTGTCTGGGGTACTAAAGATTGGCAAGTGCAGGGAATAGAAGCTTTATTTAGAGCCTGCATAATCCCTGAGCAAATAATGTTTTTGAATGAAACCATCCAACAAACATCTTGTCTTGGATTAGCCAAGATCAAAGATATGAACACACCTTCTGTACCAGCACCTGCAAAAAATAACGAAACACAGGCAGTGGTGACAGTTGACAAATATACTACAACTCAACAGATCTAATCCTGATTGGAAAAAATGGTTGATCTGGCCCACAGACACGAATAACTGTCAGCAAAGATTCCTGAATAAAACTCAGGGCTTTACTATTAATAGGCCAGACCCAAGATACGTCCAAAGACAACATCCGGGGGTAGTAACAACATACAGTGTAGGAAAATTATGCCTCGATTGGCTGCATAAGTCTACACTACAGGATGTGAAACAACACTTAACCTTACTTAAAGAGGACGCAGACCTTAGGGATTTCTTGCTTGGACCAAGAAAACCGCGTCAAAAACGTTTCATATATGCCGGCATTTATGCTGCCTACAATGAAGCATGGAAAGTATCACAGATGGAGGCTGCAGAACGAATACGTGAACTTGATCGTATTAATTTAGAGAAAACACTCTCTGTGGTCGACAATGGGTTAACAACTTTGTCCTCCAGAATATATTCATTGGATGGCATTGTATCCTCTGCTATCGACATACTAGAACAAGATTTGGCGATGTTACAACAAGGCCAATCTCAATTACGTTCTATTATGTTATTAAGCTGGACGCTGCAATCTTTGCGAGCTGGCTATGTGCCTTGGCGTTTTATCAACACAACGGCTCTGTTTGCAGAATACAATCTCACTGATAAACAGATCGAACTGGCACAAAGAGGAGCAAAGTATACAGTGCTGAGCATTGAAAAATTGGATAAATTACCATTCACAGTGGCAGAAAAACCAGCTACAGAATGGCTTATTCATGGCAAAATAACATTACCTGTGAGTACTTTTCAGTTTCAGTATTGCCTCAGACAAATGCAAGCAGGCAAATATGAAAGGTTGGGTAAGGAATACATTAAGACATCTTGGGATTTACTGTATACATTTAGATGTTGGAGTGGGGATCGTGAAGTGTTTTTGAGCGGTACAAACTGTAAACGTGCACTAAGCGGTTCGCTTATATGTCAGGACATTTCCTTACACGGGGCTTGTAATGGTTCTGTGGCAAATTTGTCTTGCCATCAGCAGGGTACACCAGCTGCTGTGATTAATCCAACGTTTGGACAACTTTCTAATGGGAGTTACCTCATGTTGAATGATCAGAGTTGCTGTGGCATGCTGCCAGGCATCCCATATCTAGTAACGGTCAACTCCAGGGTCACTTGCTGTATGCAAGTATTGTTTGCCCCAATAGACACAGTCAGGGAGTCGCCTCTATGGCCTTCGCTGAACGTCTCTTTTATAAGATTTGATACTTTAAGCAGAATGAAAGCCATGCTTTTACAGCAAACAGTGCCTTTGACCTCGGCCAAAGAAACCTATGATCTACAAATAGCAAGGACTTCGGCTGAGATACAGACTTTAATACGTACAAACTGCCCTATACATTTCGTAGAAATGATATCACGTATCTTCAACATGTCTGATACAACTGGAATTGTACATGTATTTAAGAGCATCTGCTCCGGTCTGTTAGCACCTTTCCAGGCAATACTCGGAATAATCCCGAACTTTGCACATTCGGTGTTTGGTGGCATACCATTAATTCTAGCACTTGTTGCCGGAATTCTATTTCTCTTCCTGCTATTGCGCTATGGCCAGCCTATTCGCCGACATCACTCTGAGCGAAATGGAGAAAGCTCTCCTTGAACGAAAGTGCCGTGAGCAAATAGTAGAGCTTTTGGGCATAAATCGTCTACGGGACCTTAATACCACGTGGTTCCTGTCATTCAGACCAATCTGGCAAGATTGCATCTTACCTGTTCTACGATGCCTGCTATGTGGTGTAGAATGCGTGTTGGACACCTGTCTAACATTTCCATCGGATACGCCAAAGGATGTCGATACTCTGCTGGACCAGATAACGGCCCATGCTATGTGTTGTCCCCAGAGGCTTCCTATCCTGATGTCAGCATTCATTGAGATCTCACAGACGCTTCCGGCTGCTGCTGAGGTACGAGAAAGAACTACAGGCACACAGGTAACAACGGACGCGAACATTGCTGAGGCGACCAATGCTGAAAGCGATGCTTCCCATCTCTGTGCAATTAATCTGCTTCACGAGGTGTTCCAACTCACACCAACTACAGTGGATGATGTTTTGTCTATAGAAATAGATGACCTCATGTTTACACCAGACCCGTAACCTGACTCTGATTCAGCATACAGTGTTCCAGAGATGCAGTAACAATTTGGCCTTCATTTTTCAAAAACAAACTTGGAACTCTACCAAAATTGAACTTTTTTCCATTTTTTCGAACAAAAATGGCACTTCAATCTGCTTAAAGTAGAACTAGCCTTATAGTACAGACTTGGCGGTCCTTCCACAGACATTTAGTCATCTTATGTGTCTAAAAACAGTTCATTGATTTTCATGACATGAAATGACTTTGATTTTTTGAACAGCTTATCGATCATTTTTTTGTCAAATGTAAATATTACTGCCTTTTTCATTCCAATTGCATTTATTTTTAACACTATATGCCTGAAATGGAAAAACTATTGCTTCAAATGTACAGTACCTTTTGCATTTTATACTATGTTTTTTAATATTTTTAAGAAATATTTTTTATATATGCGGTACTCCATTTTTATGTTTAGCATTTTAGTATTATCGTATACACGAAGATGGAGTGGGTGTTGTATTCCTCTTAGGGTGTCCATAACGGGCTTTCCAGTATCATGTCCTTATATAGGCACAATTCGCCCTGCCCATATATAGGCATAAAATCCCAGCCCTTATTTAGGCATTAAACCGTGCACTCCAAATACAGGCATGGTCTCTGACATCCGTCCACCCTAACGTCACAACGAGTTCTTGAAGAACAGACCCTTAGGCTGCGGGAGTTTCCCTAGTCCAGGACTATTGATTTCTTCAAGGACTCATATATTATGTATGAACCGTTATTCCTTAGGGGTTCATCCATGACGTCTTTCGCTGTCCGACTCACGTCAATACTAAACATTCCTAGGTACTCTCAGGTATAAATATACCTTCCCTAGCCCTTGTAAACTAGAGGAGACCTCGACTTCAGAGGAGCCCGTATCCCGGCCTGACGCACTGAGAAGACGCTGTCATCCCTGCACGCAGAGAATCCAGCTTCCAGTGATCTGACTTCCCTTGCGGGGTGTTGGAGTTCGAGTCTGGCAAAGAGATTCCAACCTCTCTCATTCTACAGGTATGGAGCAGACTAGAACCTAGAGGGACTCTTGGCATACTAGGCATACTAGACTTAACATACTCTTAGTATACCATAGTAAGGAATACTTCACCTACTTCATACCTCTCCCTACACCTAAGTTAGGTTAGGCACATTGGGGTAGAACTAGCTTAGCAACGCATCGTATGAGTACTCGCATTTTTAGTCTGTGTTATTTATGTAACAGCATATGTACTAAAAGATAATGCTATCGCAGTATTATTTATTTCTACTGCTCACACTGTACATTATTTATCTCGCATACTGTCTTGTGATCGTAACAGCACATTTTACTTACATCAGAAACAAGACTGTTCAATAAATCCTTTATTGAAAACGCCCGTCTGTTCTTTCTGTGTAACTTGGAGAAAACTAAGCATGCACGACTGAGCTGAGTGAAATAGTTATCTATTGTTTCCACGACTCTGGGACACGTTCTGATTGTAAAGGGAAACACAGTGGTCATGTTTTGCGGCTGCCAGAAACTACTCCCTTCTTGTTGTCAAGGAGTTTCTAGTGGCCTCTGAGCTAGCTGGCACAAGTAATTAAGTTTAATATACTCGATAGGGACATACTGACCTTAGTCCTATGTCAAACCTATAGGATATATTATTCCAATGCGCAGAGCCTATTAGGGAAATAGGAGCTACACTACAGGATCTCCAACTCTTGGGTTAGCGTGTCCCAAACACTGGTAAAAATGTCCGTAAGATTCAGTCCCAGCGGAGTTAATACTTATAAGTGGATTAATGGAGGTCACATGAAAGTTTCCCTATGAGTACCTTAAGCTATTTTGAAGTAGAGGAAGTGGACGGGCTGTAATTCTCAAAGTGTAAATATGAAGGTTCTTGTGCTTATCGTAGCAAGGGTGCCGGACGGACTGTGATTCCCTTGATATAGTAGTGCAAGTTCTTCCGGACGATAAAACTATGCAGGCAGCCCAAACGATGCCATGCCGTAACGAGATAGCCAGGAAAATAGGCGGACATTTGGAGGTCGGGTTAAGATTTCACTCACACCACACTAAATCTTACCACTGATGAGGAAAGCTAAAAGCAGAACTCGAGATGTGGATATGCACAGATGTCTACAGTGTGAAGATCAGGATCTAACAGTCAAAGCGGCTTCCAAGTCAGGAGAGATCCCTCCTACAGATTCTTTCATTGAGGCAGAGATCTATCCTGCACATAGCAGAACAATGCCCTATCGTGTGAAAATAATACATGGTCCATTTTACATCTGGACACCTGCATTTTCAACAGTTCAGTGAGATTCTAAATTGTTTGTCTTCGTTAGTGAAGTTTTGCTGATATTCTCATTTCACATTTACTTTGAGCATGTCTATCATGTCACTGGCATCGCTTTCTCTGATGTAATCTGTGTCAGATGTTTTGGGGTATAACTTCCTGTGACGTCAGCAAAATGCTAATCAGTACTCACTTCTAAGAATTTTGGAAACTTGAGGAACTCTGGTATGGCGATCTTATCCAGCACTGCAGAGGTGGCATTCTACTGATCAATATTTCCAATTATCAATCTTTCAGCCCGTGATCTAGCCTAAAATCTATGTACTCTGGGATGTAGCACGAAATAGACTAACTTTTAGCCTACACAGCCATCTTTATTCGAATTGTAAATTGGTGCAGTCTAATAAGAACACATATTTACTACGCTTAAACTAGTGCGGATTGTGACATTTTTTCTGAAAGGGGAAGGAGCCAAAAAGGAAACAAGAACAGTATGTGTGATGATCTGGTGCAAGTGAGTCAGAATTCAACAGTTGCTAGCCTATTATAAATTGTTGTTGGCCTGTATGTGTGTGGGTGTCTGTGTTATTCGGACGTGAATGCCCCGTGCTTGGTAAACGGACATGTACCCCTGCCCTGAGTATATGACTACATCTACAACTGGTAGGCTTGCTATTTGTTTGGCACTAGCATTGCACTAATTTATCAGAAGCCTACCTAATACAAGGTCTAGAACGTATTCTGTGACCTGAAGGAATGGAAAGCCATAAAGCCAGGTCAGGTCTTCCCTGGACGGGAAACAAGCATCCTAGGATTGGTTTTGGAGTATCACCCCTCGTCAGCCAGGATAGCTTGAATCCAGTGGCATAGCGAGCACGGACCCACGTCTGGACATACCCGTCCCACTTGGGGTGACAAATGCAAAAAGAACAAGTTCAGCATTCCATCCATCAATTGTTCTTTTGTATTTCTCACCTCAAGTAGGACAGGTATGCCCAGACGTGGGTACCGTGCTCTCCAAGGGGACCTGGCCTGGCAGTTCAGGCTGGACTGTTCCCTTGGGGAGCAGGGTCAAGGCTAATTTGCATATGGCTGGGTCCAAAGTCGAATGGTATGGTGAGCACAAAAACGATGAATTTAGGCCCAAAGCTCTGACTGGGGGGTGAATGTTTGACATTGTTCAGCATTCCGTTCATCAATTGTGCTTTTTGCATTTTTCACTCCAAGTGGGATCGGTATACCCATATGTGGGTCCCACGCTCGCCATGGCACTGGATTCAAGATATCCTGGCTTATGTGGGGTGATACCCCAAAACGATCCTAGGATGCTTTTTTCCAGTCCAGTGCTTGAATTAATCTTAGCCACTTATAATTACTTGGGCCGCATCCCAGTCCATCGTTATTTTGTACACCGGGCCACCTCAGTTTGGACACAGCCACATTCAAATCAATCTTGACCCTGCTCCAATGGGAACAGTCGAGCCTAAAATCCCTGAACCGAAAGACAAACAATCCAGAACCAACTAAGGTGGCATGGTAGGCGAAAAACAATGGATTAGGATGCGGTCCAAACGATTGCCAGTGGCTCTAAAACCAGTATTTTCTCTTTGAAATAAATAAATACACTTGATAACACTCCACAAGTGCTGAATAAAGGCTTGGCTTTAAATGTAATAAAATGTAAAAGTGAATAAACTTACTATGCACAATTACAGAAAGATTTACCAGCATGCAACATCCTCGATATGAAATATGACAAACTTGAAATTATTCTATTATTTACAAAGGCAACAATACTCAAATGTTGTGATGTGTGTACTGATAGTTTCCAATGGATGTCCCTCGTTCATGTTCCAGGGACCCGTGAAGGCCCCAGATTATAACCACTGAACCAGTTCACAAAGAAAAGATCTTTTTTTCTTCTCACATCCCATCAGCACCAGCTGTTTGACATCCCAAAAGCCTGTATTCATTTATCTGCATTATGTGCTGACAGTAGAGGTGGGTGAGCCACTGAAAGCTTGAGCCAGTCAAGAGCCTGAAGCCTGGCTCTGGGTCAGCTCGAGGCACTGTTGGAACCTTGAACCCATAACAAGCCAAGCTTCAGTGGCAGTATGCCCCGGGTGGCACGTGTTTTAGGGGCCAGAACCCCCTGCTCTTCATGTGGCCGCTGGGCGGCAAACGCAGTGACCACCACGGGCGGCACAACAGCTAGCTACACCACCTTCATGTGGCTTTTGCCTGTCACCCTCGCTCTACCCTCATGCAAAAAGAAGTCAAAACAGAGCATTAGCACTTGAGGTAAAACGGAGAGACAAATAGATACCCATTTAATTGCTGATTTGTACAAAGTAAAACCAGAAAACCAGGATTTCTCACTACTTCCCTGCTTAACCAAACAGTTTGATATTAGGCATAGATTTTATTTCACCCTTCTCCTTTTTCCTCATTACCACAGATGAAAGTGCTCTCAAATACGTGAGCTCAAAACACCGGCTGTATAAAAACCTATGGTGTTTGATTAAATTGACTATAATGTTGTTCTAACTTTACGAATCTGCGCCACATACAGGGTTCACAACTGTCTTGCCTCTTAATTCACTAATGGCTCTGTCGCCATTGTTGGGGACAGGGACAGAAATGGCTCTTAGTTCAGGTGTAAAAAATGTCAATAGGTACTTCTCAGTGCTGTGCTATAATAAGACACCTTAATGTCAAAACCTCAACATGTTAAAGAAATAAAAAAAAATTGCATTTTGAAGAGCCTTTATAATCTTTTATGTGATGTTTGTTGTATGGTTTACATGGCAGTCATTTTCAGGGCTCGGCTTGCGCATGGGCGCTATGAGCCAAGCCAATCCCTTGGCTCCTTCCTGGCTCAGCTCTCTCTGTTAATGTGTTGGCTCGCCCACCCCTAGCTGACAGTATAGGATGATAGTGCCATTAATCCTTGACAAATCGCTGTTTGCATAGAATTTCCCCTTGACTGACACTCGGTTAACTGTGTTTCTGAAGCTTAAAATATTAGTATATTTTAGTAGTTCCTAAGTTCACAGGTCACCATGTCTAGCATGCTAAGCTGTTCTCAGGTTGATAGTTCCATATGTCTTCTTCGATTTCATGTGTAATATCCAGTACTGTAGCTGATGTCAGGGGTGTGCAAAATTATCTGGTGATGATCCCAGAGCCAGATCTGTTGACAACGACGTACTGGGGACAGAAAATAGGCCTGGGCATTAGAATAATGGTGGCCCTCATTTGTGAATCAGATAGCTAAAAAAAAGTGGCCCAAATTTGGAAATCACTGCAGTTTTGAACTTGTAAAGACAAGCTGTATATGTTTTTTGCAAAGATTTGGGCGACTGCAGTTAAGATTTGTGGTAATACCAAAGACAAACCAGCATTGGCATAGCCAATAGGTCTCGCCTTTGGGGCCTTATAAGTGTTTAGATATGCAGCACATTATCCTGCGTGCTGTGCCGCCAGGAATTGAATAGCTATACATGATAGATGGTAAGCAATTGAAAACCTCACACTCACAGAAGTCCAGAAATAGGTTGCTGAAAGCAAAAATATTTTTGGGTCTCAAAAATCACATGTTGACACCAGTGCTTGAAATGGAAAAATAGAATTGCAGGTACTCTGTAACAGAGTACCTGCTTGTTTCTGAGAAGTGCCGGTACTCCCCAATTAAAAGTATTACACCTCTCTTGAGAAGTGCCGGTACTCTCCCTCTTAAAATAAAAAAGTGCCGGTACTCCGTACCGGACAGTACCGGCCCATTTAAAGCACTGGTTGTCACTAGTCTCTGACACTGAAAGGAACTACTTTGTGTGCGGATGAGCTGTCCCATTGCTCCAAACTGTGTGCTGCAGTGGGCGGAATAAGAATCACTACAAAGGACCAATGGACAAAGCATACTGGCTGAAAAACCTATATGCATGAATGTTGTATATATGTAATTTTAGTAAAATCAAGAGGGCTTTGGTAATGTCAGACCTAAGAAGGATCACTCACTTGGATGTTCTCAAAGGGCAGAATATCTGGCATTAGGTGGATAGTTTTGAGACTTTAGCTCCAAATGTCTGGGACACAGCAAAAGACTGTGATTTACTTTGTCACCTTGTCAAGATTTCTGTTGCAGCACCCAAGCAGACAATGTGAAGTTACACCCGCTGCTGTGGGGGACATCTGCTGCATGCCTACTCATCCAGGTGGACATTTAGCTTTGATATATTTTGCGTCAATCATTTACCAATAACCACAATCCTTTTCTCTCTACTTCCTACCACTTTAAATAGCCAAAGCTTTCAGTGCTATTGGAAAACTGTTAATGCTTTGCATGCACCTCTGTTGACATAAAAATGTTAAAGTTTATCACGAGAAATGTAAACAGTTGAAATTACGCTGCTTGACGAGATTCTCTTATCACACACAACTATATTTTAAAACAGTGAACATGGACCACGTTATTTAACATGAACTATTCATTCCTTGGTTCGAATAACATTGTTATTGAAGATAAATAAATCAAATGCTGAGCGCAATTCAAGGTAATGCTTAACTCGTTTTCTTTATTTCTATTAATAGTAAAAATGAAAAACCATGTAGGTGCAGGATAAGATAGCGCAGAATGCATAGTCATCGCATGGGATTTTTAAAAAAAATGAAAATAAAACAGGAACAATATTATTTTTACACCTGTAGTATGAAGGTTTCTGGTCAGCATCCTACTACTGTGTGAGAACACATACTCTTGGTCTGATCTTTTGGTTCCATTGCGAATAGAACTGTTAAATAAAAAGTGCACTAATGAGGGGAAACCTTTGCCCACTGTTAAACTGCTTAAAAATTACAAAATAATGAAACAATACTATCACAAAACATGACGCATAATTTCCCTTTTATTGCCTCATAAGTCCAGGGGACCTGTACATATGTATTACTGGCAGTTGCCTGGCCTACAAGTCACACACTTTCACAATGTGTCACCCGTTTTGCTAGGTCAGTCGTCCTCATTGGCCTGAAAGGTCAAAATCTGCCAACCTTTCCCTTTCCTCGAGTCTCAGAAAGTGGAGAAAACACACTTTTCAGGCCTTCAGAATGGCACACGAGAGTACCGACGCCCAGAGCAACCGCTCGGAATGAAATAAAGGTATGCACATTGTTAGAAATGGGATCTCTAGTTGGCAAGGGCTTGCACCTTTGTCCAAGTAGGGACCCTTCTTCCTAGTCAGGGTAAGGGTTGTTACACTCGTGAAGTAACCCCTGCTCACCCTCGTGGTAGCTTGGCACGAGCAGTCAGGCTTAATTCAGAGGCAGTGGTAAAGCATTTGCACATAACCAACAGTAATACAGTGTAAGCACTACAAACGGACACCACACCAGTTTAGAAAAATAACCAATATTTTATATACTCAAGACAAGACCAATTACGACAAAAATCCACAATACGATACTTTAAAAATGAATGCTTGATAAGGTAACTTCTTCTTTGCAGGAATAGCACATAAAGCAAAGTTCGTACGAGTCGGTAGCTCCGTCCGAGCCTACCGCGATGCTGAAAACCACAGAGTCTAACAGTTCCAGCCGACCGCGTCGATACGGGCCAGCAGAGTCATGAACAGACTCGGTTACAGTACCTTTCTCGTTGTGGCTGGTACGGAGTGTACGAGCCGGTCGGCGTTCGTCGCGGTTGCGGTGCAAGACGGAGCGATGCAAGGTGCGGTGTCCCTCGATGCGGTGCAGGCAGCGGCTCGATGAGCGTCGTGGAGACGGAGTCGGTGAGTCCAAGGCGTGCGATGCAGGGCGAGACGATGCTCGATGCGGTGCTGACAGGTTGCGATGCAGGCGACCAAGCCGGAGTGCGGGAGCTGGCGTCGGACAGCGGTGCGAGTCGGAGCGGTGCGTCGCAGACGTGCGAGTGGTGCCCCAAATGCGGTGCGGTCTCGACTCTTGAGCCAGTTGCAGCGACAGTGTCGGTCCGGTCCGGCTGGCCCAGTGAAGCGATGCGATGCGAACTGCGGTGCCCACAGGTCACGGTGCAAGCAGCGGCTTGATGATGGCGGCGTCGGACGTCGCCACGGTGAGACCAGGGTTGCGATGCGAAGCGGGGCGATGCGGTTCTGCGGTGCAAACAGGTCACCGGCCAGGGATGGATTCGGCTGACGGAGTCGGTTGCGGTTCCCTTCCTCTGTGGCAACTGAAACAGCGTTCCAGAAGCGGTACCCAGAGGCTTGTGAAGTCTTTGTAGTCCCTGAGACTTCTTAACAGGAGGCCAGCTCGGTTCCTGGCCCTTGGAGATACTCAGCACAAGTTTGTAGAAAGTTCAGTCCAGTCCTTTCACTGCCCAAGGCAGAAGAAGCAGCTGCAGGCCAACCCAACAAAGCAACAACACAGCAAAGGGGCAGTACTCCTCCTGGCAGCTCTTCCAGCTCTTCGTCTTGGCAGGTTCCTTGATTCCAGCGAGATCTAAATTCATGGGGTCAGGGCCCCAATATTTATATCCCAAATTCCTTTGTTCTCTGAAGGCAGAGAGGCCTTTGCCCAGTCCAAACCAGTTCTGGAGCACTTTGTTGACAAGTCTCCGTCCCTTCTTTCAGTGAGTAGGCCAGGGACATCAGACGCACCACAGGAGGTGGAGCCAGCATTGTGGAGGGAAGGCACTGTCCTATTCAGGGCCCAGGTGCGACCCCTCCCACCCATCTACAGGTCGATCTGGCTATTCAGCCCTGCGCTGACTCACCCTGTCTCCTGGCATCCCCAGCCCCTGTCACTCACACTCCAGACAAGGAATACACAACCGCGCAGAGGCAGGCTTGGATGGTTAGACAAGAAAATACCCACTTTCTAAAAGTGGTATTTTCAAACACAGAATGTTAAAACCAACTTCACTAAAAGATGCATTTTATCATTCTGAGTCCAGGCATACTAAACTCGAATTTCTACCATGTTCCCGGGGTCAGTTAGGATTATAAGCTGTAATAATCAAAACTGCCCGTTCTGGCCTAGCGGGAACAGGTAGCCTCTGCAATAGTGAAAAACGAACTAGGCTGTAATTCACTATCAGGACATGCCGCACACACCCGGCATGTCCTACCTTTCGCATACACCGCACCCTGCCCACAGGGGTACCTTGGGCCTACCTTAGGGGTGACTAACATGTAGCAAAGGGAAGGTTTAGGGACTTGCAAGTGTGTGCACTTGCCAAGTCGACATGGCAGCCCCAGGCTGCGCACAGGCTCTGCGTTGGCAGGCCCGAGTTACACTTTACGGGCTGTTTGCGTGGGTGGCACAATCCAGTGCTGCAGCCCACCAACAGCATTTGGTCTATAGGCCCTGGCACTCGCAGTGCAACTTTACAAGGGACTGACACATAAACCAAATAGGCCAATCATGGAAACATCAATCCATAACACATTTTATACAGGAAGCACTTGCACTTTCCCACTGGACCGCAGTGAGGAAAGTGCGCAGAATCATTACACCAGCAAAAACAGAGTCAAAACCGGGAGGTCAGAAAGCAAAAAGTCAGGGGAAACACGCCAAAAGATGCCAAGTCTAACACACATTATAATCGCTGCAAAACACATGAGGGGAATGATACCGAACACTGGGAGTGTTAATCACCCACGGTTGCAGGTTTGACAACAACAACTGCAACACCGTGGAAAGATATTTAGAAATCTTCACAATGCGATAACAAAGGCAAAACCAATCGTGCTGTGTAGAAATAAAGGCACGTGTGTTGAAGCGCTGTGCTAGCTTCTTAAATTTAATGTTTAAGTGGCACAGTTCATAAATAAATAAAAGCGCTTAAAATCATGAACAATTACCAACAGATGCTTCGGAAGCAGCAAGTAGGAGGTGTTGGGGAAAGGCACGGATGATTAAGGGAACTGGGTCTGGAGGCAGCGCCCTGCACCCACGATTGGCAAGGAGATGGCACAATGAAACCAGCGCGGCCACGCTAATTAGAAACAGATGGCCCCTGCGCGTCGCTTCTCGCTCCCGCAAGGTGGATGCCAGCCACAAACACGAGTCTCAGAACAGTGCAGACCGATTCCAAAAGGTCATCTCCTAGGGCAGCGCATGCGCGCTGCGCTAGGCTCGACCTAAAAACGGCTCACCAGACCATCAAACAGGCCAAAAAACTGACCCATAAACTGAACTGTCCGTTCCTCTGACACTGCCTGATTGCCCTGTGGGTCAGTCTGACTCTCTCTGTCAATCTCTCCAAAGCTACTTTTCACTTTGATTATGTCTGATTTCATTGGCTCCAACATTTCATTACTTTGTTCTCCTGTTAGCACAGACATACATTTATTTACTGGGTCACTTGACCTCAAAAGCATACCTTGTCATCTGTCAAAAGAATTATATAAAGTGAACTATTGCAAATCAGGAAATTACGTATGTGTTTGTAGTTCTTTATACATGGTGAACCTCACGGTTGAGAGGTATAAGTGGGCGCCTATTACAATCAGTGTCCCTTGCATGTGACAAAGTAGTTGGGTAATATTGAATGCTGTTCATTCCCAAAAGGGTAACCATACTAAGAAGTCGAGGACCCTGTCTTTTATTTTACCACAGTGAGGATTCTCACACTTAGAATCAAGAAATTCAGATTTTTTGCATTTCAAGCCCCTGTTTTATCATTCAAATGTTTATTTATTTGAGTTAATGGTGAAACACTCATTTTGCAAGCCACTTTAGTTCTTTTTACTTTGAGGTGGGTGTGAGGGGGCACAGTGTCCCTCTATTATTTCTCAGTCATTGAGAATTTGCCCTGTGCTAGAACATTGACTTAATTTTGGTGGCTATGGCAGAATTCCTGGTTGATGTACCAGCAGAGCCGGCTTTAGCGCTGGTGGCGCACAGTTCAACAATTTCTTTGGCAACCTTCCCCCATTTCCTCCTCCTTGAAATCTCTTACTACCACCCCGCCAAAGTGCCCCTCACCTCTCCATAGCCTCTCTCTCACATACATTTCATTTGTTTTAAAGCGCTGGTAAAGGCTGGCTTTACTAATCCACTCATCTATCCACATAAAATACAGATCTGTTCTTTGCAGCAGGCATATTAACCCTCTGCGCTACTTTATGTTGAGTCAAAACTGCCACTAGACAAAACTCCAATTAGACGCACAAGGAACTCTGCAGCAGGTGTTTTTATATTATAAGTTATTGCTAAACACAGCACTTTCCCCCCGAGGTAAGTGCCCCCCTTCTAGGTCAGAGCCCAGTGCGGCTGCATCGGTCGCATCGTACTAATGTCGGCCCTGTTTTCTAGGATTCTAGCCCAGGGTTCTAAGCCCTGCTATGTTCCCTTAGTTAGATTAATGGTGGGAAGGATGTCCCAGGTATAGAACTTTGGCCCTCAAATACAAAGATTGGGACACCTTCACCAGCCTAAGTCCTGAGGAGACTGTAAAGGCCAGATATCGAAACGTCTCGACCTTTATAGGATCAAGGAATTTGGACATTAAATTCTTCCCATAGAATCTCCAGAAGAGCTACATGTTTAAGTAAGGAGACCCCAGCACAAACTTTTGTCCACATCTTGACCATATAACATTAAAAGTGGGACATTTAATATTGTGAAAAGCCGGTTTCACATGTGCATTAATTATAAAATTATGGACTGGTGATTGACTAGAATTAATTTTTGTAAACTTTGAGAGCTCTGTTTTTTTGCATGTAAAATTAGTTATTGTGTAAAAAATTTTATCACTGCCCTGATTTGATAGATGTTTCCACATCTACTCGCTTTGCTGTAAGCATATCCTGTCACAGTTTGATGGAGGGCACGTCTAGTTCACTTTTGTTTACAACAAGCATGTTAGAAATGGGGGTCTCTAGTTGGCAGAGGTAGGTACCTTTGTCCAAATAGGGACCCTTGCTTCTAGTCATGGTAAGGGGGATACACACTTTAGATAACCCCTGCTCACCCCCTGGGAAGCTTGGCATGAGCAGACAGACTTATCCCAAAGGCAATGTGTAAAGTATTTGTACTCAAAACACACAGTAATACAGTGATAACACCACAAATGGACACCACACCAGTTTAGAAAAATAAAGTATCTTTATCTAAACTCAACAAGACCAAAACGACAAAATTCCAACATACATGTAATAAGAATATGACTTTAAAGAGGTTTCAAACAACTTGGCCCATAGAAAACTATAGATGCGTGATTTCTCTCAAAGTACCTGTAGTTACAACAGAATTCACAAGGCCAAACAGTCGCAGAGATGAGAAGCGTCGAAAAACAAAGAGATGCATCAGTTCCTGAGGCCATGGGGAGGCGATGCAGCAGTTCTGCTGCACGCAGGAGAAGTGATGCGTTGAATCCGGTCTGTAGGAGGAAGTGATGCGTCGATTCCGAGACGGTTCGGGTCCACGGGTGATGCATCAGGAAAACTTGCTGCACAGGTACGATGTGTGGAAATCCGGGATGCGTCGAGCGGCGCTGTGTCGGTTTCTTAAGCCGCGATCCCTCGATTCATCGGTTCTTGCAACGGCGACAGGCACTGCGTCGGTTTCGGCCACGGCGCGGAGATGCAATGCGTGGAGATTCTTCTTCTCGCACAGCGGTGCAAGGTCGGAAAAACAGCCGCAAGAAGAGCAATGCATTGATTTTCTTGTAGTTGCATTGCTTTTCCAGCTCCCAACAGCAGGAACAACCTCCAGAGGCCCAACACAGTCACAGGCACCTCCTGGCAGGTCAGAACTCCCAGCAAGGAAGTTCAGGGGAGCTGGGGCTGAAGTCCTTGTGTCCCTAAGACTTCAGAACAGGAGGCAAGCTCTACTCAAGCCCTTGGAGATCTTCCACAAGCAGGGGGACACATAACACAGCAAAGTCCTTGTCCTTTCCTTGGCAGAAACGGCTACTGCAGGCCAACTCCAGACAGCACACAGCAAAGGGGCAGTACTCCTCCTCCAGTTTTTCCAGCTCTTCTCCTTGGCAAAGCTTTCTCTTGAATTCCAGAAAGAATCTAAAGTTCTGGGGTTTTAGGTCTAATACTTACACCCCATAATGTCTTTGTTCTCTTTGTGCAAGGGTCTCTGAGCCCCGTCCAAACCAGTTCTGTCCTCACTGGTGCAGTATGAACACAGGGGGTGGAGACAGCATTGTGCAAGGGAGACAGGCCCTATTCAGGTGCATGGAAATATCTTCCCGCTACTCTAAATTCAGCCAAGGCCTATTCAGCTCAGCTCTGAGTCATCCAGGAAGGGCCAGGCACACCTCAACCCACCCACCAACCCCCCCCCCCCCAATGGCTGTCTACAGGGAATGCACATCCTCAGCCCCTGTCACTCCAAAACCAGACGGTCAATCCACAAACTGGCACACAGAATGGTTAAACAAGAAAATACCTGCTTTCTAAAAGTGGCATTTTCAAACACACAATTTAAAAACCAACTTTACTAAAAGATGTGTTCTTAAAATCTGAGTTCAGAGAGCCTAAACTTTATTTCTCTATCTTGTCTCAATGGGAAGTTATACTTGTAAGATGTTACAAAGCATTTCCCATTCTATCCTATGGGGCAAGATAGCCTTTCAATAGTGAAAAACGAAATTGGCAGTATTTCACTATCAGGACATGTCACACACACACCAGTACATGTCCTACCTTTCACATACACTGCACCCTGCCTATGGGGGGTACCTTGGATCTACCTTAGAGGTGCCTTACATGTAAGAAAAGGGAAGGTTAGGGCCTGGCAAGTGGGTGCACTTGCCAAGTCGACATGACAGTTAACAAACTGTGCACAGACACTGCAGTGGCAGGTCTGACACATCTTTTCTGGGCTACTCATGTGGGTGGCACAATCAATGCTGCAGGCCCACTAGTAGCATTTGATTTACAGGCCCTGGCACACTTCAGTGCACTTTACTAGGGATTTACCAGTAAATCAAATATGCCAATCAGGGAGAACCAATTGTAAACAACAATTTACACAGAGAGCATATGCACTTTAGCACTGATTAGCAGTGGTAAAGTGCCCAGAGTCCTAAAACCAACAGCAACAGGTCAGGAAAAAATAGGAGGAAGAAGCAAAAGTTTGGGGATAACCCTGCAAAAAAGGGCAAGTCCAACAATGCATAACCTCAAGAATAATTTATTCCTGTGCTCTGTTCTATTGTTTTGACAACAAATATTTTAAAAAGGGATGAGTAAGTTGTACAATGTGGATTGACAATCGATTTATGTGATATGACTGATGTTGGCAGTCTTTATCTTCAAGAATATTTGGTAAAATTAGCAGGTGTGGCACCTTTTTTGTATATGTATGTCATGTGCCCAGCCTCTGTTCTCGCTTTATTAAGGCGCAGCCCCATTTCCTGACCAGTGGACAGTGGTAATTATCTTAATTAAAAGTGGCTTTGAGGAAGTTGAGTATGTCAGTGATATCTGGGAGCGATAGGGCTTTGAAAGCTAAGCATCTGGATTGTGCTGAAAGGGGTGGGTGGAAGAATTGGAGCATGCTCTCTGTTGTCGATGTGCCATTGGCTCTTCTGTACTGTTTCATGAAAGAAGAGGTTAATGGCATTGCACTTTTCTTTGGAGCGAGGAATAGGTGAGAGTGCGAGGGGGTTGATGCAGTGTTTGATATCATATTAATCATTCTTGAAAGCACAGTTAGACAAATATTACCTGATGGTGTGTTATAATATCTGGTCTAAATCTAGGAAATGTGAAGGGGGCAGGCATAATATTAAGATTATTGGTGAGAAGGGCGGGTAGTGTTGTTACTGCAGTGTCCACTCAGGTAAATCTATAGAAAACAATATTATATGTTGCACTTAGAACATTAGCATGTTGGAAACTCAAATGAAGACAACGTAGTGGTGGAGGGGCAATAACAACTGCTACAGACAATCTGCCCCAGCTTTGCAGAGGCTGCCTTTCTGTTTCTTCCTGTTGGATTGTACTGATACCTTTCTTGCCCCTCTGCCGCAGGCTATACCAACCGTTAAAGACCCAGTGGCTTAGCTAGGCCTTTTCCGTCCGTGGCGCTCCCAGCCTTTGCCACCCCGCGGCGCCGTAAGAGCGCGGGGGGGGGTGCTGGCGAGCGAATCATGCGTTTGCTGCCCCGCGCTGCCACAGGTAAGGGAGGGAAGAAACCGCTGCACCTCATAACTCGTGCCACCCGGGGCATACCACCCACCCACCCCCAACCCCCCCTTGCTACGCCACTGTAAAGACCCTGTCCTATGTGACATGCCCGCGTGAGCTGTACTGGGCACAGGGTATTTCATGAACAGGGTATCTTTTAGCAGCCGGTCATAGTGCTTTAATAATGCTTGCTGAATGGTCACCATTACAGCCACCAATTCTCTTAGAAAAAAAAGATTATTGTACCTACTTTGAGGTACATGAACCAGAGCATAACGCTGACCTTGACCGAATTTTGTAATATATTTAAATTCAAGATACCAAAGTCACGAAATCACTAAGCAACATTTCCCCAACCCGATTTGTGTGTTCTGAAAAACCTTGTTCTAAACATGAATTGTGGGCCGTCAAATATGTCCGTGTGACAGTTTTATTGACAAACAGGAGGGAAAATGATAATAATTGAAAATACCTGGGGAAAATGTGCATATTATTTTTTTTTGAAAGGCGACATGGAGCCCAGCAAAGCGAGGATAAATAAAAATATCCTGTCAAGATGTCTGAGGCAAAGAGGGGCCGGAGGGAGTATTGCTGGAGCAATGTAATTAAAGAGAGTCATACTGCATGACCCGGGAATATTTGTCTCACGTCAGTGTACTGTGGGGATTATCGGCAATGACACGAATGGATGCGGTTGGCAGACACGAGTGATAAAAAGTGAGCGAAAGCAATCTCATGCCATGTCCGGATTGAAAACCGCTTCCGCAGCCGGCAAGGCTGCAGCTAGTCTTTTATTTATAAAAGAATAAGAGCCGGGGCCCATGCTCTCGCTCAGAAGCTCGAGGAGGTGCCGGGGTGCAGAGGCGGGAGATATTCAGCCAAAAAATCCTTGGGTCAAAAAATCACAATCTGTAACTTTGGGATTTGGGAAAAATATAGATTTGCCCAAATTCTTCGACGGAATCCAATTTTTGTCCAGCTGTAATTCTATAGATGGTGAGGGGGAGCCCCTCCAAGAGGGCGATGGTCGAGGAGACTGGCAGACAGGTCTACGCCGCTTCTGCTGCCAGACCTGGCAGTGGCAGTGGACCAGACCAGCCTGTCAGTCAAGGCTGCTGTTTCCTAGGCCGGGCTGGACCAGGAGTGAAGCAGAGCAGTGCACAGACACACACCGGGGGGCATCATAGAATGAGACTAGAGAAAGGGACTACTTCTTCTCCAGCCTCAGGATGAGCATGGCCTCTCCTGCGGCCTGACCCAGACTTCCAGGTCTCTGTCTTGTCCTGTCATCAGCTGGCCATTGAGAAAGGAAGAGGCAGGATCATGGGGAGACAGAGCAGTGCATGTGTACTCCTGCCCAAATGCAGCAGGCAACTCTATGTCTTCTGTGCCCGGTGGAGACCTAGGACGTATTGGTTACAGCCAGGGCCAGCTTTAGGGCAGTGTGACCAGTGCAGCCGCACTGGGCGTTGACTTGTGGAGGGGGCGCTGACCTCGGGGGGGGGGGGAGGGGCGCTGTGTTTAGCAATAACTTATGATTGGAGAGATGAGGGGCACTTTTGCCCAGTGGTAGTGAGAGAATCCGAAGAAGCGGTCATTGAGTGTGGCGCCATCAGCCCTAAAGCTGGTCCTGGTTACAGCAGTGCTGGTGGCAGCATCTTCCTCCTCTTTCATCAGCCTGAAAGAACTATTCAAGCCACAAAGGAGGTACATACCTACTTGTATTGTGCTAGCCATCCCTGAGAAGGCGGTGCTCATCGGTGGTATAGTTTGGGCGCTTTTGATGACTTGCTCACTATGCAGAAATACAACTGGTCTATCAGTGACATAATGTAGGCATCTTTAATGACATATTGGCAATCTTGGCATAATGGAAGCACATCATTTACATATTTGTTGGCATTCGTGGCAAAATGCTGGCTTTCACTGAATAAAAGTGGTCTATCCATGACATATCCTGGGGATTCTTAGTGACATGCTGACTTCTCTGCATAATACTTGCTCATCCTTGACATAATGGGCTGAATTAAACAAGCAAAGAACTTTTTATTTGTGGTCTCTGGCGGAATAACCCAACTACTGTAATTTTATCATGTTCACAGACAACTGCATTTGGAATCAATCAACGACAATTGTGAAGGTATTGCTGTGCAAAATCAAGAAAAATTAGATTATTTTTCAAAATGTTTCACTTGATAGAATCACATTTCAAATATTCAAACAGTGAGTCACAATCCATACATTCATATTACAAAATCACCCACCCACACAAAACATTCTACAATTGGTGCCCACCATCCACTAGGCACAACTCATAGTGGAGTTCATACTTAATCAATGAGTCATCAGTAAGCATTTGGACCTAATATCACTTCACAGAGTGTTATGCTATTTTTTTTTTTTACTGAACAAAATTGATGCTACCTTTGATCATACTAGATACCACTTAGAGGTACAACACAACATAAAAGTCCATATCAATGACAACTAGGCATTCTTAATACAACAAGCATAGCAAAACATGACAGTGCACACAAGCTACAAGCAAACCACCCTTCATATTCCCACAGACCACATTCCCTACAGAATGTGTTGAAAGTCACTAATTGTCAAAGGCATGAGCGGCCAGTACAGGTAAGAGCGGTGGGGCCGGGTGGGGGAGGCTCGACAGACAACAACGAGGGAAAATTAATTAAATAATTAATTTTCCCTAATCGTCTGTCGAGTACCAACCCCCACCCGGCCCCCCACCTCACCGCTCTTATCTGCAAGGGCCGCTCCTGGTCAAAGGTCACTTAAACTCAAAATGGCACTCTTCAATATAATTAAAATAGTAAAAACATAACATTACAAATGGGTTACAAACATGGATTAGGTAAACACCCTCATACCACAGGTAACAGACTTCAGAGTATCTTGAAACCAACCCAGTGTCTAAGGTAATTCCAGAGGCAATGTGTCATTCTACAACAATTACACAACATATTCTATTTTACACACTGTTATTCCATGCACACATTTTGCACAAGGTTTTCAAACTGCAAATTGCTGCACCTCAATAATCTGCAAAGTGCTGCACCACGGTATCAGTAACAAAACAGAAAACATTCAACAAACAAGCACTCTTGGAGCACCATACACACGTACGCATGCGCACAGGAACACACACACACACACTCCCTCACTCACTCAATCACACACACACTCAAACAGCACCATTACAATTGAGAGTGCCGTAGACCCCACCTAGGGCAATGGAATATGGCTAGTACCGCATAATGTAATACGGTGACACCAGTGCTAGCTTTAGGGCAGTGCATTCGATGCCACAACACCGGGCGCCAAGCTCAGGGAGGCACTGGATTATGAATCCTCTTTTGGTGTTAAATGCACCTGCGGCGGAGTGCCTTGTGCGCCCAGGAATTTTCAGGGGATAATAAAAATGTTAAGACAAGTCTGGTCATTAACATGCTTGTTGGAGAGATCTCAGTTTTGTGTAGTCACAGTTTTGACTAATAATAAAGTAGCACAGTGGAACAATGCACCTCCTGCAACTTGTAACATACAGATCACAGAATTGTATTTTATCTAGATAGCTCGGTGGGTTACTGCTTTTGTGACAGAGATCCTTTTGTTACTTGCAGTTCATAAGTTAAAATCCTAATATAGTACAGTTAGCTATGATCCAGGATCAAATACCAGCATGAAAACTACAATGCATGGGTTTAGAACAATATTGTTTTTGACCCAATCTTTCATTATTCTAAGGTTGCTAAAAAGGATTGGTTTGGAAAGTAATACATTCTTATTCCACTGTGTTACTTTTTAAATCCAGAGTCTGACTTTCTCCAGGCAAGCACTCGTAATATATAATGCCTAAAAGTATGGATGACTTGTGACTCCTTTACATCATAGTCCTCATTGTCTTATGTAACATGTCATTTACATTGATTTACACACTTCTGGTCTGCACTTCAAAGGGTGGGACAGAGACATTCCTGCAGGTGGGTACAACTGATAACGCCGATTCTTATCTAATTATCTATAAGAACCTTCTGGTCGCCAAGATCTTTTTACCTGTTGAATAGTGTAAAGGAGAGAATCTCATCAGGTTATATATCAGCATTCATTTTATCTGTAAGGACCACTGACTCCGAATTCAAGTTTGAGAATTTATTATCGCCAAAAATAACTGAACGTGCAAGCACCTCAACACGAGGTTAAAGAAATAGATGGGCACTAATACAAATAATAATCTACGCAGGAATCTCATCCGACTCAGGATAAGGAGAATAGAAAGTTCTAGAAGGATCAACCAGACTATGATTGCTCCAATTTCTAAGCTGCTCTTCATTGGACTAAACAAGCTTAAAATCAATTGCTGTCCCTACACTAACGCTAAGTGACATCCCTGCATAACGATTTTCCCAGGCAAGAGTGAATAAAGGTGTCAGCTGTGAGGACTTCCTAAGAAGTGCAATCACATAATACCTAAGCTCAGCTCTGTCCTTCTCTCAGGTCTCCCCTACCTCTTCTCTGGCCTCCTCCCTCAGGGCACTATCCCTAATACAAAACCACAATACAATTGTACACGTCTTTGTCACGCCTCCTTGGCCAGGTCTTCTTTCTTGTGCTTTTCCATCGAAACGGTTACTTCATCCTGGACGGTTGCGATGACCTTGAGTCCCAGGCACCTTCTCCGCTGAAAGTATCATCCCTAAATTCCATTTCACTCCCCGTACCATGCCTCCCTCTCTCTAGCTTTCGAAAACAAAGAGTTAGTCTTACTAACGAGACATGTGTCCTTGCACCTGCAACGAAAGATACTTTCAACAGAAACCTTCTACTGTGCAAATTAAATCTACCGTTTGTGCCCAGAGAGCCTTACCAAGAGAAACTTTTCTCGGCCTACAACCTAAGCTAACATAAAATAAACCAGGCCTTCCTTAAGCATATATGTAGTCAGGCCTTTACATATGACTTTTAAACACTCATCTTACTTCTCCCTATAAGCATTTTCATTACGATTCATATGCAAACAATGAATTACATGTGCAACTTTAATATGGTGCACGTTTAACCTACTACAATTACATTACACACGAACTAATTCCTCTATGCATTATTTTCACACAATTCAATAAGCATTACATCATTATCCTAACACCATTATGCAGCTGAGTTCACTTTGTCTCAGCGAACTATTCATTCTTTACTAAACATGCATGAGTATACAATGGAATATAAACGAATATATGTCTGAATACATGTGGGTGCGGCCTATCAGTGATTATGATGCACCCCTACAATTCACAAGAACATTTCGCTCTATCAGTTCCCCCCTTTGATGACTCCTGTCATCACATTTCATTCTACTCCCTCGGAGAAAGAACCGACCTAAACAGAACTTGTTGCCATCTTCCTGATCTAAATTTCTCCATGCTCTTGAGCCTTTGATACTGACTGTCCTGCAGTCTTGCCAACTTCATGTCATTTTCCCTCAAAGCTCTCTTGACTCGGCCTGCTCGATACCACTTGTAGGCCTTGATCACAATCCACAAGCCAACCACACAACCCACCAAAATAAGGAGGGGTCTCAGAAAGTACCCAAGGAATCCCTTTCCTAGGTTCGCAAACCAACCTCCCACTTGACCAAAGCCCTTGCCGACCTTTTCCCATGCCCCTCTTCGGTCAAATCCGCTATTTTTGTGTGGATTGTAGTGATGTTACTTATATATTTCTCCAGATCCTTGCTACGGTCTGGTATATAAGTGCAGCACTCTTGAACCTTCAACATTTTACAGACTCCGCCCTCTTTTGCCAATAAGACATCCAAAGCAAGGCGATTCTGCAAAACCATTCCCCTTATCGACAACATCTCTCCTTCCACCAACACCAACGACTTTGCTGTATTCATTGAAAATTCATCCACCACAGTCGCTAACCTCCGAATCTTCACATCATTCAAGACTACTCCCAGACTAGGTATCATAGCTCCAAAGATATCCCCCACAACGATTCCTGCACTTGCAGCTCTTCTCGTTCTTGAATGCTCTCCACCTTCTAGAAGATCTAAATCTTCTGTATGGTAAATCTTTGGAAATATTATTGACAAATAACATGTTCCATACCAATTTGCAGGCAACCTCACATAAGCATTCTTCCCACATACGTAATACACCGTTGGTATCACTTGTACAGGACCTTGGAGAAAATCCTTTGCTACATCTGCCATGGTGAAAACGTGATCACAGGTACTCTGTCCCACTGCTACCTTTTCGTAGTAAGTCTGATAACGCCTTATACACAACTTACCCCTCTGCTCCTTATCTAACGCTATAGGACCATAGCTTCCCTTGGTCTTATGCAACCGTTCTTCCTCTGTCCAATCAGTCCTGTGATGCCCCAAGTCTCGGGAGTGAGTCAGCTTTCTATACCTATCCTCGACCTGATCTACAAACTTTCTCTCTACATCCGACATCAAACAAGTCAGATTGTTTCTGTGTGCGAATGCGGTATCCAATTCCAAACTCGGTATGAAGTACTTCCTCAGTCTGTCTTCGGTCTTATAATAGTCATATTTATTCAAATGCTTGTAAGCTGGGACTTCAGGAAGCACTGCGTCGAAATTGGAAAAGAAATACTCAAACTGATCTCTCTCATAAAATAAACTAAGCAAAAGACTACATGAAATACCATAAGTCAGTGGAAGATGGTGATACCTAATATCCTCATCCACCGAAGTAGGCAACTGCAAACACACATAACAACCTTTCGCATCCATCACATCAACATACTCATATAACAACTTAGCATATGCATTCAACTTAAAATCACCTTTAGATAAATCTACATGTAATCTACGACTTTCTTCTAATAGCAAAGCTCTGTCAGCTGCCCTGTCTACCCCCTTCTGACTAGGTGTGATAGGTGTAGGTGTCCCTGTCACCTCCTCTACTTCTTGCTCATGCGAACCAATATATGAGACTACAACTACTATGATTATAGAAATTATTACACTACTTATAAGAATGCCTACAATCCACTTTGATCTACGATTGGGATCTCCCGGCTCCATGGTTTCGAAAGTTCTCAAAAGTCTTGGTTATCGCAAAGAACCCTGAAAAGGTCTCTGTCCTTTAATGTGACTTGCTTAACCAGCTCGAGCAACCATGAAATCTCCGGACTTTCCCTTTCTGATCACAATCTTATTTACACAGTCCAGAAAAGACTTCCTAGTTTTCGTTCCTCTTCTGTGGAAAGTCCCTAAATTTATTCTTCTTCCACTCGGACCTAGGTTATCTTCTTCTTTTGGACTTTTATTTACAGTTTATAGTTGATCCACTATAAGATCCTCATTGAGCAATACCAGAACGTGATACAAAAGTTCAAGACGCAAAATCAGCACTTCATGTGAAAACGGCTCAACTCCAAAGGCGGGAATTCGAGCCGATGCAGAACCAAGTTTCGGACTTCACTCAGAAGCGGGGATTCGGAACCGTGAGGGTCAGTGTTCCTTCTATCTCGAGCCCTGGCAACTGCAGCACCACCTTCACCACCACATTCGGGCTCCGACGGACCATTTGCACTGACCTCAGCCTTCCCGTGCTCACCACCCCCTGCATCAAACACAGTGTAAGTCCACTCAGGGTAGAGTACCTGCGACAAGGCACTCTTGTTCTCTTTGACCTTTGCCGACTGTCTTGTGCTTGGTCTTCGTCACTTGCTTCCGTTTCAGATACTTCAGACACTGGAGCAAGGTCTCTTTCAGGTGCTAACCTCAGGTTCAGTCGCCTCTGTCTCTCGGGCCAACTTTCTGCACTTCTGTTCGTTCGTCTGCCTTCCCCTTCTATACCCAGTGCACTACTTCCTCTTTCGGCTGAATCTGACTCTTCTCCGAACACTGCACCGTTTCTGTCTTTGGTGTCTGAGTCGGGGTTCGAACTGTGGAAACCCCCTTCAGCTTGCTCTAGTGCACCACCAGCTGTGTCAGCGACCCTTACAGCTTGACTTGTCCTCCCATGTGGCCCTGCCACATCAACTGGATTTTCATTTACGAGAGGAGCTGTTTCTTCCAAGGGTGCTGGAACTCTGCGGGTATGGGAAGCATGTACCCAGTTCGGCAATCCTCCACACTTCACTGCTGTGTTCGTGATAAGTATCACCTGATACGGGCCACGCCAACGGGCATCCAAGCAACTCTTCCTCACGTGCTTCCGGACGAGCACCCAGTCTCCGGGACACAAGTTGTGGCACAGATCACTCGAGGCTGGGACCACTGCTGCTTGCACCTGCTGGGATACAGAACGGACCACATCAGAGAGTCCTTTACAATAATCGAGAATCAAATCATCAGTGATGCTTATCAAGGCTGTAGCTGGTACTGCTGGCAATCTCATTGCCCTCCCCATTAATATCTCATGGGGGACAACCCGGTCTTTCTGTCTGGGACACTTCGCATGCTCATTAGCACGAGTGGCAAGGCGTCGGGCCATTTCAGGGATGTCGAAGAACACATTTTTGCCATCCGGGCTTTTAAAGTTCCATTAACTTGTTCCACCATCCCAGAAGCCTCTGGTCTGTAACTACAGTGGAGTCTCTGGTCAATGTTCAATGCAGCGCAAAGCAACTTCATGATTTCACTATGGAAGTGCCCTCCTCTATCTGATTCCAAAGAGGTCGGGATCCCGAATCTAGGGATGAGCTCCTCAACAGTAATTTAGCCACTGTGAGAGTGTCACACCTGCGTGTGGGGTAAGCCTCCACCCACCGTGAGAATACACATACTAGCACTAAAATGTACCTCAATCCATTGCACTTAGGCATCTCCACAAAGTCCAGCTGTATTCTATTGAAGGGCCCTCCTGACCTTCCAATGTGACTCAACGTAACTACAGTTCTCTTTCCAGCATTCATCTGCTGACACGTAACACACCTCTGACATACCGTCTCAGCCATTGCTCGGAACCGTGGGTTATACCACGTCTGTCTAAACACTCTCATCATTGCGTCTCTACCAAGGTGTGCCTGTCCATGTATCAGTCTTGCCATCGGACTCAGCAATTCTTCAGGCAACACGGCTCTCCCATCGTTGGATACCCACACATCCACATCTCCTTTCTCACACCCAGCTTTGATCCATCCCTCTCTCTCCTGGTTTGAAACTTCATCCTGCAATCGCTTAAGCTCTTCCCAAGTGTCTGCCATGGTCAACATTATGCTGAGCTCGGTTCCTTCTTGGCTCTCCCCTATCTCTCTTTCTGTGAATATGCATCCCTGTTCTGCACAGAAACGGGCAACTTCGTCCGCATAATTGTTTCCCAAGGATACAAAGTCCTCCCCTTTCCCATGGGCTGAACACTTTACAACAGCAATTTCCTTTGGATGCTGTAATGCATCTAACAATTGTCTTACATATTCACCATTACGAATGGGTGAGCCAGATGATGTCAAAAATCCCCTCTGAGACCATAACTGCCCGAAGTCGTGCACCACGCCAAACCCATATTGGCTGTCTGTGTAAATCGTGATTCGAATTCGATCAGCGGCCAAACAGGCACGGGTCAAGGCAATGATCTCAGCTACCTGCGCGGAGCGTACTCCTTCTAGGCAAGCAGCCTCGACCACTCCTGAAATGGTACATACAGCAAACGCTGCTCTCAATTGCCCCACACTGTCTCTTAAGCATGAACCATCGACAAAGAAAATTTCATCTGGGTCGGCCAATGGCTCATCGACAATGTCAGGTCTCGGTTTGGTGCAAAGTTCGGTCACATCGAGACAATCATGGTCCGCACAATCTTCATCATCCGTGTTCGGTGTAGGCATCAATGTCGCAGGGTTCAAGACAGAGCACCTTTTCAGAGTCACATTCTCTGCGGCAAGTATGACTTGCTCGTACCTCGTTAACCTATTGTTCGTTAGGTGCTGTGTCTTGGTCCTGGTCATCAATAACTCAACCGAATGTGGCACATGTACAGTCAATGGATGTCCCATTACAATGCTTTCACATCTTTCAATGCTGACACCTGTTGCAGCAACGGATCTTAGACATCCGGGCAACGCAGAAGCTACTGGATCTAAAGTAGCTGAAAAGTATGCCACTGGTCTACGGACACCTCCATGGTTCTGAGCTAACACTGCTAATGCACATCCTTCCCTTTCGTAACAAAACAATGAAAAGGCCTTGTTGTAATCAGGCATTCCCAATGCCGGAGCCCCGCACAAATCCTCTCTCAGTTTCAGGAATGATATCAAGCACTCCTCGTCCCATGGTACCGGATCACTCACATCCTTGTGCGTAAGCCTCTGCAGAGGCTTTGCTCTCAAGGAGAAACTAGGAATCCACTGTCGACAATAGCCAACCATTCCTAGAAACATCCTAACTTCTCTCTGTGTCGTGGGTACTGCCATGCTCATTATTGCCTCAATTCGATCTGGTGACACCTTCCTCTTGCCTTTTTCCAATCTGTGTCCCAAGTACTGTACCTCCTTCAAACAGTACTGCAGCTTGTTCGGGGACACCTTATGTCCGTTCTCTGCTAAGTGGTTCAACAGAGTTACAGTGTCAATTCTACAAGCATCTTCTGTTTCTGAGGCAATGAGCAAGTCATCTATGTATTGCACGAGAACTGAGTTCTGCGGCAACACAAGACTCTCCAGGTTCTTCTTCAGGATCTGGTTAAAGATCGATGGACTTTCCGTATACCCTTGAGGGATACGACACCATGTTAACACGCGATTTTCCAGCCTGAACGCAAAAAGAAATTGGCTTTCCTCGTGGAGCGGTATCGAAAAGAAGGCTTGACACAAATCGATAACCGTAAACCACTCGGCTTCACATGGGATCTGGAACAGTATTACTGAAGGATTCGGTACCACTGGACAACAAGGGACAACTATCGTGTTGACCTTTCGCAGGTGTTGCACGATCCTGTATTTCCCGCTCGGTTTCTGTAGTCCCATTATGGGTGAATTACAGGGGCTACCTCTGATCTCTTTCAAAATACCCTTCTCAATGAAAGTCTCGATCACAGGTTTTATTCCTGCAATCGTTTCTGTCGACAGGTTGTATTGAGGTGTTCTTGGGAAATCAACATTCTGTTTCACCTCAATCCGCACTGGTTCAACCCCTCTGATTAGACCTATTTCATCGCCTGCGAAATCCCACACCACAGATGACACTGCGTCTCTCAGATCAGGTGGAAGTTCTTCCACAGTCACCATTGGGTACAGATCTATACATAGATGCTGATTGGTAACCTTAAAGTCAGCATCGTCATCTGTCGTCTGGACCTCCACTCCCCGTGGTGTACAATAAATTGTGCAGTTCAACTTGCACAACAGATCTCTTCCCAAAAGGCAAACTGGACTCGTATCACACACTACAAACTGATGTCTAGTTTGGAAGGAACCTATCTTTACTAGGATCGGTTCTGTCAATGGGCTGCTTATTCTCTTGTTCGCTACTCCAACAACCTGGATTGATTGTCCCGAGAGGGGTAGGTTAGGGACTACTGCTGATCTTACAGTAGACCGGGTAGCACCAGTATCAACCAAAAGTGTGGCAGGATGACCCTCAATCTCTGCCTCCACAAAAGGTCCTCTCTGGTCTACCTCCAAGACCGCTCCAAGTGTGCAGTCTTCCTCCCCCTCAGGCACCGTCAGGATAAAGGGTCTAAGCTATCCTCGTCGAAATCTTCGAACAGGGGCATCTGTTGGTACGTTCGTGTTCCTTGTGAAATCCTTGGAGCTTGGGGAACCTGGGCGTGAGAATTGTAAACCCCCTTTCATCGTCCTAGGTCTCGTTATTGTATTAACTACCTCTTGCGCGGGAGCCTGAGCCCCCTCTTCCTCTTCCTGCAACTGATTAGCTGGGTTCAAAGGACACTCGCGTTTCCAATGTCCGACCTGGCGACAAAGATGACATGCAGTGGTCTTCTTCAATGTGGCCACGTCCACTCCTGTCTTGGGGTCTACTGGTTTTCCCTTTCCCTGGCCTTGCCCATTCTGGTTTCCCTGGAAATTTCCTTGCTTTCTTCCTAAGGTCCCTCCACTAGGCTGACTCTGTGCTGTCTGCATCTGGACAAGCATCAATTTGTCTTTTAGCTTTCGATGTTTCGATTCCACCTCATCACTACAGTATCTCGCATACCGCAGAATTTCATCTAGTGGCTTGTTCTGCCAGCAGATCAAATGGTGCTGTATCATGAGGCTGATTTCCATTCTCAGACCCAGTACGAACTTTGAAACAAACTGTCCCATATCCTTGGGGTCCAAGATATCTAACCCACTATACTGTTTAAAAGCTTGCAAAAGTCTTTCATAATATTCATGCACCGTTTCCTTGGGTTCCTGTACAGTCCGATCTATCTTAACCCAATCTATATCCTGAGGTGAAATCTTCAGTTTCAACCATGTAATCACCTGCTCATACTTTTTCATGACTAGGGGTGCTGGACCATTTGTAACCGCCTCTCTATCCGGTTCCGAAGTCGGCCACTCAATAGCGACTTTACAAGCTGTCCACAAATCTCCCGGTACCACTATGTCAAACAAAGTGTTCAAATCAATCCACAATACTTTTGAAATTTTCACAAACCGCTCAACCTGTTTGTACCACTCTACTGGTTTTTCCCTCAGCCGAGGAAAATCATTTGTAAATGCAGCCAAATCACCTCTATTCCACGGCACATGCACGTACCCTCCATTCTGTACTTCCCGTAAAGGAAAATTTCCAACACCCGTCGCCCCCCTCCTGGCGGCGGCGTTTCCCCTTCTGCTCTCTTTACTGGTTTCTTCTTGGACCACCTTTCTTCCCATTTGTCCAACAAAATCCATATTCTCATTCCTATAATCAGGTCTCTGGTGTGTGTCCTTAATCCTGTGATTCTTTTCTCCTCCAGCTCCTGATCACTGTAATGCAATCTATGTGGTCCCTGCAACGCTTTAGTTTTGTTCAGGTCCACCTCATATCTTTTGGCCAATTCCTTCAATCTATCATGTGCCATTCTAGCTTTTCGAGTCACATCTTTTGCTACAAACAGCAGTTCATCTGATCCATAAATTTCTATCCTTTCCAAAGGCAGACCCCCACTGATCATTTCGTCTACCTCTGCTTTCAGCCTCACCACATCTAGCAACCTTGCCTGTACTGCACTCCTCAGTACATCTCGACAACCCGAGCCATCCCGCTCATCACAGTTACTATTCTGTCCTTGTGACCTATTCCCTTCCATCATATTCCTGGAACTTGGTCTGTCTTCCGAGACGTTCTGTGCCCTATCTCCTTGCATCCTATCCTCTTGGTTCGTTACTGTTGGTGTCCATTCCCTCAAAGCTGACTTAGATTCCCGCAAAGACCTCGGTCTTTCTGGTCTCTCCTCTTCTCTCCTAAAGGAAGAGTCCGCAGTAGCCGGTAACGGCGTACTTGTCTCCATTTGTCTGGGGAAATGAACCACCCTTACTCCAAACCCATTCCCACTCTCACTGTTTCCTTCCTCCCTTCCCGTCGGTACGGAGCCCCCTTCTCTCACTCGGTCTGGGTCATATACCGGTACTATAGGGCCAATGGTAACCGGTACTGTCAAGGAGTCCGGTAATCTTGTGTTCCCCGCAGGAGGCTGTGTTATCATAGACGCCGTTGCCCCTCCGTTCCTGTGGAAATCCTTCCCACCACTCTCATGCTAGTCTGATTCTGGCTCTCATCAACTATTGCTACTGCTGGGGTCGTCTTTCCCTCTTCTGAATCTGGATTAAATGGTGGTGGCCTCTCTGCCAACAACCTATCTAACAAGCTGTCATCTAGTATCACTGTCGTCCTCATCGATTCTTATAATCTTCCCATTTCGTACTAACAATGGGTACAACTTGTCCACTTCAACCGTTGCCACCCTCCACCGTTTCTCCAGTGCATCCCACTTTGCATCCTGAAATGCCCTGATCGATTTCTTCACCCTTTCCTGACTCTTGTCTCTATTCCTTTCGTGTGCTGCTCTAATCCACGCATGCAATGCCTCAAACTGTGTCGGTCTAGGTAGTGGTCGTAATGAAGCCATTACACTTTTTAGCTGGTACAATACCTCCATCCTGAAAGTACCATATCGAGGAACGACAATTCTCCTTCTGCTTCAGTCATTTTATGCCAATTCTCAAGCCAAATTATAGTATGCAATCCTACATTCTTTGCCATATAATGTGCTGGTGTATCCTCGGGAGGAGCTTCCTCTCCCTCCCGAACAACCACATGTCTATCACCTCTACAAAGTTCCCGTAAAGCTTTAAAACATTTCATGATGAATCAACTTTGTGTTTACACTCAAAATGTCCGCTCTTACTTCCTGATTTCAATCCACCAATACCAGCGCGGCTCACACCAACCGGCCTATCGCAGCGCGGCACTTGTCTGACGTCACTTTTCCTCCGCTCGCAGCAGTTCCCCTCCTTTCTAATTCACTCGTTCTCGCTCGCATCTGTCCCAATCATACTCTGAAATAATGTCCGTCCTACCGAACAATTACCTCTCTGACCGTCGGTCTTACCAATGACCGATCAGCCTCTTGAGCCTGTTGACCTCAATCTGGCAATCGTCTGTCCGCGAAACGACCGGACAATCGCCTTTAACACACTTGATAGGATTCAATCACTCGATGTTCTGCACACAATAACCTACGACCTGCGTTGGTTATTCACACACTCACTCATGCGTTCCCTATCTTCAGTGGGTCTGTCAATGACGTCTCGTGACCCCCACAACCTCTGGTCAACTTTCTCAACTCTGGGTGTATTCTACACCACAATAAATCTCCCGGTCCCGCGCGCGCTCACGGTCCGTTTCTCAATCACACAACTCTCTTTCCAACTCCGCAAGACATCACACAACAATAAAACACCGCAATCTACCAAACATCACTCTTTTCATACTCACTCTACTACGAACTGCTACTTCCGCCGCACCGTCACTCTCCGTCAGTTTTCCACGACCTCCGACATCCTTCTCCCGCGGTCCTCTGGATCTGCGTCACTCGAGCTCTATGGGGCAACTTAATCTCCTATCTTGCTCTAGATCTCCCCTTACCATCAAAGGTAACCATCCTACTCTGCTACCAACTGATAACGCCGATTCTTATCTAATTATCTATAAGAACCTTCTGGTCGCCAAGATCTTTTTACCTGTTGAATAGTGTAAAGGAGAGAATCTCATCAGGTTATATATCAGCATTCATTTTATCTGTAAGGACCACTGACTCCGAATTCAAGTTTGAGAATTTATTATCGCCAAAAATAATTGAACGTGCAAGCACCTCAACACGAGGTTAAAGAAATAGATGGGCACTAATACAAATAATAATCTACGCAGGAATCTCATCCGACTCAGGATAAGGAGAATAGAAAGTTCTAGAAGGATCAACCAGACTATGATTGCTCCAATTTCTAAGCTGCTCTTCATTGGACTAAACAAGCTTAAAATCAATTGCTGTCCCTACACTAACGCTAAGTGACATCCCTGCATAACGATTTTCCCAGGCAAGAGTGAATAAAGGTGTCAGCTGTGAGGACTTCCTAAGAAGTGCAATCACATAATACCTAAGCTCAGCTCTGTCCTTCTCTCAGGTCTCCCCTACCTCTTCTCTGGCCTCCTCCCTCAGGGCACTATCCCTAATACAAAACCACAATACAATTGTACACGCCTTTGTCACGCCTCCTTGGCCAGGTCTTCTTTCTTGTGCTTTTCCATCGAAACGGTTACTTCATCCTGGACGGTTGCGATGACCTTGAGTCCCAGGCACCTTCTCCGCTGAAAGTATCATCCCTAAATTCCATTTCACTCCCCGTACCATGCCTCCCCTCTCTCTAGCTTTCGAAAACAAAGAGTTAGTCTTACAAACGAGACATGTGTCCTTGCACCTGCAACAAAAGATACTTTCAACAGAAACCTTCTACTGTGCAAATTAAATCTACTGTTTGTGCCCAGAGAGCCTTACCAAGAGAAACTTTTCTCTGCCTACAACCTAAGCTAACATAAAATAAACCAGGCCTTCCTTAAACATATATGTAGTCAGGCCTTTACATATGACTTTTAAACACTCATCTTACTTCTCCCTATAAGCATTTTCATTACGATTCATATGCAAACAATGAATTACATGTGCAACTTTAATATGGTGCACGTTTAACCTACTACAATTACATTACACACAAACTAATTCCTCTATGCATTATTTTCACACAATTCAATAAGCATTACATTACATCATTATCCTAACACCATTATGCAGCTGAGTTCACTTTGTCTCAGCGAACTATTCATTCTTTACTAAACATGCATGAGTATACAGTGGAATATAAACGAATATATGTCTGAATACATGTGGGTGCGGCCTATCAGTGATTATGATGCACCCCTACAATTCACAAGAACATTTCGCTCTATCACAGCCAGTGATTACACTCACCTGGAGGGGGGTGACTAGGGCGGCCATAGGCCACCTTTTCCCTCTTTTCTGAAGGTGCCCTCCGTTGGTGCACTGACTGTGCATCACCTCTTTGTGGCACACAGTCAGTACACTTCCTGACAGCCTCTTAGCCTCTGTGCCCCATGCAAATGAGGGACTGCCCCATAAGGATCACGCTGCACTATATGTGGGCCAGTGCAATCTGTTTTACAGAAGGGGCCATACAGGCATCTGCAGTCCCTTCTGTAATAACAAAGGACCTCGGTGGTGCAGAAAGTGTGCGCACATGCCTCGATGCCCCCAGGGCACTTTATGGAAGGCAACCCGAGGTACTTGCATTCTTCGTGCTTTGCCCTACAGTGTTTGTCACCCTTCTTGGTTCACCCTCAAAATCTTCTCTATCACAGTATACTTATTCTGTACATACCTTCCGATCTTTGGAGTAGCATGGTTTAATTTCAGTTCCATTGAGGCATTGCAGTTGTTAGCGCCCAAAATTTGGGAGGGCAATTTGATGACCAGTGCAAACCCAAAGCACATACAACAAATGCCTCCTATTTTAGGCGTTCCTCCATCCTCATAATATAGACAGCGTGTTCCATAAAGGACATTTTTCCTATCTTAGTCTAAGAGTCCTAACCTAAATAACAAACCCATAAAGAGTTCTCTTTGAAAAAGAGCAACATTCTGGAAAATTTAGTTAGCTAAAGAATGAACACCCCATAAAGAGTAGTTCAAGAAATTCAGCCATGTTCCCCAACAAGTTGCAGTAGAAACATTTTAAATACAGCAATAGCTATGATCAACTGAAGGAGAAAGTCTCCCTGCAAAAAGAACAGGATAATAGGAAATCACTGTTAGCAGTAGCAGACAGCAAGCTGGGTAAGAATAAGGGAAAATAATGCATAAAGGACGGATGGTAAGGCGGCATGGAAAAGGGAAAATGGCATTAATCTCTAACTAGGACACGTATAAATGAAAACATAAAACATTTGCTACATTCAGCACGGTTCGTCCAATGGAAACAGGACTGCCAATCGTCAGTCGTCTCTCCTCCCTTTTCCCACGGTAAACATTGACGCTGGTGAGCAGTTATCTAAAAGTTTCTAATATGTCTTGCACTAGATACATGAGGGAAGGTTCTCAGGCCTATTCGGTTAACTGTTGTCAGTATCCTATTGTGCGAACCAAGGGCTAGTCTAAAGCAATGGAACATTTCTATTAGTAAGTCTTGGTGACGCCATGCAAACCAATATCCTCAGAAAGTTCAACATTGCTAATACTCTATTCATTATAAAATATAGCAGAATACATTGTTTAGTGAAATGAGGAAATCATATGGTGTGAGGAAGCAAAGAAATGCATTTCTTTTAGAGCAGCACATTTTAAAGTGATGAACGATTCTACAGTTAGAGGATTGGATCAGCAGTTTCTAAGAGGCATTTTATTTTAATGTCAAGCAAAAGCCGACAAAATATATTTCAGGCCTAGTCGTAGAAGCACATTAGGTGTGAGAACCTACTACTTATTTAAGCTGCACGTTTATTGTTTGCATGTTCAAGAAAGCATCTTTTCCTATGGTTAAAGCTATATTTTAAAGAAGCATTTCTATGTTTTCTCTTTCTCTTCTACGAATAAGACATTTTCTAATGTCAGGCACATTTTCGTCATCGTTAACCAAGGCAACTTTTATGAAATTCTTTGACTGGACAGTTTCAACGGCGTACTTTGCATTTGAAAAGCCAGAGCATTTGCCCTTTCTCAAAGTACAAATATGCATTACAATTTGCAACCGTCATTGCAGATCTCAATGCACACATTAAAGACCCTTGTAAGGTTCAAGAAGGGTGGGCAGCAAAGGTGCATTTCTTCTTCCTTGCAAGTAACAATGCTATGTTGAAATATTTTGCAAGTGATCCTATGGTTGCAAAACATGAAATGGTTACCTTCTGCCAAATGGAGGTGGTAACCATTCACAAAGAGTAAGCTCTCGATTTCTGACCACTTCTTCTATGCAGGCATCATGGGCAGAGCAGACCAGACATGTTGTTTCATTGATTGCTGCCTTCGACCTCCTATTCATAATGTGCCACCTTTTGTGAAATGTTGTACCTTTAAGAAACGTGGTTTGTAATGGCAGCACAGTAGCTTATGTAGGCCTCTCTCCCAGCATTCGGTGTTGTGCACAATGAGATGCACAGCATATCCCCCTATCTTTTGATTTTAATGAGGCTGGAAATGAGTGCATCACTCTGCACAGCCCCTTTTCACTGTGAGGGATTAGTGAATATTTAATTGTTGCACAGTGCTATCTGATGTATCGATTACAAACAATCCGATGGCTATTCTTTATGGAGGTATAATCTGATTGTACCAAGAGCATCAATCAGATGTCTGTATTTGATGGAGACAGATTTGTCTTCTCATGACCAATTACATGTCTCAATTTTCTGAGCTGCCTTGTTTGCTCGTGAAGGTATTTTTAATTCCTCTAGTCCTTCTAGCCAATCTTTGTCCTTTTAGTAGGGGGTCCTCTGTGTTAAAGGGGAAGCAGCAGCCTCTTGATAAAGACACCCTGGTTTGCATTGCTTCCAATTACACCCAGCTACCATTATCAGCACTTGAATCCTGCCTCCCTTATTTATGAAGATGCTGACAGTGCACGAAGGAGATCAAAGACTTAATGTAAAGCCCCTACACTAAGCACTGCCCCGATTTTAAGTATACATTAGAGCTATATTGGTGGCCCTGTCCCTATCAGGCCGCTTAAAAATCCAAACGAAAGTTGCTCACCCGAAACGCGTTTGGCGAACTTGTACAAGCTGGAATAGTGATGCAGCAAACTCTGTAACCTGCCAATAAAATAAGAGAAATACATGCCGGGTGTGGCGTCTCAATGGTGAGCAACTTTCGTTTGGATTTTTAAGCGGCCTGCTCGGGTCGCGAGACGCCCCGCTGCTGAAGTGCAGGTCCGGCGCTGATGACTTCAAAGGCGCATGAGGAACGGCATGGCTTATTGGTGAGGATTCAAAAGAAACAGAGTTTACAACCTTACTTGATTTTAGCAACCCACTGTGGAAAGTGAAGACACTTGGGGGAACAACAGCATCCACTTGGATTATTGTATGAACTCTAAAGACCAGAATGCCACTAATGCATACGCCCACAGAGGCGGGACATAAAATAACTGCAAGTGCGGTGATAAGTTTGCTATTGTTTCCCGTGACTACGCCAGTGAGCAAGGGCTTAGGAGAGCCCGAAACGCGTTTGGCGAACTTGTACAAGCTGGATTAGTGATGCAGCAAACTCTGTAACCTGCCAATAAAATAAGAGAAATACATGCCGGGTGTGGCATCTCAATGGTGAGCAACTTTCGTTTGGATATATATATTATCTACTGGCGGTCGCCAGTAGATAGTTATAGTTAGGACCTATTTTCCATAGGAAATCCGCGACATTCTATTTGAAATAACTCTCTTGCCGGTTGACGAATCTTCGCGAAATTTTCAAACTTTATGGCCCGCTACGGTCCGCTCCTACCCTGAAAGTCTCGGGGTGATTCGTCAAGCAGGGGCCGAGAAAAAGGGGGGTCCCAAAACGTGTTTTCCCCATTCATTTTCCCATAGGAAACTTTAGACACGGCTACAGCCCGAACTGCTGAACGGAATTACACCAAATTTGGCAAAGAGGTAGTTCTTGGTTCAGAAAGAACCCTTTTGTTAAATGGTGTAAATCCGTTCAGTAGTTGCTGAGAAAATCAAAAGTAAAAGTACATATATATCTATGGGCGCGGAGGATCCGCGCCACCCTCCCGATCACGAGCTGCATGCTAATTGGCTGTCAACACTCCAAATCAGGAAGTGTTGGCAGCCATTTTGTCCCTCGGTAGAACCGAGGGACAGAAACAAGTGCGCAAAGCGCACAAAAGGGGAAGGGTAGCAACACCCTGACCCCTAGGTCTGCTCAGGGGGTCCCACAAGGACCCCTGGAGCAAAACATTTTTTTTAAATCGGCAGGATGCGCTCAGGGTGCGCGGATCCTGCCGGAAAAAAAAATCGAAGCGCGGTCTCCGCGCTCGATTGTATTTTGCCCCCGGGTGGCCCAAGTCCCGGGGGCATGGTGGGGGGTTAAATTTATGTATGGGGGGCCTCAAAGGGCCCCCTAAGCCCGGGGACCGCCACCCCCGGGGCTTTCATTTTAAAATGGTGCGGGAGGGCACTCGGCCCTCCCGCAGCCCCGGGACCACCACCTCCCCGGGCTTCTTTTTTTATAATTTCCTGTGTGGGGGGCTCGAGCCCCCCACACGCTCCGGGACTCCCACCTCCCCGGGGCACTAACACATTTAAAATGGGGGTCCGTTTTGGACCCCGAAGCCCCGGGACCACCACCTCCCGGGGCTGTGCTGATGTGGGGAGGGGGGCCGCGCTGCCCCCTCCTGGAGCCTGTGGTGGCCCTGGGGACCGCCACCCCCAGGGCCGGCTCCTGCAGTGTCCCGGGTGCCTACCCCCAGGACACTGCTGTTTGCAATGACAGGACGGGATCCTCGCGGCTCCCGTCCTGTCATTGCAAACTGCTTTGGATATTGGAAGAGAGAGCAGGGAAACCTGCTCTCGCTCCAATATCCAAAGACAATTGCTTTCCACATGGGGAGCAGCATGTTAGCTGCTCCCCATGTGGAAAGCAATGCCGGCTCCCTTAGGACACGGGAGCCGGCGGGACTGTGGGGGTTTGGGGACCCCCTCAGTCCCCAACAAGAGGCCAGGCCCCGGGGGATGGGGTCCCCGGGGCCATAAGTGGCCCGGGAGGGGGCCACGCGGCCCCCTCCCCAGAAATAATTTTTAAAAAATAAAAGGCCTGCCCCGGGGGATGGGGTCCCCGGGGCAAAAGGAGGCCTGAGGAGGGGGGCCACGCAGCCCCCTCCTTAAAAATTAATTTAAAAGTGTGGCCATGCCCGGGGGATGGGGTCCCCGGGGCAGGATTCGGCCACGGGAGGGGGCCACGCGGCCCCTTCCCGTTTAATTAAAAAAAAAAAAGGGGTAAGGTCCTGGGGGATGGGGTCCCCAGGGCCCAAAAATAGGAAAAGGAAGGGGGCCACACAGGCCCCCTTCAGGGAAAAAACAAAAACGATCAGGCCCGCAGGCCCCGCCCCTTTCCTTCACCACTCTGCAAACGCGCCCCTGGCGCGTTTGCAGATGGGGAAGTAATTCCCCTTCAATACTGGGGTCCTGGGGCCAACTAGCCCACCAGGAACCTCCAGTATGCGCTAGGGGCTGCCTTGCAGAGAGGTGTACAGAGGCCACGCCCCTTTTACACCTCTCTGCAACGCAGCTCTGTGGCGCTTAATGGAGGTAGCTGGTGGGCTAGTTGCACCCCAGGGACCCTCAGGATTCAAGGGAGTTAATCCCCCGACTTAAAACGCGCCAAGGGCGCGTTTGCACAGTGGTGAAGAGAGGGGCGGGGCTTCAGGTGACGTGTGCAAACAGGCCCCGTGGCGCGTTTTAAGATGGGGAATTAAATCCCCTTCAATCCTGAGGGTCTCTGGGGCCAACTAGCCCAACAGGTACATCCAGAAAGCGCCACAGAGCTGCGTTGCAGAGAGGTGTAAAGGGGTGTGGCCTCTCTACACGTCTCTGCAACGCAGCCCCTGGCGCATACTGGAGGTTCCTGGTGGGCTAGTTGGCCCCTAGGGACCCTCATGATTCAAGGGGACTTAATCCCCCAACTTAAAACGCGCCACGGGGCGCGTTTGCACAGATGTCACCTCAGGCCCCGCCCCTCCCTTCACCATTGTGCAAATATTCCTCTAAAATCAGCCGAAATACGAATTCCGATTTACTCACCTGTTATCAGGAGAGACCTCAGTGCTGTATCTTTCAGCCCAGTACTGGTCCTGAAAAGTAATTTTAACCGTACTTACCAGTAACTTGAATTTCCTTCCATAGGCTAACATTGACTGGTTTCACTTGGAAATTCTTCTAAGTGTGGAGTTTTGGAACTTTAAAATATTCCTCTAAAATCAGCCGAAATACGAATTCCGATTTACTCACCTGTTATCAGGAGAGACCTCAGTGCTGCATCTTTCAGCCCAGTACTGATCCTCAAAAGTAATTTTAACCGTACTTACCAGTAACTTGAATTTCCTTCCATAGGATATCATTGCCTGCTTTTTGCTGAAAAGTTTCTAAGTGTTGATTTTTGAAACATGCAAATATTCCTCTAAAATCAGCCGAAATACGAATTCCGATTTACTCACCTGTTATCAGGAGAGACCTCAGTGCTGCATCTTTCAGCCCAGTACTGATCCTCAAAAGTAATTTTAACCGTACTTACCAGTAACTTGAATTTCCTTCCATAGGATATCATTGCCTGCTTTTTGCTGAAAAAGTTTGTAAGTGTTGATTTTTGAAACATGCAAATATTCCTCTAAAATCAGCCGAAATACGAATTCCGATTTACTCACCTGTTATCAGGAGAGACCTCAGTGCTGCATCTTTCAGCCCAGTACTGATCCTCAAAAGTAATTTTAACCGTACTTACCAGTAACTTGAATTTCCTTCCATAGGCTAACATTGACTGGTTTCACTTGGAAATTCTTCTGTGTGTAGAGTTTTGGAACTTTAAAATATTCCTCTAAAATCAGCCGAAATACGAATTCCGATTTACTCACCTGTTATCAGGAGAGACCTCAGTGCTGCATCTTTCAGCCCAGTACTGATCCTCAAAAGTAATTTTAACCGTACTTACCAGTAACTTGAATTTCCTTCCATAGGATATCATTGCCTGCTTTTTGCTGAAAAAGTTTCTAAGTGTTGATTTTTGAAACATACAAATATTCCTCTAAAATCAGCCGAAATACGAATTCCGATTTACTCACCTGTTATCAGGAGAGACCTCAGTGCTGCATCTTTCAGCCCAGTACTGGTCCTGAAAAGTAATTTTAACCGTACTTACCAGTAACTTGAATTTCCTTCCATAGGCTAACATTGACTGGTTTCACTTGGAAATTCTTCTAAGTGTGGAGTTTTGGAACTTTAAAATATTCCTCTAAAATCAGCCGAAATACGAATTTCGATTTACTCACCTGTTATCAGGAGAGACCTCAGTGCTGCATCTTTCAGCCCAGTACTGATCCTCAAAAGTAATTTTAACCGTACTTACCAGTAACTTGAATTTCCTTCCATAGGCTAACATTGACTGGTTTCACTTGGAAATTCTTGTGTGTGTGGAGTTTTGGAACTTTAAAATATTCCTCTAAAATCAGCCGAAATACGAATTCCGATTTACTCACCTGTTATCAGGAGAGACCTCAGTGCTGCATCTTTCAGCCCAGTACTGATCCTCAAAAGTAATTTTAACCGTACTTACCAGTAACTTGAATTTCCTTCCATAGGATATCATTGCCTGCTTTTTGCTGAAAAAGTTTCTAAGTGTTGATTTTTGAAACATACAAATATTCCTCTAAAATCAGCCGAAATCCGAATTCAGATTTACTCACCTGTTATCAGGAGAGACCTCAGTGCTGCATCTTTCAGCCCAGTACTGGTCCTGAAAAGTAATTTTAACCGTACTTGCCGGTAACTTGAATTTCCTTCATAGGCTAACATTGACTGGTTTCACTTGGAAATTCTTCTAAGTGTGGAGTTTTGGAACTTTATAATATTCCTCTAAAATCAACCAAAGTACGAATTCCAATTTACTCACCTGTTATCAGGAGAGAACCCAGTGCTGCATCTTTTAGCCCAGCACTGACCCTGAAAAGTAATTCTAACCGTACTTACCAGTAACTTACATTTCCTTCCATAGGAATCCATTGTCTGGTTTTCAGCAGAAAAGTTTCAAAGTGTCGATTTTCACAAATTACAAATATTCCTTAAAAATCGCCTGTATGACTTAAACGCATTCTTTCAACTGTTTACAGGAGATGCACCAGTGCTGGATCCAGGATCCAACACTGAGTAAGAAAAAGTAACGATAACACTACTTACCTGCTAAGTGAATTTCCTCCCATAGGATAACATTGGTGATTCTATGTGAAAAAGTTTCTAAGTGTCAACTTTTAAAATACAATAATATTCCTTAAAAATCACTACTGTAACCAAAACGCTTTTACTCAACTGTTTACAGGAGATGTCCCAGGACTGAATCTAGGATCCAGTCCTGTGGTTAGAAAAGTAATCCATAAAGTAACTAATTGCATTTAACTAGAAATTCACATTGAGCTCAATGTTGCATTGTGTTTGAAATTGTGTTGCCCATTGCAACAACTGTAACTACTGTACTTAAAACTCTATTGCCTATTTGCAAACTATTTAAACTAAAGTAATTCATTCTGAGAAAGTATATTTTGTAATGTAATGTATAATGTAATTACAATGTAATTTAATAAATAAAATATATAAAAATAAATAGTTTTAAAAAATGTAGTAAATCAGTATCAAAAAAATAAATATAACAATTAATACATTTAAAAATTGTCATTTACAAAACCTTTGAAATTCACTGAAAAAACCATAGGTTTTAGGGGCGTTATAGTTAGAAATTAGCATTTAAAAAACCTTTGAAATTCACTGAAAAAACCATAGGTTTCAGACACGTTATAGTTAGAAATTAGCATTTAAAAAACCTTTGAAATTCACTGAAAAAACCATAGGTTTTAGGGACAGTTATAGTTAGTTGGACATTTCACTCGTACAAAACCCGTGAAATTCCCCTGTTATAGTTAGTTCAGCTAACTATAACTCGCGCCCCGCAATGCACTGCTGATGACGTCACATATTACATCACTCATGACATGGTCAGTGACATCACTGATGACATCACTGATGACATCTCAAATGACATCACTGATGACATCATCCACGTGATAATCTGATGCACCTCCTCACACCCTAATATAACCTTTGATATACCCAATCTAAATTACAGACTGCCATTCGCAAAACCATAGACACTCCAACACCAATAACTACATACCCACTCACTGATTCTTAGGTCTACACACACACATCCACTCACTCACCCGTACAGTCACTCATACTTATGGTCACTCAGTACAGGACTATCATATGCACTCTTACTCCTATATAGACACTCAAACACCGCCACTCATCCATAGAGGTACTCACACACCTAGTCAGTCATGCAAATAATTAAACACACTGCCATTTACTCACCTATACAGTTATACACACACCAGCTCACTTAATCATACAAATACTACCACATTGTTACGCTCTTATACAATCACTGATACAAGCACACACTCATCCATACAGCCACTATCACAATCACTCACTCTCGCTTATAGCTATTTATATACTCCAACACACATATATACTGCCTTTCACATATGTAGTTACTCACACATGTACCACTGGGACATATATTCACTCACTAACACACTCTTACACACACTTACCCACCCATACACTCTACCCACCCATGCACTCTTGAAACCATCCACCCAGTGAATCACCCACTCACAAATCTATGCACAGAGTCGCACACACCCCTCCCACACAAACACTGAGGCACCCATACAGATACTCAGAGAACCATTCAATAACTCATATAGACACTCATGTAGCTATTCACAAACACATGCAGCCACTTACACAGCAACAGACAGACGGATACAGACATTCACCCAGTTTAGTCACTAACCCATGCATTCAGTAAGATACGTTAAATCACTCACTTATAGAGTCAGTCACGCACCTACTAAATCATCCATACAGACACTTAGACACCCACTCATTCTTCAATACGTCTTTTCCTATATATATTAAAAATATTTAAACTTTACAGAAACACACAGTCACTGGATGATGTCATCAGTGATGTCATTTGAGATGTCATCAGTGATGTCATCAGTGATGTCACTGACCATGACATGAGTGATGTAATATGTGACGTCATCAGCAGTGCATTGCGGGGCGCGAGTTATAGTTAGCTGAACTAACTATAACAGGGGAATTTCACGGGTTTTGTACGAGTGAAATGTCCAACTAACTATAACTGTCCCTAAAACCTATGGTTTTTTCAGTGAATATATATATATATATATATATATATATATGAGAGAAAAAGGTTGCCCCTAGTTGAGACGCACCCACAGCAGGTAAGTAACGATTAGGGAGAGTTGGGTTGTGCCGATAGCGTCTTAAGCAGTCCTGACGCGTTTCGAGCATGAGCTCTTTTTCAAAGGTAGCCTGCACATAACCACCAGCATAAAGATTTCCAGATTCTTCCCTCTTTATTTAAAGCACTACGACACTCAGGTGAGCACATCCATAGGCATTATGGGACTGGAAGTCCATTAACATTTTATCCCCAGTGGGCTGCTGGCAGAATGCAGGATTTGGCAAAAGCTGCTCCGGATCACAAGCCAGGGCTCCCCCAGTGCCAGCGATCCCCTCCTGTTCCGTGTTATGCCGAGAAATCACCAGCAACGGATCCGCCCTGTCAGCGGCGGTGCAGCTCGCGACCGGGCTGGCCGCAATATTTGAGAGAAAAAGGTTGCCCCTAGTTGAGCCGCACCCACAGCAGGTAAGTAACGATTAGGGAGAGTTGGGCTGTGCCGATAGCGTCTTAAGCAGTCCTGACGCGTTTCGAGCATGAGCTCTTTTTCAAAGGTAGCCTGCACATAACCACCAGCATAAAGATTTCCAGATTCTTCCTCTTTATTTAAAGCACTACGACACTCAGGTGAGCACATCCATAGGCATTATGGGACTGGAAGTCCATTAACAGTATATGTGAGTGTTGGAGTATATAAGTGACTATATGTGAGAGTGAGTGATTGTGAGAGTGGCTGTATGGATGAGTGTGTGCTTGTGTCAGTGATTGTATAAGAGAGTATGTGTTAGTATCTGTATGAATAAGTGAGGTGGGATGTATATAACTATATAGGTGAGTAAATGGCAGTGTGATTGATTCTTTGGGTGACTAACTAGGTGTGTGAGCATCTCTATGGGTGAATGGCGGTATGTGAGTGTCTGTATATATATATAAATACATTTTTAAAAACTAAGGTTAACGTGACGTTATTGTTAGGAATGGTAGTAATATCTTGACATTAAAAAATCCTGACAAATTGTACAATAACAAAACCTGTCTATCACTACAACTTTGTATAATATAAATAGGAGCAGTGCTATACTGCTTGAAAGATATAACAACATTTTATCGCTCTTGGCTGGCAGGAAACAGCCAAGGTTTTTCAATGATTTGGTGTCCAGTTAAATTGATAAGCTCAAAAGATACTCAACACCCAACCATAGAGAAAATATGATACAAGTCTAATTTTTAGCCTTCTTCGGAATGATATACTGACTGAACTCCATTCCCTTCTGTAGAATGTCCATGTTGGTGAATAAGAGACATGACAGGAGAATTTCCAACTTACTTCCAAGATTCTCTGGTAGAGTTCCAATCATGCTTTTAAGGGTCTTGTTAAAGCACTCCACCAATCTATCGGTCAGTGGGTGGTACAGTATGGAAAAGTAGTAGGTTAATGCCAGCTTGTATCCGCATTTTTCTTATGTAAGCAGAGTGGAATTTTGTTCCAGTGTGTCAGAAATCACTGTCTTCAGAAATCCAACTTGTGAAAATATTCCTAGGAGTGTCCTTACAACTACCTTTGCAATCATGTTCCTTAGAGGTACCACCTCTGGTTAACTGATGCCCTGATCAACCGCGACAGATATTTTCTTGCTGCCTGATGCTGAGTGGGTTCAAGAGGACCAACTATGTGAGTTCCCATCTGTACATATGACATATCTACTACAGATATTGACACCAAGGGTTCCATCCGGTAATCTGTCATTCTGCTGAATCTTAATTTTAGACAAACATTAAAATAATATATCTTCTCCACAAAAATATAATGTTTCTGTGGAAAAGGTAAGTGTTTATTTTAAAGGACAATATGATAAAGAGGTAAGAAGGGAAAAGGGGCTGGATATACATGATTTGGGAGACGAAGACGGTGAAGGTGAAATAGTAAGGGATTAATAAAAAAATTGAGAAAAGTGTCAATTAAAGTAAGGAGTTTGAAAAAAGAGAGTAAAGCAGGATGGGGAAAAAGGGTTTTGTAAATAATGTTAGCAAAGGGGGAAGAGTAAGGTGTTTTAAAAAAGGTGTTAAGTGGGAGTATGAGATGTGTGAAAAAACAGGAGTAAAGCTAAAAGAGTAAAGAGTTTGAAAAAGGGAGTAGAATCAGAGTGGTAGTACGGGGTTTATAAAAAAGGAAGTAAAGTGGAAGTAAGGGGTCTAAAAAGGAGTAACTTGGGAGTAAGGGATTTGAAAAAATAGAATTAAAGAGGGAGTAAGAGGTTTCTACAAAAGGGAGTAAAGCGAGAAGGGGAGTAAGAAGGACGCAGTTGGGAGGAGTAAAGGTTTTGTAAAAAAAAAATTGGAGTAAAGTGGGGGGAGGTGTAGTAACACCAGGGGTGTTGAATTCAGAGAAGAGGGTTTGAAAAAAAAGGGGGGCTTAAGGGGGCCCCCCTTAAAGTCACATACCCAAAATCAAACATGAAGAACCAAAAGGTTTGTGGCCTGCATAGCTGTAGATACACATGCTGTGCATACTCCTGCCATCTAGTGTTGGGCTTGGATGTGTGCAACTTGTTTTTGTTTCAAGAAGTCTTTTCGAATCACAAGGTGTGGTGACTCAACATATTGTAAACAATGTTTATGGGTATCGGCTCCATAGTCAAATTGTTTTTCTCTTCAGTCGGATTCAGGCATGTCTACTAGAGCTCCGGTTCATTGCCACGCGTTCTTGTCGAGCCTTCGGCACCATCCCTGGTCAGTCCAATCAACCCCGCTGTCTGTCGGTCTCTGTCGTCAGGTTTTGCTTCGACTCCATGTCTCGGTCAACGAAATCTCCACTTTGAGTCTCTGCCCCTCACAACTCTCATCACTTTGGCAGCCGAGAATGTCCATGTGATGCAATGGACTCCTTTTCGGTTCTGCCCAACTTGCCATGCTAAGTTCCCAAGGACGGATTTGCACGAGAGACATAAGGCTACTTACTCTGGGAACCAAGCCTGTACCCGAGGTGATGGACTCCACCCCTTCTCTTATCCTTGGACCAAATACCACATGGATAGATGGTACACCATGACCCCCATGTACTCGACCCCCCTCCCCCCAAACATCCCTTTATCTCTGTGGGGCAGCCGAGAGACGCGAAGGCGATTTCTTTTACTCCAGCCCCCAATATTGATTAGTGGAATCACCCCTGAGACGGTTCAGATAAGTTAAGGTTGTTGCTCTGTGTTTATATATAAGGCTACTACAAATGTTCACGCAAATGTTTTTGAAAAGCACTGCAAGTTAACAGAGAGTTCTGCTCTGAATGCTAACACCCCTTTTCTATGTATAGAGAGAAGTAGCAGATTTTGGAATTGACATTGGGGGGAAGGCGACAGAGAATGAGGGATATTTAGGTAGGCATACACAATGATCTGGAAGATTGAATGTGCTCTTCAAGTGGGGTGGGGAGTTCAGTCTGGATACTGTACAATGTTTATTTGGTATTCAGGGGAGTATCATTTAAATCCCTTTGTGCATATTTGCTGCCTTATTGTTGCCTCTTCATAAGTATTTGTAATGTTAGGACTTTGCTGAAACATCCTGTAGAGTGCTATGATAATACAACAGTGACTTATAACATAAAATTCCAATACAGATATGTTTAAAAAAAAAAAAGGATTTGCAATAAGTATGCAACTTGTGCCTGTCTTCAGATCAGCGAAAATGATCCTGTGTGGCGGGTCTTGCGTTCTGCAACAAAAAGACGCGTTGGAACCAAAGGGCATGACGCATTGCCTCTACTTCAATGGCGCAGCGCCAAGGAGAGGAGGACGTCCTGGATGTTTTCAGTGAAGGGGAAGGAGAAGCCTTGCAGCAGCCAAGTGAGTCTGGCACGGAAATCATTGAGGCGTTCTCAGCGGGGGATGCCAACTCAGAGTCCGATGTCAAGACTGAAGTGCCGTCACCGGGGCAACACCCATTACCGAGATCCACAGTGAGTAGCGCTGTCTTCCATCCCTCAGAGGCATGAGCCTCGAGTTCCTGTGCTTCATCTGATGGCTCTGGGCCACCACTGCCTCAGGGCCATGGTCGGCACCGAACTACCGAGCCGGATGTGACACCCTCAATACCTTCATTGCCAAAGTCCATTTCGAAGCCTTGCCCCTCCATGTTGACTGCAGCTTCAGCGCCGGATCTGAAGACGCCCTTTCGGCCGCACTCGGAGTCGAAATCTTCAGAGCTGAGATTCACCTGGGGGCATTCTGGGCGGCGACCTACTTCAGCTCTGTCCAGGACATCATAGGAGGAAAGCAACCAGTCCATCTTGCAATGGTTTCAGGAATGCCTCAGCGCTGGGCAGCAGAGGATTCACATTCAACCGGGCATGGGCCAGATCATGGCGAAGCCGGTTCAGCCACCCAAGGAGTCCGTCCCTTACACGAGGAGACTTACTTTTGAGGAGGCCCTCAATCCTCCTTCAGAGCCGATGCCCAAAAAGCCTTGGTGCAACGACAGAGGCACCTCTCCATCAGTGCCTGGTCCTTCTAAGCCTCCTCCTCTTCCTCCACCTCCTCCTCCACCATCCCCTCTTTCTCCACCCCTCTTCCCTCTTTCTGCACCCCTATTGCCTCTTTCTGTACCTCTGTTGCTTCTGTCTGCACTTCTCTTGCTTCTTTCTGCACCTCTCTTGCTTCTTTCTGCATCCCTCTTGCCTCTTTCTGCACCCCTCTTGCCTCTTTCTGTACCTCTCTTCCCTCTTTCTGCACCTCTGTTGCCTCTTTTTCACCTCTGTTGCTTCTTTCTGCACTTCTCTTGCCTCTTTCTGCACTTCTCTTGCTTCTTTCTACACTCCTGTTGCCTCTTTCTGCACCTTTCTTCCCTCTTTCTGCACCTCTCTTGCATCTTTCTGCACCCTGTTCCCTTTTTCTGCACCTCTCTTGCCTGTTTCTGCAAATCTCTTACCTCTTTCTGCAGTTCTCCTATCTCCTTCTGCACCTCTGTTGCTTCTTTCTGCACTTCTCTTGCCTCTTCCTGCACCCTTCTTGCCTCCTTCTGCACCTCTCCATCAGTGCCTGGTCCTTCTAAGCCTCCTCCTCTTCCTCCACCTCCTCCTCCACCATCCCCTCTTTCTCCACCCCTCTTCCCTCTTTCTGCACCCCTATTGCCTCTTTCTGTACCTCTGTTGCTTCTGTCTGCACTTCTCTTGCTTCTTTCTGCACCTCTCTTGCCTCTTTCTGCACCCCTCTTGCCTCTTTCTGCACCTCTGTTGCTTCTTTCTGCACTTCTCTTGCCTCTTTCTGCACCCCTCTTGCCTCTTTCTGCACCTCTGTTGCTTCTTTCTGCACTTCTCTTGCCTCTTTCTGCACTTCTCTTGCTTCTTTCTACACTCCTGTTGCCTCTTTCTGCACCTTTCTTCCCTCTTTCTGCACCTCTCTTGCATCTTTCTGCACCCTGTTCCCTTTTTCTGCACCTCTCTTGCCTGTTTCTGCAAATCTCTTACCTCTTTCTGCAGTTCTCCTATCTCCTTCTGCACCTCTGTTGCTTCTTTCTGCACTTCTCTTGCCTCTTCCTGCACCCTTCTTGCCTCCTTCTGCACCTCTGTTGGTTCTTTCTGAAGCTCTCTTGCTTCTTTCTACACCTCTCTTGCAAATTTCTGCACCATGTGCCTCTGTGTGCACCTCTCTTGCCTCTTTCTGCTCCTCTCTTGCCTCTTTCTTCACCCCTCTTGCCTCTTTCTGTACCTCATTTGCTTTTTTCTGCAGTTCTCTTGCCTCTCTGCACCCTCTTGCCTCTTTCTGCACCTCTGTTGGTTCTTTCTGCACTGCTCTTGCTTCTGTCTGCTACTCTCTTGCACATTTCTGCACCCCTCCTGCCTCTTTCTGTACCTCTGTTGGTTCTTTCTGCGCCTCTCTTGCCTCTGTCTGCACCTCTGTTCCCTCTTTCTGTACCTCTTTTGCCTGTTTATGTAACTCTCTTGCCTCTTTCTGCACTTTTCTTGCCTTTTTCTGTACCTCTGTTGCTTCCTTCTGCATTTCTCTTGCCTCTTTCTGCACCCCTCTTGCCTCTTTCTGCACCTCTATTGGTTCTTTCTGCACTTCTTTTGCTTCTTTCTACACCTCTCTTGCTTCTTTCTGCACCCCTCTTGCCTCTTTCTGCACTCTTCTTCCCTCTTTGTGCACCTCGCTTGCCTCTTTCTGCAACTCTCTTGCCTCTTTCTTCAGTTCTCTTGCCTCCTTCTGCATCTCTGTTGCTTCTTTCTGAACTTCTCTTGCCTCTTTCTGCGCCCCTCTTGTCTGTTTCTGCACCTCTGTTGGTTCTTTCTCCGCTGCTCTTGCTTCTTTCTGCACCTCTCTTGAAAATTTTGGCACCCCTCTTGCCTGCTGCAGCACCTCTGTTGGTTCTTTCTGCACTGCTCTTGCTTCTTTCTGCACCCCCCTTGCCTCTTTCTGCACCCCACTTCTGTCTTTGTGTACCTCTCTTGCCTCTTTCTGCACCTCTGTTGCTTCTTTCTGCACTTCTGTTGCCTCTTTCTGCACTTCTGTTGCTTCTTTCTGCACCCCTCTTGCCTCTTTCTGCACCCTTCTTCCCTCTTTCTGCACCCTTCTTCCCTCTTTCCCTCCTTCTGCACCTCTCTTGCCTCTTTCTGCACCCCTGTTCCCTTTTTCTGCACCTCTCTTGTCTGTTTCTGCAACTCTCTTGCCTCTTTCTGAAGTTCTCTTGTCTCCTTCTGCACATCTGTTGCTTCTTACTGTACCTCTCTTGCCTCTTTCTGCACTTCTCTTGCTTCTTTCTGCACTTCTCTTGCCTCTTTCTGCACATCACTTACCTCTTTCTGCTCCTCTCTTGCCTCTTTCTGCTCCTCTCTTGCCTCTTTCTGCCCCCCTCTTGCCTCTTTCTGCACTTCTCTTGCCTCTTTCTACACGTCTCGCCTATTTCTGCACTTCTCTTGCCTCTTTCTGCACATTTCTTACTCTTTCTGCACCTCTCTTGTTTTTTTCTGCATTTCTCATGCTCCTTTCTGTGCTTCTCTCGCCTGTTTCTATATTCAAATGGGAAGTGCAAGCTGTCAAGTTTAAAGGTCTGCGTGCTCTCGTGACTGAGGTATATGTCTACTTGCACATGTATTCTCACATGTGTTATGCATCTGAAGATGGTAGCTTAGAAAGCGGGTAGCTTCTCTTATAGGTGGTCAAATCTTCTTAGTTCTGCTCTGTCATTCGGTTGCACAGGCAGGCATGTCTTATGTATATATGTGTTATAGAGCCCCTCAAATATACTATTGAGTACCCAAGTGCCCTGTATTGTGAGCAGAAAGAAATGCATACACCTTTTTTTACACAAATGTACAGAGTATGCTGTTTGAAACACAGGTATTCAAGTGTTTGTATGTTTATTTTCATTTAACATGTCACTAGGTAAAAGCATAGACACGCATGCATTCCTTCACAAACTTGGTCAGACTTACAACAGTGATATGCTTAGGATTGCTGTTTTATATTTGGTAGGCCTAACATTCTGAGCAGTCGATTAATAGTGAACCTTCAAGAGAAAAGTGAGGTTTAAGACATCTTTGGAGAAGGATTAGTGATTAGGCTACTTTGTATGAGTCTGTTGTAAGGTACAGTCCAAGTAGACCTCTTTCTGTACCTTTGTTGGTTCTTTCTGCACATCTCTTGCTTCACCTTTCTTCCTCTTTCTGGACTTCTGTTGCCTCTTTCTGCATTTCTCTTGCTTCTTTCTGCACCTTTCTTCCTCTTTCCGCACCTCTCTTGCCTCTTTCTGCCCTTCTCTTGCTTCTTTCTGCACCTTTCTTCTTCTTTCTGCACATGTCCTACCTATGTAGGCATAGTTAGAAATTAGCATTTAAAAAACCTTTGAAATTCACTGAAAAAACCATATGTTTCAGGGACGTTATAGTTAGAAATTAGCATTTAAAAAACGTTTGAAATTCACTGAAAAAAACACAGGTTTCAGGGACGTTATAGTTAGGCTGACATTTCACTCATACAAAACCAGAGAAATTCAGCCGTTATAGTTAGTTGACCTAACTATAACTTGCACCCCCTCAATGCACTGCTGATGACATCACATATTACATCACTCATGGCATGGGCAGTGACATCACTGATGTCATCACTGATGACATCTCAAATGACATCACTGATGACATCATCCACTTAATATCTGATGCTCCTCCTCACGCCCTAATATACCCTTTCATACACCCACTCTAAAATACAGACTACCATTCTCGAAACCATAGACACACCAATACCAGTTAGTACATACCCACTCACTAATTCATACGTCTACACACATCCACTCACTCACCCATACAATCGCTCATTCACGCAGTCACTCATCAATACAGCCACTGATATATGCACTCATATACCCATACAGACACTCACACACCGCCACTCACCCTTAGAGTTACTCACACACCTAGTTAGTCACCCAAAGAATCAATCACACTGCCATTTACTCACCTATACAGTTATACACATCCCACCTCACTTATTCATACAGATACTAACACATACTCTCTTATACAATCACTGACACAAGCACACACTCATCCATACAGCCACTCTCACAATCACTGTCTCTCACATATAGTCACTTATATACTCCAACACTCATATATACTGCCTTTAACCTATGTAGTTACACACCAGGGGTGTTGAATTCAGAGAAGAGGGTTTGAAAAAAAAGGGGGGCTTAAGGGGGCCCCCCCTTAAAGTCACATACCCAAAATCAAACATGAAGAACCAAAAGGTTTGTGGTCTGCATAGCTGTAGATACACATGCTGTGCATATTCCTGCCATCTAGTGTTGGGCTTGGATGTGTGCAAGTTGTTTTTGTTTCAAGAAGTCTTTTCGAATCACAAGGTGTGGTGCCTCAACATATTGTAAACAATGTTTATGGGTATCGGCTCCATAGTCAAATTGTTTTTCTCTGCAGTCGTATTCAGGCATGTCTACCAGAGCTCCGGTTGATTGCCACGCGGTCTTGTCGAGCCTTCGGCACCGTCCCTGGTCAGTCCAAACAACCCCGCTGTCTGTCGGTCTCTGTCGTCAGGTTTTGCTTCGACTCCATGTCTCGGTCAACGAAATCTCCACTTTGAGTCTCTGCCCCTCACAACTCTCATCACTTTGGCAGCCGAGAATGTCCATGTGATGCAACGGACTCCTTTTCGGTTCTGCCCAACTTGCCATGCCAAGTTCCCAAGGACGGATTTGCACGAGAGACATAAGGCTACTTACTCTGGGAACCAAGCCTGTACCCGAGGTGATGGACTCCACCCCTTCTCTTATCCTTGGACCAAATACCACATGGATAGATGGTACACCATGACCCCCATGTACTCCACCCCCCCCCAACCCCCCAAACATCCCTTTATCTCTGTGGGGCAGCCGAGAGACGCGAAGGCGATTTCTTTTACTCCAGCCCCCAATATTGATTAGTGGAATCACCCCAGAGAAGGTTCAGATAAGTTAAGGTTGTTGCTCTGTGTTTATATATAAGGCTACTACAAATGTTCACGCAAATGTTTTTGAAAAGCACTGCAAGTTAACAGAGAGTTCTGCTCTGAATGCTAACACCCCTTGTCTATGTATAGAGAGAAGTAGCAGATTTTGGAATTGACATTGGGGGTGAGGCGACAGAGAATGAGGGATATTTAAGTAGGCATACACAATGATCTGGAAGATTGAATGTGCTCTTCAAGTGGGGTGGGGGGTTCAGTCTGGATACTGTACAATTTTTATTTGGTATTCAGGGGAGTATAATTTAAATCCCTTTGTGCATATTTGCTGCCTTATTGTTGCCTCTTCATTTGTATTTGTAATGTTAGAACTTTGCTGAAACATCCTGTAAAGTGCTATGATAATACAACAGTGACATAACATAAAATGCCAATACAGATATGTTTAAAAAAAAAAAGGATTTGCAATAAGTATGCAACTTGTGCCTGTCTTCAGATCAGCGAAAATGATCCTGTGTGGCGGGTCTTGCGTTCTGCAACAAAAAGACGCGTTGGAACCAAAATGCATGACGCATTGCCTCTACTTCAATGGCGCAGCGCCAAGGAGAGGAGGACGTCCTGGATGTTTTCAGTGAAGGGGAAGGAGAAGCCTTGCAGCAGCCAAGTGAGTCTGGCACGGAAATCATTGAGGCGTTCTCAGCGGGGGATACCAACTCAGAGTCCGATGTCAAGACTGAAGTGCTGTCACCGGGGCAACACCCATTACCGAGATCCACAGTGAGTAGCGCTGTCTTCCATCCCTCAGAGGCATCAGCCTCGAGTTCCTGTGCCTCATCTGATGGCTCTGGGCCACCACTGCCTCAGGGCCATGGTCGGCACCGAACTACCAAGCCGGACCTGACGCCCTCAATACCTTCATTGCCAAAGTCCACTTCAAAGCCTTGCCCCTCCATGTTGACTGCAGCTTCAGCGCCGGATCTGAAGACGCCCTTTCGGCCGCACTCGGAGTCGAAATCTTCAGAGCTGAGATTCACCTGGGGGCATTCTGGGCGGCGACCTACTTTAGCTCTGTCCAGGACATCATAGGAGGAAAGCAACCAGTCCATCTTGCAATGGCTTCAGCAGAGGATTCACATTCAACCGGGCATGGGCCAGATCATGGCGAAGCCGGTTCAGCCACCCAAGGAGTCCGTCCCTTACACGAGGAGACTTACTTTTGAGGAGGCCCTCAATCCTCCTTCAGAGCCGATGCCCAAAACGCCTTGGTGCAACGACAGAGGCACCTCTCCATCAGTGCCTGGTCCTTCTAAGCCTCCTCCTCTTCCTCCTCCTCCACCATCCCCTCCTAATCCTACCTCCCCTTTGTGGCCTGTGGATCAACACACCCATTCCCCACAGGGATCTTATCATCAGGGGGAGGGGGCAGTCTAGGATTGCCCTATGACCCATATGACCAGCCATATGATCCCCAGGCTCCTGACCCTTGGGATGACTACCAGGCAGATCCCCCAGCTGACACTGACCACAATTTGAACCCGTCCAAACCCTCTGCCCCTGACGACACAACCTCATACCATGAAGTAATACATGGGCAGCAGCTTTTCATAAGTTTGAACTACATGTTCAACCTGAGTAGGATAATTTCCTTCTAGAAACCCTCTCCTTCATACAAAGGTCTCTCCAGTACCTACCCATGTTGAAAGGCATGCTAAAACCTGCAGGGAAATCTTGAAGGAGTCCGTGAAAGCCAGTGTCCTCAAACCATGGGTTGCTAAGAAGTTTAAAGCTTCTCCCTCAGACCCCCCCTACATCACAGGTCAATTACCCCCTGATTCACTGGTGGTTTTCACAACCAGGAAGAGAGCTAACCAGCAGGGTACAGGAGAAGCCCCCGCCTCCACCCCAGTCCGGGAGAACAAGAAAATGGATGCAGCTGGTAGGCATGTTGTGGCGCAGTCTGCCACTCAGTGGCACGTTGCTAATTCCATTGGCTTGCTCTCTCTGTATGATCGCATCCACTGGGGTCAAATGGAGGATCTTATGCAACATCTTCCAGACTAATACTGCAAACTGGGGCTTGGGTTTGTGGCAGAGGGGAAGTTAATCTCCAACACCAATATTTGCTGCCTTCGAGACGCCGCAGACACAGCTGCATGCGGCATTAATTCTAGCCTCCTCCTAAGGGACATGCATGGCTATGTGTCTCCGGTTTTAAACTGAAGGTACAACACCTCATTAACGTACCTTTCGACTGAAAGCATCTTTTTGGCCCATAGGTCAGTGAGATGCTCAAGGAAATAAAGAAGGGTACTGACATGGCTAAAGGCATGGGGGGAGTACAGAGACCTAGTGCCCAAGGCACCTTTTGCCGCCCCCAGTACCGTGGCACAGCAAAAATCAGCTGCCACCCAGGAGACTTCCACCTCCTACACCAGACAACAGCAGCAAACCCCTTTACAGGGCTTCTACCTGGGTGGGTATAATGAGAAGAATGTTAGATGTAAAGGGGCAGCTCCCAAAGGAGCTAACACCCCAAAACAGTGATGCTGTCCTCCTTCCCCCTGACCATCCAGCACTTGTTGGGGGAAGACTACAGGGGTTCCTGCCCCTATGGGAGGCAGTTACCTCCGACCGGTGGGTTCTAGATATCATACAGGAGGGGTATTGTTTAGCACTTACCCAAACACCATCCAACATTCCTCTGCGCAGACAGAAGTTATACACCGAACACCAACGTCTGCGCCTAGAAGAGGTACCTGTACTACTTGCCTAAAGGGCCATAGAGCCAGTGCCACCACTACATCGTGGGAGAGGGGTGTACTCCCTGTACTTTCTCATTCCCAAAAAAGATAGCTCCCTCAGGTCTTTACTCGACCTCTGGCCCCTCGGCAGGTACATCCTGTAGGAACATTTCCATTAAGTCACTCTTCAGGATGTTATTCCTCTTGTGGCAAGACGACTTCATGGCTGCTCTTGACTTGAAGGACGCCTACTTCCATATTCCCATCCAACCCACCCATCAAAGATTTACATTTTTTTGTGGTAAGTGGACAACATTATCAGTTCGAAGTGCTGCCTTTCAGGGTCACAACTGCCCCCAGATTCTTCACCAAATGTCTAGCTGTGGTAGCCACACATCAGGCAGGGTGGCATCCACGTCTTCCCATACCACCATGACTGGCTTATCAAGAGCACCAGTGCCACACATCAGCAATGTCTGGCTCAAACACAAACAACCATAGACCTTCTTCACAAGCTGGGCTTCACGTTAAATATAGCCAAATCTCACCTTCAGCTCCTTAAGGTACAACCCTTCCTCGGGCTACCCTAGACTCAAGGGTGGGGAAGGCTTACCCAAGCCTGGCCAGGGTCAAAGCTTTCCAAGATCTGTGTACCTCTTTTTCGTCCTGCATTGCAATAATGCCACATGCAAGGTTACACATGCGTCCCTTACGACAGTGCCTAGCAGCACAGTGGTCTCAGACGGAGGGTCTATAGGAGGATCTAGTGTTGATTTAGGGCCGTACACATCGCTCTCTGCAGTGGTGTAATCCCAACAACCTGTTACAGGAACGGCCCTTTCTAGACCCAGTTCCGCACAAGACCATCACCACGGAAGCCTCGCTCACCAGATGGAGAGTGCATCTCCAAGATCACACAGTCCAGGGCAGGTGGACACCGCACAGCAGGGCCTCCACATCAACCACCTAGAATTGCTGGTTATACAATTTACCCTTCGAGCATTTATTTCACTCAGTCACAAGGTCACTTTAGTCTGCACAGATAATACCACAGTTATGTTTTACCTACAAAAGCAAGGGGGGCATGCACTTGCCCCAGTTGTCTGCTCTAGCCCAGGGCATCTGAAAGTGGGTGATTCATCACAATTTGCAGTTTGTTATATAGTACATTGCAGACCTGGACAACGACTTGGCAGACCTGCTCAGCAGGACATACCAACAAGTCCACAAGTGGAAGCTCCATCCCCAGACCGGTGTACAGACATAATATCGAGTTTTTTTTTCCGAACTACAGAAATATCGAGTTGGAAATATCGAAGGGACAGAATATCGACATGAAGAATATCGGTGACCAGAATATCGACCTAAAGGTAAGAAATATCGTTTTTGTTAATATCGAAGTCAGCAATATCGTTTGCAAAAATATCGTTGTTAATAATATCGATGTTTATATTAGTTATGTATTTTAGTATGTATTTTATATGTATGTGTTTTATATTTTTTGTTAAGTATTGTATTTTTTTTACATTTTTAGAAGTTAGTAATTTTTTTTAAAGTAAATTTTGCGTTTTAGTACCGTAGCCTGTTGTGGGTTTATAGGGGAATAGGGTGGGAAGTAATTTAATTATAATAAAGTAATTATTAATTTTTATTTTTTGGTATTGATAATTAATTTATTGTTAAATAATTATTAATTGGTAATTAATTTTTATTAATTGATTAATTGATAATTATATTAATTGTGTTAATTTATTTTAGGAGTGGGTTGTGGGTTTATAGGGGAATAGGGTGGGAAGTAATTTATTATAATAAAGTAATTATTAATTTTTATTTATTGGTATTGATTAATTTATTGTTAATTATTAATTGGTAATTAATTTTTATTAATTGATTTATTGATAATTATATTAATTGTGTTAATTTTTTTTAGGAGTGGGTTGTGGGTTTATAGGGGAATAGGGTGCGAGGTAAATTAATTATAATAAAGTAATTAATAACTTTTATTTATTGGTATTGATAATTAATTTATTGTTAATTAATTATTAATTGGTAATTAATTTTTATTAATTGATTAATTGATTATTATATTAATTGTGTTAATGTATTTTAGGAGCGGGTTGTGGGTTAATAGGGGAATAGGGTGGAAGTAATTTAATTATAATAAAGTAATTATTATTTTTTATTTATTGGTATTGATCATTAATTTATTGTTAATTAATTATTAACTAGTAATTAATTTTTATTAATTGATTATTATATTAATTGTGTTACTTTATTTTTAGGAGTGGGTTGTGGGTTAATAGGGAATAGGGTGGGAAGTAATTTAAGTATAATAAAGTAATTATGAATTTTTATTTATTGGTATTGATAATTATTATATTGTTAATTATTTATTAATTGTTTATTTAATTTAAAAAAATGTTAAATTGATAATCATGTTAATTTTAACCCTCTGCTATCCAACACTTTCCCTACAGTTACAGTCTCTGGAGTGGGAATAGTAATTTTTACCCCTACGCTATCCAACACTTTCCCCACTGTTGCACTCTCTGGAGCTGGAATAGTAATTTTAACCCCTTCGCTATCCAACACTTTCCCTACTGTTGCAATCTCTGCAGTGGGAATAGTAATTTTTACCCCTACGCTATCCAACACTTTCCCTACTGTTGCACTCTCTGGAGTTGGAATAGTAATTTTTACCCCTACGCTATCCAACACTTTCCCTACTGTTGCACTCTCTGGAGTGGGAATAGTAATTTTAACCCCTTCGCTATCCAACGCTTTCCCTATTGTTGCAGTATCTGGAGAGGGAATAGTAATTTTTAGCCCTACGCTATCCCACACTTTCCCTACTGTTGCACTTGTTGGAGTGGGAATAGTAATTTTTACCCCTACGCTATCCAACACTTTCCCTACTGTTGCACTCTCTGGAGTGGGAATAGTAATTTTAACCCCTTCGCTATCCAACACTTTCCCTATTGTTGCAGTATCTGAAGTGGGAATAGTAATTTTTAGCCCTACGCTTTCCAACACTTTCCCTACTGTTGCACTTATTGGAGTGGGAATAGTAATTTTTGCCCCTACGCTATCTAACACTTTCCCTACTGTTGCACTCTCTGGAGTGGGAATAGTAATTTTAACCCCTACGCTATCCAACACTTTCCCTACTGTTGCACTCACTGGAGTGGGAATAGTAATTTTTACCTCTTCGCTATCCAACACTTTCCCTACTGTTGCACTCAGTGGAGTGGGAATAGTAATTTTTACCCCTACGCTATCCAACACTTTCCCTACTGTTGCACTCTCTGGAGTGGGAATAGTAATTTTTACCCCAACGCTATCCAACACTTTCCCTACTGTTGCACTTATTGGAGTGGGGATAGTAATTTTTACCCCTACGCTATCTAACACTTTCCTTACTGTTGCACTCTCTGGAGTGGAAATAGTAATTTTAACCCGTACGCTATCCAACACTTTCCCTACTGTTGCACTCACTGGAGTGGGAATAGTAATTTTTACCTCTTCGCTATCCAACACTTTCCCTACTGTTGCACTCAGTGGAGTGGGAATAGTAATTTTTACCCCTACGCTATCCAACATTTTCACTACTGTTGCACTCTCTGGAGGGGGAATAGTAATTTTTACCCCTACGCTATCCAACACTTTCCCTATTGTTGCACTCACTGGAGTGGGAATAGTAATTTTTACCTCTACGCTATCCTACACTTTTCCTACTGTTGCACTCTCTGGAGTGGGAATAGTAATTTTTACCCCTACGCTATCCAACACTTTCCCTACTGTTGCACTCACTGGAGTGGGAATAGTAATTTTTACCCCTACACTATCCAACACTTTCCCTACTGTTGCACTCACTGGAGTGGGAATAGTGATTTTTACCCCTACGCTATCCAACACTTTCCCTACTGTTACACTCTCTGGAGTGGGAATAGTAATTTTATCCCCTCCGCTATCCAATATTTTCTCTACTGTTTTAGTTAATGTAGTGTATAATTTATCTTAAAAAGATTAAAAATATTGTAATTTTTTAATTTATTTATATTTTTTATATTTTGATTTATACTTTGTTTTTTTGTATATATGTATTTATAATTTTTTTAATGTTTTTTAACAATTTATAAGTTATTAAAATAATTATTTATGGGGGCGTGGCTTGGACGGCGGTGTTGATGGCTGCCTGACTCCGTCTCTCCGTCGGACCGGAGCTGGAATGTAGTCTTCCCGGGGGCCAGAAGACGACTGAAACATCGGACGGGACAGATTACGCTGTCGGAAGCCAAACGGCTTGAGGGGATATCTTCGCTAAGTCTCTCAGTGGCACAACGGCGTTAAAATCGAGGTTTCTTTCTTCCCTCCGTGATGCGCTGATGAGCCTAGCACAAAATGGCGCCTACCCGTCGGATCCACTAGGACGGGCTGGATGATTTTTGCGGTGCCTCTCATCAGCTCGGCTCGCAACCGCTATCTCCAGTTTAGCAGTCGCTACATCCGACGAGGTAACTCTGATATTTAAGTTACCCCCATCGCAATTACACCATTACTGCCGGCATGCCTGACTTTCCAATGGCGGCGGTTTTGTGACATCCTCGAATCTTCGTCGAGCTTTCTGTCTCTGAGGGAGGGCCGTACCCTGCTGCAATTCAATGAAGTTCTCGCGCTGCCTATTACACATCATTGAATTGTTTGTCCCTGTCTGGAGCTGCGCGTGAGTGCTGTTTTGGTCCACCCTTTGATCCGAATTCGACCCGCAAAATGGTGGCCAGCTGGGTATTAATTGCGGGACTGTTCAGCTTATGTATGGAGACCTATGCTTGGGCTTAGCTTGTTTCATGTAATCGCTTCTCTCACCAGACCCGGGCAGCAACTACGTCTAGTGGCGCTACCTGTTGTGCACCAGAATTCCTGCAGGTTGCTAGTGAACTGGGAACAGCATACTCCATACACTGAGGGAACGGAGGGGTTTCTCTCTCGGCAGCGGAAGATCTTGTGGGATCTGGTTTTCTGTTAACAAGCGGCAAGCGCTGGTCCCATCTTGGCCTCTCAGTACAAATTGGCGTGTGTGGTGCAGCTTTCTAGAACGCAGAACGCTCCTGGTAGGTCATTGCCCAGGACATGTAACGCTGAGGGGTTCGCTTGTGGCTCTAGTGTATGAGCTACCATTGTACACATCAGGCTTCTCTGCTCAGTGACTTTACGCAGGGTGCGGCTGATCCTATAGCGGACGAAAGTCCTGCGGGTGCCCTGGTTGCTGCAGGTGGCTCTATTCAATATCAGCCTTCTCACATTAGCGATTCCACATCAGCGCCTGCGGTCCCTTTTTCATCTGTGCTTACAAGCCCTCTCACTGGGATTTTATTCTCAATAAATTTCATCCAAGCGTCTCTAACCATTGCAGGGAGTCACAAAATGGCAGACAGAGACTCTAAGCTGCTACACAAAAGGAACAAAGGTGAACCCACGCTGTCAGATTCGCCTATTAAACTGAAACCGGACATAAACAGCACGCTAGACATGATTCTTAAAAAACTGGCCGATGTCCACGAGTTGGCCAAGTCCACCAAACAAACTACGGACGCTATCCAATTGGAAATAACGGCCATCAGAGCGGATATGAACACGGTCAACAACAGGCTGTCACAGGCCGAGCAAAGAATTAGTGATGTGGAAGATATCGCTGCTAAATCTTGCAACGAAGTAAAGTCCTTGAAGAACATGACATCTATGCTTCTCAGGCAGACAGCTGAGCTTGAAGATCGTAATCGTAGAGGCAATATCCGTATCCTTGGTGTCCCGGAGGGCTCGGAGGATGATTCGGGTTCCTGTCTAGCCTTCTTAGAGGACTGGATCCCTAAATTTACAGGCATATCATTTGATCAGCACTTTGAATTAGACCGAGCTCACAGAATTCCATCATTTAAATCTTCCTCAAGACCACTAGTCCGCCCTATAATATGCAAACCTTTGAGATACCAACAAACAGAAGCCATCCTCAATCATGCTAGGAAAAATCGTCAACTCATCTGGAACGGTCACAAAATTATCTTCACGCAGGACTTTTCAAAGCCGACTGTTGATACTAGGAAAGGTTTCCTTGCTTTGCGTGACAAATTGAGGAACAAAAACATTCAGTTCTCCTTCGTTGGCCCAACCAAGTTCAGAATCATTGATAGCGGCAGGCATCTCTATTTCAATGACCCTAGAGACCTTGTGAACTATCTGGAAGGCCCACCCACTCAGGACATGGACTCTTCACAGTCCCTTGTCAGTAAAAGGAAATCATCTCCAGGTCCGGCCTAATGTTGGGCCTAGCTCTGTTATCTGATGCAGCCAGGGACTAGCCCCGTTACCTATTCCGTCTACGGGGTCACTTCTTGCTGCCAAGGGTTAGTTTGGGTTTGTGCCCTTGAGGCATTGTTGATGCGGGCTCTGTTCTCGTTTCTTTTCTCAACTGATCTATTTGGCTTAAATTTGCTTCGCCCTGCGATCCTTCATTTTCATGTTCTTGCTCAATTGTGGCTGTAATGCCTATAAGTTCTCTCTGTGTGGCGTTTTCTCTAAAGAAAGTCTGTTCATGTTGCCGGTGGTTGACTAGTTACTCTCAAAATATCGGGGAGATGTGCGATATGATCTAACCTATGTTTTCTCCGGAGGGCGGCTTGACGCTACTGCCGTCGCACCTCCTACATGCAAAGTATTCAGGATTGGGTGGGGAGGGAGGGGGGTGTGGGGGGGAGTGTTGTGAGTACCCAGGGTATGCAACATGTTCCTCTCAAATACTTATGCTGTTCCTTGGGTGTTCTCTTTTTCTTTATTTCTTTCCTATGTTTCTTTTCATTCCTACACTTCTGCTGGCTTGTTCCTCTACTACAGTTCTTTGTGCAAGAGTGCCTGATATTCCATGTTCTTTCTATTACAATGTACCTTGACATGGCATTTGTGGTATACATTACTGGGGGGCATTTCTTGTGCTCCAATGTTATGTTTCTCTACAAGTGGTTAGTAAATGGATTTCTGTATGTTTACTTGATGTTTTTACTATACAAATCCTTCCATGATGGCTCCTAATAGACCATGTATTTTATCAAACGATCTGAAGTTTGTGTCCCTAAATGTTAAAGGGCTTAATCACCCTGTGAAAAGACGCAAAAGTTTTGATTACTTGGCTAAGACAAAAGGTGATGTTATATTATTACAGGTGACGAAACTGTCTGAAGAAGATACTAAGCTTATTAGATGTAATTGGATTACGCAATTGACATGCTCTCCAGCAGATAAAAAGAAACGTGGCGTAATTACTTTGATTTCAAAGTCCTCTAACATTTCGCTAGAATCACAAACACATGATGATGATGATAGACTTTTGGTTACACACTTGAGGAAGGGAGAGGACCTAATCCATGTGGTAAATATATACGGGCCTAATTCTGACGATCCAAATTTCTGGTCTGGCGTATCTAGCACCCTAGACAGTATACCCCAAGATGATCTCACTGTAGTAGCAGGTGATTTTAACCTCCCACTAGATCCGATTATTGATAGTCACTCTAACTGTCACTATCACCCTACGAGCTCTCACGCCATACTTCAAACTATTTGTTCTAAATTTAATCTTAAAGACCCGTGGAGACTCCAGCATCCAGATGCAAGAGACTTTACCTTCTATTCTACCCCTCACAATTCTTACACCAGGATTGATTATATTCTTATCTCTGGTTCCTATACTCGATTAATTGACTCTACTGAAATAGCCCCTAGGTTGGTATCTGACCATTCGTGCATTAGTCTCAAATTGGCGGGTTGTCACAATGAACAGGTGCCTAAAAGATGGCGGTTTAATAATGATGTCTTGTCTGACCCTGAGGATAAGAAAAAGATTGCGCAGGCTATTGCGGACTACCTTAGACATAGTAATACTTCTGAAACCAGTGTAAACAACCACTGGGATGCCTTAAAGGCTACCATAAGGGGACTAATAATTGCAATCAAGACAAAAATAAACAAACGCTTGAATCTGGGCCTAGTTCAACTTGAGCAAGAGATTAGACGCTTAGAATCCTCCCATGTGGCTTCATTACACGACTCTACTTTACTTACAGCTTTGACGCAAAAGAAATATGAATACAATAAGATATTAAGTGAGTGAGCGGGCGTGTGGGTCAATACATTTAAAGCATTAAATTTATGTGAGGCTAACAGGGCAGGGAAACTACTCGCTTCCTATCTCAAACATGAACAGAATCAGCACGTTATCTCATCGATCAAAGATTCCAACAATCAAACTCATACAAAACATAAAGAAATTCTTAACACCTTTAAAACATTTTACCAGGAATTATATAAGAATGATCAGACCTTTAACATGGAGGATTGCACCAGATATCTCCATAGTCTCAATTTACCTCAACTTTCTGAGGAAGATGCAATTATGTTAGGAAGGGAAATCAATGGTTCAGAAAATTGAAAAGGAGGTTAAATCGCTGAAAGACAACAAGGCCCCTGGCCCTGATGGATTTACGGCATCCTTCTATAAGGCTTTCCTAGACCAATTAAACCCAACTATGAAACAGGTTTTTAACCATATTGCATCCAAAGGGACTACGCCAGATTCTATGTCTGAGGCTAATATAATTGTAATTCCAAAGGAAGGGAAGGATCCAAATCTGCCGAAGAACTATAGGCCTATATCCCTTATCAATGTGGATTGTAAAATATATGCAAAAATTCTTGCTGTCAGACTCAATTCGGTTCTCCCTAAATTAATAAGCAATTCCCAGGTAGGCTTTCTTCGCACCCGCATGTCTAACGACAATACTTGCTTATTATGCCATGTTTTAGAAAATGCTGCAACCAAGATACAGCCGTCCGTTGCAATCACATTGGACGCCGAGAAGGCCTTTGATAGGGTCTCTTGGGCTTTTTTAGACCTTTGCATGCACACCTTCAGCTTAGGTAAGGATTTCTCCAACATGGTTATGTCCCTCTATTTAAGTCCTAAGGCCGGATTGCTGTTAATGGCTCTCTCTCCGAATCTTTCTCTCTCCACCAGGGCACTAGGCAGGGGTGCCCTTTATCCCCATCTCTTTTTCTATTGGCACTTGAACCCCTTATCCAGGATATTAAATTAAATTCTAGTATCAAAGGAGTGGACATTAATGGTGTTCAGGTAAAACTAGCCGCATACGCGGATGACATTTTAATAGTGATGGAACACCCGGACTCGCCAATTGTAGCCCTGATGGATACAATAACAACATACTCTATCCTTTCGGGGTATAAACTCAACAGAGATAAATCTGAAGTTAAACCACTGAATGTGCACTGCACCAAAGATATTTTAGGCGAGTCTGGTTTAACGTGGCAATCAGGCTATATTAAATATTTGGGTATTGAATTTGGCAATAATATTATAGATACTCTGCACCAGAACGAGAAGGTATTATTAGGGAAAATCAAAACACTTTTGGATTCTTGGTCCCCGAAATTTATTACGTGGTGGGGCAGGATTGAAACTATAAAAATGATAGTCACTCCTTTAGTTAATTATCTTATAAGTATGCTTCCGCTTCTATTGACAGATGATTTTCACCACAAGTTGGACATCCTTTTAACTTCTTTCCTCTGGCGGGGTAAAAAAGCACAGATTAGCATTAAAAAACTCAGGCTTGACAAAGCGTTGGGTGGCGTGAACCTAGCGGATTTCCGACTATACCATTATGCTTTTTTGGCGAAACAAGGCTCATTATGGATCTCTCTCCCTGGTGAGTACATACCTGTCTGGCTGGAGGTAGAGAGGGCTATCCTTAACAACTTAAACCCTTTTTCAGTTCTTACAGCCAATCGCCTTTGCCCTGCTAACTCCAGGTCTATTTTTAGGAATACTAAGATAGCTCTCTTGAAACTAGATAAGAAGCTGGAGGTTAGTGTTAAGGGCTCCAAAATGGAATCATTATGGTGTAATAACAAAATGCTTTACAAAGGTAAAAGTCTAAATTTTGAATCCTGGTACAAAAATGGTGTGTTCTTTCCTCACCAGCTGGAAAACACCTCATACCCAGTCACGTTTTCTGAGCTCCAAACTAGATATAACCTAGCTGATATTGAATTTTATAACTTTCTGAAAGTAAGGGCTGCCATTTCGAAATCCAAGTTATCTCCCATACAGCCATCATTACCTTTATTTGTGACAAAAATTAACAAACTTGGTCACCAAGTCTCCCAGATATATAAACTTCTGCGCCCTAAAACCTCGATTCTCAATGTTAAGATTGTTGATTTTTGGAACTTGCATTCTTCTGTTCCGTTACCAGAGCCTTTATGGTCTCCACTATGGAATTCAGTTTCTCGTAATAAGATATCCCCGGTACTCTCCCAAACTAAATATTGGTTATTGCATAAGGCCTTCTGGACGCCTGCCCGGTTATTCGCCTTGGGGATCCGGAAAGATGCATTGTGTTGGAATTGTAAACAAGAAACGGGTGACCTAGCTCATCTTATCCTGCATTGTCCGGTTGTGAAGTCCTTCTGGGATAAGATTTTTGTATTCCTGCATAAATTGTTCAATTGTAGGCTGTCTAAAGAATTGTCCACCTTAGTTACGGCTTTCTTGAAGGTGTACCTGAAGTCTGACGGAGACAAGGCTCTCCTCGACCTTTTGTTAGTCTCCGCAGTGAAAATGGTTCTTACCAACTGGAAGGATACCAGTAAGTCTTCTTATGAAGGTTGGATGAATTGGGTTACCCATCTTAGGGGAGCAGACAACATTGCCTTACAGAATTCGCCTTGGAAACCTTCAACTAGATCGATGTGGAATACTCTGGACAATTATTTTGACTCTCATAAACCTCCGTGAGGATAACTTTAAGCCTATAATATGTCTTGGCTCTTCCTCTTGTATCACTTTTTTATAGTGTTTCATCAATTAACATAGGTTGCAAATGTTATTAGTGGGGTACTCTTGCGCCAACACATCCATAGAATCCTGTTGTATACGAGGGCTCTTGCTTCTTTCTCCTCTTACCTTCTGGTCTTCAACCTTTTTTTTTTTTCTTTTTTTTTTCTCCTTTATCTTTCCCTTTTCTTCTCTGTTTCTTATTCACGTTTATTGGAGGTTAGCTCTTCTGGAGTAATACGGTGACAAACATTTCACCTCAGGTCTTTACATTGTTGTTCTGCTGTGGTATGTACATGATGTTCTAACCTCGATATGTTATTCTCTACTGTGGTTGCTCTTCTTCTTTATGAAAATCAATAAAGCTTTTGAATTAAAAAAATATATATATATTTATAAATATTATTAAGTAAGTATATATATTATATTTTATACGTATATATGTTTAATTTATTTTTACATTATATGTATTAGTTAAAATTTTAAACATTTTAAAATGATTTTAACTATGTTTTTTTAATTATATGTATTATTTAGTTTATTTTACATTATTTTTTAAACATTAAAAAAACAATATTTTTAACAACAATATTTTTGACAACGATATTTTTTTATCGATATTTTTGTACTTACCATAATGTAGATAGGACTTGGATATTGTGGCCATCGATATTTCGGCTCCGATATTTTTGTCGTCGATATTTGTGTACTCGATATTCTGTCAGTGATTCCCCCACTTCCCATTTACTTCCAGTGGTGGCGGTTCCCTCACATAGACCTGTTTGCCACTGCTGAAAACGCAAAATGCCCAAACTTCACCATCAGATTACCACACCCGCTGTACATGTACAATGCACTATGCATGAACGGGTCAGGGATATTTGCGTACGCTTTTCCACCTCTCCCACTCCTACCGTTTGCAGTTCGCAAAGCTGAGGCAGACGTTTCTCACCCTCATCCTTGTAGCACCAACCTGGGTGTGCCAGCCTTGGTACTTGACTCTGCTGGAACTCTCCCTGGTTCCTCACGAGAAGCTTCCCAACAGGCCAGACCTTCTCACGCAAAATCAGGGGACACTTCGGCACCCCAGTCCTCCGCAGCTTAATCTTGTGATTTGGCTCCTGAGGTCATAGAGTTTGGTTATCTCAAACTATCAAAAGAATGTATGTCCCTTCTTCACAAAACAGGCAGACCCACTATGAGGACCTGCTACGCTGCCAAATGGGGGTGTTTTGTGCACTACTACCTTCCAAAACATATCAATTCTCTCACACCGGCAGCACAAGACATTGTCTATTACCTCCTTCACCTTCAACAGTCAGGCCTTGCCTACACCTCCATTCTTTTGCATTTAGCTGCTGTGGCTGCTTACCTACAAAATAGGCAGCACGCTTCCCTCCTCAGGGTACCAGATATTACAGCCTTCATGGAAGGGCTTAAGCGGGTTATCCCTCCCCAGACACCCCCTGCTCCGGTATGGAATCTTAACATCATCCTAACGAGGCTCATGGGCCCTCCTTTTGAGCCCCTCTCTTGCCCACTTCAGTTTCTTTCATGGAAGGTAACCTTCCTTGTAGCCAATACTTCCCTTAGGTGAGTCAGTGTGATACCCGCTCTCACGTTGTCGTGTAGTTCCTATAAATCTATATAGGATCTGCCTGTTTAGACAACGTAAACTGTGGGATGGGTGTCCAGACTGATTCCAGACACCCCCACCGGATATATTCGCCTGTATACCAGCTAGCTCACAGTGCCACTATGAACCCCTCTTACCGAGAAGCAAATAGTTTCTGGCAACTATCGAACCTGACAACCCTGTCCGCTCGGGGATCATGGAAACAGTACAGTACTTTTCACTCAGTCACTTGTGCTCACCTTTGTCTCAGAGGGATACAAAGAATAAACGTTGGGGGCGTTTTCAATAAGCATTTATTGAACCAGCGTCATTCTAGTGTAAAATACGTGTACTGCAACAGCCATTAGACAGAAACATATATATGGTTATAAGCACCAACAGAGTAAATAGGTGGTAGAAATCTACCATAGTGCTAAAACAGTGAATATATGCAGGCATATAAGTACATGACAGCAGTAATGCGTACTCCTACGATGCTAACCCTAACTAGATGTACCTAAGTGTACCTAGCATGTATGTAGGTGTATCGCCAAGAGTCCTCCTAGGATAGAGCCAACCCCATTACCTGAAGTGAGAGAATGAAGGACCACGTCTTGGTCCCGAGTTGGACACCCCGCGAGGGATGTCAGACCACTGCGTGCTGGAGTGTCTGCGTGTAGGAACCTCAGCGTCTCGTGTCAGCATGGAAGTCTTTCTCCTCTGCTTGCCCCAGCAAACATATGGTGTTTATATACCCAAAAGGTACCCTCAAGGGTTCTACCTTGCTGTATCATGTCGGCAGAGGATGACAATAGTGTTGAAGCTTATACATAGTTATTATGCAGAAGATGGTAATCTTGCTGTGTTTCTGAGAATCCTCATACATAATAAATGAGGCTAGGTTTTGGAGAAAACCACACGACATTTATGCAGCACCTAACTAAGTAAAAGGTCAGCACCAAACCCGTTATGTAGTACAATGGCAGGGTAAATGTAGGTGGGAGGTTAGGTGACTACCCAGGCCTATTGGGAAACATTGCGAATCATAACACCCACTTCTCATCCGACTGGATGATATACTACAAAATAAAAAGGGGATGTCTTTAAAATCAATCATAAAAACATTGTTAAATGTCAGTATAAAAATATCTAAAAAAGCTGGGCATAAGAAGCTCAATAAGTCCTTTAAAATATGTCATATATAGTTTGAGCAACTGAGTACGTCTGAAAGCCATGGATGCTCAGTAAGAGCGAGAAAAACAAAATTGTTTTAATATTCCAATTTTGGTTGTTTTGGAAAAGAGGCCGAATTCTTCCCAGCACACGGACAGCCAAATGTTTATGTGTCCTGTGTGGGAGACGCAACATCACTGCTGCTTGCCTTCGCAGACGACGGTCCCTGTAACACCTCACAGATCAGGTCAATCAAGCAAAGGTGATCTTCTTCAGTTCCCACAGCCAATGCTGAGTAAGCATTTGAAACATCCAAAGCCTGTGTGCCTGTAGTAGAGCCGGTGTCCAATCCAACTGGAGCTGAAGCATCCTGTGGTCGCTCTAAGAATGCAGACATCAACATGGGAATACGCTGAGGACCCTGCACTACGTGGGCCTTTAACGGGTCCAGCAATACATCCACGTATGGAGGCGCAACCAATGGAAGTGTTAGACAGAGGTCCAACACGCATTCTTGTCTGCAGAATAAGCAGCGGAGAACAGGCAAAACACTGTCAATCCAGACCGATCGGAATGATAGGAACCAAGTTTTGCTTAGCTCCCAAAGTCGGGGTCTGCTCAGATGGAGTACCATGCGGTCACGGCAACGTCGCTCCAAGAGCGCTTTTTCCATCTCTTTGGTTATTGGGATGTCCATTGCGTAGCAGAAAAATTAAAATCAGGATACTCACTACCAATAGCAGGATTAGCAGAAGCCCTCCAAAAACGCTTCTTAATACGGAGTGGATAAAAGCTGGAATCACTCCGAAGCCTATCTGAAAGGTGCCTAACAGTCCAGAACCTATGGTCTTAAATAGGTGTATTATACCCTTCGTATCAGACATGTTAAAGATTCGCTGTACCATTTCTCTGCAATGGAAAGGGCAATTTGTTCGTACTAATGCCTGTATCTTGGCCGAGGACCTTGCAATTTGAAGATCAAAAGTTTCTCGGGCTGAGGTTAAGGGCACATCCTTCTGTAAGAGCATGGCATTCAGTTGGCTCAGAGAATCAAATCGTATAAAGGAGAAATTCAACGAAGGCCATAATGGCGCCTCCCTGACTGTGTGGGTCAGTGGAAACAATACTTGCATACAACAAGTAAACCTGGAACTTACAGTGACAAGATATGCGATGCCTGGAAGCATCCCACAACAACCTTGATCATTCAGCATTAAGTAACTCCCATTCAAGAGCAGCCCGAACACCAGATTAACCACGGCAGCTGGGGATCCCTTGAAATGACAGGATAAGTTTGCAACTGAACGATTACAGGCCCTGTGAAGCATATTATCCTGGCAAATTAGTGACCCACTTAATGAAGTCTTGCAGTCTGTACTGCTGAGAAACACTTCAGTGTCCCCATTCCTGCATCTAAATCTATACGCCAATTCCCAAGATTCATGTATGAAGTCCTTACCCATTGCTTCATACCTGCCTACCTGGTGGTATTCTAGGCAATATTGAAATTGAAATGTTGTTACCGGCAATGTTATATAGCCATAAATTAACCATTCTGTGGACTGTGACTCTGCCACGTTAAAAGGTAATTAGTCCAATGTTTCAATGTGCAGCATTGTATATTTTGCATCTCTTTGTGCCATTGTTGTCTGCCTTTCTGTTAGATTATTATATGCAGAAAACAAAGACGTACTGTTGATATATCGCAAGGGCACGTAACCAGAGCACAATGATTGTAGCTTCCAGCTTAATAATAGAATGGATCGCAACTGCGATTGCCCATGTTGTAGAATGGACAGATTATGTTCCATTATATCTATAGCAGAAGACACAATGTTGCCCAGTCAATAAATACTGGATGTTAGTGTGATCATGCCATTGTCAACCACTGCCAAAGCCTTTTCTAAGTTAACTCTGTCAATTTCACGCAATCTCTCCGCAGCTTCCTGTTGACAGATTTTCCAAACATAGTTGTATATGGCATATAAGAAGCGTTTACGACGTGGTTTCCGGGGACCTAGTAAAAAATCCCTTAAATCCATGTCGTCTGAGAGTAAGCACAAGGAGATAATGGACGGAGTGCTGAAACTTTTCAAACACTCACCCCCAGTCACAGATCTGGGTTGAATCCATCATCATTCTTTAGCTCACTTTGCCACCCCAGTTCAGACATAGCTATACGCAAATCAGTCTTGACCCTGTGCCTCATGGGAACAGTCCAGACCGAACTGCCAAGCCATGTCTTCCCTGGACCAGAATCAAGCATCCTGGGACCGGTTTCGGGCTAACAGCCCTCATCAGCCAGGCTAGCCTGAATCCAGTGGCAAAGTGAGCAAGGGACCCACGTCTGGACATGCCCTGCCAACTTAGGGCGAACAAAGCACAAGTGTTGTTTCACCTGGGATAGTGTTGAGGTTCTTAGCCAATCTAGACATAACTTTCCGACACTGTAGGATGTCACCACCCCCGGATGTTCTTGTTGTACATAGCATTGGCCTGGCCTATGATACTAAACCCTTCGGTGGTACCCTTGAATCTTGACTGACACCTATTTGTGTCAATAGGCCAAACTAACCATCCCTTCCAATTGGGGTCTGATGAATTGTATGAAACGTCACACGTGATGTCATCTAGCGTACCCTCGCCCTGTTCTGTATAGTTTTACTATCCCTCAAAGTGTAAAGGTGAGGGAATACGAGGTGTGTTCAAGTCCTTGATCTTGGCTAACCCAAGACAGGAAGTCTGTTGCACAGTGTCGTTCAGGAAAATAATCTGCTGTGGTATGAGGCATACTCTAAATAGTGCAGCAGTTCCCTGAACCTGCCATTCTTTAGTCACTCAGACTGATTTTATGTCTATAGTGTCTTTCAATAAGTCGAAACCCTGTTCAGACAGTTGGGAAATAAAGGAAGCAGAGTATGTCTGTTTCGTGTTGGTGAGCATATTTTTCTTTGCAGTTGTAGGTGCAAGCTTATAAAAATATGAGCACGGATCTGATGTGTTAAACCCAGAAAAATATGCAAACTTCTGTGCAAATGTTTGTGAACTACCTTTCAGTGGTGTTGGGCACTGTTCCGATTGGTGGTATGTGAAAACATTACATGGGATACTTGTTTTATGCAGAAAATGATGACCATAATGTTGGTAACAATACATGGGGGTCGATTCCGATGTCGTTCGGAAGGGCTCCGAATCGGATTCGGGTTTGCCGAATCCGATCCGGAACCCTTGTTGCCGACCGAATCGTACACACTTCCCAACGGCTGATCACGATACCTGGAAAACGGTAGGGCTGTCGGAATCAGTTCCGAAAGACATTCGGACAGGTCACGTCTTTCGGAGCAGAATCATACAGCTCTATGGACTTGGTTTCCGGGCGAGCGAGTACGATGACAATTCGGATAGTCGTTCTGATTCGATTTCTCCGGAACGATTCGGCTGCCGGAATTTGTTTTTAGGGGCCCATAGCAGGCCCCCCTTCACCCGGGGCCTTCCAAATCGGGCCCGTGGGGGTACCCAAGCGGACCCCCTTTCCAACCATGCACAGTGTGGCAGGCACCATGGGGTGCCCGCCACAGGGTGCAAGGTTTTCCGCAGCAACCCCTTTCTTCAATGAGAGCCTGTGTTCTCGTTCCGAACACATTGAAGTCAATGGGAGTCCGGCCGAATTGTATCCGGAAGCATCCGGATACATCCAAATCGCTCGGTCGGACTCCCCCGATCCGAGTCGTCTGGAAAGCCTTCCGGAACCAATTCGGTAGGAATGATTTCCGAACGACATCGGAATCAACCCCATGGTGTCAAAATCAGATGTATCATCATACATTTCATTTTTCGAAAATGCAGCAGATTGTTCTAAATCAGACAGCATACTATTTACAGTTTCAAAATCCCAATAGTCAGAGAATGTACTGGAGGTAATGATATCATTCAAAGAAATTTTAAATACATGCTGTATTTTCAAAAGTTCAGTGGGACCAAATACATTATATGAAACCCTATCCCAAACTATTCCTTCAGGAACGGGAACTGCTGTAATGTTCACAAAGGACAGGTCCTTCAGGACACGATGAGATGAAGTATGTGGTTTCAGGACCAAGTTCACATGTCATAGTGCGGAGCGTTCTGGAAGATAATGTCCATTTAGTAGCAAGAAGAAGACAGTTAATAAACCTATCCAGAGGACTAGGAACAGTAGACCAATTGCTATCCAAAGCTGTAGCCAAGGTGAAACAAGGTAAGTCTTTTTCAGCCAAAGGTAGAAATCATGAAGTTGTTTTTTACAGGAAACTGTAGCTGGCGGTGACTCAGGTTCACTTGGTTCCAGAGAGAAGGTGTCAAAATCGATGAAATAGCCAGATGCAGTTCGATCTATCTTTGGTAGCTCAGCAGGATTTGTTGAACTGGCAGGTGTCTCCTGTAGAGGCATATTGATGTAGATGTCGGTATTAGGCCGAATTGAGATCTGTGTTTCATTTGAATTTTGTTGTTGTTCAATTTCAACAGGCACGAGTTCCATTCCATTGTTGGCAACTTTGGTACTTCGTAGAGTAAAATCTTCAAACGTCATTAGTCTTTCTGTCTGAACCTCCTGTATGGTAGCGAGAGGAGATCGGTGGCTACTCAGGAGCCCACGCGGCCTGCTATTCAGTATCGGCCACATAGTGTGGTTCAATCAGATCATTGGAGACTAATCTCTTTTCTTTTTTTCCGGCAAGAGGTGGAAAAAGTACTGTTCTTGTTCCTTCGACAACCAGGACATGTACAGGGATTCTGTAAGATGGGCCACATTCTGTCTTGTCCACAATCTTTTCTCTGACCAGATCCCCGACTTTTGGAACCCTGCAGGACAGATTTTACTTCCACAGTGGCGGTGCGTTTTACTTGGACGTTACTTTGTAGTGCTCGGATTTCATTGAGTTCCTGTAAAACAGCCAAACGGTTATGGATGTCAAATGTTTTTTCATCCTCCACTGTGCTGCCACAATCGAGGTCGGGTACCCACATTCTCATCCCAAATAGGACCTCATATGGAGTGTGGACTCCTAGAGAACTTCTTGGCATGTTATTAAGTGCCCTCTGGACCCCATATAGGTGATTGACCCAACTACCACCCGAGCCTAGTACCCATGCTGTTAAGGATTGCTTTAAGTCCTGGTTTTTCCTCTCCACTATCGCATTTCCCTCGGGACGATACGGAGATGAGTACCTCCATGCAACACCCAAACTTCCCATGGCTTCCTTGTAAGCCCGAGAGCTAAACTCGGGGCCACGGTCAGAATGTAATGTGCCAATTGCGTATGTCCCTATAAAGACTCGCAAATCCTTTATAACAGTTTGGGTGTCAGCCGAGCGTTGAGGCCAAACCCTCAGGAATCTAGAGCATGAATCCACTGCCACTAAGATATACATGTAAGCCCTGTCAGATTGTAAGGGGCCGCAGTGGTCCAAATAGTCACAAGCGAGAAGTCTGTCTGATATCAGTAGTGATGGTTGTGGTGGACATGCTACAGTGGAACCCTTCATCTGCTGACAGATGTCGCACTTAAGGACAAATGCTTTTGTCTGATTCGTTAAACCTGGCCACCAATAGTGTTGTTTCAGTAATTAAACTGTCGCAGTGATACCCGCGTGCGCTGAGCCCAGACCTTCGTAACTTGTAGGTGTACTTGAGTGGAAAACCTTTTGGCAAGGCAGTGCTGTTTTTGCGTAAAGCGATGACAGCTACCATTATCTGTCTGTCTGTTCTTGTGCGAGAACGAGTGATTGCAGCTACGGCAGCAGTTCGCACTGTCGCCTTGGCGGCTTCATCAGCCAATGAATTCCCTTAACGTGCACGCCAACACGTTATTGACTCAACGTATGAATCACGTGAGTCCGCGGCAAGCCTTTTTTCAGCTGTGCCACTTGTTCAATTCTGACCCCTAACGAGTGGGTTTGCGTTCCACTACTGGCCCACATTGCCGAAAAGATATGTGCGGCGGCTATGCGATTGATTGTTTGCTTTATTGAATTGCCTACTGATTGCATATTCTAGCATATTCAATAAAAGAACTCATAGAGGAATGCTGACATGATACGTGCTTGCACTATGGAGTTGCCTACTGTCTACTGCTTCATGTATACATTGCTTTGATTAGCATATGTAATAAAAACAACCCGCAGAGGAGAGCTGACATGCTACGTGGCATGTATCTGTCACTGCGAAGAAACGAGCGGTGTTGGGGTGATTGTACACTTGTGATATGCAACTGACCACCGACTATTGTGATAATATTGATTGTTTTGAGCACAGATTACTCTGAACCAACATTGGGCTGAGGATACTGTGCATGCCTTGTATTTGGTTGTAAGTATCGCCTGTATTAGGATACTAACAGAACAGCCTTATCTGGCCCTCACCAATTTATTTGGAATAATTAAAGTTGAGGTGCTATCCTAAGGCACCACTTGATTTGGGAACTCTTTATAATACAACAGCTGGGTGATGTCCAGCTATTCAGAGGGTCCTCAACGTTCTCGCAATTTGGGGCCCCTTGACAAATGAAACGCTGATATAGGTAGCTGATAACTATTTAACTACCTTAACTAGTTCTTAAACCTGCTGTGGAGCTTGTATTCTCACTCAGCAGCCTGAAGTGAACCTGTATATTGACAACAAAGATAACTGCGTTTGGTGTCTTTTTCATCCCCTGTGTGTTGCATGCCTTTTAGATTTACTTTTGTTCGTTTCATGTTGTCATTCCTGCTTATGTACTTTTACTTTTATAGTGTGTGACTACGAAGGCCACCACCCCTCCTTTTGACCTGAGTCTCTGGTATCCCCTAAAGTCTAGGGTAAGGAGTAGACGTGTTCTTAACTTTAGTCACTATTAATTGTGGTGGACATGTTCACTGTGCTAGTTATAGAATCCTGTAACTGTGAAAAGACGGTGCTGTGGCTTAACAGACACTGGACAAATTAGTGGAAATTTCCCCCTATAGTTTTTTTTTGGTAGTTTTCAAAAACCTTTATTAAACATTAAGGCATGTTACAAATTCCAACAAAGATCATGGCATCCATCACAAGCACGAATATGGATGAAACAGCTAGAGATGTATTTACCAGTATGCCTTCCAGCCCGTCACAGCAGAAGGGGGAGATAGAGCCAGTTTGGCAATGTTGTGTACAGGTAATCAGTCAGGCGTTAGGGGTCAGTCTTGTCGGGACCGTTCTCCGTGATCTGGAGGTCAGTGGTGGGAGATCTGGCAGTGGGTTCATCAGGGTTAGCCAAACAATGAAGGTAAGAAATGAGAGGGCCCCATATATCCGGAGGTCTATTCGCCGCAGGCATCAGGTCCCAGAATTCACCCAGGAGCGACTGGCAATAGGCAGCATCGGCCATCCAATGTTTGACTTGCAGGCGCCGGCCTGCGGCCCCAATGAATTGCCACCCGGCACCTGGCAAGCACTAGTAGCATAGCAATTAGTTTACGGTTAGAGTCTGAAATGTAATTGACATGTCCCAGAAGGCACAGGAGGGGATCAGGGACTATGCGATCCAGGGTGATGTCGCTAATTACAGTGCACACCTCCAACCAAAAGCTGGAAACCTTGGGGCACAACCATGCCAGGTGCATGAAGCCGGCACCAGGGGACGAGCAGCGCGCACATCTGTCACTGTCCAGCAGCCCCATCTTATGTAGCGTGGCGGGTGTGCGGTAAAGTCGGTGAAGATATTTGAAATGAATGAGTCGTAGTCGATAATTGGGGGAGAGGCGCTTAGTTTGGTTGCAGCAGTATTGCCACTGCGCGAGAGAGAGACCACCAACTAGGTCTGCGCCCCATGCGTTACGAGTGCGCTCCGTGTCTCTGGGGGAGGCCCCCAGTGTGAGAGCATATAGCCTTGTGACTAGTTTGCGCGGGGAGGTGGAGGAGTGGAGCTATTCGAGCGCGACGTTAGGCTGGGGAGCGAGTGGAAAGGCTGGTTTGATACTTTCACATGTCGCCCTGATTTGATAATAGAGCAATTTGTCGAGTGGTGCAGCGTCATCAGAAATAGTGAAAAAGTTGTTGTTGGAGTAGAGATCAGCTTTGGTGCGGATACCCTAGTCCGCGGCATGGCGAGCCATGCCAGCGGTTTGCAGCGGAGGGAATGAGGGGTTGTTGGCGAGCTGCATTGAGGGTGCAAAAAGATCTTTGGTGCTAGTTTACCGGCGAAGTCCATCCCAGGCCCAGCGCACACATTCCACCGTGTCGACCTCGTCACGGGGGGTCCTGTGCGGCAAAAACAGCGCAGTCTGCAATGGCCAGGGAGAGGCCAGGTCTGTCTCGACGCCCACGTGCGGCTGAAAGGGCATTGGATGGATCCAAAAATGGAGAAAGCTGGCTTGGGCACACAGTGCGTAGAGCCTAAGATCAGGAGCTCCCATTCCGCCGCAGGCCAATGGCAATGTCAAGAGTTCATAGGCGATACGGGGCTGACGTCTGGCCCAGATCAGTGTAATAATAGTTGAATGTAGTCTTTTAAAAAATTGTCATGAAAGTTGGATAGGAATATTTAAAAATAAGTATAAAAATTTCGGGAGTACGACCATCTTAGCGATTGCGATGCGTCCGTCGAGTGAGAGGGGGAGTTTTTGCCAAGTTTGTATTTTGGATTCCAGCCAGTCCATAGCTTTGCCGAAGGTGGACTTCCACAACTCGTCCACATCTCTACTCAGCCAGATGCCCAATTATCTGGTGGGACCCGTCGCCCAAATGAACGGATAGTCGGTTGGGAACGGCTTGGTAGCGTCCGTGAGGGGAAAGAGGACAAATTTGCTCCAGTTGACCTGTACCCCGGAGAGGCAGCCAAAGCGGATCACCTCCCTTGTCATGGGAGCCAGGTTCTCCTGTGGCTCACGGATGTATATCGTGACATCGTCAGCATACATCAAGGTCACTAGGGTGCGAGACGAAAAGCTGATGCCCTGGTTAGTGTGGTGCTGGCGTAGGCGCGCCGCCAAAAGCTCCATCGAAATGGTGAATAACATAGGGGACAGGGGGCATCCCTGCCTGAATCGCTATGGGGTCGGTAACTTGCCCGTTAATCCTGATACGCACTGTTGGGAGTGTGTAAAGAAGTTGAATCTTTTGGACGAAGCCCGGACTAAAGCCCAATCGGGGAAGAAGATAGAAAAGAAAAGGCCATTCTAGTGTGTCAAAGGCCTTAGTGGCGTCCAGGAGGGCGGCCACTGCAGGCAAAGCAGAGTTAATTTGGTGAATAACAGAAAAGATGGTGTGCAAATTATGCGAGGTGGCACGACCAGGGATAAACCCCTATTGACCGGGACGGGCTATTAGTGCCATGAGGAGGCGATTGGCTAACAATTTTGCGTACATTTTATTGTCTGTATAAATTAGTGATAGGGGGCGATAGGAGTCGCAGCTCTCGGGGGATTTGTCAGGCTTAAGGAGAAGGGAGATCATGGCCTCGCAAAGAGAAGGGGGAAATCTGCCCAGGATGAGAGAATCGTTGTACATTTCAGCCAGGTGCGGAACAAGAAGAGACGCATACTCTTTATAAAATGCGGGGATGAGCCCATCTGAACCGGGGGCTTTGTTGCCCGGGAGACCTGCTATGACCTTGGTAATTTCTTTGGGTGAATGGTTCGTCCAGGTATTCACGGTGCCCGTTACCGAGCCATAAGAGCTCGATCGAATCAAAGTATTGATCCAGTATTTCCCGGGACGCGGGGACGCCCGCAGTATATAGTTCGGCGTAAAAGGTGGAAATCCTGGCAATGATGTCGCCCGGGGAGGTAGTCCTACCGGCCGCCTTGTCGCTAAGAGCGGTGATGTAGGAGGATGCGTGTGGTTGTCGTAGCAGGTTGGCAAGGGTCTTCCCGGGGCGATCGCCCTCTCCGTAGCGACGGGCACACGCCTCTCTGCCGAGGAATGCAACCTCTCTGTCCTCCTCCTCATGGAACTCAGTGAGTTTGGTTCTGATAGAGGCGAGGGTGGCGGGGCTGGAATCCTAAGAATGTTGAAGATCTAGGGCTTTAATGTCCTTCTCTAGGCGTTCTAGGGTTCCTCTGGTGGACTTTAGCACCCCTGCCTGTTTGGCAATGCATTCCCCCCGAATCACGGCCTTGAAGGCCTCCCAAAGCGTCGAGGGCGACTCAACAGAGCAGGTGTTGCGCTCAAAGTAATCTATGATGGCGCCCCGAATTTCCTCGCGGAACACAGCGTCACAAAGTGAGTTGGGGGCAGGCGCCATGTAAACATGCGGCGAAGGGTAAGCGGGAATTGCAGACACAGGTGCACCGGGGCGTGATCCGAAAGTCTGCGAGCCAGGTGGTCCACAGACGTGGACCAGGAGGCCATGTCACGAGTGGTAAGCCATAATTTGATGCGGGAGCAGGAACCGCGCGAGCCAGATACACAAGATCCTTTGCGCGCCTCAGGTTGTGTGTGTGGCCAACTATCAACTAGGGAGTTGTCTTCTATAATGGAGTGTAGTGTGGCTGTGGCCTGAGGGTGTTGGATACGGTCCCCCGAGCGGTCAAGAGCTAGCAAGGGTGCAATATTAAAATCACCGCCCCAAATCAGAGATTCAGGCCCCAGAGAGGAAATGAAAAGCCAGACGTGGGTGAAGAAGCTAGGGTCGTCCACATTGGGGCCATAAAGTGCCGCTAGTATCAATGGCTGGCTGTAGAGGGTGCTGGCAAGGATCACGTAGCGACCCTCTGTGTCAATGAAGGAGTGGGTGCCATGCCAGGGGAGGCCCCTCCTAAAGAGGATAGTGACACCCCGTGCATAATTGGAGTAGAATGCAGTATAGGATTCCCCCCAATGACGGGAACGCAACCTAGGTGAGGTGGCAGGGAGGAGGTGCGTCTCTTGAAGAAACCAAACGTCCACATTGTGTATGATGAGGTATGCATGCATGAGGCGCGCTTTCCGACCGTCATTCAGGCCCCTTATGTTCCATGTCAAGAAGGTGGTGTCAGTCATGCAGCGGCCAGAAAGGGGTGGTGATGTGTCATTTGTGGTCAGCGGACCAGTAGAAAAAAACAGCGTCGTGAGATGTGGAGCATTGTGGGATGTATGTGAGCGGTAACATGCCAGGAACAGTACAAAAGTAACAACAAAACAATTCCCCAGAAGCAGGGTGCCAGAGGCGGAACCCTGGACTTAAAACCCAAATCCTCCCTCCACCCACTCCAACCCCCGAAATAGGTTGAGCATCTAAACCACCCCCACCCAGGGAGCCCAAACTTGGAGAGGTTAATGCAGATGCGGGATTTATCCCTTCGGGGTGCGAGGGCTCAGCCAATTACCACTTGCCATTCAGGCAGGGTGGCCGGGCGTTGTAGGCCTCAGAGGGAGGCGAGTTCGGGACAATACATACAACCATGTGCAGGCATCATTACAGCGAGTGAGATGAACAGGGCATACGTATAGTGTCTCGTCCTGTATCACGAAATTGTGCATGCAAAAATTAAACCATAGTTGGAAGCTGCAGAGGAAAGCAACAGCAAGTAAGGACTGATAGTAATATGCATAAATCATTGCAGTGAACAGGGTGCACGGGGTGCGTGCCAGGTGTGAAGCATTACTGTGAGGCGAGGCCAGGTATACAAAAGATCAATCATTGTCACTCAGGCGACTGTCCCCAGAGAGAGTGCGGCGATTCCGCGGGGGAGACTTTTGTAGCTGCTTAACAAAGGTGAGGGCAGCCTTTGGATCAGTGAAAAATCTCAGCTTCTCCCCTGAGTCGATGCGTAGTCTTAGGAGTACAGCATGGCATAAGTGATGTGGAGCTGTTGTAAGATATGCTTGACTGGAAGAAAATCTCTGCGGGCCGCCTGGACGGACATGGTGAAGTCAGGATAGAAAGATAGGAGGTTGCCCTGATGTTTGATCTCCCCCAACTCCCAGGCCCTGCGGAGGATGGAGTAACGGTCGCAGTAGTTCAGCAAGTGGGCGATGATGGGCCTTGCAGGGGCCCGGGGGGGGGGAGGGGGGTCGCAGGCCAAAAGATCTATGCGCCCACTCGATGATAAAGTGTTTGGACAGGACAGAGCCAAAGAGGTCACGAAACAAAAATTCGAGGTAGTCCTCCATTCTTCCGGTCGCGGTGGACTCAGGCAGGCGAACGACCCGAATATTGTTCCTTCGGGAGCGCACCTCTAAGTCTTCGTTCTTGGCACGTATGACTTCGAGAATTTTATCCATTTTGAGGAGCTTCTGCGCACCCTTGGCTCCGGCATCCTCCGCGTCAGAGATCCTTGATTCGAGCTAGACAATGCGGGCATCATGGGAGTCCACCCTCTGCTTGACCTGATCCAGGCATGATGTAAGGTGGTCTATTTGGGCATCGATCGCCTTTAGACTTGATTTTACCTCCAGAAGAAGGGCTCGGAGGCTGTCGTCCTGTTCACCTGGGAGGTCAGTCTAGGTGGATTGTTCACCGGCGTCGGGGGGCATCTCACCGCCCTCCGTCCCGTGAAGTTGATCTTGGGTTGTCTTGTGTCCGTTTTCCCCATGTTGAGCTTGTGGTGCGGTGGGGAAGGTGTGTCACCAGGCGTACCCGCCGGCGATCAGTATGGCCCACAGTTGCAAGGTAGAGCAGGCCGGGCGTGGCTCCAGGAGAAGTGGTATGGCAGCTCCGAACCAGGCTGGTGCAAAGCGTAGATGGACCACAGGGAAGGCGGGGAGGGGGACGGAGGCCAGCGGCTGCAGCCTGAAGGATGCCGGTGGAGGCCCACGAAACACCAGAGGCGTGGGGGATGTAGGGCAGGCCAGGCTGTCGCGAGTGTCTGTGTGCCGAATACGCAGCAGGCCGCAGTCGGTGCCCCCCACGAGGTGGAGCGGGGTGGGCCGCGCCCAGGCCGGCAGAGTGTCCAGCAGGTTAATGGATGGCAGGCGGGCAGCACAGGGCACGCTGAAGAAGGGGGGATGGCCCCCGAGATTATTCCTCCCAACCCGCGGGCAGTCGCAGGAGCAAGCCGGAGCAGCAGCCGGGAGTGCAGCGAGATCGGCACGCCCAGAGCTGGAGTTGTCGCCGCGTGGACTAAGATGGCCACCAGTTCAGGTAACACACTGCCCCCAGCCCTGAACACCAACCAGGGGGAGTAGGCCGCCGGGGCAGGGCAGGAGAGCGGGCCAGGCGGTCAGCAGGGAGGCCCAGGGGCACGCTGCGGCCTCACCTGGGGTGTCCCTGGGCTCCGGGCCCACGCGTTGTCGTGGCTCCGCAACTTGGGCCGTCGCCCGCAGGTGGTTCCCCTGTAGTCGCAGGCCAAGTGTGGTCCGGGCGTGAGGCAGGGCCAGGCCCCAGAGAAGTTAGGGCCTCCGCTTCGTTCCACAGCCACGGCGCCCGCACCACCAGCAGGCCGGGGTCGCCGGGCGGGCACCGCCGCAGCTGCAAAGGCAAGGCAGTCCCCGGAGAGTCGCGGCACTAGGCAGGGCACGGGGAGTCAGCCAGGAAACACCCCCAGCAACATCAGCAGGAGAGGCCCCGCGGAGCGGGCCCGATTGGCACAGGCGTCAGGCCTCCGGCGAGGGTGTGGGTGTGGGCAGGCAGGCCCTCGCGCAGAAATACCCCAGCCACAGTTCTTTTAGAGCCCCCGGGGGCTGCAGTGAGGGTGTGTCATGCCTGCTATCGTGGTTTGAGGCCAGAATACTCCCTCTGATGGCGGATGATTACAGATTTCCCGGGCTCGGCCGGCAGAGCTCGCTCAGCGCGCAGCCACCTTGCCGCTGGCGAGACCACGCCCCCCCAGATTTCCCACTATAGTTACACTACAGCTTACCAACATGGTTTTTGTGTTTTATTACCCACTCACACTCACGAGATATAAGTTTATTTGTTGAATGTGTTGGGTGATGATTATTAGCATGCAAGGATGCCTGTGGCTAGAGTCATGATATTCACCAGGGTGTGCATTTGGATAAATATTCGCGTTATGCACACCGTACATTCTCCTTGACAAGTTTTCTTGTATTACTCTTCCCCCTTTTGCAGGCGCATGATGAGTTGCGATTAAGAGTATTTCAGGTAGGATTCACTTGGGCACACCTTAGGTGTGTACTCCCCAACATTAGCATGTAGGGATATTGGGGACACCCGACAATGTTTCTGTAGGGATCCGGCAGCCCTGACGAATGCCCCAGACCTTTTAGGCTCCCTGTGAGGGCAGAAACATGTTGGCTTACTGCAAGATGGATTAGAGACATTTTTCTCTTTAAGGTCCATCGATGTATTTGTTTTTAACGTACCTCAGATCCTCACTAATAAAGGTGCTATCCGAGGAACCTGAAGGTATTTTTAATTCAACTGGATCCCGTTTTTGTCCTGTAAGTTTTATGCAAGAACTCCCTCCTTTCGCCAAGTCTTTGCGGAGGTTGAGTCTGCCCTGGTAGTACCATCTTACCAGGGTGGGGAGAGGATGCCTATGATGAAGCATGACACAATATTGTGTGTGAGGCATCCTCTTCCATTAAGGATGGCCTCCTAGACCTCCTTGAACTACACATGACTTACATCATTTAGATCTCCACATCTTACCACGGTTTGCTTGCTTATCGCATTGTTATAGGCAACCTACTTCTTTTGTGTTTGTTGTATCGTGCTTGGGGACAGTAGGGTTGCCTTGTCTTCTCCGGACTCTCTCTTTAGTGGTTTAGGTGATTAGTACAACTGGTTGGTTGCAAGAGTCTTTTTCAGACTTTGAGATTGTGAGCCTTCTCATGATCACACACAACTTGGAAGGACTAACATTTGAGGAAGAAGAGGTATCTGCTATACTGGCAGCACCATCAATGTTAGGGAACACCACATTGGCACAAACAGTCACCCAACTAGGTGACTGGGACACACTGGTAAAAATCAAGAGGACCCAGGTTAAGACTATACTCCATGGGGCTGTACTAACCGAGTACCTACGATCTAACTCTGCCCCAAGTGGTCTGATAGTGACAAATGAGCCAAGGATTTTTCTTACGGATAAAGAGTGCCGGAAGGACTGGTCCCTGATCGCCTGGAGGTGTACCAGGGACTGGTTGGTTCTTACCATAAGAACGGCTAAGAGACTCTCGGATGCCCTATTGATCCAGATTAAAACTTGTGGGAGCAATCTAAAATCTGTAGTAAGTTTAACTGTCTTTAAGAAAAAACTGGAGGAAACTAATAAGACACTAGGAGAGTTTAGGTAGTATTTAACACGGTGTAAGATCTCCAAGTTTCAAAAAGTTCTCCCATGAATCTGTATATCCATACTCTAGGGATGGTTATGTTCCCAAAGCACAGAGTGATTCAGAGGATTCCTCATATGGCAGTACCTCCTCTGACTCCGATAGGGAATACCGGGATGAACCTCGCCAAAGGAGAGGGAAGAGATGGAATCAGAGAGGGTCCAACAGACAAAGGGGTGTTCAAAATTCCAATTTCCAAGCAGGGCCTTTTCAACCACGGGGTGGGACCCCTTGGGGGTGGGGCTCAAACTTTGGGCCCCACCCCCCAATTTTGGACCTGCACCATGTTATCCACCACAAGCTATGCAATGGTTTTATCCTACCAATACCCCTCACCCATTTTTAGAGAGAGAAAGGGCGAGGGGGAGAGGGAACCGAAAAGAAGTGACCAAGCAAAACAGAGAAACTCCACAAGAGTCAACAACTCCTCGCAAAGAGACACCAGGCACGAGAAAGTCCTAGACAATAATGACAACATTATCATCAATTTGAGCAATCGCACATTGAATAACAATGAGATAAGCGCCCTTAATAAAGTCCTTGGATTCGTCCCCACACCACCGACCAACATATTCCGTCTTCAACTGGAGCTGTTTGAGTTTCTGCGCAAGATTACACTGAAGGTCTTCTTTCTAGAGATGCCACAACCGAACAAGGAGAAGAATACAGGCTTACGTGCAAGTCAACCTTCACTCCGCCAAATTCGACCATGCCACCCGAAATGTTAGCATTTGAGAAGGCAGTCCGTCGGGGCGTGGAGTATATTGAGAAGACGTCTAGAAAGACTTTCCAAAATATCATGAAGGATGAGTTAGAGGCCCTCAAGGTGCTGTCCGAAGACTACTCAATTGTGATAAAACCGGCAGATAAGGGAAGGGCTATTGTGGTCCTCCCTAAGGAAATGTACAGAATGGAATGCAAAAGGCTTCTTAGTGACACCTGCCATTATAAACTTCTGGCGAGGGACCCTACGAGAGACGTCCAGGAAGAAATTGTATTTCTGGTAAAGAAGGGCCTGGACAATGGGTGAATCACAAAAGGTGAGCACAACTTTCTAATTCAGAGAGAACCAAGAGTACCATACATTTACATTCTCCCAAAAGTGGACAAAAATAAGGTCCTCCCGCCCAGACGCCCGATAGTGTCTGGAATAGGGTCATGCCTGGAACCCTTGTCCAAATTCTGTGATTGTTTTTTCAGGCCTTTAGTCAAAAAAATGCCTTCATATCTGCAGGATACAAAAGATGCATTGAACCTGATTGAAGATCTGCCTTTCTATGGGACCAGGGAATTTCTAGTCACACTTGATGTTGAGTCCCTCTACCCGAATATCCCACAAGAAGCAACATTAGAAGTAGTGGATAGAATCCTTGTTGAGAACGAATGGGACTCAATGACTCCCAAGGATTTCATACTTGATCTGGCCCACCTTGCATTGACACGGAATTTCTTTGACTTTGAAGGTGACTTTTACCTGCAAGTACATGGGACATCAATGGGGAGCACGTTCGCTCCCAGTCTAGCCTGCCTGTACATACACTCTTTTGAATCCAGCGTTATACAAAATGTGAACAATCCCTTCCTCCAAAAAATCAGACTATGGAAGCGATATATTGATGACGTCCTCTTAATTTGGACGGGGATGGCTGATGAGGTACAGGAATGTGCGAGATGGCTTAATTCACAGAACCCATACCTCAAGTTCACTATGACTGTTGGGGACAAGCAGCACGCCTTTTTAGACCTGTCGATACAAGAAAAAGATGGTGTCCTAACTCGCGAGGTATTTTACAAGCCTACGGATTGCAACAGCTTACTGAGGTTTAAAAGCTTTCATCCACAGGGGCTACGAGAAAATCTGCCGGAAGGCCAGTTCCTACGTCTGAGATGGAATTGCACGGAGAAAAGGAACTATCAAATCCATGCTGAGAAACCAACCTAAAAACTAATAGAAAAAAACGATCCTAGAAAACTGATCAAAAAAACAAAGAAGAGGGTGTTGCATAACAACCGTGAGCAACTGCTTATGCCACAACCACAGAAGACATGTGACAGACAAGTTTGTGTCTCCACCTTTAACACCCTGTCTAACCGATTCATAACCATGATGAACAAGAACTGGAATATCCTCCAATCTGGAGGTTTAGACATAGAACAACCAATGTACTCTTTCAGAAGAGCAAGGAATATAAGAGACATGGTGGTACACACAAGACCAAGAACCAAGGGACCGGGGTCCCAACAGACCACATTGTGGAACCTGCCTCCTCCCTCGGGACACTCCCTGTGTGGATCCTGTGTGTGCCGCTTTACAAAAAGGGTGAAGCAATCGGATCTGGGCATGCAAACACTGTGGAGACAGAAAAGCTTAACTAATTGCAGCTCCACTAATGTCATCCACGTGATCAGGTGCCCATGTGGACTTCTGTATATCGGGATGACGACACGCAAGGTGCGCATTCGTATTTAAGAACATCGCAGTTCAATAAGATGCAGAAGGGACGCCAAGAAGCTGACGTCCCATTACATTGAGAAAGGCCACAATGCTGACCAACTAGAGTGGTCTGTTGTAGAAAGATTAATACAGGAGCACGCTGATATGACCAAAGCTCTTCTCCTGTTTGAACAGAGATGGGTACACAGGCTCCGCACAGACGGAGTCGGACTCAATGATGATATCCCAGGGGTAAGCCTTCTGGCTGGCTGACCCCAAAGTCACCCTTGGGGCATCGAGTGAGTGCTCAGGGATATACATAGATGTGCCTATACAGTCACAACTGCGAGCTCATGGATTGTGTGCAAGTCCATGATATTTGGAAACTTCTTGGTTTTGATGACTGTTTTTCCCTATGGTTTAGCCTTTTAAGTCTCCTTTTGCCTCCCCTACCAATAATGACTAGGATGTTAACACTCGTAACTTAACCCCTCTTTGACGATCAAGACCTGGCTACATTGGATCACCTTGCCCTGCTATCAACCCTATGGTTCCCGGCCTCTGCCATGTCATCATGGCCGCTGCGGAATATCACGATAATTTCTGTCACAACCCTTTTTTACAAGAAGCATGTTTCCTGTAGGAATGCTACATTGTATATAAGATTGTAGCAACTCCATGGCAGTTTAATATTTTAGTACAAGTTACCATCTGGGGTGACAGGGTTGGGCAGTCCTGTTGACCAGTGTCAAGTAAGGCAAATAAGATTATAACCTGACTGCAGCAATATAAGGAACCCCTCTATTAATCGATATGTGAGAATGAGTTTAAATTTATTGATTACCTTTTTTTGAAAGTGGTAACTAAGTGTTACTCGCATAGGTGAGCTTCGAACCCCATCCGGCTCGGCTCACGAAACTACATATCTCAAACACCCTTGGGCTTTAGATGCCCTCTGGGTGTGTTGCCGTCCGATTTTGGGCCATGCCCCCGTGTACCGTCGGTAATTGAGCGACGCCTTCCCGTTGTCGGGAGGCGCCGCACGTTTCTGAAAGTATTTGAGCCGCTCCCGACCAAGTCAGCATTGTACCAATGGGCAGGGAGCGGACGTAATAGGTGCTTCAACATGGCGATCCTTCTGAGGAAGTAAGGAGCGGGGGGAGGGTTCGGGGACTCGAAGAGCTTACCGTACCTCATACAGCATGGGCTATGATCCAGGGGTGTCTAACGAGTGGGTTTGCATCCCACTACTAGCCCACATTGCCGAAAAGATATGTGCGGCGACTTTGCGATTGATTGTTTGCTTTATTGAATTGCCTACTGACTGCAGCTTGACGTACAGGCGGTTATGACTAGCATATTCAATAAAAGAACTCATAGAGGAATGCTGACATGGTACCTGCTTGCACTATGGAGTTGCCTACTGTCTACGGCTTCATGTATACGTTGCTATGATTAGCATATGTAATACAACAACCCGCAGAGGAGAGCTGACATGCTACGTGGCATGTATCTGTCACCGCGAAGAAACAAGCGGTGTTGGGGTGATTGTACACTTGTGATATGCAACTGACCACCGGCTATTGTGATAATATTGATTGTTTTGAGCACAGATTACTCTGAACCAACATTGGGCTGAGGATACTGTACATGCCTTGTATTTGGTTGTAAGTATCGCATGCATTAGGATACTAACAGAACAGCCTTATCTGGCCCTCACCAATATATTTGGAATAATTAAGGTTGAGGTGCTATCCTAAGGCACCACTTGATTTGGGAACTCCTTATAATACAACAGCTGGGTGATGCAACGCTATTCAGAGGGTCCTCAACGTTCTCGCAATTTTGGGCCCCTTGACGAAAGAAATGCTGATATAGGTAGCTGATAACTATTTAACTACCTTAACCAGTACTTAAACCTGCTGTGGGGCTTGTATTCTCACTCAGCAGCCTGAAGTGAACCTGTATATTGACAACAAAGATAACTGCGTTTGGTGTCTTTTTCATCCCCTGTGTTTTGCGTGCCTTTTACATTTGCTTTTGTTCGTTTCATGTTGTCCTTCCTGCTTATGTACTTTTACTTTTATAGTGTGTGACTACGAAGGCTACCACCCCTCCTTTAGGCCGAGTATCTGGTATTCCCTAAAGTCTAGGGTAAGGAGTAGGCATGTTCTTAACTTTAGTCACTATTAATTGTGGTGGACATGTTCACTGTGCTAGTTATAGAATCCTATAACTGTGAAAAGACGGTGCTGTGGCTTAACAGACACTGGACATATTAGTGGAGATTTCCCACTACAGTTAACATTAGCTGACCAACATGGTTTTTGTGTTTTATTACACACTCACACTCACGAGATATACGTTTATTTGTTGCACGTGTTGGGTGATGATTATTAGCATGCAAGGATGCCTGTGGCTAGAGTCATGATATTCACCAGGGTGTGCGTTTGGATAAATATTCGTGTTTTGCACACCGTACATTTTCCTTGACCTGTTTTCTTGTATTACTCTTCCCCCTTTTGCAGGCGCATGATGATTTGCGATTAAGAGTATTCCAGGTAGGATTCCCTTGGGCACACCTTTGGTGTACTCCCCCACATTAGCATGTAGGGATAAAGGGGACACCCGACAATGTTTCTGTAGGGATCCGGCAGCCCTGACGAATGCCCCTGACCTTTTAGGCTCCCTGTGAGGGTAGAAACATGTTGGCTTATTGCAAGGTGAATTAGAGACATTATTCTCTTTAAGGTCCATCAACGTCTTGATCTTGAGTTCGACACCCCGCGAGGGATGTCAGACCACTGCGTGCTGGAGTGTCTGCGTGCAGGAACCTCAGTGTCTCGTGTCAGCATGGAAGTCTTTCTCCTCTGCTTGCCCCAGCAAAGATATGGTGTTTATATTCCTGAAAGGTACCCTCAGGGGTTCTACCTTGCTGTGTCATGTCGGCCGAGGATGACGATAGTGATGAACCTTATACATAGTTATTATGCAGAAGATGGTAATCCTGCTGTGTTTCTGAGAATCCTCATGTATTATAAATGAGGCTAGTTTTCGGAGAAAACCACACGACATTTATGAAGCAGGTAAAAGGTCAGCACCAAACCTGCTATGTAGTACAATGGTAGGGTAAATGTAGGTGAAAGGTTCGGTGACTACCCAGACCTATATTGGGGTACATTGCGAATCATAACAACGTTAGAGGAGCCTTTCTTCCAGGTTCATCTGGATAGGGTGGTCCTCAGAACCAACCCCAGATTTCTCCCTAAGGTGGTTTCCACTTTTTATCTCAATCAAACCATTGAGTTGCCAGTTTTATTTCCACATCCAGAGGCTGTAGTGGAACGGGCCTTGCATACCTTAGATGTCAAAAAGTTGTTAATGTATTATATGGATTGAAGAAAATCTTTTTGTAAGACACAACAACTTTTCGTGGCCTACTCTGAGCCACACAAGGGGCAGGCCATTTCCAAAGCAGGAATATCTCGATGGCTTGTCAAGTGTATTCAAACTTGTTATGCCAAAGCTAAATGGCCCCTACCTGTCCCTCCAACACCACATTCCACTCGCAAAAAGGTGCTTTGATAGCATTCTTTGGGAATATACCAATAGTTGACATCTGCAAGGAAGCTACTTGGTCCAATTCTCACACTTTCACTAAACATTACTGTGTGGCTGTCCTGGCTAGGCAACATGCTAGAGTTGGGCAGGCTATCTAACGCACACTGTTTCAATATTCTGCAACATCCTCAGGCTTAGCCACTGCTATTTGGGGAGGACTGCTTTACCGTTTATGCATAGCATGTGTATATACAGCTACATATGCCACGAATGGAAAATGTGACTTACCCTGTAAGCTTCTGTTCGTGGTATGTAGTGCTGTAGATTTACATGCACTCACCCTCTTCCCTGCCTGCCTGAGGTCAGTTTCAAATACTCTTACCTTTAATTATTTATTTCGCATAGTCATCTCTTCTGTATCTATATGCTCCATTTACATCTCAGCCCTCCGGGAGGAAGAAAGACGATCTGACTATGGAGCCGATACCCATGCCCATTGTCTGCAATAGGTGTAGTCACCACACCTCGTGATTTGAAAAGACTTCTACAAACAAAAACAAGTTGCACACGTCCGAGCCCAACAATAGATGTTAGGAGTATGCACATCATGTGTATCCACAGCACTACATGCCACAGACAGATGCTTACAGGGTAAGTAACATTTTCCTTTCTTCAAAAATGACTTTCAGCAGGGTGGTTTTGTCAAGCTGGTGAAGGGCTTCTAAAAGGAAAATTTGTTCGCAATGGTTCTGTGAAGTAAATTCATCAGAACCAATTTCTTCATGTTTGATTTTCATCAAAATCACATAAAACCTTGCCATCCATGGTCTTACCTCTTGACATACCACTTGACTTGCAAGTGGAACTGGTCCTAGAAAGCTGTATCTCTGGCCAGTAAAACAAAGAGTACAACCTGTTTGAGGTCTTCTTGATACCCAAGTGTCCGCCTAATGAAACCTCATGAGCTAGTGACAATAGGAAACGTACTTGCTGTTAAGCAGTCCGCATTCCCGGCCAACATTATTCTTCCCGACTACTCCATTACTTACCTGTTTCTAGGCTTCTTTCCAAAGTTCAGTGAGTGTAAGGCATTCTAACTCCTCACAGGTAGGTCATTCAGTAGCTAACAAACCTCACAACTCAGACACTGACCCAGACCTCAAAATGCGGTGTTCTTCATCCACCCTAAATCTGGAGCATAGGCAATAGACAACATAGCCTTCATCTTCTCATAGTTTGGTTTGGTGTTTGGCAGTCTAGGATGGTCATAGTCTCCTCCTGAGACTGACTTGCACCCTTTGTTCATAACCACTGACGTGGTCCAATCCATTTAGGCTTCTGGCCCTAGGACTAACTTTGGAGCAAAGTGATCATTCTATAAAGTACTGCCAGCACTCTGTTTATCTCACACTCATTCACTGACTGTGGCCAACTTGCTGTTGATTTCTATCTCCAGCGAGTGCTAATTTCATATCCATATCCACTGGCTACCAGCTTGTGACATTAGCACCAGGGAAAATTTCCTAAGGTTTGAGACACTTCACGTGGGGTAGGAACCATCCTCCCATTGATACCAGGTTCCAGTACAAACCTGGTGATGTTTGGGTGAATGTGCCATGGCAAACACAAGGAGATGATGGGCGGAGCGCTGAAACTTTTCAGACACTCACCCCCAGTCACAGATCTGGGTTGAATCCATCATCATTCTTTAGCTCACTTCGCCACCTCAGTTCAGACCCAGCTATATGCAAATCAGTCTTGACCCTGTGCCTCATGGGAACAGTCCAGCCCGAACTGCCAAGCCAGGTCTTCCCTGAACCGGAAACAAGCATCCTGGGACCGGTTTCTGGGTAACACCCTTCATCAGCCAGGCTAGCCATGGGACATCTGGGTCCCTCCTCCAAATGTCCATAGCTACTAGGTTGTGTGTCACAAGGCCCTCTCAGATGCCTGCTCCCACTTATAACACACTGGCTATCATGGGAATGGCTAATACAGGATCTTTCACTGTGCAGTCTCTCTGGTAATGCCCCTCTCTATGGCACAACACCTCGCTTCCATCCCTTGTTCTTTTTTTCCTGACTAGAAACAGTATTCTTTCTGTCTGCCTCCAGTCTTGCACACTTGGGGTTACCCTGACCCTCCCCTTCCACTTTGCAACCAGTTTGCTGAAAGTTCTTCTACCCCTTTGGTTTAGCACTGTGTTGCTCCAGCCCAGCCCCCTGTTAATCCTGTTAATTGACCATTTGTCAGCCCCACGTTCAAGCTTCTCTTGATTATTTTCAGTCATATCATACAAGCATTCTCTAAGTGGGGTAGAGAACTCCTCTCTGAGTCATTTGGTTAGGGGCATTAACATTCCACACTTCTAACCATCTCACCCACTCATTGCAATTATGCAACACACCATGAATCCCGACCTCACCGGAAGATAATCAGCTTACTTGCTTTCCTTGAACCTCTGTAGGTATTGTGTTGGCTTTGGCCTGAACTGTCTGATCAGAGCTTTGCTTATTCGCTCCTAATTTACATTACCAGCCACAGGCAGTCTTCCAATGATAGCCGTCCCTTGCATAGGCAAGCGAACCATTAGAACTGCAGCTTTAGAAATATCATTCAAGGCCTGCATATTACAAGTGATCTCAGTCCTTGTAAACCATCTGTGCTTTCCTCATATATAAGCACAAGCTCTTTTGGAATCTTTGCAGGAAGTTCTGCGGAGATGGTTCTGAGATTTCCCTTCCCATAATTAGTATATTGTGCAGCAGCCTTGAAATGTTCCTTTTCATAGACTATCCTCTCCTTCTTCAGTACTCTCTTTCTTTAACTGCCTTTCCTTTTCCCACTCCTCTCTTTCCCTATTTCTTTCCTCTCAAGCCTATTCCTCCTGTCTCCTGACTGGTGAGCTGATCTCAACCTCTCTTTCTTTAACTCCCTGGCATTATCTTCTTTTTCAACCTTAACTTTCTAAAGGCTAACAGCAAGTTTAGGGTCTGTGTCAGACTTACCCCACCCATGGGAATGACTCCAAGAGTCGGTGACAGTTGTACCCTGGAAACTCAGGTAGGTAGAATGTCTGAGGAAATTACAGAAATGGGATTGGGAACACGCTTGATGTGTCAAGGAAAGATTTGTGATAAGGGCCTTAGAGAGCCTGACCTCCCAGCACTCCCTCCCCAAGTTCCTATCATGGTACTATCCCCACAGTCTACAGTTTTATCCTAACTACCCAGTTTCTCATTCTGGTTCTTAATAAAATATATATTACAAAAAAGAAAGCACAGACCAAATGCACTAGTAGTTGATCTAGCTTCCAGCTAAGATGTATCCTAAACTTTTACTGACATAGTTTTTCAGGATGCTGAGCTCTCACCTACACGAGGTAGCATGCTTCATCTTAGGGTCTGCTCCTTATACTGCTGAAGATCAGCTTTTGTAAAGGGTTGGCTACCACTCTGTGTGGAGCTCTTAAACAGGGGAGCATGTTGAAAACTAGCACAGTTCCAAGCTATCATTCACTAGAATAGAAAATAACAGAAGAGCTTTCTGTTTCAGCGTAGAACCACTAAAGGTTAAAATTGTCTAAGGTTGACTTAGCATAGGTTTAATCTTGTCATCCTATGACAGCCATAAAATAGAGAAGGTCTAGTTATGATCCTTTCTGTATTTAAATATCTACATTTCATACCTGTTGGAGCCTATAAAGTATGTGGCATTTCTTCAGGTCTTAGGGTCTTCATTAAACCTAATAGGACAACTTATCTATGAGTGGTGTTTGGTTTTGTCTCATGGAATTTGTACAGTGATTGGATTGTCATGTAGTTTCCATTCTACGGTAGAAACTGTACGTTTGTCGACAGCATAACCGTTGGGATCGTGCCAGACTGATTCAATGCACCCCCTCAGGGTATGTCGCCCTATCGGCCAGCTAGCTCACAGTGCCACCATAAACGTCCATAACCATAGGCGGGTAGCAAATGATTCTGGCAACCACTGAACATGACAACCCTAATCCCCCAGGAATCGTGGTAACAGATCTAGAAACCTTTTGCTCAGTCACTCGTGCTCTCTTTCTCTCAGAGAAATATTCAAGGAATACACAGTGGGGCGTTTTCAATATTTATTGAACCAACGTGATTCTTGAATAAAATATATGTGCTGCAATGATCAATAGACAGAAGCAAATGAAAGTTAGAAGTATTAGGACAGTGAACAGAATGAAAAGTTCCCCCATTGTGCTATAACAATTATTTATTGTTTAATGCTATAGCTGCAGGATGCCCAGTGCCAGATTCCTGGAAAGGCGCAGAAGTAGTTCCTATCTACAAAAAGGTGATAAGGAAGACCCTCAAACTATAGGCCCATAAGTCTGACTGATGTAATGCAAAAGGTGTTAGGTAGGGTCCTCTTACAGAGAATTCAATCATGGTCTGAAGAGGAGGACATCCTCTCACAATACCAGGCGGGCTTTAGGGCCAATACCGGGACGATTGATCAGGTTTTTAGGTTAATGCTTATATATTGGAAGGTTGTTTTAATTGGGAAAGGTAGCCTCTATATGGCATTTATTGATCTAAAAACAGCATTTGATCTTGTACCTAGGGCCAAATTGTGGCAGATTTTAAACAATATGGGCATTCCACCGTTAATTCTTAACCTACTAATCCGTCTTCATGAGGGTAATTATGCCCAGGTTAGATGGGGTGCCCAAGGTCAGTTGACGGAGCATATTTCTGTTGGCAAGGGAGTGCGCCAGGGTTGTGTGATGGCTCCCACCCTGTTCTCTTTGTATGTGAACGGGGTGGTGAAGTTTTTGCAAGAAGAGCCAGCTGATGCCCCTATTTTAGTGGGCGACAAAGTGCCAACGCTTCTGTTCGCTGACAACACCTTGTTGGTGTCAAAGACTCCAGTTGGGCTTCAAAAATTGTTGTACAGATACCAATCTTTCTGTGATGCACGGGGCTTAGTTATTAATACCACAAAGACAAAGCTTATGGCTTTTAACCCCCCCAAATCCTTTAGGAATAACTTTACACTAAATGATACCCCCTTGGAGAGAGTCGGGAACTTTGAATATCTTGGCATACGACTCTCGGATAAAATGCTCTGGAGGCCCACATATCTAAAATGCTTTTGAACCATAAACGCATGACCGGGGCACTAAGCAAAGAACATTGCTCCTCTTATAGTAGGCCAGTTGCCCCTGCGCTCGTGGTTTATGAAGCAAAGGCAGTTAGCTCTGCTTTGTACGGAGCCGAGCTATGGGGGTTTGAAAATGTGGATGAAATAAGTAGGTCTGAGCACAAATTTCTGAGGGATTTGGTGATGCTTCCCCGTAACACCCCATTAACACCTTTAATGTATGACATGGGTAGGCGACCGTTTAGAGCTATTGCTAGGCTACGCCCACTGCTTTTTTGGGCTCGCCTGCGGCGTACTGAAGAGTTTACCAACTACGCCTCAGCTCTAACGGAGGTAATGAATCTGGATGTGGACCATAAGGTCAAGTGGCTATCATATGTGAAGAAAACTATGATGCAACTTGGCCTGAAAGAATTATGGGATACCCAGACTCCCCTTAGTAAAGTGGAACTCAAGCGATATTATTGGGATTGGATTGACAGGCAAGAACTCAGTAAGCCAATGTTGGGTAGATTAACAGAGGAGTTCTTTTTGTTTAAGCAAACCAGAAGCTTGGAGGCCTACCTAGACGTTATTCAGGTCCCACGAGATAGGACTCTGTATATTCAGTTTAGGTTCGGGATGCTCCCTGTTAATACCCGAACGGCAAAGTGGCATACAGCCGAGAACATGACAGAGAGTTGCCCGTGCTGTGGAGCTCCGGTCGAGTGTGTTGCTCATGTCCTGTTTGCTTGCCCTGCTTATAATAAAGCTAGGAGCAAATGGCTAAAACCAATTTGCAGTGATATGGGCACCCGCGATTACCGGTTTGATCTGCGCATCTTAAAATCTGATCCCAGTGTTCTGTTTTCATGTGGAGTGGCCAAGTTTTTAGGCCAAGCTTGATTAATTAGAATAAGAGCCCTACGAGGTATGATCCCAATGTAGATATTAATGACTCATTATATGTGATAAAACCATAGATTATATTGGCCTGCTTTATAACTTCTGAATACCGCTTATGATGGAGATAGCACTAGCACTTTATATATTGATTACCGTGATGGATTATGCCCTTTTACTTTTTTTATGCATTACTATTATAATTATTGTGTACCTGGGGTGGAAGTGACTTATAGATAGCGATTTGCACATATTGTTTTAGACTTAAGTTTTTTATGAAACTTGTTTTATGTTTTTATTCAAATATGCTGCCACTTATGTTATGCCAAGATACTTTTTAAACGACCTTCCGTATTGTAAGACCTTTTTATCACTGAACAGATACCGTTTTATTGTAAAGATGTCAAATAATGCTTTTATGATACATGTTGTCGAATAAAGCTATTTGAACTGAGCTATAACAATGTATATATGCAAGCATATAAAACAATATAGAAGTCGGGCATACTCCTTCTATGCGTCCCCTAACCTGAGTATCTTGGGTGTGTGTGTGTTCTGCCAAGAATCCCCGTACTGGATGATCCATCCCCCGTTACCTAAAGGGAGTAGGTCCCCGTCGTGGTCACAAGCCGGACACTCCTCAGAGAGATATCAGCAGACTGCTGGGCTGAAGCATCATCATGTAAAGACCTCGCAAATGACAGCAAAGCGCTCCTGTGCCAACACCCGGAATCTGATGTTTATTTATATCAAAAGGCATCCTTGCTTTGGGCCGATATCTTGGTCTGGCCACCATTGTTTATGCGTTATAGATAGCTCTATTGCCATATGTACGAAACATATAATCACATTTGCACAATGTATGTATTAACCTTGTACATGGTGTGTCAAGGTATCATGATAGTGTTCTTGCAAAGTTGGTTTGTAAGCAAGTATAGTTTCCTAGAAACTAATCTGCACTGTCATGGTTGCAAATGTGTGGCAAAAGTCATTATGAGAGAGTGAAGGCAACTTTAGGAAGAAACCTGTGTGCATGTAAAAATAGCAGTGTTTCTCTCTAGGCCTAACTGGCACACATGACACCCACCCTGTGGACATAAGTCGACTAAAAAGCTATCTAAATGAGTAAATCCTATTGCTAAAAATGCAGCAGCAAATGCAAAAGGAATCCTCAAATTTACAAATAAAAAATCAAGCTAAAAGCTGTTTAAAAGTCAATAATGCTAATTAGAAGCCTAAAGCACAAAGAAAGCTGTCTTAAAAATATAAAATCGTAAAAAGTCAATTTAAAATCAATTTAGGATGTTAAAAACAGACACAATAAAAAGTTCCCACCAAACAGAAAGCCGAATATTTATGTGTTCCGAGTAGTAAATGAAACATTTCTGTTCCCAGCGTCTGGCGACGATGATCCCAGAGACACACCTCGGAGCAGGTTTATAGAGAAAATATGTTCCCATCCAACCCCCGCAGCAGCCACTGAGGGAGCGAAAACAGCCAGTCAGGGTACAGCCGAACCAGAGCCAAGATCCAATCCATCCGGGCAGAAGCTTCCCAGGGAGGCTCGTAGAATGCGGCCAGCACCAACAGAATATGCCGTGGACAGCTATACATATGGGCCTTTAAGGGACCCGTCAGTACATGTATGTCCAAAGGCTCAACCAGTTGCGATCCCAGGCACAAATCCAAGGCACAATCAAATGTGCACAACAGACAGCTGAACACGAACTGAACACAGTGAAGCCATACAGGCTGAAATGATAAGAACCAATGCTCATTCAAGTCTCGAAACAAGCGTGTGCCAAAGCATGCAACATGCACTCACGCACAGTAGCACATGAAGTTGTGCCTGCTCCATTCGATCTTTTGAAATGGGACATCCATTGCGGAGCAAAATATTAAAACAACTGTCCCGGCAATCAGGAACAGGACGAGCAGCTGACCTCCGAAGATGATCCAGAGGACAGAGTGAATAAAAGATGGAATGACTCCGAAAACTGTCTGGAAAGTGCTAACCAACCCAGAGCTGATACTTATGAAAAAATGCGCTATTCCCTTTGTACTAGAAGTTGTTAAAAATACAATGCTCCAGCTCTCCAAAATGTAGTGGGAAGCTAGTGCAGAGTAGCGCCTGTATTTCTGAAGAGGACCTTCAACCTGAAGAGCAACAGTCTCCTTAGCAGAAGTTAAGGTAACATCTTTTGAAACAGTAAGGCTTTCAGTTTGCTCAGTGCGTCAAAATGCACCGTGGTAAGATTAATTGAAGACCAACGCATCGCCTCCCTAACTGTACGGGTAGTTGGAAACTACTTGTGTACAACAAGTAACAACAGAAGAAACCGTCAAAAGATAGGTAACCCCAGGCTTCATTCCGCAGCAACCTTGACCATTCAACATCAGGCAACTCTCATTAGAGAGTGATCTGAAAGTCGGACGTATCACGGACGCCGGGGAACCTTTCAAGTAGCAGGATAGGTTCGCCACAGAAGCATTGCAAGCCTGTGCAACAAAACATCCTTGCAAACTAAGGGCCCACTTAAAGTATTCTCGCAGTCTGAGCCGCTGAGAAACTCTTCAGTTCCCTATTTTGACACTGAAACTTAAAAGGAAGTTCAGAACACTCGTATACAAACCCTTCTCCTAACACTTCATATCTGCCCACTTGACGATGTTGTAGACCATACTGAAAATGAAATGTCGAGATTGGCAGTGTAATATGCCCATGGATTATCCAATCTGCTGATGCATTTTCAGCAGCGGTGAAAGGTAACTTTTGTAGGTTCTCTATGATTAAAATCTTTGCGTGCCATAAGTATCTGCTGTTCTATTGGATGGTATGGGAAAAACAGACCTGTGACATTGATATATCGCCATGGCACGTGGCCAGAATGTAATATTTGTAATGTCCAGCTCAGTAGCATAATAGACCTAAGTTGTGACTGCCCATGCAGTAACGCAGACATGTTTTGTTATACAATGTCTATAGCTGAGGATACTATGTTCCCCAAAGAGTACATCCTAGAGGATAAGGTGGTCATACCGTTGTCAGCCACTGCAGGAGCTTGTTCTAAATTAGCCCTATCAATTTCGCGCAATCTCTCAGCAGCCTTCTACTGAGAGACCTTCCATATTTAGTTGTATACGGTATACAAGAAGCGATTGTGACGTGGTTTCTCTCAGCAGCCTCCTACTGAGATGTTGTATTCCGCTTTAGGTGTCCGTATTTAGGTTTTCCTGAAACATGTCCTTATATAGGCACAATTCGCATTGCCCTTATATAGGCATAGAATCCCAGTCCTTATTTAGGCATTAGCCGTGCACTCCAAATACAGGCATGGTCACCGACATCCGTCCACCCTAACGTCACAACGAGTTCTTAGAAACCAGACCCTTAAGCTCTCGGGAGTTCCCCTAGCACAGGATTATTGATTTCTCCAAGAACTCATCTATTATGTATGAACCGTTATACCTTAAGGGTTCATTCCTGACGTCTTCCTCTGTCCGACTTCACGTCAATGCTAACATTCCAAGGCACCTACCAGGTATAAATATACCTTCCCTTGCCCAAGCAAGTTAGAGGAGACCTTGACTTCAGAGGAGCCCGTATCCCGGCCTGACACACTGAGAAGACGCTGTCATTCCTGCTCGCAGAAGAATCCAGCTTCCAGTGTTCTGACTCCCTTCGCGGGGTGTTAGAGTTCCAGATCCGGCAAGAGATTCCCACCTCTCTCATTCTCAAGGTATGGAGCTGACTAGAACCTAGAGGGACTCTTGGCATACAAGACTTAACATACTCTTAGTATACCATACTAGAGAATACTCCACCTACTTCTTACCTTTCCCTACACCTAGACTAGGTTAGGTACATTGGGGTAGAACTAGCTTAGAGACGCATCGTATGAGTACTCGCATTTTTAGCTCATGTTATTTATGTACGTGAATATATGCTAAAAGATAATGCTAGCGCAGTATTATTTATTTCTACTGCTTATGCTGTACATTATTTATCTTGCATACTGTCTTGTGATCATAACAGCACATATCTCTTACACGAGAAACAAGACTGTTCAATAAAACCCTTTTATTGAAACGCCCGTCTTTCCTTTCTGTGTAACTCTGTAGAAACTAAGCATGCACGACTGACTGAGTGAAACTGTTATCTATTGTTTCCACGATTCTGAGACGTGTTCCGATTCTAAAGGGAAACAAAGTAGTCATGTTTATGCAGTTGCCAGAAACTACTCCCTTCTTGTTCTCAAGGAGTTTCTAGTGGCCTCTGAGCTAGCTTGCACAAAAGTAATTAAGTTTAATATACTCGATAGGGACAAACCGACCTCAGTCCTATGTCAAGCCTATAGGTTATATTATTCCAATGCGCAGAGCCTATTAGGGAAATAGGAACTACACTACATGGCGCCCAAACGTTTGGTAAGGCAGTAATTTAATGCTAGATACTGAGTAACTCAGTCGTGCTTTTCTCAGAGACCCCTACTCACATACTCCATAAGACGTCTGGAGTGGGTAGGGTTAAATATCCGCCAAAACTAAATAGGACAAAAAACCCTATATATTAGTTGCTTGGTTTGTTCAACGTTGAAGGATACAGTGTTCCAAAATATTGTGCACCTTATCTTTTGTTTCCTTGAAACTTGTTCTACATTTTTCAAAAAACAAATGTCCGAACACGGGGACAATAACACCGGGAACGGTATAGCTGCGGCTGACCCAGTCGTACCAGCTTTTAACTTTACGGGTTTAAATGAAACCAAGGAGGGTGTTATAGGCATCCATCCAAACTTAAGAAGAGCCATCACTCTAAAACTTATAAAACACGTCCTACCACCAAGAGGCTGTAGAGCAGTTTTCGTGATAGAGGCACACAAATCTTTTCAGACAGAGGTATTCTATTCATGGATAGTATTCCCTGAATCAAATCCAGTAACAAAACTGTTTCACTTCTACAAAGAAGATGAACCACCAGAGGAATATATTCCTTAAGAGGATATTGAAATTCCACTAACATACCAGGAGCATCAGCTCTGGTTTAAAGGCGCCCTAAAACATCACAGAAACATTACCAGGCTCGGTCCACTAGGTAGACCAGGAGCAACATGGCCGATTCTAGCCGGCTACACACCTCATCCTGACCGATATAATGTCAGACGAGGAATTACTTACTCAACTTACAGAGTTAATAAAAATCTACAGACAATTGGTCCAATATGTCATGCTGACTTTCACAGTCCAACCACCATTGACCCTTCCAAATCAAACTCCTCAACAGGGGAATACACTAAAAATTACTCCACAGACTTTATACGCAGTCATGGGTAAAATGCCCACTAAACGTGAGCAAATTCCATTCTGGATAGCTCAAAAAATTACTCAAATCGAAGCAGTATTTCCTAATACTAGCCATTATGAGAAACACAGAATACTAACAATCTGTTTACCAATGGGGATCACACCACAACTGGAAGACTGCACCACTTGGGGCTCAGTCTTTGCTGCCATCTATACTAAAACACATGGTGTTCCGTCAATCGCAGTAATACCAGATGTCCTGAATCAAATTCAAAACGAATACGGGGCAGAGCCTGCTCTGAATTTAGGTATGAAATTACTGAAAAACTTCGACCAGGTCTCAACAATAATATTATCTAATATTAAAGGAGAAGCAGCAGCAGTGGCGATCCGCCAACGATTAAGGGAATTTGATGTAACAGAACATCAAACAGAACTACCCAGAATAATGGAACAATCTTATGCAGAATTAGGCAGAGATAGTTTGGGTGGAAGACCATTGAAGCCAAAACTATCTGAAAGTCCTGAGAAGGACTCTATTAAACAAACTCCTACATCTTCTAAAAAGAAGTGGGAAACTAATAAACAAAATTCAAACGAGAAACGTTCTCAATCTCGAGGTAGGTCTCCTCAAAAGGAGCCCTCTGAAAGGAGGTATAACCTCAGGAATAGGGATAATTTTAAAAACCTGACCGGTATCAAGATACTGATACACGTTCCTCTCGTACCTTTCAGATATCGTCACAGACATCGGAAAGAAGAGGACGGTCAGAACATAGAGAAGAACGCGTGAAATCGAAAGACGACAAACACGTTCCGAAAAATAAATCAAAACCTCAATTCTCAAAAAAGAAGGTACAAGGTCTGAAGATCAGACATGCCGAGGATACTGAGAACACAACTCAAGAACGGAGAATGGGCTCAGACAATGCTGGACAGTGCGGCAGAAGTCACAATAGCTCGCCAGAACATGAAGGAACTTCTGGAGATAGTGGACTTGAATGAGTACATCACAGTTGAGACTGTAGACACCAGGGTTAGTACTCCACAAAAGTTATATGAAATAACACTCCGAATGGAGGGAGACATACCAAGAAAGGTGAAAACACTCTTTTGGGAGAAACTTTCAAGGGGTTATGATATACTTCTAGCAGAAAAAGACTGGCCACCACAATTTGTCAGGGAGTGCCCACATGGTGAGGACATCATTATGCCTGCCTTCTCCAACCATATTCCAATTCACATAAAATATACTTATGCCAGGAAATGGGCAGTTGCCCAGGCCCCAGCATTATATAAAAATCATGTAGGATGGGATGAGGACTCACCTCACCATAAAATACATCTAAAAAATGAACCTACTGCACAAAGGCAGTACCCAATAAAGCAAGAAGCTAAAAAACAGGTCAGGGAGATCTTAGATCAACTTGAATACCAAGGGGTGATTGAAACATGCACCTCCTCAATGAACAATCCTTTGTTTCCTGTCTCCAAACCAGACAATACATATTGTCTAGTTTTGGATTACAGACACTTAAACACTTGTTCAAAAACATTTGCAGTGCAAAATGCACATAGTACAGCATTAATGAATAACATTGTGCGTAAAAAATATAAAACCACATTGGACATCTCAAATGGTTTCTTTTGTTAAAACATAGCACCTGAAAGCAGGTACTTAACAGCTTTCTCATTAATGGGGACCCAGCGTCAATTTTGTCGACTCCCACAAGGGTTCAAGAACAGCCCGGGGTTATTCTCAGTGAGGGTAACAGAGTTACTACAAATTTATGATAATGAGGCATTGTCATAGGTCGATGACATCTATCTGACAGACGATGACCTGGATAGGCACTTGAACAGGGTGAGCACCATTATATTGGGCTTCGCCTCTGAGGGCTATAAGTTCAACTTTAAAAAATCCAGAATTGCCCATCTCAATGTCCTTTTTCTAGGATATGAGCTTTCAAGTGAAGGCAAGAGCTTGGCAGCTAACTTTTTAGGAAAGGTGCGCGCTGCTCCAACCTCCAAAAACGCTGAAAATTTACAATCCATCCTGGGTTTCCTAAATTTTGGAAGAACTTACATTCTAAATTACGCAGAAAGGGTTAAACCTCTCTACGCATTAATCAAACCTGATTTTTCAATCAAAAATTGGACACAGGAACACAGAAATCTTGCGTTCACTCCAAGCTAACATGTTAGCAACAAATCACTTACAAACACGCGTAAGTCAACGCAACTTAGTGATCCGAATAATTTTGGGTCAATGCGGATTCACCTACTTAACATTTAAAGAGGATGAAAAAGTACAAATAGCATACAAATCACATTTGTATACACAAGCAGAAATGCGCTTCACTTCAACTGAAAAAATACTGACAGCAGTTCAAACCGCTGTAGCAAAAGAAAGAGCTCTAGCCCAAGGGAAACGCATTATTGTCGTAACTCCAGTACCAGGCTTAGAGGCGGTTACTAAAGCGAGCATTCCAAATGCTAAAGCATTACATCCTAGATGGATACAATGGGTTAATTCTCTTGCTGCAACAGATGTTGAATATGTTTTTGATCCTGATTTAAAAACACAAGCGTTCCTGCAATATGAACATGAATGTCCTCTGCCCACTGAAATTCTGCCTCTCGATCAGTATACATTTATAATTTACACTGACGGATCCGCACAACCCGCTACAGGGAGTAAGCAAGCTTACAGTGCAGCGTGCGCAATCGTTAAAGGTCGCATGCACGATGGTAACTTCAGACCAATGGTCACTAAAACTCAATCTCTAGGAGATTGTACAGCTCAGCGAGCTGAACTACAAGCATTCAAACTGGCACTTGAAAGTACAGATCGCGAATTCCCACACTAATAGTGTGCGATTCTTTTACTGTGTTCAGTCCTATAATGAATATATACAAAATTGGCTTGAAAATGGGTTCAAAGATGCAAAAGGTGGCACAATAAAGTATAAAACGCTTTGGGAACAAGTAGTTCAGTTAAAAACGAACTACCAAAGGCTCACGTGATACACACGCTGAGTCATCAACGTGATGGCGTTCACGTTGCAGGGAATTCATTGGCTGACGAAGCCGCAAAGGGGGCTGTTCAGACGGCTTCCGTAGCTGTGATCACTCGTTCAAAAACGAGAATAGACAGTGAGATATTGTTGGCTGTCAATGCTACGAGCAAAGGCAGTGGTGCAGCGTTACCAAAAATGTTTCCACTCAAGTACTCTTATGTAATTGATGCGAACAACGTTCCTTTTGCTCGAATCCCTGTAGTGGGGGATAGGGTAATTCCAAACATGGAACGTAGAGCAGCTTTGATTTATGAAGCACATCTGGGGGAGGGTCTGTCACATCAAGGGATCTCTAAAACAATATTGACATTAAAAGAGATGTACTGGTGGCCTGGAATGAATACACAGATTCACATCTTCATCAATGAATGCATATACTGTAAGGTACAGCGTGATGCAGAACGCCACCAGACACCATGCTATGAAGTAGCCTGCCCAGTACAGACACCATTGTTAGACACATTAGACTATCTACGCACAGGCGTCCTTTAGGACAAATGCAATCCCACAAATACTAAGTCAAGGTTCCTATGGATATGGCCTCAGCGCTCGGCTGACGCTCGAACTGTTATAAAAGATTTGCGAGTCTTTATCGGCACATACGCAATAGGCACGCTACATTCTGACCAGGGCCCTGCGTTTAGCTCTCGGGCTTACAAAGAAGCCATGGCCAGTTTGGGCGTTGCATTGCGGTACTCCTCTCCGTTTCATCCTGAGGGAAATTCTGTTGTGGAAAGGAAAAACCGGGACATAAAGCAGTCTATAACAGCTAGGGTATTAGGTTCGGGTGATGGGTCAAACATCTTTATGGGGTCCAACGCTCATTAAATAATTTGCCAAGAAGTTCTCTAGGGGGGGTCACTCCATATGAGGTCCTATTTGGGACAAGAATGTGGGTTCCTGATCTCGAATGTAAAGGCACAGTGGTGGAAAATAAACCCTTTGATATCAAAGATCGTTTGGCTGTTTTACAGGATCTAAATGAACGTGTTCCAGCAGCCAACCACCACTGGGGAAAAACCGGCAGTCCCAGCAAGGCCTGTCTGGATCCCAAAAGTTGGGGATCTAGTCAGAGAGAAGATTGCGGACAAGAAGGAATTTGGACCTTCTTACAGACAACCAGTACCTGTCCTAGCCGTACACGGAACAAGAACAGTACTTCTGCCGCCCCTTGCTGGAAAAAAGGAGAAAAGATTTGTGTCAATCGACCTCATCAAACCACAGAATGTGGCAAATACTAAATAGTAGTCCGCGTGGACTCCGACCTAGTAGCAGACGCACTCCTCTCGCTACTATCCAAGAGGTCCAGACTGAAACACTGATAACCATCGAGAATTCAGCAGTAACAGATGAAGGACTAAGCAACAATGCTATGGAACTCATCCCTCTTGAAACTCAAGTAACAGTTCGTCCAAATACACCTGTCTACACCAATGTAACAAGTGATCAACTGGTTCCAGCGATTTCTACAAATCCTGATGCAATTCCAACAATTGACAGAACTGTTTCTGGCTATTTCATTAACTTTGATACATTTTCTGAGGATCTGAGTGAGCCTGAAACGACGCCAGCATCAAAAACTTTCAAACAGCAAGTACAAGACTTTTTTCATTTTTTGAGAAAGACTTATCTGGTTTCACCATGGATTGAACTGTGGATTATTTCTGGAATATTTTTCTTTCTGCTTTGGCTAGCTTTGGTTATGACTATGAGCGTACTTATAAATGGCAGATTCATCCATTTGGACATTGAAAGTAAAAATGTGAACTTACTTTTGAAACCTCACAAATCATCCCATCGTGAAGCAAGAGACTTGTCAGCAGTGAACATCACAGCCGTTCCTATACAGGATGGTATAGTGTGGGACAAAGTAGATTTCGATATCTTCGGCCCTACGGAACTTTTGAACATTCCACATTTATTTAAAATTTCACTAAGTGATTTCATTTCATCCAGTACCTATTCTGATGATTGGGACTTTGAAACTGTAAATGATATGATGTTTGACCTAGAAAGGTCTGCTGCATTTTCTAACAATGAATATTTAGAGGGTTCATCAGACTATGAACAGCTGTATTGCTATAACCACTATGGTCATCATTTTTTGCATACAGTCTGCAACACCTAGAAATGTGTTTATGTTTAACCAATGGGAGCATTGTCCTACACCACCCAAAGGTAGTTCAAGAACGTTTGCCAAAAGTTTCCATATTTTTCAGGATACAATACACCAGACCCATACACTGACTTTGATTCGGCTCACAGTGTACCAGGGAAGCAATGAAATTTGGCCTTCATATTTTCAAAACTTGGAACTTTTCCCAGAATTGAACTTTTTCTTTTTAGTTTTTGAAATGACATGGCAAAAACAATCTGCTTACAGTAGAACTATTCTTATAAAACGGACTTCTTTGAATACTTCCAGGTACACATTGTCACCTTACTTGTCTAACATTTCATATAATACCATGATATGCAATGGCTTTGATTTTTTTTTTTTTGACAACTTGTCAACCATTTCATCATATGCATATATTTCTGTTTATTCATTCATGATGCATTTTTGTTCCAATATATGCTTAGAATGAAAACAATGCTTTAAATGTACAGTACCTATTGCATTCAACAGTTTATTTTAAACTTCTTTTAATATGCTTTTAGAAATGTTTTTAGCAACATGTGGTACTCAATTTATGTTTAGCATTTAGTATTATCGTTCATTCGAAAGTGGAGTGGGTGTTGTATTCCGCTTTAGGTGTCCGTATTTAGGTTTTCCTGAGACAAGTCCTTACATAGGCACAATTCGCATTGCCCTTATATAGGCATAGAATCCCAGTCCTTATTTAGGCATTAGCCGTGCACTCCAAATACAGGCATGGTCACCGACATCCGTCCACCCTAACGTCACAACGAGTTCTTAGAAACCAGACCCTTAAGCTCTCGGGAGTTCCCTAGCACAGGATTATTGATTTCTCCAAGAACTCATCTATTATGTATGAACCGTTATACCTTAAGGGTTCATTCCTGACGTCTTCCTCTGTCCGACTTCACGTCAATGCTAACATTCCAAGGCACCTACCAGGTATAAATATACCTTCCCTTGCCCAAGCAAGTTAGAGGAGACCTCGACTTCAGAGGAGCCCGTATCCCGGCCTGACGCACTGAGAAGACGCTGTCATTCCTGCTCGCAGAAGAATCCAGCTTCCAGTGTTCTGACTCCCTTCGCGGGGTGTTAGAGTTCCAGATCCGGCAAGAGATTCCCACCTCTCTCATTCTCAAGGTATGGAGCTGACTAGAACCTAGAGGGACTCTTGGCATACTAGACTTAACATACTCTTAGTATACCATACTAGAGAATACTCCACCTACTTCTTACCTTTCCTACACCTAGACTAGGTTAGGTACATTGGGGTAGAACTAGCTTAGAGACGCATCGTATGAGTACTCGCATTTTTAGCTCATGTTATTTATGTACGTGAATATATGCTAAAAGATAATGCTAGCGCAGTATTATTTATTTCTACTGCTTACGCTGTACATTATTTATCTTGCATACTGTCTTGTGATCATAACAGCACTGTTCAATAAAACCCTTTATTGAAACGCCCGTCTTTCCTTTCTGTGTAACTCTGTAGAAACTAAGTATGCACGACTGACTGAGTGAAACTGTTATCTATTGTTGCCATGATTCTGAGACGTGTTCCGATTCTAAAGGGAAACAAAGTAGTCATGTTTATGCGGTTGCCAGAAACTACTCCCTTCTTGTTCTCAAGGAGTTTCTAGTGGCCTCTGAGCTAGCTGGCACAAAAGTAATTAAGTTTAATATACTCGATAGGGACATACCGACCTCAGTCCTATGTCAAGCCTATAGGTTATATTATTCCAATGCGCAGAGCCTATTAGGGAAATAGGAACTACACTACAGAGAGACCTTCCATATTTAGTTGTATATGGCATACAATAAGCAATTGTGATGTTGTTTTCGAGGACCTAACAAAAAGTCCCTGAGTTCTAGGTCATCATATAAAAGAGACAAGTGTTGTTTCACCTGAGACAGTGTTAAGGCTTTTAGCCAGTCAAGGCACAACTTCCCAACACTGTAAGTTGTCACCACCCCCAGTGTTTAGACTGCACGTACCACATATCAGGCCTACTTGTTTTAAAACCCTCAGTGTTGTCGAGGAAGCATGCCCGACATCTGTTTGTGTCTAGTGGCCAAACTAACCATCCCTTCCAATTGGGGTCAGATGAATTGCATGTGCCATTACGTAGCATGGTATCTAATGTATCCTCACTGTAGTGTGGCAATCGTAGCCAGTTTTCAAAACGTGCAAATGTGGGAATTCGTGGTGTGTTCAAATCTTTCATCTTGGCGAGTCCAAGACATGTTGTTTGTTGCACAGTTTTGATCAGAAAAATCATTTGTTGTGGTATCAGGCATGCTCTAAACAAAGCATCAGTTCCCTAAACCTGCCAGTCTTTTGTCCCCTGAATGGACTTTACATCTAATGTCCTTCTAAAAGTGAAAACCCTGTACAGACAGCTGGGAAAGAAAAGAAGCAGAATATATCAGCTTGGTGTCAGTTAGCATACTTTTCTTTGCAGGTGATGGTGCAAGCATATAAAATATGAGGCAGGGTCAAATGTTTTGTAACCAGAAAAAGAAGCAAACTTCTGTGCAAATGTTTTTGAACTACCCCGTGGTGGTGTAGGGCAATGCTCCCAATGGGTGTAATTGTAAACAGCACATGGAATACTTTCTTTATGCAGAAAATTATGACTGTAATGTTGAAAACAAAGCATGTTCTCATAATTAAATGTACCATCATACAATTCATCAGAAGAAAACACAGTTGAGTGCTCTAGATGTTCTAGCAGTTCATGCATTGTATCAATATCCCAATCATCAGAAACAGTACTAGTGGTAATGACATAATTCAATGAAATTTTGAACAGATATGAAAATTGAAAAAGCTCAGTGGGGCCATGCACATCATACAATACCCTATCCCAAACAACCCCATTGGGAACTGGAACAGCCGTAATGTTCACCCAGGGAATGTCTCTTCGTTCCCGGTGTGATGATGATTTAACAATCAAGTTCACCAGTTGTACTGCAGAGCGTTCTAGGAGGAAATGTACATTCAGAATCAGGAAAAAGACTGTCACAAAGGACTAGGAAAAGTAACGCAATTGTAATCCAAAGATGTATCCACAGAGAAACAAAGATGTCCTTGTCAGCCAAAGATAGAAAACACGCACTTTCAGCCTGAAAGAAAGAGGCAGTGGCTGTGGATCAGTTGAATCCGATGAGAAGTCATCAAAGTCGATGAAGTAGCCAGAGGCCGTCCAATCTATTTTTGACAGCTCAGCAGGTTTTGTAGAACTGGGAGATGACTCGATCTGTGGTACATTGACGTAGACCTTGTTCTTCTCAGGTTTCCGAATTGAAATCTGTGTTTCTGTACTAGTTGACTGTACAGTTGTAACCGGTAGCAGACATACTTTTGTTGTTGTTGATTGTTGTCTCTCATTTGAGAGAGGATGCTTCTTCAGTTATTAAAGCTTCCATCTGAACTTCCTGTACTGTAGCGAGACGAGGCAGGTAGCTCCCCAGGAGCCCACGTGGCTTACTGTTGAGAGTCGGCCACATACTATGGTTTGATCAGATCAGACAAATATTTTGTCTTTGTGACTGGCATGGGGTGGAAGAATTACGGTTCTGTTACCTTCAACGGCCAAGACAGGTAAAGGTAGGATGGCCCAACCTTGTTCTTGTCCACAATTTTTTCCCTGACCAGACCTTCAACCTTCGGGATCCAGTCAGGCCTCACCAGGACTGCCTTCACTTCTCCAGTGGTGGTGCGTTTTTTTTGGACGTTGCTTTGTTCATCCAGGAAGTCGTTCAGTTCCTGTAAGGCAGCCAAACGTTCACTGATGTCAAATGGTGTTTCCGCCGCCAGTGCGCTCAGATTGTCGTGGTCTGGGACCCACATCTTTACCCCAAACAGGATTTCATATGGAGTCCCACCACCCAGGGAGTTTCTCGGTATGTTATTGAGTGCCCTCTGAACCCCATATAGATGATGACACAGTAATACGAATCACACACTATAAGTGTGGGGAATCCTTGATCCGTATTTCCTAGTGCCAGAATTAGAGCCTTTAGTTTTGCCAGCTGCGCTGTGCAGTCACTTAGGTTTTCTCAGGATGATATTATCCATCGTGCATGCACACTTTCACAGTTGCGCATGCTGCTGAGTATTGGTGCTTAGTCCCTACGACAGGCTGGGCAGAGCCATCAGTATACATGATGTAATCATGGCGATCTAGATGCATTATTTAATTAGGCAGAGGATATTCTTGTTCGTTCTGCAGAAAAGCTTGTGTTTGTAGTGTAGAATCAAATCTGTATTCTACATCTGTTGTGATGAGTGAGTTAGCCCATTGTATCCATTGTGGACATAAAGCTTTAGCATTTGGAATGCTTGCTTTTGTGATGGCCTCTAAGGTCGGCACCAGGGTCATGACAATTATGCGTTTACCCTGAGCCAGGGCTCGCTCTCTCACCACAGCAATCTGCATTGCTGTCAGTATTTTTTCAGTAGGTGCAAAACACATTTCAGCATTGGTATATAAATGCAATTTCCTAAGGAACTTCGGATCTAGACTCTTAGAGCGATACCGATTCCTTCGGAGGCATTGCTTGAGTCTGAGATTGTTCTCCTGCATTGCGGGCATAAGTAGCCATCAGAGAATTGGAAACATTCGACCTAACTTTAATCCATCAGGCCAATCTAACGTCACAAAAGTTGCTGCCTTTATCCTCCCTCACATATTGCTGCACTATGGGCTCCAAACCGGACCATGTTTGACTGGTTATTGAGCATTCTGCCCTTTTTTTAAATAATAAGCTGGCAATATTCTACCAGTCGTGCACATTAGTGATGTTCTTCCTTGACCACATCTATATTGGTCTGGACACATAATTTAATTTCCCTGATGAAGGCGCTTTGCTCGCCGAAATGCGCGTTGATTGATTATGAAGATTCATTGTGAAAGTAAAAGCCATGCAATTGTATCTTTACATTTATTATATTTTTGATTTCAATTTGTATCATTTGTTTAGCAACAGTTTCACAAATTTATGTATATTTAACTTTATCATTGTTTGTGCCATTTTCTCTTACATAGACCATTTGTACAGGTCTCACAGCGTTAGTTTATTGTATGAGATATTTGAAAAACTTTTATCATTGTTATAAAGGCTGTTTTTTAATGTGATATTAATGTCCTACATACACGTATCCTAAAAAGTAAAATAGTTTGTATGATGGTCTTTTTAAATGATTTGATATGAATAAAAAGATTTTTTATTGATAATCATTGTACACTGAGTCTTCTCTTAGTAGTTAAAAATTATGATCTTATATATCTAATAGACCAATAGTTGCCTAGGGAGTTTTTCTTTAACAATTGTATTTTCCCTGCCCTGGGAACAAAAAATTAATAGCAGGGGGTCCTTGTATATACATTAAATGCAATTTATATGCCTTTAGTACTGTGTCACCTTCATTGAACGTGATATAAGTGTATTCTGATGCTCACGCGAAAACGCGGATCACCAGGTTTGTTCTGTTCACACGTGTGTGTAAATGTTTGGAATCTATCGTGCCAGCTTGTACAGAACGTAAAACATTTGTGTGTTCCTGTAGCCAATATGTGCTTCAGAAGTCTGGTTGTATCAGGTTGTAGAATGGTTTAACCCGTTCTGCGTAATCTGGAATGTATGTTCTGCAACAATTTCGGAATCCCAATATGGATTGTAGTCTTTCAATGTTGTTGGAGTTTGAAGCAGCGCACATTTCTCTAAATTGCAAAAAACACATCGAGGTGGGCAATTTTAGATTTTTTAAAATTGAATTTGTAGCTTATGTGAGCAAATCCTAGAATTATTTGACCTGCTTTTGCCAAGTGTTCCATGAGGTCATCATCCATCAGATATATGTCATCGACATAGGACAATGCCTGATGATCAAAATTTTGTAGTAGCTCTGTCACTCTGGCTGAAAACAGCCCCGGGCTATTCTTATACTCCTGGGGCAATCAAAAGAATTACCTCTGAGAGCCTAGTGCCGAACACGCGGTCAAATGTCTGCTTCCAGGCGCTATATTCTGGCAGAAAAAAACATTAGAGACATCAAGTGTTGTTTTGTATTTTTTCCGCACAGTGTTGTTCATTAGTGCCGCACTGTGTGCATTCTGTACTCCAAATGTGCGAGTAGCTGTGTGTACGTGTCTGTAGTCTAATACTAGGTGATAGTAATGGTTTGGTTTCATTACTGGAAACAAAGGATTTTTCATAGATGAGGTGCAACTTTCTATTACACCTTGGTATACAAGTTGTTCTCAGATTTCCCTAACTTGTTTTTTAGCTTCATGTTTAATTGGGTATTGTTGTTGAGGTTGTGGTGTCGATCCCAGTGGGATCTCATGATAAGGGAACCATCATCCCACCCCATATGTTTGCAGTATAGTGCAGCAGCTTGTGCTGACGCCCACTCCTTAGCGTATGAATGTTTAATTGATTCTGGACGAGGTCGGAGAAGGCAGGTAAAATTCCTGTTACCCCATTTGGGCAATCCATTATGAAATCAGGTAGCCAATCGTTTTCAGCTAAAAGGATGTTGTAACCGTGAGTCAAGTCCTCCCACATTAATGAATCATGGTATGTCCCCCTCCAGTCGGAGTTGTATTTCATATGAAAGATGTGGGCACTTACCCCAGTATCCAGTGTTTCCACCATGATATACTCACTCAACACTACTCCCACCTGACAATCCATCAGGTTCTGGTGAACTATTGTGACTTCTGCTGCGCTGTTTAGCATTGTCACTGCCCATTCCCTGCTCAGAAGCAGTCCTCAATATCCGGAGCATGCCTGATCTTAAGTCAGGCTATCTTCTTCTTTTTGAATTGAGGCTTGGAAGGTTTCAGTTTATCTTTCTGTTTACATATGTAGTCAGATGAGCGTTGTGAGCCCTACTTTAGTTTCACGTGCTCTTCTGATCTGCGCTCTGACCATCCATCTCTCCCCGAACGTTTATCAGATGACTCCTGAAAGGAACGAGATGAATGTGTATCAGTATCCTGATACCTGTCAGGCGGTCTAAAATTATCATGGTTTTGAAGATTATAACCTTTTTCATTGGCTTCCAGTTGAGGAGACCCACCCCATGATTTTGTCTTGTCTTTATTTTTTTGTTTATTGTCCCACTTCTTTGGTGAAGCATTGGGTGCTTGCTTAAAGTTATTCTTTTCAGAACTACTCCTTAATTGTGGCATAGCGGGTCCGGCTCCCAAATCAACTCTACCTATCGTAGCATTGGTTTGTTCGATATTTTTGGGTAATTCGCACTCCTGCTGTGCAGAACGCCAATCCTGTATGCGCTGGTGTAGAGCCAGTGCTGCTGCTTCCCCCTTTATGTTGCTTAACATAATGGCGGATACTGCGGCAAAATTGCCCATCAGTTTCATCCCCAAGTCAGGGGCAGGTACTACCTTGTACTCATTGTGTAGCTGTTTGAGCACGTCAGGCAAAACAGCCAGGGAAAGGGTACCATGCGTTCTGGTATAGACTGCAGCAAAGACTGTACTCCAAGTTGTGCAGTCATCCACAGGGGGAGCCATCCTCATCGCCAAGCAAATAGTTAATTAATATTCTGTGTTTCCCTGCAGGCCCTTATGTGGAAGCACTGCTTCAAGTTGGCTTGTTTTTTGTGCATATATACGGAATCCAAACACTAAATACCCAAACATGATGTACCTTAAAAACCAAGAGGCTGACCCAATTAGGGTAATCCATGTGCTTCCTCGAGTACGTGCTGAAGACATGCTTAAGTTTAGCGTTATGGTCCTAGTGATATTACACCTGCGACCTACCCCGTCTCATGCGTCTTCCGCGTCTCACTACCTCGTCTCGAAGATCTTCCGCTCAAAACGGGGTAGGTCACAGATGTAATATCACTAGGACCACAACGCTAAACTTTAGCGTGTCCCCAGCGCTTATTTGAGGAGGCAGATAGATTACCCTGAAAGGGTCAGCCTCTTGGTTTTCAAAATACATCATGTTTGGGTGTTTAGTTTTTGGATTCCGTATGATCTGCAAATTGGTGCCAAACACTGTGTAGATTGGATTCACTCGGTTCTGATGAATTGCCCATTTATCTTTACTGACTTCTCAATGGCAAGAGACATGTCGACCGTTTAAAAATTCCTTTGCTATCAGGGATCATTGCCTCCACTGGTGGCCATCAAGTTTTTAATTGGACAAGCAAACTCGCCAAATAAACCCCTTCTTTGAGAATTGCTTAGTCTATTTTTAAGTCACTATTCACATCTACATTTCATTCAGTCTACACCCAGGGCCCTGCACTTCACAGACGGCATTGGGACAAAAGATCTCCGATAAGGAGCCCCCTTGAGGGTGCCCGTTGGGCATTGCAGCGCCAACCCGACGAGGAGCAAGCCCGATGATGAAGCATGACACCCATTCGGGTATGTGAGGGCCCTGGTTCCAAAAGGAACCATCCCCCTACCTTTGGTTCCTATATATCTGACCTGATACCTCCCTCCTTAGGAACTGCATACCATAAGTTGTTACAATTTATTTTGGAGCGTGTATGCTGGATCTTAATGCGCTCCTGGTCCCCCCTCTTGTTGTGGTTGTATGATACTGATGCCATGTACTCCTCTGTCTGGTCTTTCCAATAATAGTGTTCTTGTAAGAATCCAGTTGGCTATTAGTCGATTTAAAGGTCATGTCATGATTAATGTCGGGCGGGTGGACAAACTTTGATAATGGTATAAAAATCATTAAAGTTTGGATAAAAAATTTCAGTACGTTTCAGGTTGACATACAGTTCAAGTATAGAATGGCTCTGGCAAGATTCCTGGGAATGTATGCATGTTTAGAAGTACCACAACCAGCAAAACATGGTTCTTGCAAAGGACAGTTCTTGCAGATCACATTTCTAGGCAGATGTGAGCTGATGTTTAAATTGGGTCATGCATGCACATTGGTGGGGGTACTGCTTTACTAAACATGCACACCTGAAACCACTGAACAGAACTAGGAGTTCTCACATAGATCCCAAAAAATACTAGACCTATTGGGACCGTAGAAATTGTATGCCTGTGAAAAGAAAGAAATCTAAGGAAACGTTCCGGACCTTTGTAGAGTAAAGTGAGTTCAAATATCTGCTTTCGATTCATTATTAGGCAGGGAGAATTGACTGTCCATATTCTATTACTTATTGTTACTAAATGTTACAGGGGTACATTATATCATTTATTAAATGTTATGAAACTTTATTTTCTATTATGTACTTAGCATTTATGTTAGGAATTTTATTGTAAAGCTGAACTTTTGTGCTTTATGTATTTGCTGTATAAATGGTCAAGGATGGTTAATTATTAGGTAAAATTGAAAGATCAATGAATAGAAAGAAATAACTTTTCTTTGAATGCACAGTTCCAGCATCCTTTATAGGTTCTCACCTCTTTATTCTGAAAAAGGCATAGATATTAACATCACTCTTAAACAACCCTTGTGTCTAATTGCATTGCAGTTAATATAAAAGAGACCTGTTATAACCCGATCAGTTTGACCATGGTCCTGTGACACTCTGGCAACTTGAACCCAGCCCCTTTTGAACACAATCCCAACAAGTTAATATTCTCAATTTCCATATGCTTGTGACCTTGGCACAACAATGAAGTGCATACTAAGATGTCACTCAGATCAAGCCTCTGACTTCCTCACAATAATGAGCTGATTCCATTCTTTCTGGTATCTGGTCTCCTCACTATTGTGTTTTTGAGAAGGCCTCATTCATTTTTCTCATGTATCTGTATCTCACTAGTTTGTTTTCTCTGGTAAACTCTGCACCTCATTTCTGGTCTCTTCAGTGACCTTGCCTTCTTGTCTTATTCTTTCTGGTCTCTGTGGGAGATTCTGTCTGTTCTCTGGTCTTTAAGGTATTTCCTCTGGTTTTTGTGATGACCTAATTTCTTCTGGTGTCTTAGGGCCTGATTACTAGTTTGGCAGACGGGTTACTCCATCACAAATATGACGGATATCCTGTCCGCCATATTACGAGTTCCATTATATCCAATGGAACATAATGGAACTCATAATATGGCGGACGGGATAGCTGTCATGATTGTGATGGAGTAACCTGCCTGCCAAACTCGTAATAAGGCCCTAAGTGGTTATGCTCCCTCCTCCCCTTTGTCGAGGGAAGGACATTTCTAGTTTGGCCTCTTAAATATGCCTCCTGTCTAATGCCAGGAGTGTAAATTAACGCCATGTTCTTGTTTTTTAGATCCGTCGTGTGATTGGTGATTTTGGTGTTCCAATTGCTATCCTTATTATGGTGCTGGTGGATTTTAGCACTAAAGAGACTTACACACAGGTCAGTATTAAAATCCATGAGGATTGGAAATTCATTGAGGGAAGGATTGTAATTGTGGGGAAAAAGACATCTAGATTGGAAGTGAAAAGAGAACTGAGAAACCAGTGTCTTGTTTTATTTAAGATTTTAAAGAAAGAGTGCTGCTCCTATAGCCTCAGGTTGTTGTATCTCAAATTTCAAAGTGAGTGTGCTTCTTTTCTTACTGTCTTTCCTATGTTTGGATGCATTCAGTGTCTTTCTGTTTGGTGTACAAGACTTTTGAGGAGCTTGGCATCTCAGGGATTGAAGAATGTTACTGAAAATTTATTTTCAAATAAGCAGATAACTATGCTGGAGAGCTCCATATTTTCTTCAGATGAGAGTGGTGATGGCCATGTTTATTCCCACTGGAAGATGAGGGTGCTGATGAGCTCTGTCTATTCCCCAGATAATAGTGTTGATTTTCCATTTTTTTTAGACTAGTTTATGAGAGTACTTCTCAGCCTATTTGTGTTGCAGGTGTGGTAGTTAAGAGTAACAGTGAGCTCACTGCCTGTGTTCGGATTGCCAAGTGAAAGAGCAGAGGTTTTTGGTGTCTAATGTCATACTATAAACTGGTAAGGAGCTCAGTGTCTCTGCTGTGCTGAGTTGATGCAAGTGATGATTATCTTTGTATATAATCTTGTTATAACATGGCAAAGTGCTGATAAGCTCAGTGTCTTGTTGGATCAGCCAAAGTGAATTCCAGAGAATTTGTTTTCTATTCTGTTCTTTAGAAGCTGAGTGTTCCCAGTGGATTTTCCGTAACCTCTCCTGAGAAGAGAGGCTGGGTTATAAACCCCCTTGGTGAAGCAATCAGCTTCCCTATTTGGATGATGGCCGCCAGCGTTCTTCCCGCAGTCCTTGTCTTCATCCTCATCTTCATGGAGACCCAGATCACCACGTAAGTAATTCTTAATACTGCCATGGGAGGGTGGATGAAAGAGCAATAGATTAAGGACAGTACAGCAATGGTTAGAGCAAAGTCTATAAATACTTACATAGTTTGTTTCTAGTCTCTCCTGATGGGGTGTTAATCTACAAGCAAAATTTTGTTTCTGGCCTTTTCAGTTGTCCAGAATAGTATCTGGAGGTACACTGTGGCAGGATGCCAAAGACCTAAAGTTTGGAACGAGCTTTTCTGTATTGCATGATTTCTTCTTCAAGGGATCTCCATTGATAATCAATATGCACTGAATAGATTCACCCGTGTGCGGGATCCCAGAACACTTCTTCCAAAGTTGCTTTTTGTCTTACATCTTCACTTTACTTTGGAAAGACCCGAAAGTACATGTGAAAAATATACAGATTGGTAGCCTTAAAAGGCTATATTGCCAATTCCATTAATTTACTAGAAAAAACTAGAAAACATACATAAAGCCCATAAATGTTATTAGAAAGAAACAAAAGTGACATTAAAACACATCCTTCACAAACCCATATGTTACTCTTGGATGCAGCTATGCTCAGGTGAAAAAAGGACACTGCACGTTTAAGAGTTCCCAGTCATCCAATGCCCCATCGTGCTCTGTAGGAGGCAGATACCTCAGTTATTTTTTTTGTCTCCTAGTAACAGTATCTTGGAGCACTGAGCTTGACCATTTCAAGATTGTTTTCCCTCACAAAAACCTTTCTGAACCTCCTTAAAATTGGTTCACTCAACGTGCTTAAGGACTAAGAGTATTTTTCTAGTTTTTCCCAACAGAAATTTTTTTCTTTTTTTTCACGAAATTCCATCTCTTTTTCCGAAATCCCCAGAATCTGGTAGAAAAACAAGCCAAAACTGACCGCTTCTGCGTCTGTATCCTATGCCTACCAGAATCTCACAGCCCTAGAAGGTGTCATCACTGCAGCTCCCTCTTCAGGCACACTTTAAGAGAGGTGAGAAGATTTGCCTGCATAGTCAGGAAGAAAAGCGAAAGCAGCAGAAATCTTACTTGAGGAAGTTCTGTGAAGCAAGGAGAGGCTGCTCTCTCTATCAGTGATCCTGTCTCCTTCTCGGAGGACTCTCCCAAAGGAGATGGCACATTAAGAAACGGCGTCCCTGTGTGTCATCAAGAACATCGATGTTGACAGGATCTACAGCTCAAATAGACTCACCGTTGAGCGTTGGATCGACGGTAAGGACACATTCGATGTTGAAGAGGAAGAGTACCTCAATGTCTAGACATCATTCAACTCTGAGGCAATCCTCTGCCAGTGTGAAAAATACTACAGAGTTGCTTTGTTGGATTCAGACACAAAGATTTCATTCAGAATCGGACTTTAGGTACTCCAGAGCCTATTCACAATCTAGACTGGCTACTCCAGTCCTTATACTGGGCTTGCCTCTTCTACCAGTTTCAACTCCTCCACCTCTTAAGCAACATTTGACACTGCCTCCACCACCACCTCCACCTCTGTTAATTACAGCAGAGGTTTCTCTACTTAGAGCTAGCTCTACTAAGGATTTCTCATGATCCTCAACCACATCTGTTCCTGTGAGAATGCCATCAAGGTGTTTCATGTCTCAATCCTGAAATTCCAAACCTTGTCATAGGTATAAAAGAAGGTCAAAATCTTGCTGCTGTCCATATCATTCAAGATAAAAATGTTCATTCTCTCAACACAGACGGGATTCCACAACCTGATCACATTTGCCAGGAACGTCCTAATCACATTTGCCAGGGACTTCCTACTCAACATCATCCATAGGAGATACTCTCCTGCACTGATAAACTCTCCTATAGTGAGAATATCTCCACTGGACAGTATTAATACCTTTCAAGATTAGGGATGGGCGGAACTTTTAATTCCACTGGCGGAATTGGAGAAATTTAGTAATTCCGGGTTACTCTTGTAACGCGGAATTACTAATAAATTCCGCTGCTCCACTAGCGGAATTAATCAGCACTGGCTTTATCCCAAGCCAGAGTAGAGTGCTGCACCGTCCATTGGTCTAGAGGGAAATTTCTTACCTGTTGGGAAGGAAGAGAGGGGTTCAAGCTGATCTGTGGGAACATTTGACAGAGAGCAGCAGCAGGCAGCAATGAGCTCTGTTCAATGACCATCCGCTTTTAACCCGCCCTCTCCCGAAACCATCAGCTGAGATGGACCCTGGGACTGTTTGTCCAGCCCGCACAACCAATCAGAGGAAAGCAGTCGGCTCGTTTATTGCACCTACTAGTCCCGATCACGCTCCTTTAAGAAACTCTTGTAGCTGCACGGAATTTCAACTCGACAATGGGCACAGTTTACTTTTTATGGCTCTTCTATTTAATGTTCGCACCTTTGCACTTCGGGCAGTTTACGGAAACAGACTTCTTTTCAGGTAAAAGTCAGTTTTGTGTACTGATCACTTTTGGGTTTAAGTAGGAATCGAACGTGGATTTAAAAAATGCTTCATTGATTATCGCGTCTTCTTTGGTGAGCCGGTCAATGAATCCTTAAACTTTGTCCGAATACATTGAATGCTTATAAACCTCCTCTTATTAAACATGCGGTATTCACATGTGTACTGTACGACTTCACTGTGTAGAAGCCACGTGTTTGGTGCCAATCAAATAATGAATTGTAAAACATGTTCCAAATTTCCATTTAAGTTCACGTTGAGTAGAGGCTCGTAGCCTTTGGCCGCTTGTTTACATAGTAATACCAGACCACCTTTATTATGAAAGTCTATGCAGTGATCTTTTTAACTCTCACCTTCACTCTCAACTACAAGCTGTTTACACTGCAAATCTCTACAATATCAGGTAAAAGTTATTCTGTTGTTGGGCGCGCTTACTGCACTGTACCGAAATATCAGCAATAGAAGCTTAACCAACATTTTACCAAAAGGTGGCAGAAGAGAGCTTTGTTCCGGAGACAGGTGCGCACACTGCAGTGCTATGGTGATTTATTTTTGTCGTTATACACAAAAGTCTTTAAACAAACAGATAAGGAAGGGTGAATTTATCTACACACAGCACTAGCTCTGTGATATGGTGCATTAGTCAGTCTCTCTATCTTTATCCTTCTGTGTTCTCTAGCAGGGAGTCCAGGCTGGAGTCAGCTTCACAAAAGTGGTTTGACGTTTAGTGCTTATTGCCATGCGTTCTTCTCACTTTCAAAGAGCACATTACATGACGTAGCACCCCCCACGTAAATGGCACTCATTTTTGTCGAAATTGCGCGGCTAAATAGGCAAAACAAGGGGTGGGCAGAACTCCACGGAATCTCATGGAGTTTTTATGCAACTCCGCGGACTTCGGCAGAGTAAAACTTTGCGGGTTCAGCCCACTCTTAGTCCTTATAAGAGGGGCAAACAAACGGAATATCCCTCTTCCAGCTGCGACATCCACTAAATCTGTCATTTTCGAAACATTACACAAACGTTCTGTCACAAGGCCTTTAATAATGGGTCAGCACTGTCCCTTCGCTGGGGCTGTGTCTTCCCCTGCACTACTATTATTCCAAATGGGTATCCTTCTTACATTTATCCTGTTTTCATGAAGTTTCTTCTCTGCTTTTCTGTAATACTTTATTAGGTATACGTCACATCAATAAATTTGTATACCCTTTTGAAATGACCCCTTCAGATGATTTCTTTGTTATTGTTCGTTTATTCAAAAAACTCTTTCATAGCATATGAATATAGTATTCCTTGCGGGTTACATCTGTCCCCTCAGTCCCCACTGTATTTTGGACCTTGAGTTTTTAAAAATAAATGAACGATAATAAAGAGTTCCTGAGGGTCAAGACAGAGAGGAGGGTGGACATGTCCTACTGCCACTGTGAACACCAAACGAGAGGCTAGCTAAGAAGCTAGTGCAAGTGGAGACCTCCCTCTACCCATCCCCTTTTTTTCGACCAAGTGCAGGACATTGGTGAGCTCCAAGGACAGCGGGCACATAGTGGCGGCGGGGAGCCCCATATCCACCTCCACCACAAGACAAGATACCTCTAACTCATCTGATTAGGCGAGTGGGGTTCCCCTCTTCCACCATCACACTGCCATGTACAATGGGTAGAGCTACTGCCAAAACCCCCTGTTAGAAATGGGGGTCTCTAGTTGGCAATGGCTGGCCACTGTCCAAGTAGGGACCCTTCTTCCTAAGTCAGAGTGAGAGGGCTACCCTCTTTAATACCCCTGCTCAACCCTGTGGTAACGTAGCACGAGCAGGTAGGCTTATCTCAGAGGCAGGGTGTGAAGCATTTATGACCAAACACAGTAACACAGTGAGGAACACTACAAAGGGACACCACACAAGTAGTTATAAAAAATAAGTATCTTTATATAAGGGCAGATTTATCACAAGACCAATAACTGTAAAAGCCACAATACTGTCAAAAATAGGATAGCTGTTGAAGGGCTGTCAAAAATAGTTCAAAGGTTGCAAAAATAAGGTTCAAGTTCAAAGCAGTGGTCTCTGCGACCTTTCTTTCACAAAGTACCTGGGTTTAGTAGCAAAACCAACAAAATGTCGCAAATAAGCTGTAGCGATGATTCTCGGCACGCGAGGCCGGCGATGCGTTGAAATCCTTGCTGCGAGGGAGGATGATGCGCCGATCTGCGTGATGCGTGCGGAGACGATGCCACAAACTTCTGCATGCTGGACCGCCGATGCGATGACTTTCTTGCCGCGTGGGAGAAGTCGATGCGGCGATCCTGTTGCGCTGTGCGATCGTGTTTCGATGCGAAGACAAGACGCTCCGCGAGGGAGCGACGAAATTCGGTGCGATGCGATCAAAGTGGCGGACGCACGGCGTCCGCAATGCGATGTCTCGAAGCGATGATTTCTTTAAGGGTTGCGAGTGCGCGGCAACAGCAGCGCGATGATCTTTCCAGCGCGTCTCAGCTGCAGCGGCTCGCAAAGGGGTGTCAGCGATGGTTTCGTGTTGCGGGCCCTCGGCGGCAGTAGCGCAATGATTTTCCCAGCGCTCTCGACTGCAGCGGCCCGCAAAGATGCGTTAGCGTCGATTTCCCACACTCTTTTCTCTGATGCAAACCAGAGGCCCTGGAACTCACAGGAGCCTCATCAGCAGATAGCAGTCCTCGCAGGGAGGAAGCAGGAGGTTGGTGGTGGAGTCTGATGTGCCTGAGACTCCAGCAGGAGGCTAGCTCTTTTCCTAGCCCTTGGGTAATTGCTGTAACAAAAATAAAAGTTCTCTCAAGAGTTCCTTTTCCTCTTCTTCAAGGTCCAGTGGTCACTGCTGCAGGCCAGTGCAAGAAACAACACACAAGCACAGGGACAGTCACTTCCTGCAGATTCCTCCAGTGGCACGGACAGAGTTTCCTCTCCAGATCCAAAAGCAATACAAAAAGTAGGGGTTTGAGCACAGATATTTATACCCCAAAAGCCTTTGTTCTTAGAAGCTACCAGTCACTGAACCTAGCCAGAACCAGTTCTGCTCAGGCCTGGAGCACTTTGTTTACCAGGCTGCATCCTTCCTTTCAGAAAGAGGGGTCTGCTAGCAGACACACAGTGGGAGGTGGAGCCAGCATTCACCTTGCCAGGCACAGCCCTATTCAGGTCAAGGAGCCACCCCTCCCCACACTCTAAATGCAGATCTCTCTATTCAACCCAGCTCTGACTCAGCCTGTCCTGCCCCTCTAAAAGCAGACAGCCAATACACATAACGGCAGAGCACACTGGAAGGCTTAGGGCAAGAAAATACCTACTTTCTAAAAGTGGTATTTTCAAACACAGAATATAAAAATAAACTTCACTAAAAGATGTATTTTAATATTCTGAGCTCAGGCATACTAAATTCGTTTTTCTACCATGTCCCTGGGGTCAGTTAGGACTATAGAATGTAATAGTCAAACTGCCCATTCTAGCCTATGAGGAACAGGTAGCCTTACAGTAGTGAAAAACGAAATGGGGTGTAATTCACTACCAGGACATGCTACATACACCAAGGCATGTCCTACCTTACACATACAATGCACCCTACCATAGGGGTGACTTACAGGCTGCCAAGGGAAGGTTCAGGGGCTGGGAAGTGAGTGCACTTCACAGCCAAGATGGCAGTTCTGGACTGCACACAGACACTGCAGTGGCAGGTCTGAGACACACTTTACAAGCTGCTTCTGTGGGTGGCACACATCAGTGCTGCAGGCCTACCAGCAGCATTTGGTTTACCAGCCCTGGGCACACATAGGCCACACTACTAGGGACTAACAGGTAAACCAAATAAGCCAATCAGGGATATACCAATTCGCATAGACATATTTACACAGGGAGCATTCGCGCTGTGACACTGAATGGCAGTGGCACAGCGCCCAGAGCATCTAACACCAGTAAAACAGAGGAGACAACAGCGAAAAATGGAAGGGAGACCCACGCCAATGGTGCCAGGTCTAACACACGTCCCCTCCAGCTGAAATGTGGGGAGAACTACCCATCCCCTTGGAAGTTCTCATCGCTAAGGCGGAAAAATCTGGACAGACCATCAGCATTGGCGTGTTCTGTACCAGGGCGGTGTTCCACCGTGAAGTCCATACCCTGTAGGGAAATGGACCACCTCAACAACTTGGGATTCTCACCCCTCATCTGCATCAACCATCTGAGGAGCCTGTGGTCTGTCTGAACCCGGAAGTGAGTCCCAAACAGGTAGGGTCTCAGCTTCTTCAGTGCCCAGACCACAGCAAATGCCTCACGCTCAATTGCACTCCACCTCTGTTCCCGTGGAAGTAACCTCCTACTGATGAAGGCTACAGGTTGGTCTAGTCCCTCCTCATTTATCTGTGACAGAACGGCCCCCACCCCATGCTCTGAAGCGTCTGTCTGGACAACAAATTCCTTAGCAAAATTGGGCGCCTGGAGTACGGGTGCTGTACACATAGCAGTTTTGAGGGCATCAAAGGCTTTCTGACAGGTGTCAGTCCAGTTCACAATCTTTGGCCGCTTCTTGGAAGTCAGCTCAGTCAAGGGTGCAACAATGTTGCCATACCCCTTGACAAACCTCCTGTAATAACCCGTGAGTCCTAAGAAGGCCCTCACCTGGGTCTGGGTCCTTGGGGGCTCCCAAGCCAGGATGGTTTCAATCTTGGGCTGCAGGGGCGCCACTTGGCCGCTCCCCACCTGGTGTCCCAAGTACACCACAGAACCCTGCCCAATCTGGCACTTACTGGCCTTGATTGTGAGGCCTGCTCTGCGCAGCGCCATCAACACTTCCCAGAGGTGGCGCAAGTGGTCCTCCCAGGAGGAACTAAACACTGCAATGTCATCCAGGTAGGCGGCACTGAAAGCCTCCAGCCCAACCAACACCTGGTTGACCAATCTCTGAAAGGTGGCAGGGGCATTCTTCATCCCAAAGGGCATCACACGGAACTGGTAGTGCCCATCTGGTGTGGAGAATGCTGACCTCTCCTTTGCCCCATCAGTTAAGGCGATCTGCCAGTACTCAGACGTCAGATCAAACGTGCTGAGGTACCGGGCAGCCCCTAACCGGTCTATGAGCTCATCAGCTCTGGGGATGGGGTGCGCGTCGGTCTTGGTGACCGAATTGAGACCTCGGTAGTCCACACAGAACCTAAGTTCAGGAGTGGCACCAGGCGTCACAGCTTTTGGTACCAAGACCACGGGGCTGGACCAGGGGCTGCTAGAGGACTCAACCACCCCTAGGGCGAACATTTTGGAGACCTCCTCCTTAATGCAAGCCCTGACCCTGTCAGTCACCCTGTAAGCCTTGTGCTTGACAGGAGAACTGTCCCCGGTATCCACCTCATGGACGCACCAATCAGTGACACCAGGTACCAGGGAGAACAAATCAGAAAATTGCCCCAACAGGTGGTGACAATCTCTCTGCTGCTCAGGGGTCAGTGTGGTGGAGAGGATCACACCCTCCACTGACCCATCCTTCTCTTCTGCACACAGGAGGTCAGGGAGAGGCTCACTCTCCTCCTCAACCCCATCATCTGTGGCAAGAAGCATGCCCACTTCAGACCTCTCAAAGTGGGGCTTTAGGCGGTTCACATGCAGGACCCGCAAGGGGTTCCTGGGAGACTGAAAGTCCACCAAGTAGGTAACTGGACTTTTGCGCTCCACCACCTCAAATGGACCGGTCCACTTATCTTGGAGCGCACAAGGCTCCACTGGGGCCAGTACCCAAACCTTCTGACCAGGTTGAAATTCGACCAGAGTGGCATTCTGGTCGTGCCAACGTTTCATTTCTTCCTGGCTGGCTTCCAGATTTGCCTCAGAAATCTTTCTGAAACGCCGAGTCTGGTTCCTGAAGGCCAACATGTAGCTAAATACATCTTGGGGAGGTTTCCTGGGAGATTGCTCCCAGCCTTCCTTGACCAGACTCAGAGGTCCTCTTACCGGGTGGCCATAGAGGAGTTCAAAGAGACTGAACCCTAAGGACTTCTGTGGCACCTCACGGTAGGCAAACAACAGGCATGGCAAGAGGACGTCCCACTTACGCCTCAGGGGCTCTTCTAGGCCCATGATCATGCCCTTCAAGGTCCGGTTGAACCTTTCAACCAGACCATTACCTTGGGGGTGGTAAGGAGTGGTGAACTTATACGTTACCCCACACTCCTTCCACAGAGACTTCATGTACTGGGAGATGAAGTTGGTCCCCCTGTCAGACACCACCTCTCTGGGGAATCCCACACGGAGAAAATCCCCATCAGTGCATGTCCCACCACGGGGCCGTCACTGTCCTGAGCGGGATGGCTTCAGGGTACCGGGTGGCATGGTCCACCAAGACCAGGATGAACCTGTTGCCCATGGCTGTCTTGGGGTCCAGAGGCCCCACAATGTCAATTCCCACTCGCTCGAATGGGGTACTCACAACTGGAAAGGGCTGGAGTGGGGCCTTGATCTTCCCCCCACTCTTCCCACTTGCCTGGCAAGTCTCACAGGTCCTGCAAGGAGTGTCTGAACTCTTGTGCATCTGGGGCCAATAAAAGTGGGCGGCCAGCCTCTCAAAGGTCTTGGTCTGCCCCAGATGTCCTGCCAATGGAATGTCATGAGCCATCTACAGTAGGAAGGTTCTGAAGCACTCAGGTACCACCAGCACACGGGCTGACCCTGGCTCAGCAACCTTAGGCTCGCTATACAGGAGACTGTTCTCCCAATAAATCAGATGTGAACCAGACATGTCACCTTCTGCCTGGGCTGCAGCCTGTCACCGCATACCCTCAAGAGAGGGGCAAACTCTCTGCTGCTCACAAAATTCCTCCCTGGTGGGTCCCCCTTCCTGCTGCCAATGGGTCAGCTCAGGCAGGTCCCCCAGTTCGGTGATCTGCTCCCCGGTAGGCTCCAGGGCATCCCCTTCAGGGTCTGCTCCTTCCTGGGCCGTGGGAACCAAGGGGGCCGGCTTCCGCGCCCCCTGCCCCTTCTCTCTAAGGCAGGGATCTGGGCCATACTCTCAGGCTCCAGATCCTTCTCAACACCCTCCTTGGCTGCCATGGACCGAGTGGTAGCACACGCCCACTCAGGCAGACCCAACATCTCTAAGTGAGCCTTCCTCTCCACTGTAGCCCACGGGGAGTCCTCTAAATCATTGCCCAGCAGACAGTCTACAGGCATGGCGGGCCTCACAGCTACCTGAAGAGTTCCTGAGACCCCCCCACTCAAAGGGAACCTGAGCCACCTCACATTGGCTCTCTGAGTTGTCTGCGGACACTACTGGGTAGAATGCATGGGGGACAACCTGCTCTTTGGACACCAACCGGGAGCTGACAGCAGTTACACTGGCCCCTGTGTCTCTTAGAGCCTCCACCCTATGGCCATTGATGGTCACCCACTGCCTGTATTTTTTAGTGTTAGCAGGCAGTGCAGGCTTGGGGACCATCTCAAAGTCCCCTAATGAGACAAGGGTCAACTCTACGGGATCCCACCCCTCTTGGGCACCCATCTCCTCCTCTCCCAGGGCTACACTAGCAATCTGGCGGGGTGGTGCACGGGGTGGTACACTGGCCCCCTTTGGGGGCACTGGGGATCAAAATATCTGTGGCCCACTTGACCACAGTTGTAACAAGTGGGGGGCCCCCTGGGAACAGGCATACCTGTTGGGGGCCCTGTCCTCCTTTCTTGGGGAGGCTGGGACACCACTGCTTGGTTCCCTGGGGGATTACTTTGGGGCCCTCGGTGGAACTCCCTCTGTTGACCCTTGTCCCCCCCACTCCTCTGCTGGGGACCCTGCCCACCTTTTGCGACGTCTCCCACTGGACCCTTGCGGACCCGGGTGCTCACCCAGCGGTCCGCCTCCTCAGCAAGCTTTCTAGGGTTAGTCAGCTTGCAATCAATTAGGTGCTGGCGTAGCTCAGGAAAACAATTACTAGATAAATGCTCCCATGCAATCAAATCATAAAACTGCGCAAAAGTTTCTACTTTGCTACCTTTTACCCAGCGTTCCATGGCTCTGCAACAAAAGGACACATATTCAACCCACGTGGTACCCTCCAGCTTCTTGCAGACCCTAAACCTCTGCCTATACATCTCAGGGGTCAAACCATAGCGGGTCATCAACGCTTCCTTCATGTGGGCATAAACCATCCTACTTTCTGGGGGCAGGTCCAACAAGGTATCCCTCCCCTCACTCACAAAGCGTCCCCACAATCCCGCTCCCCAATCCTTCTCAGGGACCCGGTGGGACACCATGGCTAATTCATAAGCGGCAAACCATTGCCCAATATCTTCACTTTTGTGGAAATCCTTAATAACCTCCTTGGGTATATACACCCTACTCTCAGGGTGCACTACAGGTACGCTGCCACCAGAGGGGGAGATTTCCATACTCTTAGCTTTAATCTCCAACTCCCTCAATACTCTCTCATGCTCAAGCTTCATTCATAATCTCTATTTCTAGCTTCTTGTTCTCTAGGTCCCGGTGACCATCCATTTTAAGCTTAGCCATCTTCATATTATGCCGCCTATCTCTCTCCCTGTCCTCCAGCTCTTCTGGGGACAGACCCTTAGCGGACACACTAGAGCCCGGGTTGGAAAGGGCTGGATCTCCTACTAAGTCTACTACATCGCCCTGCTGCTCTCCTGCATTCTCTCCCACCTCCACAAGCTCTCCTATATCCTTAGGGGCATCCCTGGCTTCTAGCCAGGCCTTCAGCGCCTTGTAATACTCCTCCCTTCTAGTGAGACCTGTGATAGGGACTGTGAATTGCTTGCAAAAATATTTGAGCTGCTTGGCATTGTAGGTTTCTATTTTCTCTTCTTCCCAGGAGAGATCCTCTGAGGCATTGGATCTGGGCTTGCCCATTGTAGAAATAACTGGTAATATCAACAAAGGACACAAGAAAACTTCTAAAAAAAATGTAAGCGGGTGAAAAATCACCGGCAATATCAATCACAATATAGGATCCAAAAACTCTCAGAAATGTGCGCGGGTGAAAAATCACCGGCAATATCAATCACAATATAGGATCCCAAAAACTCTCAGAAATGTGCGCGGGTGAAAAATCACCGGCAATATCAATCACAATATAGGATCCCAAAAACTCTCAGAAATGTGCGTGGGTGAAAAATTACCGGCAATATCAATTACAATAGGGGATCCAAAAACTTTCAAAAATATGGGCGCGGGTGAAAAATCACCGGCAATATCAATCACAATATAGGATCCCAAAAACTCTCAGAAAATGTGTGCGGGTGAAAAATCACCGGCAATATCAATTACAATATAGGATCCAAAAAAACTCTCAAAAAATGTATGCGGTACGTTATGGTCTGCACTCACTAGTAGTGTACACTATAATTACTGTATGCGATCATAAATGCAAGTCCAGATCCTCACCGCTGACCACCAATGTTAGAAATGGGGGTCTCTAGTTGGCAATGGCTGGCCACTGTCCAAGTAGGGACCCTTCTTCCTAAGTCAGAGTGAGAGGGCTACCCTCTTTAATACCCCTGCTCAACCCTGTGGTAACGTAGCACTGCAGCAGGTAGGCTTATCTCAGAGGCAGGGTGTGAAGCATTTATGACCAAACACAGTAACACAGTGAGGAACACTACAAAGGGACACCACACAAGTAGTTATAAAAAATAAGTATCTTTATATAAGAGCAGATTTATCACAAGACCTATAACTGTAAAAGCCACAATACTGTCAAAAATAGGATAGCTGTTGAAGGGCTGTCAAAAATAGTTCAAAGGTTGCAAAAATAAGGTTCAAGTTCAAAGCAGTGGTCTCTGCGACCCTTTCTTTCACAAAGTACCTGGGTTTAGTAGCAAAACCAACAAAATGTCGCAAATAAGCTGTAGCGATGATTCTCGGCACGCGAGGCCGGCGATGCGTTGAAATCCTTGCCGCGAGGGAGGATGATGCGCCGATCTGCGTGATGCGTGCGGAGACGATGCGACAAACTTCTGCACGCTGGACCGCCGATGCGATGACTTTCTTGCCGCGTGGGAGAAGTCGATGCGGCGATCCTGTTGCGCTGTGCGATCGTGTTGCGATGCGAAGACAAGACGCTCCGCGAGGGAGCGACGAAATTCGGTGAGATGCGATCAAAGTGGCGGACGCACGGCGTCCGCAATACGATGTCTCGAAGCGATAATTTCTTTAAGGGTTGCGAGTGCGCGGCGACAGCAGCGCGATGATCTTTCCAGCGCGTCTCGGCTGCAGCGGCTCGCACAGGGGTGTCAGCGATGGTTTCGTGTTGCGGGCCCTCGGCGGCAGTAGCGCGATGATTTTCCCAGCGCTCTCGACTGCAGCGGCCCGCAAAGATGCGTTAGCGTCGATTTCCCACACTCTTTTCTCTGATGCAAACTAGAGGCCCTGGAACTCACAGGAGCCTCATCAGCAGATAGCAGTCCTCACAGGGAGGATGCAGGAGGTTGGTGGTGGAGTCTGATGTGCCTGAGACTCCAGCAGGAGGCTAGCTCTTTTCCTAGCCCTTGGGTAATTGCTGTAACAAAAATAAAAGTTCTCTCAAGAGTTCCTTTTCCTCTTCTTCAAGGTCCAGTGGTCACTGCTGCAGGCCAGTGCAAGAAACAACACACAAGCACAGGGACAGTCACTTCCTGCAGATTCCTCCAGTGGCACGGACAGAGTTTCCTCTTCAGATCCAAAAGCAATACAAAAAGAAGGGGTTTGAGCACAGAAGCCTTTGTTCTTAGAAGCTACCAGTCACTGAACCTAGCCAGAACCAGTTCTGCTCAGGCCTGGAGCACTTTGTTTACCAGGCTGCATCCTTCCTTTCAGAAAGAGGGGGTCTGCTAGCAGACACACAGTGGGAGGTGGAGCCAGCATTCACCTTGCCAGGCACAGCCCTATTCAGGTCAAGGAGCCACCCCTCCCCACACTCTAAATGCAGATCTCTCTATTCAACCCAGGTCTGACTCAGCCTGTCCTGCCCCTCTAAAACCAGACAGCCAATACACATAACGGCAGAGCACACTGGAAGGCTTAGGCAAGAAAATACCTACTTTCTAAAAGTGGTATTTTCAAACACAGAATATAAAAATAAACTTCACTAAAAGATGTATTTTAATATTCTTAGCTCAGGCATACTAAATTCGTCTTTCTACCATGTCCCTGGGGTCAGTTAGGACTATAGAATGTAATAGTCAAACTGCCCATTCTAGCCTATGAGGAACAGGTAGCCTTACAGTAGTGAAAAACGAAATGGGGTGTAATTCACTACCAGGACATGCTACATACACCAAGGCATGTCCTACCTTACACATACAATGCACCCTACCATAGGGGTGACTTACAGGCTGCCAAGGGAAGGTTCAGGGGCTGGGAAGTGAGTGCACTTCACAGCCAAGATGGCAGTTCTGGACTGCACACAGACACTGCAGTGGCAGGTCTGAGACACACTTTACAAGCTGCTTCTGTGGGTGGCACACATCAGTGCTGCAGGCCCACCAGCAGCATTTGGTTTACCAGCCCTGGGCACACATAGGCCACACTACTAGGGACTAACAGGTAAACCAAATAAGCCAATCAGGGATATACCAATTCACATAGACATATTTACACAGGGAGCATTCGCGCTGTGACACTGAATGGCAGTGGCACAGCGCCCAGAGCATCTAACACCAGTAAAACAGAGGAGACAACAGCGAAAAATGGAAGGGAGACCCACGCCAATGGTGCCAGGTCTAACACCCCCCATAATAGCGGCCTGCGAGAGGGTCCTCAGGAATGCCCGGAGGTTGCTGGGCCCCTGCCTTTGAGTTGGTGGCACAAGGTGCCCAGGATGGGTTGCCTTCCAAAGACAATACCGAGATAATTCTGCAGGCCATGCGTGACTTTTGAATAGCCATTGAACAGAAAATTAATGCTATTGCCTTAGACGTGGGCCTTTTACGTGCAGATCATAGAAAATTGGCTGACAGGGTGAGAGAAGCAGAATCCACCCTTGCCACTATGAGATAGTCAGTCACCATGCTACAGTTACAGGTGAAAGAACTATGGGGGGAACTAAGGACCCTGCAAGAGAGGGAAAACGATGCAGAAGGCCGATCGTGTCGGAATAACATGCTAGTGGTGGGACTCCCGGAACGAGCTGACTTCCCCTCTATGGAACTGTTTCCTTAGACCTGGTTGCTCATGAATGTGCTCAAGAACACATAGTCTAAGTTCTTCATAATGGAAAGAGCATACAGGGTGCCGGCCCGACCACTCCCAAACCCCCACCACCACCAGGTGCTCCACTGAGACTCATTGTCGTGCGGCTACTTAGTTCCGCAATGATGTCCCGCAGAGAGCCCCAGCTCATGGCCTGTGCGACTTTGAGGATCATAAAATACATATATTTCCTGACTAGACGACAGTGGGGCAAAAGAAGCGGCAGAACTTCCTGGGACTGTCTAATGGACTTCTGTACCCTGCCAAGTTAGGACTCATATACAACTGAACAGTATTTTTCACAGCTCCTGATCAGGTCTGAGCATTACTTGAGAGAGAAGGCCATGACGTTTTCCAACTACAGGCTGCAGAGGCTAAAAACCAAACGAGATAGGCAGTCACACCGCAGACCCAGACGCCTGACAGTGGCCCCATGAAGGAGAGAGCAGCAGAGGAACGAGAGTCTCTCCTCACGGATATCCGCACATTGAGGGTACCAGGTGTCCAGCAGGGATCCAGTGGCACCGGCGGGTTAAGGGGGACTTGGAGACGACGATGTCAGACGAACAGCTGTCGCTGATGAGGGGCCCTCAGGTCACACCCAGAACAGAGGATGAACTGATCTGATTACACCTGCACCTACAAGACTACTGTCTGGTGCAAGTGATTGCTGAATGAAGGATGAGGTAACATGTGTCCCTCGCTCGCAATGTTTGTACAGGGGGTGGTGGTGTCTCGTCGTAAGTACACTGAATGTTGAGATGATCCCCCACACCATAGCAGATTTGCAAGTTTTCATGATCTAATGTTAAGTTGCTATTGTTGTTTAATGGGATTTTGTTTGATGTGGTCAGAGCATGTTTTTGCACTGAAGTCAACACTGGTGCCCCGGCGAATCGAATACAGATTAGTACTTCCATCTTGTCTGTGTTGAGCTTGAGGCAGTAGCAACTTTGGTCATGCAAAAATGAGTATGGATATTTAGCATCTTGTGAGAGAGGGAGAATATGAGTGGGGTGTCATCAGCATCGGATATGATTGAGGCTAGTGGGTTGATGGAGGCGTTGAACAGAGTGGGGCTGAGTGAGGATCCTTGTGGAACTCCGCAGATGAGGCTGACAGTGTCCGAGGTGAAGGCGGCCAGGCTTACTGGGTGCGGCCCATCAGGAAGGATCAAATCCATAAAGGTGCGAGACTTTGGATGCCAGCTTCATGCAGTTGTTGGATAAAGATGGGGTGAGACGGTGTTGTACACTGCAGGAAGATCCAGTATGATGAAGGCAGAGATGTCACCTCTGTCTGTGCGCATCCAGATGTCATCCATGGCAGTGATGAAGGAAGTGTCTGCACTATGGTTGGTCCTTAATCCGGATAGAGTTGTGTCAAGGAGGTAGTTGTCAGTGAGGTGGGTGGCTAGGCATTTGTTTATCATCTTTTCCATTATTTTTCCAGGTAAGGTAGTAGGGATATAGGACGGTAGTTGGCTAGCTTTTTCAGGTTAGCTGTGTGTTTCTTGTGGAGGGGGATTACTGTGACATGTTTCCAGGTGCCCGAATAGGTGGCTGTGATGATTGAGTCATTCAGTATTGGGATGATGGCTGCCAGATGGGGTCCAATCCTTTGGTGAAGATGTGATGACTGCAGGGGTTCAAGGGTGGTGGTGGGTCAGGTGGAGAGGGTGTTGGTAGAGATGGACAGGAGGGCTGCAAGAGTGGAAGGGTCCAGTTAGGGGCTTGAAGTTTTCATAGATGCGGGTAATCTTGTTGCTGAAGAATTGAGACAGCTGGGTGCAAAGGTCCTGAGAGGGGGTTACACTGGTGGAGCTTGCTGCCGGAGAGGTGAAGACTTTCATTACGATAAAGATTTCCTTGATGCTGTTGGTGCTACTTTTAATCCAGTCAGTGAACGCGGAGCATTTGGTGGCTCTGATTTGCTAATGGTAGCATCTGAGGGCAGATTTCATCTGTGTTCAAGTTGCCTGCAGTGTCATTTGGTGAGCCTGAGCTCTTCCATGTATTAGCTTGCTTGCGATCTGGTTCTCCTGGCTTTGTTGGCTTTGAGAGAAACAAGGTTTGTGTGCTGGCGGTGATCTAGTTGCTGAAGTTGGAGATGGCTTCAGGGACGCTGTTTTTGTACTGAGTTGGTAGTGTAGGAGTTCAGAAGACCAGGATACAGCTGAGATCTTGTTCCAGTCCCATTGTGAAGATTTGATGATGGTGTTTCTGTGGTGGTGTGGCATGAGTGATGAGGACTGTAGTGATGTCACTTCCTGTGCAGACAGAAGATGGGAAATTTTCATTCACAATGAGTTGGCTTGTTGAGCCACTGACCTGCTGATGCAAGCTGCTTAGCTGCCACAAGTTGTCTGAATTGCCGAGGTGGCCAGGCTGGCTACGGTCAGATAGACGGCAAACTGCAGCATGGGCGGCCGGTGCTATAGGGCCATGCAGCCGATTTATAAATTCACTGCTGCTGTTGGGGGGTTTTCTCTTCTGTGCCGCCTAGCTCTCCTCGCTTGTGGTGGTTGTTGGCAGCAGCAGTGCTAGGGTTTAAGGTCCAAGTTACTGGGCTGCTCTGCTTGGCTCAGGATAGCTATTTCGACAGGCCCTGTGGTGGTGAAGCGGTACTGAATGGCTCCATTGGGGGGTGCTATCAGTTTTATGCGGAGCAAGTCCTGGCGCCTGCTGTTGCTGTATGTTTGTGCTCACTGTGCTGTGCCGTGCTGGTAGGCCAGCTGTGGTGAGGTGGTCTGCGAGGCCTGCCTATAAAAGAGCCCATAAGAGAGCCTGAGTTTATATGTTCATTGGTCTACTGGTTAACTGGATTATCAGTCTACTAGGCATACCAGAATATACCACGAATACCCAGCACAAACCAGGAGCAGCTCTACCATTAGTCTAGCGGCTAATCAACTGCGTAGACGGCTGGGTGTTCGTGCCGCACCCTAAAGGATATTCCCTTGCTGGACCTCGACTTTTGATGCACAGACTCTGTCTTTCCCAGACCACCCATCCAGTGTTGTCCAGGTAATTCCTTCCTGCTGGTAAGTTCCTAGATGGCGAGAGGAGGGGGTGGGAGAGAAAGGAGGGCTGGTAAGCATGACATTGGGGTAGGGAGGTGTGGTAGGTTTCCAAAAAGTGCCATGGTTGGCTGGCGACTCGTGGTTGGGGATGTGGGAGTGAACCCTATCTGAATCAGACTGCCACTATGTTCAAGAGAGAGAATATTGTACGTGGCAGGACTTCCTGTTTGAAAGTTCAGGAGTTTTCACAAGTAGTTTCTGTGTTCACATCTGTGCTCACCCTGATTCATGTCATCGTATCCAAAACCTGATACTCTTACTTAAGGGGTTAAGTAGCAGTTGTGAATATAGAAGCTTCTAGATAATTGTATACAACATGGTCAAACATACTTGTAAAATAGGCTATCAAAGAGCAGGGCCTCATATAAATGCAATCAACAATTCGTCTTTATTGTGTATTCTTTCAGGTACTCAGTATGAAAATAAACAAATAAGCAATAAAAGTGAGATTGCACAGAATGAACAGACGTGTAAGAGCGCTTTGAGGATATTATGATCAAGAGTCGTGATAGGAAAGGAGTAAAGAAAAGTGTGCCATGGCTCAAAAAAGAAAAGATATTAAAAACTAACGATTAAAGATTATATGCAATTGATAATGAACAAAGTAGTTCGGTTGAAATCAACAAAATGATGTGCCATCCAAGATATGGTAACAGGCTTATGACTAGTATCCCGAGAATGTGAAACTGAAAACCAACATATGATGCTGTTGTAATAGAGGCATTGCCAGGCGCTACCAGTGCCAATGTAGAGGTGCTCCAGGCAAACATTGTAGTTACAAACAGTAGGATCTGCAATGACAAATCAGGATACTTAAATCCTACTTTCGGCCCTCTAAAAGAACACAAGCTTATTATGGTGGCAGAGGTGAATACCAATTTTAGTAAGCAAGTAGCCCATTGAGGCCTGGAAGATCATGATGAGCAGGATGTGAGTAGGATAGAGCATGACAGCCCATATCATGCACACAAGATGTTAGTGCTATTTGAGATTAGAGTATTCGGGTTGTTAAGCAAGATGAAAGTGTAAGAAATGTAGTTACTGGATGAGGGGGTTAAACCAGGGTGAAGTCATTAGCAAACCCCAAAATTAACCTGTGCTCAACCCTTTGGTAGCTTGGCACAGAGCAGTTAGGCTTAACTTAGAGGCAATGTGTAAAGTATTTATGCAGCACTTCAAACAGTAATGAAGTGGAAATACAATACCTTGAAAATGTCACACCAATTTATAAAAGTAGAGTACATTTTGATAAATGACTCAAGACCAAAAGGAGAAAAATCCAATCAGTAAAACCGTAAATATGCAATTTTAAAGATTTCAGTAAAAATAGTGCAAAAAAGCACAAAGCGCAAACTGTGGCTATCTGGTTGCATTAGACCAGGACAAGGTCACAAGTTCAAGCTGACCACAATGGAGCGCAGGGTTAGCTAGAGGGACACAGTTAGGTCTGATGGACAAGACTACATTAAATCCTGGTTGCAAGCAATTACGGGGTCTTGCGTCAAGGATGCGTCACACAGCTGAGACGATGCAAGATCCGGGCTTGCGATGCAGAGTCCTGCATCATCGTCATGGTTACCATTGCTGAGAGGATTGCGATGGGAGGGCCTGCGTCGCACTGTGGCGGTTCCGATGAGGCTGGGGGCTGGGAGGGCAATGCGAAGTCCTGGTGCCGGGAAGGTCCGTGCAGGAGTGGCAGCACATTGGTTCTGCCTAGGTTTGTGCCACGCAGCAGAAGAGATAAGTCATTTCTGCTGGGTCCACAGATAGGCTGGTAGAGCACCTTCAGGCCCACTTCCAAGGGTCCTGGACTGGGGTGGCACCACTTAACAGGGTAGGACTCACAAATGGCAGAGTCCAGGTGCTGGGTTGAAGGTTGTTGGAAGCCTGTTATGTCCCTGAGGCTTCTGAACAGGAGGCCAGCCAACTAGCACTTGGAGTCACTCTGGGGTCCTGGGTTTAGAGTTGCAGGTCCAGTCTTTCTTTCCCAGGCAATAGGGCAGCAGGTCAGCAGTCCAGCAGAGTGGCAGTCCTTTCAGCAGCACAGCAGTCCTTCTTCCTGGCAGAGTCCTCAGGTCCAGAGGTGAACTGAAGAGTTGGTGTCTGAGGTCCAATATTTATACCTGGTGCCCACTTTGAAGCGGGAGAAACTTTCCAGAGGATTCTACCCCCCAGAGGTGCTTGGAATTTCATGCCTCCCTGCCCTGGCCCCAGATTGTTTGTCAACCTCCTTGTGAGAGTGCGCATGCAGGTAGGGCCTTTGTGATATGTCAGTGTGGTAGGTGATAGCTCCTCCCCTTCATTAACTCAGAGTGGCCCATCCTGCCAACACATAGCTTCCCTTACTCTCACTGTTTGGGAGCAATACTTACAAATCAACTGGCAACTACACCTAGTCATGTGACTCAGGATACATGCAGCTGACACCAAATGGTTGGGACAAGAAAGTGACATCTTTCTAGAAGTGGCATTTTCAGAATTGTGATTAGAAATCCGACTTCACCATTGAAGAGGGCTTTTAATTACAAATCTTTTGACACCAAACTCGACCTGTTCACCTGTTCCCAATTTGAAATTACAACTTACTCAATGTAATAAGGTAACTTCAATGTTATCCTTTGGTAGAGGTAGGCCTTGCAGTAGTAAAGAACACATTTGGAAGTTTTTAACTATCAGGGCATGTAAAACTTGAAGGTACATGTCCAACATTTTAAATATACTGCACCCTGCCCTCTGGGCTGTGTAAGGCCTACCTTAGAGGTGACTTATGTATTAAAAAGGAAGATTTGATCCTGGCAAGAGGTTTATCGTGCCAGGTGAAAATGGTAATTTAAAACTGCACACACAGGCTGCAGTGGCAGGCCTGAGGCATCTTTAGAAGGGCTACTTAAGCGGGTGGCACCATCAGTGCTGCTGGCCCATCAGTAGCATTTAATTTACAGACCCTGGGTGCATGTGGTACCACTCTACTAGGGACTTACAAGTAAATTAAATGGGCCAATTGGGTATAAGCCAATTCCACCATGTTTACAGGAGAGAGCTCAAGTACTTTAACACTGGTTAGCAGTGGTAACGTGCGCAGAGTCCTAAGGCCAGCAAACACGAGATCAGCAAACATGAGAGGGGTGAAGGCAAACCATTTGGGGGAAGACCACCCTATGGCTGACAGGTCTAACAACAAGGAAGTATCTGGTTGATTAAGAAAAGCTTGTATTTGCAGGGTGATGCAACACGTAACCAGGGCTGCATAGACCCAATGAATAAAATCCTGGAATCAATTGTTCAATTGCTGAGCAAACTGGTAAAAGATGTTGAAAATAATGCCAATACTAATCTTTTAATATTGTATTATCTAGCTGATCAGAGTCTTGGGGCTTGCAAAGATATGACGGATAATATAAAGAATGTTAATATGGTGCCTGAAGTTTTACCATTGGATCGTGAAATGGAAAATCAAACTCCCTGTTCAATTTAATTTTATTGATATAGATCTCTTACGAGATCAACAATTGTACATAATTAAATTTATAAATATCCTGTAATAGAGCCACTCAAATGGTGGAGGTCTATGGTACATAAACCGGTTTAAAAGAGAAAGTAAATATATTATTTGACCATGTGACAGTATGTCAGAGCCTCTGCCATAAAAAGACCAAATTGGAGAGGTTTAAAGATATAGCTGACCCAGAGGATGGGTATGCAACTGGATCGCTCTTGTTACCAAATAGCGGTACTCCTATTGATGAAGTTGTTTATATAGATGGAATACATACCTTTACATCGCATGCGTTTACAACGCGGTCGTTACAACAACCGCGTTGTTACATCGCAGTACCATTACAACGCAAGTCGTTACAGCGACTTGCTGTAGGGGGCGCGCTGGACTTAGGAATAGTATAATTTACTATTCCAACTCCAGTGTGTGCAACAGTAGGGAAGGCGATGGAATAGTAAATTATACTATTCCTTAGTTTAGAGCGCCCCCTACAGCAAGTCGTCGTAACGACTTGCGTTGTAATGGTACTGCGATGTAACAACGCGGTCTTTGTAACGAACGCGTTGTAATCGCATGCGTTGTTACGCATGCGATGTGATGGCTGTTTCCCATATAGATGCCCCATTTATATAGACGCCCCTATTAGTGTAATTGCAAATGAACATGCATTAATATCAACAAATGACCAAACAGGGAATCAGAATGTGTACTCAATATTTTTGAAGAATAAACGACTAAGACTCCTTAAAAAAAATAGAGGGAAGGAGAAAATGGAGAATAAAACTAAGGATGGAGATTCCATCTGAAAATAACATCAATATACACAATGCCCATGTTCGGAGGGCATCACCCTTGAAAGTTTAAGTAGTGCGTATAAGCTTACAACAAGTAAGTAAGGCAACCCAGATCATTCCTGATGTAGTGCGTGTAGGTGAACTAAGTGTTGAAAGTGAGAATTTGGTATACAGGAGTCCTATCAATGAGAAGGAGCTCTTACTATCTAACAATACCATTACAATTCTTTCAAAATTGGGTGCTAGTATTCAAGGTGGCCAAGAGCAAGAAAGGGAGTCAGGTCCCTACTGTTAGATTAACCACGTACTCCAACCCGTTGGCACCACCTGGGTGGGCCTGTATCAAGAGGAGGAATGTGTATTACATGTAGTAAAATTATTTGCAGATTGTGATCCTGAACCTTACCTAAATAGATCAAAGATTTTGTCAATCTTTGGCACACATCCGATGCTGTCAAAAATAACTTTGAAAGATATTGCGTTGGTGTTGCTCCCAAAGGATAGCGATAAAACATTTGACTGGCCTAATGTGCTATGATGGGAAATTCAGTGATGTCACTTCTTCTGCAGGAACAACATCCCTTTAAGCCCCGTTCCCTCGAGGAGCCTGCCTCTGGGTCCACTACATGCCTCCCCGAGTTTTCCGGAGCCAGAGCGACCCCCGCCTAACTCCGAGAATTTTTTTAGGCCATGTGCCTCATCTTTGGGTAGGTCGACCCCTCTGGAATCTCCTTCAGGCGCCATGAGTTTGGAGGGTTCCCTCCACTGGATTCCCACCGGCGAGTCCGCCCTCTGCGCCAGTCGGCCCCTTGGATCTGGTTCTGGATCCCAAATGACTACGATCGCTAGAAGGCAACCTTCCCTGGCACCTGTTCCAGCGACATCAGGCCCGGCGCTGCCAACGTCGCACAGCTTAGCCGACCCCATCATCGTACTCGACTCTGATACAGAGACGGATCAGTGTCGCTTAACGACTGCTACCTTAACGACTGCTCCTTTCGAGTCGGAGCCAGGGCCTGCTTTTTTCAACAGGCTCAGGGAGGAGTATGATTGGGGAGGATTTGAGGATCCTTATGGACACCTCAACCCCCTAGACAAGCACAGAGACAACTTGTATGAAGAACTGCTAGTGTGGCTACCACGGAAGGGGCTTCCTTTTTCATGGTGGTGAGGAGAGTAACTGAGGTCCTGGAGCTTACGAGCCCTTGGTGACCATCAAGACAAACATCTTCACAGTGTTCTTCAACTGGGAGTTGCCCCCTCAGAACCTCTCCTCCCTTTTAACGAATCCCTCACAGATGTCCTGCTCAGGGCATGGGCCTAGCCCTGCACAGGGGCTCCTATGCACCGGACAACTGCCCGCCACCATCACCCCACTCCTAGGGAACCAACTTTCCTCTCCAAGCATCCCACCTGGAGAGTCTGGTTGTCAAGGCCTCCACCTCCAAAGTTAATCCTGGTGCATTCCCTACCACACTACCGGACAAGGAATCTAAGAGGATACCATTGGCAAGAGGATGTTCTCTTCCGCCAGCCTTGCACTGTGGTCAGTGAACTCTGCATGCCTCTTGGGCCGATACACCCACACAGTTTGGGTTTTGGTTGTGCAAGTGCTGCTAATGGTCTCGGAGGAAGTCCGAGTCATACTGACCCAGGCTATTGCTGATGGTTGGGAGGCAACCGGACCACTGCTGGGAGACAACCGGGCCAATGCCTGGTCACTGGGTCCCTCAGTGATTCCACGTCAACCCCATTCTGCCTCCCATCCCTTCTGTGGCTATAGTAGAGGCTACCAGCCACATCGATTCCCACCCAGCCTCCAAGGCCAACATGATCCACAGTCCTTTCGTGGACGTAGCTTCCACAAGCCTCATAGGACATAAGGTTAGATGTATACCAAGTCAGCCACCCCCGACAGGCGCAGCCTCAAAACCACTTTAGTTTGCGCTCTTACGAACGCGGGCAACCAGCTTGTAGCAGAATCAGACACCACCTGCCCGCTGGTAGTGCATAACTTCTGACTAGTGGGTACTGCAAATTGTTCAGTGGGGTTACTCCATCTCATTATCCCATTCTTAGAAACCCCGCCGCCCATGCCACCATCTGTAGACTGGCTGACTGTGGACCACCTCTCCTTGCTCCGTCAGAAAGTGCTTCTTCTACTTTTTGGTGCCCAAAAAAGACGGAAGCCTCTGCCCTATTTTAGACCTGCGCCCTCTCAACTTTTTCTGAAGAAGAAATTCAAGCTGCTCATGTTGGCTCAGGTTCTGTCTACCCTGGAGGGTAGTGCTGAACTTGCAGAACGCCTACTTCCATGTACCCCTCCTGCCTGCCCACAGGCGTTACCTGTGGTTCATGGTGAGCCACGACTACTTTCAGTTCACTGTGCTCCCTTTTGGCCTCACCAACACCTCTCGTGTATTCAGAAAGACGATGGCGGTGGTTGCAGTACATCTGCAGATTTCAGCGGTTTCAGTCTTCCCCTACCTTGATAACTGAATGTTGAAGTTAGGCTCGCCCCAGGCAGTTGTTTCACACTTTCAGACTATGGCGAACCTCCTGCAGTCTCTGGATTTCATTTTCTATGTGCCAAAGTCAAACTTGGCACTCTTTCATTGGAACCGTTCTAGAAACAGTGCAGTTCTGGGCCTATCCTCTGGAACGGTGAGTCTAGGGTATTCAAGCTGTGATTCCAATGTTTCAGCCTCTATCCTGGATTTTGATGAATGCGGACTATGCAGTGGTACATGAAATCACAGTGGATGCAGCATCAGAGGAATCTCTCCGACATGGTCCACATATTGGAGGGAACTGCAAAAGACCTGCAGTGGTGGCTGACAAACCGTTATTGGGTCAGTGGCAGACCCTTTCTCAACCAGAGCTTACAATGGTGATAAATGAGCCACTCCTGGGTTGGGACGGCCGTCTAGGGGAGGTGGAGATCAGAGGACTTTGTGCTCCTGTGGATTCTTGACTCCACATTAACCTGTTGGAATTGAGAGCGAAGGCTGCTTCAGGTGTTCACGGACAACACCACCCTATATGGCATTGCAACAAAACAGGGTGGGGTGGGGTTGTGAATCCTGTGTCAAGAGGCCCTGCGTTTCTGAACATGGCTGGAACCTCAGGTGATATTCCTGGTGGTTTAACTTCTGGTGGGCAGTCTGAACGCCAGAGCAGACAAACTCAGCCATCGATACCTAGCGGATCACGAATTGGGTCTCCATCCGAGGTGGTGCAAGGTGTCTACGTAGATTGGGGAGAGCTTGATTAGATCTGTTTGCAACCGCTGAGAATGTGCAATGTTAGCATTTTTGCACGCTGGAGTTTTCAAGGCGGCTCTTATCAGAGGTGCTTTTCATCTCGAGTGGAGCTCAGCTCTCCTGTAGGTCTTAATGCCGATACCGCTCCTCCCCAAGTTCTCACAAAGATCGGGAATCTGATGTTATTTTTGGCAGCCAGACATCCCTCATCCAAGACAGTATACGCCTGCTGTTGGGACCAATTTCTGGCTTGGTGCGCTACTAAACATGTTGATCCCATTCTGCACCTCTGTCAGATGAATTATTTGTTCTTTCATTAGCCTGGCAAGGTTTTTCCTTGGGCACAGTTAAAGGGTATCTTTCGGACATATCAGCATTCTTGCAGTTGCTGGATCAGCCCTCTCTGTTTAAGTCATCGGTTGTGATTCGGTTCCTGAAAGGATTACAACATATATTCTCGCCAAAACCCTTCATCATGCTCCAATGTGACTTGAACCTGGTACTGACATTCTAGATGTTTCTCGCCATTTGAGCTTCTGCACAGCATCTATTGACTACCAAAACTGCCTTTCTAGTGGGCATTACATTGGCCAAGAGGGTTAGCGAACTGCAGGCATTATCAGTGCATCCACTATACGCCACATTCTTTCCAGACAAACTGGTTCCTTCCGACATTGGTGATAGCCTTCCACGTCAGCCAGACCATCACACTGCAGACCTTCTTTGCTCTGCCTCACCCTTCTAAAGAGGAAGAGAGACTCCATCTACTGGATCTAAAAACAGCGTTAGCATTCTACATTGAATGTACTATGGAACACCAGGTTGATGATTAACTCTTCATTGGGTTCGCCGGAGCAAAGAAGGGAAAGGCTGTGCAGAAAACGACCATCTGAAGATGGATCATACTCTGCATTAAAATCTGCTACACATTGGCTAAGAAGCAACTCCCTGAGGGCTTGTGTGCTCATTCCACCAGAGCCAAGGCTGCAACCACTGTGTTAGCTTGCGGAGTCCCCATCCTAGACAACTGCCAGGCCGCAACATGGGCGTCTCTGCACACAATCATCAAGCATGATTGTCTGGACAGTCAGGTCCATTGTGACAGGCCTTTTGCCTGTTGTATCCTCCAGGACTTCCTAGTCTAATCTGTTCGTAGACCCACCTCCGGAGAGGTACTGTTTGGGTTTCTATTCTAAGGTAAGGAATCTGTAGCTAGAAGTCTCTTTCAGATGAACAAGTTACATACCTTTAGTAACGTCTTATCTCGTAGAGACTCTATCTAGCTGCAGATTCCTTGCGTACCCTCCCATCCTCCCTGCTCTGCAGAGCTCTCCATATAGGGTGACCTTTATCAGGTCCTTAAACTCTGCACACTGGTACATCAGCATCCTTCATGGCTCCGTACTTCTGGCATGGAAATGTTGGGAAAAGTAACTAATGTCAGCACGCTGAGATGGTGCTTATATTGGCAATGCGCACATCACTTCTTCTGGCGCGGACAACGCCGGCGTAGAGTCGATTGATGCTACCTACTTGCGTGCCGATATCCTGCTTGAAACGTTTGTGGAACGAGACTGACGCCTGAAGAATATTCTAAGGTAAGGAATCTGACGCTAGATAGAGTCTCTACCAGATAAGACGTCACCAAAGATAACTACCTTGTTCTTTAAGCCTATAGGAATTTCATTTGAAAAATTGGCTGATTTTCACTTTTGTTTAAAATGTGTTAAATAGGGAATGTTTTACAGGTTAATGGACGTATATATTTTTCAAGTTCAATACAGTTGATAACGTTCTCACATTTTCCCTAGATGTCGAGCTGTTTTAGAATTTTGGTGTTTAGAATTAGGTTAAAAGGAATGGCTGTGCTTTGGAAGCAATCTTACATTTGGAGGGGACTTTAAACCATCACAGGCTTTTACAAACACTCAACCTGTTCTGAAATTAAGGGGCATATTATCAAGAACGGCGTTAAAAATTATCGCCGGTTTAGCGGCAGAAAACTGCCGCTAAAGTGGCGATAATGGGCTTGATAATATGCCCTTGAGAATTCCAATAGAAGTCCATGTTCTGGTGTGAACATGGGCTTCTATTGGAATTCTCCAGGGCATATTATCAAGCCCATTATCGCCGCTTTAGCGGCAGTTTTCTGCCGCTAAACCGGCGATAATTTTTTCGCCGTTCTTGATAATATGCCCCATTGTTTGTCGTCTGGAGCCGAGCCATTGTTGCCATTCGTCTGAGTTGTTTAGTGCTGTCTGGCAGGGAGGAGACTGCAGATTCTTGAAAGGCAGTGCCTTAAAACTTGCCTCCTGCTTAAATGTTCATTGCTTCTTTGCAACCAAGGTTTTTTCTTGTGGAGGTTTTGAAAATAGAACAGACACGAATTATGCAGACACCCCAAGGACAGATTATCTTTAGAATGCTGGGTAAAAAGTGTGGCTAGTTAGTGGATGTCTTGAAAAGTTTTACATGAGGAAGAACACTGCACGGAGTGGGGGCGGTGGGAGGTGTCGATAACAGCATGAGCAAGAGAGAGAAGTACACATCTGAGACAGCTGGAAAACAAATTCACTCACATAAGGAGTGCTTAAGCTAAAACAAAAAAATGGTTTCCTAAAAGCGGGCAGTGGAAGGAGAGGCCAGCCAATAAGAGAGATGCTAAAGAGGTTATACTCCAAGGGAGGGATAAACACAAGATTGACAAGCCTAGACATGGACAGCCATTGGATAAGAATCAGGCAAATGAGAGCAACTGTAAAGCTAAACTATGGTAAGCTGTGGGCAGACTGAAAGACCCCCTGTATGTCCTTTATAAGCCCAAAATATGTCTTTCGAAACCAGACAGCTTGACCTGTCTAGTAGGCTTAACCTAGAGAACTGTGGTAACTGCCACCAACAGGTCTTGATGGGAAGTGGAGTAGTGGAAACCCTTAAAGGCGCAGTGTCCTTTTTCCACTCTTGCATAGTTGTAATCTACAAAGCTACACTGCCCTGACCCTCCCCTTCATTCATTTTAAAAGAGTAAAAAAGGGTTTGTGAAAGATGTTGTAATGCCTCTTTTCTTACTTTCTAGTGATGTTTCAGGACTTCATAGACTTCTTCCAGTTTTTAATGTAAATTAATGGAATTAGCAGTATCTTCTTAGGCTGCTAAACTGTACATTTATGTCACATGTACTTCGTGGCCTTTTCAAAGTAAGGTAAAAATATACCACAAGATGCAACTTTGGAAAAAGTGCTCAGGAATCCCACACGCGGGTGGGAATCTTCAGTTCTTATTATTTCAATGGAGATTCACCTGAAGGAGATCTACGATTACGGGCCCTTCTGTGTAGTGGCACATGCATCATTCTTAACCTGTAGGACTACCTCTGCAGGTCAGTCAAATCCCAGAATTTCTTTAAAAAATATTGAAATAAAAATAACTTTTTAAATAGAGGCAGATGTTTTCTAAGAGAAATAGGATTGAGTGCACCAAGAGTGATGTGCACTAAAAAATCATTTGATTTCTATTTTCAGCCTATCATGAATGGATCTCTTGATGCCTTTGCTACTATCTTACTCTGCTACTCTCTAAGCTATTCTTTTTCTCTTTTAAGGATTTTTATGGCTGTTTTTCCTTGTTTTTAGATGTTTTCAGTTTTTACTGTTATTGTCAGCTCTTGTAGCTCTTGTCCACTCTGACGATACCTCGGAGTTGGTAGGATGCACAAAAGGGGTCCACCTCTTGATCGTCTCAATTCTGTTTGCTATTATAGCACAGAAGGTTGATATGATCAAGCGAGGGAAGGAAAGGATGGGGACAGCAGGGAGGGAGACCTGTAAGGCGAAGAAGAAACCATTAGTACTATGCCCTCACTATAGAAATGTCCCAATACCTAAGACCATGCTATACCCTCTGTTAAAGTACCTGTAAAGAAAAAGAAACACCTTCTTCTAGTCTTCTTAGAACGATAGACTAAGATTGATGGCTCCAAGAACCATAGCATCAACCGTGGAACTGAATAACAAAGATGAAGTTACTATCAACTCTATTGCGACAATTATAGACGTAACGTTATGCCACTTCATTTCTTACCCACCATAAAATGTGCCTTTTTGAACATCACAGGGGATGGCATCACCAATCCCTTATCGACCCCTGTTATAATAAGGCATAAAACATAAATGATTCATTGCATATTGCATTTGTAGCAAACCATATTCATGATTCCTTGGATTCATTGACATTCATCAGGTAGGTAATGATATCACAGAAAACGAAATAACCCTTTGTCAATAAACGCCAAAAATATGCACTGGTTGACTTCTTTGAACAATAGTGACTCCGGTAAAGATTCCCGCCGTATTGTTCACGGCTAAGTTAATCGCACCAAGTAATAACTCAAATATGCCGGTTCTAAACCCGGCTTCGGCATGCATCAAAGAAACAAACAAACCAGGCCGTTTCTCAACACGGCTTCGTCAGTGTCTTAACGCTCATGTGCCAGCAAATAAGCTGTTTCCCTCACGGATGGGATCACCAGACTGCACAAGCGATTACCCCGACTCCGCAACCTCCACTGACTGAATGTGAGGAGAGAAGCGTTAAAAATCTCCAACTGAAATCGCAAAGCATCTGCGATAATAAGACCAACAGCAAGGAACTCTGTATATAATCAGAACTTGTGCCGTAGCTCCCTTACCAGACTTCGGATAAGAAGAGAGCGCTCCGAACCTCTGACTTCACGCTAGCAGTAGGAATAATCTGCAGCGTCTCACCGAACCGGCAATGATTAAGAGCCCGCCGTTTCCGGAAAACGTCCTCCAGGTGCAACCTCTGCCCCGGAAGTGCTACTGGGCATGCTGGGAGCAGTAGTTCGTTTTTCCAGCGAGAACACGGCTTGAACCTGGCAACGTTCCGCATAGGTAGGAAAGTCGTAACAGTTATAGAGTTTTCTGCCAATATTCTTTTATGATGTCTGCCTTTCCCCATAGGGTATTGCTTCACAGCTTTAAAAATTGGTCCAAATATTATGGTAACCTGGGAAGGAAAGATAGACATGCCAGATGGTTTTTCTTTGTATGGCTTTGCAAACAATATAAAATGCTTGAGAATCTCAGGTGCGTTATGATGTCCTCGAACACTTTGAAAGAAAGGAAGTAAAGTTATTTCTTTATGGCCAAAGGCAGCTGGGCAGCAGACACAGATGTGGACCCTCTTGTGGCAGGGCTTCTCCAGATCCTTGGTTTAGACCTGTCAAATAGGATAAAGTGGACTCAGCTAACCACCTTTTAGGGAAGATCTTCTCTCCTCAGAGTTGGTGCTGTTCTCACCTAAAGTCCCTCAATAGTTTCCCTTACGTGTCAGTTTAAAATGGCCCTGGTGCACTCCTTTTAGACACTGAGAAGGTTGCTGATTTTAAAGTTTTCCTCTTTCCTCTACAGCACATTGGTTGAGATTATGGTGGCAAACTTCAAGCCCATTTCTTGGTCATTGGACTTTTTATCAATGGGTGGACGATGCCCAAATGATGCTCCAAATAGAGACGTACTATGTTATTAAAATCCTTCAATTTTACAATTGACTCACCAATAACAGGCAGATATTCTAAGAAAGGAACTCCTTTGTGACCTAGGTATATTTCCTGTCACTGATGTATCCAGAACAATGTTCCACAGAAACCCTTAATTTATCTGCAACCATCTGTTAGTCCTCTTACAGCAGTATCAGATACTTGGGCCACACCTATACCTTTCCACACTTAGACCTTTAAGTCCTCATTTGCCTGATTTCCTCATGTCCTTCTAAGTCATGATGTTGACACCTGCAGGCAAATTCAACATACTGGTTGTCCTCTGTTTACTTGTTTAGAAGTAGGTAATCGGTAATACATTACAGGCAAGAGTACAATGTTTCTGAGTATCTGTATATTGGCCCCAGCCACTCACAATTGTCAATTAAACCTGTCCTTTCAGACAAGAAAGAAAATAGAAAACATCAGAGGATGCTTCCATATTTTTCGTAGCACATTCTCCTGCAGACTCAGCCTTTGCCAGAGGCTAAAATGACCATTTTGCTTACAGGCATTATTCTATGCGTCATCCAGGGAGGTCCTTAAAAAGATGGATATTTGAGGAGAAAGGTTTGCAAAGAAAGTACTCTAGCCTGAGATCGTACAGCTGAACTGTTCTCCTGGGCCTTTATTACAGATGTGTGTGCAATAGATTTGGAAATATGATATAACTTCTTTCAAAAGGGCAGTCCCGTAGTCCAGTCTGACAACTGCAGACCGGTTTTGCCTCAAGGTATCCTTGTGTCCCCTTTGGTAAGGTGACTTTGAAAGCAAGTCTGTACTCTAAACGAAAGTGAATGTGTTTTGTTTATTAGAATGTAAACAACATTACATTCAAAAGACATAAATATCTCTAATGTTCAAACTAAGCTTGAAAAAAAAACCAGACTGAAAATGACTACATCTTCAAGGACTAAAACACCCACTATTGGATCGGAGGATTATCAAATCAGTGAAACAAAAGGTGCAGCAAGTCAATTGTTCATTAAATAGGTAAAAAGGTAACTGTTTAGAAAAAACAACAAACTCTGCACCATTCGTTATTGCACAGTATTTGTACTCGACAAGGCATGTTGCACATGGGCAATGAATCTCCAGTAGTGAGATGAAGAACGCTGGAATCTAATACTGGATCAAATCGTTTGAAAAAAACACCAAAAATTGTAAGGTAAGCTGAGTGGACGCAGGCGAGTCGAATCTCAACCTGGAGCGATCAAACACAATTGAAGTTGGGCGCAAGCAAATCAAATTCCCATTGGGATTTCGGGTCCTCCAAGCTTAGCGAAATGGCTTCTTCTTAAACAAAAGGAGGTGCACTGAACACAACACATGTAGTCCGTTGTAGTTTCGTTAATCTTCTTTTATTTCAAAATAGTTCATAAAAACAGCCAACGCGTTTCGTTCCCCAAAGACAGAACTTTTTGGAACTTCATTAGGGCTGTAACAGATAACATAAAACACATATAAGCAACATAGAAATGACAATAACTGACGGACATGACTTATAATTTTGACAATACATGAAATGTCACGAAATGGACTATACTTCTAACATAATAAAAACTATTAATATTTCGTACATAACAAACATTCTTCTACATATATGACAAAAGACTAGCACACTACACACATTTAGTTAGCATATTTAAAATCATTTGTATTATATATTAATTTTGATTCTCAACTTTCGAGAAATTGGAATATCATAAACATCAGAGGCATCAGATGACAACACAAGAACAGAGAAGTGCAAGCAGGTCAACTCAAAACGAACACATTTATTTATAAGATGAGTTATATCGAGAAACCAGAAAACGAGGAGAAGAAGAAAGAACAAATACGAGAGAGAGAAAGCGTCATAAATACACCCAAGGGGATTGCTCTCTTAGAGTCGAAGCACTCTTGTGTTGTCATCTGATGCCTCTGATGTTTATGATATTTCAATTTCTCGAAAGTTGGGAATAAGAATGAATATATTATACAAATGATTTTAAATATGCTAACTATATGTGTGTAATGTGCTAGTCTTTTGTCATATATGTAGAAGAATGTTTGTTATGTACGAAATATTAATAGTTTTTATTATGTTAGAAGGATAGTCCATTTCGTGACATTTCATGTATTGTCAAAATTATAAGTCATGTCCGTCAGTTATTGTCATTTCTATGTTGCTTATTTGTGTTTTATGTTATCTGTTACAGCCCTGATGAAGTTCCAAAAAGTTCCGGCTATGGGGAACGAAACGCGTTGGCTGTTTTTATGAACTATTTTGAAATAAAAGAAGAGATTAACGAAACTACAACGGACTACATGTGTTGTGTTCAGTGCACCTCCTTTTGTTTAATGTACTTTGGGAATCTGTAGCCAGTGGCACCAAAAGGTGACAGGTGCCGGAGTGTTGTGCACGATCACCCTTATACGGCAGCAGAGATATAGTGATAGTGCTATCCATTAAGTCCGTCACCTTGTATTGTTTTAAATGGCTTCCTCTTGACGATTTCAGCCCGATTGCTGAATGTAAAGTCATATCAAGCTTACTGCTGTGGGTCAAGACTGTGTTTTGAATACGATGTTTCCAGCAGTTAAGGTGCATCTAAATGAGTTTGAAAATTGAGCTGGTGGTTTGCAATGAGGCGGTATTGAACACTGGTGCTACAGCTTAACTTGCAGGAACACTGCAAAAGTCATTTTAGGTTTGCACTTCTTTAGGTTAGCCTCTTCAAACTCTGACCTCTTTGTAAAAGGTGTTATGTATCTCTCCACAACACTCAAGCTGCTAGGCTGATTCCAAAGCCTGAAGACTGACAGGAAGCAGCCTCACAGGATAGGCAGGACCTGAGGGTCAGTCCTCTCAAAAAACCTACAGGCTTATTTTTGCCAAAAGGCACCTTCAGCAGGTCATCTGCAGACTTCGAAGTCTCTCAGAGTTAAGTATTTGTCTGGTACAATGCTGACAATTCTTTCCCACCTCAGAGTAGCAGTGTTTCGAGTGACAGAAGTAAACGTGTTCAACAAGAATCGTCCTACTACGTTCCCTTCTGTTGAAGCATTACCACTGTGGGTTTACACTTCATAATCTTAATACACATTTATCCTTTAATTCGTAGACATCTCATCTTCTCCTAAAATCACTAGACATCTCTTCATTAGGGTTAAGATAACAGATTTGAGGTGAATAATCTGGTATGTATTTTACTATTTTTTCGAGTATAGGTGAAACAGTCTGAAAACACGTGTTAGTGTACCCTATTCTTGTCAGCATGTTTGCATCACAGAATATCGAGAACAACAATTGTGGGGGCAGAGTATGAAGGGCTACATATCAAGAACCAAAGTGCACAGAAGGTAATTGCGTATAGGTAAGTATAGATTTACTATTCTTTACTCTGCATACCTTGAAGATATATAAATAGGTACATATATGCGGAGTTTAGCATAGTAAACCTATGCTAACCTATAGAAACTTACTTTCACAATATTTTGGTCCTTGATATTTTGCCACGATCTGTAGTTGCTAATCTGGTGGAATACCTGCCAGCACCAAAGGCAAGCTGTTGCTGACTTGAGGCCAGTTTTAAATATCCGCTCTAGAGTTAGACAGACAGTGATCTATAAAAGGTGCAAACTTAGAACTGGTGGAAAATATGATTGTTCATATCAAATATCCAGTCACCCCCAAACTCCCATACCAGAGCGCAGCTGATATGAGAATGCTTGGGGGCTGAAATCTTCACAGTGACTTTTGCATCAAGAAAATCCAACACAGCAGGGGCAAGGACCTTAGAGCATAGTTTCTTCCAGGCCACAAACTCTGTTCTATGAGCAACAAAGAGTAACACTTCTTACAAACAACTGCTAACACCAATCTTCTGCGGTCTTGTTTCAGTAGGTTCCTATGATCCCCTACCGTCATCAGAACCTGGCACCCCAATAGAATTTGTTCAGTGTAGAAAGACAGCAAGGAGCATTCAGCACTTTGCCTCCTCCCCACACTTAGCTTTGGCATAGTAATTGGGAATGAAGTATAAACGAACTTTTTGTTTTGACATACATGGTTAGGTGATAACAGATTCCTAATTAATATTCAGCAAATACTCCTGGCCGAGGTATTTCTAGGAATTTGCATTGAATTGCTGAGGTGTGATTATTCATGGCAAAGCAGCAGAACAATGGCGAATTCCCAGTCAATACACTAAGGGTGTCAGTTAGCGACAAAAGGTGAAGGATAATATTGACCTACTTAAAGTGCCACAACATATTGACCCAATTGTAGGTTTTATTTTTTGATCTTGTGGAAGACATGCATCATATCTTTTTGAATTTTAAATTGTTTATGGGTATGAATTCTCACAATTTAAGACATATTCCTCTCCCTAGTCTCCCATTCTTCTGTGTTATGTGCACTTTGTAGCTACATTCTAGGCCCCTTTTTGTAATAAATGTTGTGGCTCACAGCACAAGGGGTCAGAAAAGCGCTACAGGAAACAATCAGCTCACCAGTGTTTTCCCTAAATCCTAAAAAGTGACACCGGAGCGAGGATAATGCTTTAAAAATATGAATGTCCTTATCAATGAACTCGCTTGATATTCCTTTCATCTACTTAATGTACCTGATGATGACTCTTTGATCATGAAAATGCTTTAAAGTCAGTCAACCTGCTAATGGAATTTGAAGAGACTCTACGCATCGTTTAGCTCTCCCTCTCAATTTTCAGTGTGAAAAATATAGACTACCAACAAAAAGGTAAATATCTTAAGTTTCAGGACTACCTACCTAATGAGAAGCCATTCCTGTTTTCTTAAGTGGATTCCTTATTGCTAAATCTGGAAACACTTAAAGCAACAAGAGCAGAGACAACAATGGTAACACACCTGATGAACGGTAGTGGGTCGGGAATTTCCTTTAACTGATGTGATACAATCCAGCTCTTTTCGAAGTCCTTATACCAGCTGTAACAGCCATAATTCTGGAGAAGTGTTGTCCCAGCTTTCACCTTGGTCTTTGACCACAGGATATTTTCATAATCCTCAGACCGCAAGGAAAACAACAGAAACATAATCACCTGGACCCTTTTCTAACATACACTTCATGAGTCACTGACATAATTGTGTCCCATTACTCTTTTAACTTTGCAATAAGTTAGAAACAAGTAAATAAGTTAGAGACAAGTAAAATTGGCATCAGTTCATCCATCAACCCATACTTACACCAACAGAGTGTAAAGGAAAGCAATGCAATTCATGACCTAGATCATGGGTACTCACAAACTTTCTCTTGGGGGCCAAATTTACAGTGTGGTTTGTGGCCGAGGGCTGCACCGGTGGGGGGGGGGAGTCAGTGTTGGGGGGCGGGGCTGGAGCAAAAAAAAAACTGTGACCATGAGGTTGAACACAGGCCCCTGCAGCAGACGCATTAGTCCACTGAGCCACCAGACCCGGCATACACACATCTATCTCTCTCTATCTATCTCTAGCTCTCTATATCTATCTCTCTCCCTATCTCTCTATCTCTCTATCTATCTATCTATCTATCTATCTCTCTCTCTCTCTGTCTCCCTTTCTCTATGTCTCTCTCTCTCTCTATCTCTGTCTCCATCTATCTCTCTCTCTCTCTCTCTCTATCTGTCTCTGTATCCATCTGTCTCTGTCCCTCTCCATCTCTCTCTCTCTCTATCTGTCTCTCTCTATCTTTCTCTGTCTCTATTTGTCTCTGTCTGTCTGTCTCTGTCTGTCTGTCTCTATCTCTGTCTCTATCTGGCTCTATATGTTTCTTTCTCTATCTGTCTCTGTCTGTATCTCTGTCTCTATCTGTCTCTGTCTGTCTCTGCCTCTTTCTGTCTCTGCCTCTATCTGTCTCTGTCCGAACAGGAAGCTTCCCAAAAGGCCCTTTAAAAGTCAGCTGTGGAAAGCGCTTACAGCTGACTTTTAAAGGGCCTTTTGGGAAGCTTTCTGACGGTGCCCTGACGTCACAGAGGCCGGCAGTAAACACAGAAGATGGCCACAGGAGCATACATAGTTAATACCTATTTAATACGTATTCACTGCGTATGCTCCTGCGGTCATCTTCTGTGTTTACTGCTGGCCTCACTGGAAACGTAGACACGGCAAGGCAAGGTCCGTGGGCCGCCAAGGAAGGCCTGCCGGGCCGCTGGCGTCCCGTGGGCCGTACTATGAGTACCACGGACCTAGAGTAACAATCAAATAATTTCGATAGATTGGGACTCCATTGCTGTTATGACGGTTTTCTCATGTTAATGTATAGCGTAAGCAGAGCTTAGAATACTCTGACATCTGTAGAAGGTTCCGACATTTTCTCCATGGAAATTCCATTGCAGACAGTTAACATTCGGCCCCTGCTGTAGCAGGACTGTTAACCGTTCTTCAGTAAAACTGCTGTTAAACCTTAATGACAGTGGTGACGAGCACAGGGAATTGGTGGCCTGGCCTGGCAAGATGGCCGACTGCATGCACTAGAGTAGTGGTCTTCAAACTTTTTAATCCGGCGCCCCCCCAGTGGAAAAAAAAAATCACCGGGGCCACCCAAAATTATTTTCACAATTATTCTATTAAACTGCAACGTTTAAATATGTGTAGACAAATTTAACATTGCAGTTAAGTTCTGTTATCATTTTAAAAATGCAATCAAATATATGATTGCCAAACATACTATTCTAGTCAGACAGGCCTTACTAACATGTAAAGTATCCACAGTGTGTTTATTGGAAATGGGGGTGGGAGTTTTCAAGAATATTTAGAGGCCTTTCCCTTGTGACACCTTCTTCCAGCCAGGACATAAATGACAAAAGATGTTAGTGATGGCCCATTACAGAGCGGCTTACTGCCGCTCATTTTTTTCCAGCTGAAAACAAAGTCCTGTTATCAGCATAGTGTTTCTTTTGGCCAGAGCCTGGCGCCCCCCCTGGAATCACTTGAGGCTGCCTTAGGGGGGCCTGCACCCCAGTTTGAAAACCTCTGCACTAGAGGGAATCTCCGAGTAACATGGTCCAAATCCTCAAACATCCTGACTACTGCCACAACTAAATGCTCTGAACAAACCCGCACTGGCTGTGGGACTGCAGGCAGCCACTTCCTGCTGCGGAATCGTGCTGCGCCTTGCCTGGCATGCTGAAACCTGTGGAGGAGTGTGAGCTGGCGGTTCAAGGGAAGAAGGGGGCAGCTGAGAACAGAGCAGTGAGATCACGGCATGGTGCACAGTGATGCGTCTGGTGACCACTGCAGCAGCGGCACTGCTGTGGAGACATAGGAGACTAGAGTGCCAGAGTTGGCGAGCCTGGCTGTCAAGTTTTCAGTTTGCGTATGTGTGACATTCCCATGTGTGCAGTACGTTTATGTGTAACATTTCAAGGCTTTATGTGTGACACTTTGAGTGACACTTAATTTAGAATGAATAAACCAGTTGCATATATGTCAGGAATTACATCCTTTTCTTATATGTAATGGATTTAAATGGACTTTAAATGCTGCAACAGCTTGAAAACATTTGATACAAGCAATGTGGCCAGTGGTATGTCAGACGGGATCCTGCGAGGCATAGAGTATTCATAGCTGAGACTGAGAGCCTATTCGGTTGCTTTGCAGTCTGTCAAGACTTAACCATAGGGGAAGAGCCAAGGGCCAGCTTAGAGCAATTGTGGGAGTTTTGTGAGTGGTTGGCTGAGCGCTTCCCCTAAGGTGCTTCTGTGGCTGCCCAGGGTCTCCTTCTCAAATTTTAACAATGACAAATGAGCTTGGATGATGTACTGCTCATTTGCATATGGCTGATGTTCTAGGTCCGTTGAGTGAGAGATGGTGCGGGAGGGTGCATGCTGAGTGGGGAGAAGCATTTAACATGTCCATGGGAGAGACTGAGCAGCATGGATACTATATATGACCTGCGATACCTGCTTCTAAGCACTGCTGTCAAACACAAGGGAAGGACCAGATCCTGAGAGGGGAGAGCAGAGGTAAAAATCATTACACTGCAAAGTGTTGTCTGAGCCAGAGGAAACCCGAGCTCCCTATAGCCAACCAAGGCATGGAGAGGGAACTAAACCGAGTGGGTGGGCGGCTTGGCTTCCTGTGACTGGATACCATAGAAGTGTAAAGTGAGCCCAGTTTGTTTGCTCATTTGTAGATCATGATTTCTTTACAGCACCAGCTGATTGCACACAGATGTGAGCACAAGGTGAAAGGATGTCTCTGACTGCTTCTTGTAGACCTGTAACCTTTAGAGTTGTTTTTTTTGTAGTTGTATTTGTCGCAACCTCGACCTGAAGGCACACTAGGGTGGTTTACATGAGCACCAGTTATATTACACAAGGACACATTGCATTTTTTTTGTGCACAGGGAGATTAAGTGATTCTCCCAGAGTCACTGGATGTTGAGCCGATGCCCAGACTCCAACCTGGTTCCCCATTTCCAAACTGGGCAGCTCTGGCCGTTACACCACGTCCTCAGCAGTTAATTATAAAAACGTTTGAGGATGCTTAAAAGCTACACTTCACTTTTAAAAAAGTACAGTTTGTGGTAATACCATGTATATTTCTTCGCAAACCATTTACCTTGGGCGGAGAGCAGTAACACGCTCAGTAAGGCGTCTTGGCAGTCCATGCAGGCGGAAGGCTTGGCTTGGCTGCTCTCAGCTGAGAGGGTTCAACTGCAGGATAGAGAAGACTGCAGAGGCACTGGGGTGATCTGTAGCTTCTTTGCAGTCCAGTGGCTATTAGCAGGTCGTCTGTTGTGGAGGAGGGAGAGTGCAAGAACCACTCTCTCACATCTGTGTTGAGACCTGGTTGTTTCGCGCACGCCCGTCCGTGCTAAAATCGAGAATTATAATACTACAGGCAGGGGAGGGGACTAGGCAGCTGCATGGCAACCATTGATGAGGGCTGTGTGAAGGTTTAACCCAACGATCGCCCGTTACCTTTAACAGTAACAAAGAAAGAGAACCGACAGGTGTTAGCCTTAGCAAAGCTCCTCAGGACATAGTTCAACGCTCGGCATAATCTGGTCACCTGTTTTAGCCATTAGTTTGTGTGATAATATTAACCATTGTGGTGATGCGAGGACATTAACAAAAATGCATTACCCTAACATGAGATGTGTGGCACTTGACAGGGCTGGGCACTTTGCAGCCGAGCCGCACGGCTCACGAGACAGACCAGCCCTGTTAACTGCGGTCGGCCGCTTCAGCTGCTCCACATTGAGGATGGTGCGTGAAGGTCCCTGCCTGCGGCGGCTGTGCTGGGGGTGCTGCCTGGAGATTGCACTCAGGGCTGGAGAGACGCAGCCGCTGGTGCTGGCCTGTGTGGTGGAGGGGGCCTTGTACTGACTGAGAGAGAGTCTTTGCCCGGGCAGCACTTTTGCTGGACTATATGGGAGCAGGACCGGCCTAGGGCGAAGAGATCAGGAGCGCCCTGGACTCACGCTGTGACGGAGACAAGCTGCAGGCATGGTGAGAGACACTAGGCCCCTACACTGGGGATTATGCTGGGGGTAAGGCCTGCATAGCGTTGGATCTGGGGAGTAGTGGCAGTTGGGGGTCTGCGTACCAGAGGAGAAGCAGGGATCTGCCGCCCTGCCTGAAGGTCCGGTGTGGGTGCACACGTGAAACAGGGTACCCACGCACTGGGATACTTTGCAAGGGCCAGGCTGTGAGCTACATCAGGGTGCTTCCCCAGAATGGGCTGGGACAGGGCACTCACTGCATGCCTCACAGCAAACCAAAATGGACAGGTACACCACCAGCAACAGGGATGTCCAACCCCTTGCTGATGGGGATGCTCGCAGCTCATCACAGGCTTCCGGCATCAATGGGGTTGAGATCCTGGTGGCCGTAGAGAAAATGAGGCACCTATTGGAAATAAAAATAGACTCAGTGTTTATAGAAGTCAACGTCTTGCGTGCAGACCTTTGCAAGGTGAATTAGAGTACATTAGCCACTGAGCACACAGTAACTACAGGCAGACATGAGAAGCATGGTTAAATCTCTTGCAGACCTTTCATACCAAATGGATAACAGGTTGGAAGATGCGGAAGGACGGTCCCGTAGAAATAATCTCGGCTTTGTGGTTATACCGGAGAGAGCAGAGTGGTCCGCATAAGAGTGCCTTTATCGAGCCCTGGATCACGGAAACACTGACTGCACCAGGATTATCCAAAATGTTTGTAATGGAGCATGCACATCAGTCGTTGGCGCCAACACCCCCTCCTGGGGCCCCACCTAGGGCCATCATAGCTTGCATTTTGAATTATAAAGTTTGGGACATTATACTACAACAGGTGTGAAAAATTGAGGAGAAAAAATGTGAGGGTCACCCAGTCCGCATATTTCCCAACTACCCTCACAGAGTACAAAAACAGTGGAAATCCTTTGATACTGTTAAGCAGAAACTTAGAGCAATGGGGGTACAGTACATGTTGCTGTTCCCAGCAAAAGTGAAAGTGCTCCACATCGAGTGTCTCTATTTCTTCACATGGATGCATGGGAGTGGCTGGATATGGGAGGCAGAACCAGGCGCAGATAGGTACTCTATTTGCAGCAGAGAAAAGGCAACTGTGGAGATGGACGGGCTGAACTGCTGTAGTCAAATGTGTCCATTCCAAGGGCATGGATTACTGTGGGAGAGGATGCAACACTGGTGACAGAGACTCCCACTCCTTGTGTTGCAGAACTGTTGTTGAATACTGGTGAGGTGGAGCTGCAGGGGGCGGAGGGAGGGAGCTAGGTAGCGGACACAGGTTTACCAGAGATGGTTATGGTTGAGGGTTAGTTTCTGAATGTGAGGGCCTTTGACCCTCTGTGTGTGGTTACTTCTGGGAGAAAGGGGGCAACATACTAACTGTGATAACCCAAATACTGTTATGTTGTGTGTTATTCTACTTTTGCTGATGGACGGAGCTTTCCAATTGAGATTTGAGGTGCGGTTGGCTGTGAGCCTGTGGCGGACCACTGCGCTGCCCCACTCTCCATAGGGTAAGACCCTTAGGTGTGTCTGGTCCTGGGTGGGCATGCGCTTCTCCTACATGGGGTGGCGTGTGACTTGTGGGAGATAGGAAACCCTCAGACACATACATAGATTAGCAGGTTTTGCATACGAACTTGGGGGTGTTTATGGTTTATTTTTACTTGCTCTCTTTGTGAAGTAACAGTGTTCAGGGTTGAGCAAAGTGGACAAACGCTCTTAAAGGGTTATAGGTGTTTACCCAGGGGAAGGCTTAGGATTGATTTAAAAAGAGGGTTGTTTCATGTCATGGAGGTAATGCGACACATGACAATAGTATTTGCATGGGGGCATAGGACATGACCACCACACAGGGTGGGGATCGTGGCTACGTCACTGAGTGGGACACTGGGAGGGTCGGAGGCCCCTAACTCCACAGACACTGGAGCTGAATATACAAATGCTACTAGCAGCTCTCTGAGAATGGCCACTTGTTATTAATCTCTAAGTTCCTGATGGGATTACAGAACCTGCTAAATAAATCCTTGTAGTTCTGTGGCCTCAGAGGTTTAGAATTAAATGCTGCAAAAACCAAATTCATAGCCTTTGGCAAGAATGTTAGCAAGAGCTGTCCGGTTATGGTGGGGAATAACCATTTGGAAAGGGTTTTTAGCTTTGATTATTTAGGAGGGACCCTGTCAGACATATTTATCTCCCCGGCCTTGGAAGTCTATCAAGCAAAGGCCCAAAGTGCCGCACTGTATGGTGCTGAAGTTTGGGGTTACTCTGACACCTCGAGGCTTGCAGTGATGGAGAACTCATTTGTCAGAGCATTGCTCTTGGTTCCCAAAAGCACCTCCCTTGGTCCCGCTCTATTTTGACACAGGGATGAAAAGAGTATCTGAACAGGCACATTTAAAACCACTACTGTTCTGGATTCATCTTTGGATTCCTCCTGAATTAGCAGAATACAGAGATTCATTGAGCGATGTAATGAAATTAGATCGCGCCATGGAGATCCCTTGGTTAAGGTTTGTACGTAACATGTGCAAAAAATTGGGTCTGAACAGAATGTGGTATTCACCTGAACTACTTTGTAGGGCGGATAAGCAGATTTTAAAATCGACCTATTGGTCCCTAGTGTGTCAAGAGTCAACTAGGGGCTCTTTGGGCAACCTTACAGAGCAGTTTTGGCATTTAAACCTATTTCAGCTTTTGAAAAATATATGGACATTATTACGCCTCCACTGGCCAAGAGCTTGTTTATCAGGTTTAGAATAGGTTGTTTGCCCCTTCGATCATTTAGCAAAAATTGGAATATCTGAAAGAGGCTGTAGTTATAGATTCCCTTACCTTTAGAATTACCCCCAGGCGTCAGACTGGATCCGGAGATTTTTCTTAGCAGTACCACTGCGCGTCGATAGGTGGCATCGGTCGACTCCGCGTCCGTCGTTGGCGTCGTGGTCGCCAGAATGACTTTGCGGTGTCTACTTAGACGCTGCCCCTGCGCGCTAACTTTTGTCGACTTCTTTTTGAGTCTTCCGACTCCTGGTGTACGAGGGCTGTCCCATTGACAGACCGGGTTCAAGCCATGCGAGGCCTGTAACCGCCTGATGTCGGTTTCGGACCCCCACCTCATGTGCCTCTGGTGCCTGGAGCGTGACCACGACCCGAAGTCGTGCTCCGACTGCCGGGCCATGAATCCAAAGTCTTTACGGGAGCAGTCCCGAAAGTTGTTGGAGGCCCGGCAGTCGGCTCCACGCCGTTTGAGGTCCCGGTCGAGAGGAAGGTCTCGGGACCGGTCGTGGAGCTACCACCATCATTCGTCATCCAAGTCTTCGAGATGTTCAGGTAACTCGAAGCACAAGAAGAAGGCAAAGAAGCAGCGTCGCTCTTCGCCTTACCCCCGGTCAGCCGACGCGACGTGGGACCCAGAACGTCGTCGTTCTCCAGCTCCATCTTCGGAGCCTGCTCCAAGGACGGCTCCGAGCTTCCCTCCTTTTCCCGGTGCCGAAGCGTCCCCTGCCCAGCTTCTAACTTTTGTATGAAGCGCCTCGTGGCATCTTTGGGCAGCCCGACTCCGCCGGCACGCCTTCGGGCCCCGCGGACTTGGCTGGGGGCCCTGGGACTTCGATGCTGGCGGCTCCGGCCCTGGCGCCCGAGGGACACCAGGCCTGGATCCGGATCGACACCGGTCGACCTCACGGTACCTTCCCCAGCGCCGATCCCGACGACGACACCCCTGGCACTGGTCGTGCCCCCAACCGGCGCCGACCCAAGCCTCACCCCCAACTTGGACATGGTGCCGGACCAACGTCGGTCGACGCCAGCGCCGGAGGGCACTTTTGTGCCTCTTTTCATCCCTGGTGTTCCTTTCAGGCCTGACTGGCAACCAGAGGAGGGTGAGGAGGACTGGGAGCCACCGGTTTACGCAAGCTGCCAAGCCTGTGCGTGGCCGCGGACGTGGGACCCAGCAACGCGGGTTTGGGGGCCAGCGGGTGGGCCAGTCCACCCATAACCTCCTTGCAGCAGCCTCCAAATCCTCCTAGTCTGACCTTTCAGGGCCACCGAAGCCAGTGGGCGTCAGGATTCGCCAGCACCTCCCCCACTGGCAGACCATCACGTCGGACAGGTGGGTTTTGCAGATAGTCCGATGGGGCTATTCCCTCTCCTTTGAGACTACCCCTCCCTCCATGCCACCATCCTTCCATCGCATGTCGGACGATCACTTGGCCCTTCCCCGCCAGGAAGTTGCAGCTCTCTTGGCCAAGGGAGCTATCAAAAGGGCCCCTGTGCCAGAAGTAGGTCGTGGTTGTTACTCCCACTACTTTCTGGTACCCAAGAAGGACAAAGGCCTTTGTCCTATCTTAGACCTCAGGGTCCTCAACCGCTTCCTCTGAAAGGAGAAGTTGAAGATGCTCACGTTGGCTCAGGTCCTGTCTGCCCTCGACCCCAGAGACTGGATGGTAGCGTTGGACTTGCAGGATGCTTATTTTCACATCCCCGTCCTGCCGGCCCATCAGCGTTACCTACGGTTCACGGTAGGCCACTAGCACTTTCAGTTTACCATGCTCCTCTTTGGCCTTACCAGCGCCCCTCAGGTGTTCACGAAAGTGTTGGCGGTGGTCGCAGCTCATCTGCGCAGATCAGGGGTTCCAGTCTTTCCCTATCTCGACGACTGGCTGTTGAAGGCGAGCTCGCCCCAGGCTGTCGTCTCCCACCTCCAGACTATGCAGACCTCCTGCATTCACTGGGGTTCACTATCAATGTGCCGAAGTCACACCTGACTCCCTCTCAGCTGTTTCCTTTCATCGGAGCAGTTCTGGATACGGTGCAATTTCGGGCTTATCCTCCTGAATAGGGACTCTGGGATATATTTGGGCTATGATACCGACGTTTCAGCCTCTATCCCGGGAAAATGACCCTGAGGCATCTGGGCCTCATGGCCTCCTGCATCCTGCTGGTGGATCATGCCAGGTGGCATATGCAGGCTCTGCAGTGGGACCTGAAGTTCCAGTGGGCGCAGCATCGGGCAATCTTTCCGACGTCGTCCAGATCTCGGAGGGGGCTGCATATCAATTGCAGTGGTGGTTAACGAACCAAGATTGGGTCAGCGGCAGATCCCTCTCCCTTCCCCAACCAGAGCTGACAGTGGTGACCGATGCGTCACTCCTGGGATGGGGCGGCCATCTGGGAGAGGCGCAGATCAGAGGACTCTGGTCTCTGGCGGAGTCCGGCCTCCACATCAATCTTTTGGAGCTCCAGGCGATTTGTCTGGCACTGAAGGCATTCCTTCCCTCTATCAAAGGAAGAGTAGTGCAGGTGTTCACAAACAACACCACTGCCATGTGGTACTGCAACACACAGAGCGGGGTGGGGTCCTGGACCCTCTGTCAAGAGGCTCTTCACCTTTGGACATGGCTGGAACATCAGGGCATGTCCCTGGTGGTTCAACATCTGGCAGGTTCTCTGAACACCAGGGCGGACAAACTCAGCCGTCGGTGCATGATGGATCACAAATGGCGTCTTCACTCGGAGGTGGTTCAAGGTCTCTTCCAGCAGTGGGGCAAGCCTTGGTTAGATCGGTTTGCCACCGAAGAGAACTCGCAATGTCAGCAGTTCTGCACGTTGGAATTTCCAAGGCGGCACTCGCTCGGCAACGCTTTTCATCATGAGTGGACTTGCGGCCTCCTGTACGCCTTTCCGCCGGTACCACTTCTGCCCCGAGTGCTTAAGAAGATCAAGCGCGACTGGGCCCAATTCATTCTTGTAACTCTGGACTGGGCACGTAGAGTCTGGTACCCCGAGCTCTTGAGCATGGCCATGGATCCTCCGATCAGACTGCCTCTTCGGTAGGATCTTCTGTCGCAGCAGCAGGGGTAGGTCCTCCACCCGAAGCAGTCCAGCCTCCACCTCCTTGCGTGGAGATTGAGGGGCGGCTGTTGACAGCTTTGACCTTCCACCCGAAGTCTGTAATGTCATCTTGGCAGCCAGGCGTCCCTCAACCAAGTCTGTATACGCCTGTAGATGGAACAAGTTTGTAGCATGTTGCACAGCAAAGGCTGTGGATCCCCTTTCTGCCCACTCTTTTACATACTTTCTTTGGCCCAGCAGGGCTCTGCCCTGGGCACTCTTAAAGGCTACCTTTCGGCCATATCTGCCTTTTTTCACCTTCCTGATCAGCATTCTCTTTTCAAGTCCCCTATTGTAAATAGATTTCTAAAGGGCATTACTCATCTCTTTCCTCCTTCTCCTTTCATAATGCCCCAGTGAGACTTGAATCTTGTCTTGACGATCCTTATGTGTGCTCCCTTTGAGCCTTTACATAACTGCCCTCTGAGACTCCTTACTTTGAAGACTGCCTTCCTTGTCGCCATCCCCTCTGCTCGCAGAGTGAGTGAGCTTCAAGCTCTGTCCTCAAAACCTCCTTTTCTTGCTGTTCATCCGGACAGAGTAGTCCTTCGCACAAGGCCCTCTTTGCTTCCCAAAGTGGTTACCTCTTTCCACTTAGGACAGACCATCACTTTGCTCACCTTCTTTCCACCTCCGCACTCTTCCAAGGAGGAGGAGAGACTCCACCGTCTGGACCCCAAATGTGCGCTGTCTTTCTATCTAGACCGCCCAAAAGATTTCAGGGAGGACAATCAACTCTTTGTTGGCTATGTGGGTGCCAAGAAAGGTCGGGCTGTAAAAACGCACCATCTCTCGATGGGTTGTCTTATGCATTAAAATCTGCTACTCTTTAGCCAAAATGGAAGCTCCAGTGGGACTGTGTGCCCACTCCACCAGGGCTACGGTGGCTACTACTGCCTTGGGGCGTGGAGTCCCACTTCTTGACATCTGTCAGGTGGCCACGTGGGCATCCCTGCACACGTTCACTAAACATTATTGCCTAGACAACCAAGTCCGGAGAGATGGCTACTTTGGCCATTCTGTTCTCCAGGACTTTCTGGTGTGAACTTAGTTCGCAGACCCACCTCCGGGTTGTCATTGCTGAGGTATCTATTCTAAGGTAAGGAATCTATAACTACAGTCTCTTTCAGATGAACAAGTTACTTACCTTCGGTAACAGTGTATCTGTAAGAGACATACATAGTTATAGATTCCTTACCGCCCTGCTCATCCTCCCCGTTCTGCGAACTGACTTCTAGGGATAGGGACTCCCTTCCAGGGACCTGGTTATGTGCACCAGTGGTCAGTGTCTTGCATGGCTCTGCGCTTCTGGTGTGGAAAGTCGTGTCAGAACTGACATCAGCGTGCAGGGGCGGCGTCTAAGTAGACACCGCGACGTCATTCTGGCGACCACTACGACAGACGCGGAGTCGACCGACGCCACCTATTGACGCGCAGGGGTACTGCTGAGAAAAATCTCCGGATCCAGTCTGACGTCTGGGGTAATTCTAAAGGTTAGAAATCTATAACTGTATCAACAAAAAAGGCCCGTGCTCCTAAATCAAATCATCAAACCAAACAGGGGGGTCACTGTTCCGTAGGTAGGGGTGCAAAGGAGTCACCCACTCACCGAAAGGAAAAGAGGAGAGAATGAGCAAGAGGGTGATCCTAGGTCTAGAACCCACTTTTCAGAGGCAAGAACAGGTCTTGTCTCTTGTTGCCCTCACACACCCGGAGGATGTCATGCTTCATCATCGGGCGTTTGCTCCTCGTCGGGCCGGCGCTGCAATGCCCTACAGGTCCCCCGAAGGGTCACTTTGGCGGAGATCTTTTGAGAACAGCTGTCAGATGAGTGCGGGTATGTGGGGTGAGTCCTATGTGAAGAGGGGAAAGTGTATGTGAAGGATAAAACTGGCTAAGGGATACCAAAAAGGGTATATTTATTGTGACGGTACCCTTGTCATACTAAAAAACCCGAAGGTCGTGCGTTACTCCAATAGGCATTAATGTGCCCCGGTAACTAAAAGGTCGACATGTTACGTGCCTGGATGGTCACAAGGATCCGTGGCGCTTCATCAGGACCAAAAGCAAGTCATGGTATTAAAGTGCAAGTGAGTGGAGGGGATGGAACCCTCTGTGAGATCAGGGCGGGCTAGAACTGTGAAATACTGCAGTTAGGCTACAACTAAATAGTTGAACCGCTCCTGATGTGATCTAGAAATGAAAAGGAGACAGAAAAACAACAGACACACATGAAACATAAATCAGAGACGTCATTGTGTGCCTCCACAGAGTACATAAAACTGCGCACATGGCGCATGAGACATGAGACTGACTTTGCTTATTTCATGGGAGTGGTCCTCACAGTGGTGGCCGTCCAGGTGTACACAGCAGGCCGGCTACAGGTTACGCCAGGTAGCTGGCGAACACGAGTGCGGCACTACCGGTACCCGAGAAGCAACCCCCCTGTGTGAGAACGCGCCGTGACAGGAATGCCCATTCCGTGGGGCCAAGGTGTGCAAGAAATGCCCTCATCAAGTGGTGCTGGGTATTCAGAATAACATGCTAGAATCACTGTCGCAATGCTGATGGTGGAAATGCGGCATGAGACAGAATGCCCGTCCCGAGGGACCAACACGCGCAAGTGTTGCACTAAGCCAGCGGTGCTGCATATGTAAAGTGATAGGAACACTGCCGCGTTGCTGAATAGTAGAGGAGAAATGCCCTTACCTAGAGTCACGTGGAGGATTACTCCATGGGCTAGGGCGTAGGTAGACCCGCACCTTTACGGGCTATGGGAAGAAAGGTGTGAGAGAAGGACACAAAAAATGAGAGAAGTACACTCGTGCCACAACAATAGTACCGCAGCGACTAACTGTGCGAGCTTGGCGGCACCGGTCTCATGAGTTTACTTACAGTTTCAGTTTGAGTGCTGCCTTTCAGCACCTACCCGTCCTGACGCCGGCCCGCATGTAATCTGGCCGCGGTGGTGGAGGCCCAGATATAGTAGCGGAGTTGGCAATTGGGGCAGCTCCCCCTTCCGGAATGCCTCATTGAGCGGGGAGGCGCGCATGCGTAGGGGTGCAGTGTAGGTGTCCCTGCATGCTGCGCCTGCGCGGGTGCCGAAACTGCTAAAGTAGACCTGCGCACTGTGACGGAGTCTGAGGGGAGGCTACGTATTGCGGTTGCCACGGAGATAAAGTATGCCCAGTGGGTGTACACTGCATACCCCTCCTCAACACGCTGACTATGGGCTAACTTGACTGCTATGCACTTTGTTCCACACTTCGCTTTGGAACACTCTTGCTCCCCGTCTTATGTACCTGCATCTTGCCATTTTCCATTTACCGACTTTTGTTACTGACACAGCTTTATTTCCCAACCTGCTGTGCATCATATAACTTGCTTTAGCGAATCACTTGCAGTGGACTGTATCCTTAGTTTTCACTTCTATCATGCCTCCCTCTTTTCGCAAGCTCAACTGGAGAGTAGGCATACCACCGCGGCCAGATAACATGCGGGCCGGCGAGTGTACTTTTCTCATTTTTTGTGTCCTTCTCTCACACCTTTCTTCCCATAGCCCGTAAAGGTGCGGGTCTACCTACGCCCTAGCCCATGGAGTAATCCTCCACCTGACTCTAGGTAAGGGCATTTCTCCTCTACTATTCAGCAATGCGGCAGTGTTCCTATCACTTTACATTTGTAGCACCGCTGGCTTAGTGCAACACTTGCGCGTGTTGGTCCCTCGGGACGGGCATTCTGTCTCACGCCGCATTTCCACCATCAGCATTGCGACAGTGATTCTAGCATGTTATTCTGAATACCCAGCACCACTGGATGAGGGCATTTCTTGCACACCTTGGCCCCACGGAATAGGCATTCCTGTCACGGCGCGTTCTCACACAGGGGGGTTGCTTCTTGGGTACCAGTAGTGCCGCACTCGTGTTCGCCAGCTACCTGGCGTAACCTGTAGCCGGCCTGCTGTGTACACCTGGACGGCCACCACTGTGATGACCACTCCCATGAAATAAGCAAAGTCAGACTCATGTCTCATGCGCCATGTGCGCGGTTTTATGTACTCTATGGAGGCACACAATGACGTCTCTGATTTATGTTTCATGTGTGTCTGTTGTTTTCTGTCTCCTTTTCATTTCTAGGTCACATCAGGAGCGGTTCAACTATTTAGTTGTAGCCTAACTGTAGTATTTCACAGTTCTAGCCCGCCCTGATCTCACAGAGGGTTCCATCCCCTCCACTCACTTGCACTTTCACACCACGACTTGCTTTTGGTCCTGATGAAGCGCCACGGATCCTTGTGACCATCCAGGCGCAAAACATGTCGACCTTTTAGTTACCGGGGCACATTAATGCCTATTGGAGTAACGCACAACCTTCGGGTTTTTTAGTATGACAAGGGTACCGTCACAATAAATATATCCTTTTTGGTATCCCTTAGCCAGTGTTATCCTTCACATACACTTTCACCTCTTCACATAGGACTCACCCCACATATCCGCACTCATCTGACGGCTGTTCTCAAAAGATCTCCGTCAAAGTGACCCTTCGGGGGACCCGTAGGGCATTGCAGCGCCGGCCCGACGAGGAGCAAACGCCCGATGATGAAGCATGACATCCTCCCGGGTGTGTGAGGGCAACAAGAGACAAGACCTGTTCTTGCCTCTGAAAAGTGGGCTCTAGACCTAGGATCACCCTCTTGCTCATTCTCTCCTCTTTTCCTTTCGGTGAGTGGGTGACTCCTTTGCACCCCTACCTACGGAACAGTGACCCCGTTTGGTTTGACGTAGAAATCTATAACTACATACGTCTTTTACAAATACATTGTTACCGAAGGTAAGTAACTTGTTCAATAACTCCTCGCCTGATTCATGCCCAGGTTGTGGCATGAATCCTTAGACCCTTGATCATGTGATGTTTGTATGTCCTGAATATGGTGGTGCATGCAGAAAATGGTTGCTCCCAATCTGTTTGTCCTTGGGACACGCCATTTTAGAGAGGATAAAAGAATATTAATGACTGATACATCTGGTCCGGTTGTTTTTTCTGTGAGCCGGTTCTTGTTTAACATCTGGATTAAGCGGGAGAAGTTTTTGAAAGTATTGTAAATTCAAGTATCCCCAGTGCATGTGTTGTTTTGAGGAAACAATTTTTAAGTATTTATGGGTCATGTATACATGTTTTATAGTTTTTACTTATTGGCTATCTCTCTCTAAAAACACTTTTTTGAACATTGCACTTTTTAATACATAACAAATTGTATCCATTAGGAACTGGGAAGAATTAAAAAAATTGTGTAGAAATAAGATTATAACGTGATGGATTATTTTGATAGTTTGAGAGCAACATAAGCAATGAAATCATATTGTGTGTGGTTACTGGGGCAAAGTTTCATGGTTGTATTTTATTGTTTTATTCATTATATTGTATTGATATACCAAGTTATTGAATGAAGCAATATTGTTATATGTATTCTATGGACGTTTTTGTTCCTTTGATGGTTTGAAACCGAATAAAGTATCCTGATACTAACACTCTGGGTTCAAGGCAGAGTCCAGCTCTCCGCAGCAGAGTCAGAGAGCAGCAGGGCAGCACAGCTGAAAAGTAATTCTTCCAGAGCAGCGGTCCAGCAGAGTGACAGTCCTTGTAGTAGCACAGTAGTTCTTTTGACAGAGGTACTTAATAGTTACAGAAGTGTCTTGATTTGGTGGGGTCAGAGACCCAGTATTTATACCCAGATGTGACTTTGAACTGGGGGTGACCACAGAATAATCTTTGAAGTACGCAGAGATATTTTCTTCAAAGCCCTGGCTCCAGACTCACTACAGGGGGTAATCAGCCTGTTGTGTGAGGATAGGACACTGCCTATTCAGGTGTAAGTGTCAGCTCCTCCCTCTCATCCTGCCGAGAATGAGCCATCAGGATGTAGATGGGCACTCAGACACACCTAACCCTCCTTTGTGTGTGGCTGTCTAGAGGGAATGCACAAAGACAAGCAGTCACCCACCCCAGATGTGTATTGGAGGCAGGCTGCAGGCACACAGAGCTTTAAGACCAGAGAAATGCCAACTTTCTAAAAGTACAACAAACACCTTGCCTGTACTGCTGATTGTTTAAAGAACAAATCACCAAGGTGACAACAACCAAATTAATGTCACCCTCATTCAAAATTCAAAATTATTCCAAAATATATTTTTAATTTCAAAATTATTTTACATACATCTTATCATGTGTAACATATATCACAATTCAAAATTACACAAATACACCACAAAACCAATTTTAAACAAAAAAGGCACTTAATGACTCTGAGTCATTACAACATTAATGGACAACATCAAGACGACTCTCTTACAGACAACACATGACATAACACACAACCAAGTAATCTTTTTGTTCCACATTTTTTTACATAAAAAAAAACAGTGTGAATTTCTTAAAAAGGAAAAATGTTTGCACTGCACCAATTAATGGACACAATTTTTCAAATTATCTTAACCAGGCAGAAAGAATCATATTTTTAACCACACTTGTTTTTCCAAACACAACAAAAGGTCTACGCGTTCGAACCCCACTGGTTGTTGGCTGGGGGTTCTCTTCAGGACCAGACACTAGAAGACCATAACAAATAAAGAACGACTTTAGGAACATGCCCTTCTGTTTACCAGGTGTCCAACACTAACTCTTAAATACCCTGAGGCATTCAGTTTCAAGGCGACTTTCTTACCTCTTTGGCGAAATCAGCCGATTTCGCATTGGGACTCAAACAAATGCTGTCTTATGAATATCTAAAAACAAAACAAGAAATGCAAGAAAAACGTTTAAGGAAAATTTACAGTCATATCGTGTCAATTAAAGAGATGATGTCAGAGTGAGACGCAATTAATGGCAGCACTACTTACTTAATGTCTGCAGAACCTATCTAACTTCATGGTGGCTCTTGAAGAGATGGGGGGAGGGTTCACCTAAAATACAAAACCCGAGGTGGGAAAGTTTTGAAAAAGCCGAAAAAACAATGGACGGCTTATCTGATATTGAAGATCAAACTTAGCGTACCTTTAAGCGTTTTTCTTCTGTTCATGAGGTGTATGCAGTCTCGTTGCGGGACCAGTTTCCCTAAAAACAGATGTTTAATGTTACTCAAAATTTGCTTCATGTAAGCCGCTATTTGTTTGGACAAAACCTAAACATTCTGACTCAATGTTTAGGTTTTGTCCAAACAAATAGCGGCTTACACGAAGCAACTTTGAGTAACATTAAACATCTGTTTTAGGGAAACTGGTCCCGCAACGAGACTGCATACACCTCATGAACAGAAGAAGAACGCTTAAAGGTACGCTAAGTTTGATCTTCAATATCAGATAAGCCGTCCATTGTTTTTCGGCTTTTCAAAACTTTCCCACCTCGGGTTTGTATTTTAGGTGAACCCTCCCCCATCTCTTCAAGAGCCACCATGAAGTTAGATAGGTTCTGCAGACATTAAGTAAGTAGTGCTGCCATTAATTGCGTCTCACTCTGACATCATCTCTTTAATTGACACGATATGACTGTAAATTTTCCTTAGACGTTTTTCTTTGCATTTCTTGTTTTGTTTTTAGATATTCATAAGACAGCATTTGTTTGAGTCCCAATGCGAAATCGGCTGATTTCGCCAAAGAGGTAAGAAAGTCGCCTTGAAACTGAATGCCTCAGGGTATTTAAGAGTTAGTGTTGGACACCTGATAAACAGAAGGGCATGTTCCTAAAGTCGTTCTTTATTTGTTATTGTCTTCTAGTGTCTGGTCCTGAAGAGAACCCCCAGCCAACAACCAGTGGGGTTCGAATCGCGTCGACCTTTTTGTTGTGTTTGGAAAAAACAAGTGTGGTTAAAAATATGATTCTTTCTGCCTGGTTAAGATAATTTGAAAAATTGTGTCCATTAATTGGTGCAGTGCAGACATTTTTCCTTTTAAGAAATTCACACTGTTTTTTGATGTAAAAATTGTGGAACAAAAAGATTACTTGGTTGTGTGTTATATGTCATATGTGTTGTCTGTAAGAGAGTCGTCTTGATGTTGTCCATTAATGTTGTAATGACTCAGAGTCATTAAGTGCCTTTTTTGTTTAAAATTGGTTTTGTGGTGTATTTGTGTAATTTTGAATTGTGATATATGTTACACGTGATAAGATGTATGTAAAATAATTTTGAAATTAAAAATATATTTTGGAATAATTTTGAATTTTGAATGAGGGTGACATTAATTTGGTTGTTGTCACCTTGGTGATTTGTTCTTTAAACAATCATCAGTACAGGCAAGGTGTTTGTTGCATTTTGATAGAGGCTCAGCCTTGCTGATTAGAGCCAGACCCTCTGTTGTTAAACAACTTTCTAAAAGTGTCATTTCTAAAATAGTAATGTTAAATCCAACTTTACCAGCAAAGAGGATTTATCATTACCATTCCAATGATAATAAACATAACTGAAAGAGACTATCTGAAAGAGACTATTAGTTATGGATTCCTCACCTTAGAATTACCCCCAGGCGTCAGACTGACTCTGCACGTCGGTAGGTGGCGTCGGTCGACTCCGCGTTCGTCGTTGGTGTCGTGATCGCCGGAATGATGTTTCGGTATCTACTTAGACGCCGCCCCTGCGCACTGACGTCAGTTCTTTCTTTTTCCACGCCAGCCAGCGCAGGTCCGGAGAGAGCGATACCTAGAGTCACTTTTTGACTCTCTTTTTGTCGACATCTTTTCGTGTCCTCACGATTCCTGGTGCACAGGGATGTCATCTCGGCGGACCGGCTTCAAGCCTTGTGACTCCTGCCACAAACTGATGTCGGTGACGGACCCCCATCTCGTGTGCTCCGACTGCCAGGCCATGGCCCCGAAGTCTTTGAGGGAGTGGTCCCGAAAGCTTCTGGAGGCCCGGCAGTCGGCTATGCACCATTCGAGAGGGAGGTCGTGGGCCGGTCGCTGAGCCATAACCACCACTCCTCGTCGAAGGCTGTCGTCTCCCACCTCCAGACTACGGCAGACCTCCTGTATTCGCTAGGGTTCACTATCAACGTGCCGAAGTCACACCTGATTCCCTCTCAGAAGCTCCTTTTCATTGGAGCAGTTCTGGACACAGCGCAGTTTCGGGCCTATCCTCCCCAGCAGCGAGTCCGGGATATTCGGGCTATGATACCGATGTTTCAGCCCCTATCCCGGGTTTCAGTCAGAATGACCCTGAGGCTGCTGGGCCTCATGGCATCCTGCATCATGCTGGTGGATCATGCCAGGTGGCATATGTGGGCTCTGCAGTGGGACCTGAAGTTCCAGTGGGCACAGCATCAGGGGAATCTTTCCGATTGCGTCCAGATCTCGGAGGGCACTGCACATCAATTGCAGTGATGGCTAACGAACCAGGATTGGGTCACCACCAGATCCCTCTCCCTTCCCCAACCAAAGTACACAGTGGTGACAGATGCATCACTTCTGGGGTGGGGCAGCCACATGGGAGAGGCGGAGATCAGAGGCCTCTGGTCTCCGGCGCAGTCCGGGCTCCACATCAACCTTCTGGAGCTCCGGGCGATTTGTCTTGCACTGAAGGCATCCCTTCCCTCTGGCCGGGGAAGAGTAGTGCAGGTGTTCACGGACAACACCACCGCCATGTGGTACTGCAACAAACAGGGCGGGTGGGGTCGTGGACACCATGTCAGGAGGCTCTCCGCCTTTGGACATGGCTGGAACATCAGGGCATATCTCTGGTGGTTCAACACCTGGCAGGTTCTCTGAACGCCAGGGCAGACGAACTCAGCCGCAGGTGCATGATGGATCACGAATGGCATCTTCACTCGGAGGTGGTGCAAGGTCTCTTTCAGCAGTGGAGAGAGAATTGGTTAGATCTATTCGCCACCGAAGAGAACGCGCAATGTCAGCAGTTCTGCGCGTTGGAATTTCCAAGGCAGCACTCGCTCGGCGACGCTTTTCGTCGCGAGTGGAGTTGCGGTCTTCTATACGCCTTTCCGCCTATACCACTTCTGCCCAGAGTGCTGAAGAAGATCAGGCGCGACGGGCCCAAGTCATCCCTGTGGCTCCGAAGAGTCTGGTATCCCGAGCTCTTACACATGGCCATCGATCCTCCGATCAGACTGCCTCTTCGGGAGGATCTTCTGTCGCAGCAGCAGGGGACGGTCCTCCTCCCGAACCTGTCCAGCCTCCACCTTCTTGCGTGGAGATTGAGCAGCGACAGTTGACAGCTTTCGACCTTCCTCCCGAAGTCTGTAATGTTACCTTGGCAGCCAGGCGTCCCTCCACTAAAACGGTATATGCCTGTAGATGGAACAAATTTGTGGCATGGTCTCAGCAAAGGCTGTGGATCCCCTTTCTGCTCCTCTTTCTGAGGTTCTTTTGTTCCTCCTTTCATTGGCCCAGCAGGGCTCTGATCTGGGCACACTTAAGGGCTATCTATCGGCTATTTCAGCCTTTCTTCGGCTTCCTGATCAGCCTTCTCTTTTCAAGTCCCCTATTGTAAATAGATTCCTTAACGGCATTACTCATCTCTTTCCTCCTATTCCTTTCGTAATGCCCCAGTGGGACTTGAATCTGGTTTTAACTTACCTTATGTGCTCTCCCTTCGAGCCACTACATAATTGTCCTCTCAGACTCTTAACTTTAATAACAAGCATTTGCAATGCAATAGGTCTCGCATTTGCGAGAGTTTGAGCTATTGGCATTGTAAATGACAGTGCCTTTTATTTATGTTTTGAAAACCTGAAAGCGGTGCCTAAACACGCAGTTTGTACTTATAATCGTTGCTTAAGAGAAACAAGGCTGGCAGTAACTGCGCCTCTTTTACTGCCAGCCTTGCTTCTCGTAAGCAACGATTATAACTTATAGTACAAAGTGCGTGTTTAGGCAACGCTTGCAGGTTTTCAAAACATAAATAAAAGGCACTGTCATTTACAATGCCAATAGCTCGAACTTTCGCAAATGAGAGACCTATTGCACTGCAAATGCTTGTTTTTTTAGCCCCCGAGTCTAACACCGAGGGATTAGTGAGCATGGAAGTCTCCTTAATAACATAAAGCTGCAGTCCTTGCTGAGGTGTATGGTGAACGCTGTGGGTGTAGTGTAGTAACATTTCAGGCTTGGGTTCTGGTAATGTGATTTAAATAAACAAGCACAGGGGAAAGAGGAAAGGGTGGTAGTGAGGAGCCGAGAGAGAGAGCCCACGACATGTAAAGTATTGAGGGATTGGGAATCAACCTTGGGACCGGCTTAAGGCCTGGGGTTTAGTACTTCAGACACGGATCCTGTAATTCTGATCCAATCACTACAACTCCCTAACTTTTAATGTGCAGAGCAGTAGCTCGGTCACTTTAAGAGGGTAGGTAGAAGCCAGCAGACTATTTTCGGCCAAACACACACAAAACCACTTGGCAAAAAACAAAACCACTACACTTGGCATTAAGACACAGCCATCGCTTTTCGTTGCTTTCTTTGCTCTGGCACAAGCCTCCGCGCTATTTGTTACAAGTTACTCCAAATACAAAGGTAAAAATACACAAGGTATCAGAGCGCTTCACATGAACAGCAGTTGCATTACACGGGCACATTCGACTTTTTTAGGCACGGGGAGATGAAGTGATTTGCCCAGAATCACAGGATGTTTGAGCGTCCCGCTAGACTCGAACCTGGCTCCACAAATAGTGGAGCTACTCACCCCCGGGAATGAGTTCTGACCCTCGTGCGCAGCTGCCAACACTGCAAGTTACGTCTCTGAGAAAAACAAGCCAGATCTTACTCTGAAAACTGATGCGAAAATCTGCAGCTGGACATAAGTTCGTAAAAATACAGTGTGCAACCGATAATCATTTCTAAAGTGTGGTCTACGAGAGTACTCCCGCCTTTGTGCAATAAAAAGCTACACTTTTTGATGCGCCATCATCAACACAACAGATTGCAACCGCATTAACTTTCACATTAATGTCCGATACGTAAGCAAAGATAGCAATGACCGACAATCAATATTTGGAGGCTCCGTACTACAGGGTAGATAAGGGCATACAAGACTGTCCGCATGACACAATATGAGAAAGCCTGGGTGTGCTAACATAAACTGCGTGTCGTAATTTCAGATATTTACTACTACGAATTCAGATATTTACCAATACGACAGTGCCAAGCTCTCAATGAATCCTGTACCCAGCAGAGACCAATTCGACGGCCAGAACCCGACAAACTCACCACTTGTTCTGGAAAGGCCTGAGAACAATCTCCGGTGTCCATGCTTTCATCTTTGTCAGTGCGTTGGGAAAATAGGATGGATAGGGGAAGGGGGGCAAGAGAAAAGAGAAAAACAGACTTCAAAACAGTGTTTACTACAATTTTCTTTAGGGCCAGGTTGAAGGGAGACTGCTGCAGGTTGCTCTTGCGCCCTGGGCGTGAGCACTGTTCGCTCATGCTAAAGACTGGCCCTGACTACAAGTCCCAGAATGCAGAGGGGAAAAAAAGATGAACGAGACAGGGTACTAACTCACGGACCAAGGAAGCTTGAGCGCTTTTAACTTCCGTTTAAATATGTGCACATACATGACACTTCCGCAGAGATTTGGGATACAATACCCCCAAATAAGTGCTACTGATGAACGAAGATGGTTGAGGGGGGCGTTTCTTTTTCACTGCTCTCACACTAATATTTTACTCACAATATAATTAGCTATCGTTGGATTTATTGTAAATCGGCAATTTGGCATGTAAACAAAACATTACAAAAAGTTATTTTCAAGGCAGGTGTAATAATAGTATTTCCTATAAGTCTGTGCCACCTATAACGTGAAACCACACCAGGATTCCCCTTGAAAGCCTCGTCTCCTGACGCCATCAGAGCTCTATTTTAATCTCCTTTAGGAGGAACCTGTAAACGGCTCAGGTAAATACGGATAATCCCGCCTCAGACAACTCCACTGGCCGACCCCCTGGGAAGAGCCCCTCCTAAAGAGCTTCACGAGATGGTAGAAGCAGTGTGCACGCGCAACAAAAAACCTGTAGTTGGGCAAACGCAGCCAGGTGAACGCGTGCATATCTCCTGGGCTGCATGCGCTAGCTAAAAAGCATATGTGGGGGCATGTATTGTTGCGGTAGGGTGGTGTATCACAAAAGCAGAAGGGGCCTGATAGAGGGAGAAAAAAGTAAGAAGCAAATGACGAGGGACTTGGTAAAGACAGGGAGGGAGCGAGCGACCAGGAGTTTAACAACGCAAGCATGGCAAAGCGTTGTGTCTTTTACACAAAAATCTCAGGAGCTTGCACACACAAAGTGGTAAGATGATACCCTTCTTTTTCATAGCTATTTTCCTTACAAATAATTACACAAGCAACTTGCCTTAACAATTTTCTTCAAAATGTTGCATAATATATTATTTTACTGGGGTCCCAGTTTTCATGTCAACATGGACGGCTGTAATGCCTGTATAAAGACTACTGAAACGTGGTTACCACGTTCCAACCTACTTCAGTCGAACATTTCACAAGTTTGGTTTTTTCTGCATTGGCAGTGCTGCTTATTTACACAGAAATAGCCTACCCTGTCGTACATGTCCTGAAAACAGCAGATTTGTCTCTCTTCTGGGGCGAATACACATAAAAAACAAGCTGAACAACGGAGGCGACATCGCGGGGCGCACTCCCTGCCTCCGGTGCAGATGGCGGCAAAACCGGAAGTCAGGCAGCTTTCGTTGGGAAGTGGGCTGGGCCTGCCAAAGAAACAGGAAGGAAACGCCGGAGAGGACGTCCGGAACCCTGCAGGCTCCATGCTGATGTCCCGGCCCCATCAGAGGGACCGGGCGAAGAGCGAGGCAGACTGCATGGCACCAGAGGCAAGACGGTGCTCCCGAGTGGTGAGGAGAGCCCCGCGGCGTGCAGAGGAGACGGCCAGGGAACCTGCAGACCGAGGAGAGATGCCGGAGTCCTGAACCAGCCGGTGAGTGAGGGGTTGGCTGGGTGCATTGCTGTCGCCCATTCTTTTAGCGGACCCGCCAGACAGCGGGCCACTCCATCATGGGGGCAATTTTGTCTACCTGCTGAGCCCCGGTGAGACATGTCTGTAAGGCGCACGCTGAAGGACACGCCATGAGTGTGCACATCGGCTGTCTGAAAGAGACGCCGTGAGCGTGCACATGGCCTGTCCGGGCGCCGTGAGATGTGCACGCGTATGGTGCGAGCAGGAGTTGTGAGAACGACGCGAGCCGTACGCGTGCACATCTCCTGTCTTGCCATACGCGTGCACATGTCCTGTCCCCCTTCCAAACTAAAGTCGACAATAATAGATCTCGCAAGCGACAGCGCTTCGCGCTGCGTCGCTAGGCGAGACCTAAAAACTGCCTTTCTGATTGCCATCACGTCTGCTCGCAGGGTGAGTGAGCTTCAGGCTCTGTCTTCTAAGCCTCCTTTCCTGGCTGTTCATCCGGACAAGGTTGTCCTTAGGACTCGTCCTTCTTTTCTCCCCAAAGTGGTTACCTCTTTCCACATTGGACAGACCATCACTTTGCCCACCTTCTTACTGCCCCCGCATCCTTCAAAGGAGGAGGAGGAGAGGCTCCACCGTCTGGATCCAAAACGTGCGCTATCTTTCTATCTGGATCGCACAAAACAATTCCGGGTGGATGACCAGCTCTTTGTTGGCTATGTGGGCGCCAAGAAAGGTCGGGCTGTGCAAAAACGGACCATCTCTTGGTGGGTCGTTCTTTGCATTAAAATTTGTTATTCCTTGGCAAAGAAGGAACCTCCGGTAGGGCTTCGTGCCCATTCCACCAGGACGACAGCAGCCACTACTGCTTTGGGACGTGGAGTCCCCCTCAGTGACATCTGCCAGGCAGCCACGTGGGCTTCCCTGCACACGTTCACAAAACACTACTGCCTGGACAGCCAAGTCCGGAGACACAGCTTCTTTGGCCGTTCAGTTCTCCAGGACTTCCTGGTGTGAACTTAGGGGCTATTACGATGGCGGTCGGAAAACCTCCCCGACCGCCATGGTAGCGGGAAAAGACCGCCCGCATGGACCGCGACATCACCGCCGGTCGAATTACGATGACCCGCGGTCGGAATCTGACCGCGGCGGTCTGATCGCGGGCCTTAACATTGCGGCGTTTGCTGCTGCCCGCAGCACCACTGCGATGCCGAAAGGAGCATGTCCTGCATTTCCCTGCACTGCTTTTGCCTCGTTTTTGTACTGCTTTCTCCTTTCCTTTCCCCCCATTTTTGAGTGCTTTCTCCTGCTTTTGCCTAGTTTTTTACTGCTTTCTCCTTCCTTTCCCCTATTTTTGAGTGATTTTTCTTGCTTTTCCCTCGTTTTTCACTGCTTCTCCTTGTTTTTTTTCCTCATTGGCCGCTCCTGCCTGCCTCCCATTTTCCCTCCTTCTGCCTAGCCCCGCCCACCACCTCGTAGCGCTCCTCCCACCTCCCTGGACCTACTTAATGGAAGCCACATCACTACTCCATGGAGCAGGCCCTAGGCCTAACTCTCCTGTGCTGCTGTACCGCTATGATTCCTTCACTTTCGCCTGCTTTGCCTTTCATTTTTTACTGCTTTCTCCTACCTTTCCCCTTGTTTTTTGGAGAGCTTTTTTCTGCTTTTGCCTCGTTTATTCACTGCTTCCTCCTGCCTTTCCCCTGTTTTAGGAGTACTTTATCCTGCCTTTCCCCTCATTTGTTTTACTGCTTTTTCCTTACTTTCCCTAATTTTTCTGAGTGCTTTCTCCTGCTTTTGCCTCATTTTAACTGCTTTCTCCTTTTTTTCCTCCCATTTTTCTGAGTGCTTTTTCCTGCTTTTCCTTAGTCTTCCTTTCCCCCTTATTGGTCTGAGTGCTTTCTCCAGCTTTAGCCTCATTTTTTACTGCTTTCCCCTTCTTTTTTCCCAATTTTGAGTGCTTTCTACTGCTTTTGCCTCGTTTTTGTACTGCTTTCTCCTTTCCCCCATTTTTGAGTGCTTTCTCCTGCTTTTGCCTAGTTTTTTACTGCTTTCTCCTTCCTTTCCCCTATTTTTGAGTGATTTTTCTTCCTTTTCCCTCGTTTTTCACTGCTTCTCCTTGTTTTTTTTCCTCATTGGCCGCTCCTGCCTGCCTCCCATTTTCCCTCCTCCTGCCTAGCCCCGCCCACCACCTCGTAGCGCTCCTCCCACCTCCCTGGACCTACTTAATGGAAGCCACATCACTACCCCATGGAGCAGGCCCTAGGCCTAACTCTCCTGTGCTGCTGTACCGCTATGATTCCTTCACTTTCGCCTGCTTTTGCCTTTCATTTTTTACTGCTTTCTCCTACCTTTCCCCTTGTTTTTCGGAGTGCTTTTTTCTGCTTTTGCCTCGTTTATTCACTGCTTCCTCCTTCCTTTCCCCTGTTTTATGAGTGCTTTATCCTGCCTTTCCCCTCATTTGTTTTACTGCTTTTTCCTTACTTTCCCTCATTTTTCTGAGTGCTTTCTCCTGCTTTTACCTCATTTTAACTGCTTTCTCCTTTTTTTCCTCCCATTTTTCTGAGTGCTTTCTCTGGCTTTTGCCTCGATTTTTACTGCTTTCTCCTTCCTTTACCCCCGTTTTTGAGTGCTTTCTCCTGCTTTTGCCTAGTTTTTTACTGCTTTCTCCTTCCATTCCGCCTTTTTTCTGAGTGCTTTCTTCTGCTTTCCCTCATTTTTTACTGCTTTCTCCTTCCTTCCCCCTGTTTTTCTGAGTGCTTACTCCTGATTTTCCCTCGTTTTTTTCACTGATTTCTCCTTCCTTCTCCCATTTTTCTGAGTGCCTTTTCCTGCTTTTCCTTAGTTTATTATTGATTTCTTCTTCCTTTACCCCCGGTTTTTTGAATGCTTTTCCTGCTTTTGCCTCGTTTTTTACTGCTTTTTCCTTCCTTTCCCGTTTTTCGAAAGCTTTCTCCTGCTTTTCCCTCGTTTTTTACTGCTTTCTCCTTACTCTCCCCATTTTTCTGAGTGCTTTATCCTGCCTTTCCCCTAATTTTTTACTGCTTTCTTCTTTCTTTCCCCCATTTCTCTGAGTGCTTTCTCCTGCTTTTCCCATGTTTTTACTGCATTTTCCTTCCTTTCCCCCCATTTTCCTGAGTGCATTCTCCGGCTTTTGCCTCAATTGTTACTGCTTTCTCCTTCCTCACCCCTGTTTTTTGAGTGCTTTATCATGCTTTTCCCTTGTTTTTTACTGCTTTTTCCTTCCTTTCCCCCCCATTTTTCTGAATGCATTCTCCGGCTTTTGCCTAGTTTTTTACAGCTTTCTCCTTCCTCACCCCATTTTTCTGAGCGCATTCTCCGTCTTTTGCCTTGTTTTTTACTGCTTTCTCCTTCCTTACACCTCTTTTTCTGAGTGCTTTATCCTGCCTTTCCCCTCATTTTTTACTGCTTTTTTCTATCTTTCCCCCATTTCTCTGAGTGTTTTCTCCTGCTTTTCCCATGTTTTTACTGCATTTTCCTTCCTTTCCCCCCATTTTTCTGAGTGCATTCTCCGGCTTTTGCCTCAATTGTTACTGCTTTCTCCTTCCTCACCCCTGTTTTTCGAGTGCTTTATCATGCTTTTCCCTTGTTTTTTACTGCTTTTTCCTTCCTTTCCCCCCATTTTTCTGAATGCATTCTCTGGCTTTTGCCTAGTTTTTTTACAGCTTTCTCCTTCTTTACCCCATTTTTCTGAGCGCATTCACCGGCTTTTGCCTTGTTTTTTACTGCTTTCTCCTTCCTTACACCTCTTTTTCTGAGTGCTTTATCCTGCCTTTCCCCTCATTTTTTACTGCTTTTTTCTATCTTTCCCCCATTTCTCTGAGTGTTTTCTCCTGCTTTTCCCATGTTTTTACTGCATTTTCCTTCCTTTCCCCCATTTTTCTGAGTGCATTCTCCGGCTTTTGCCTCAATTGTTACTGCTTTCTCCTTCCTCACCCCTGTTTTTCGAGTGCTTTATCATGCTTTTCCCTTGTTTTTTACTGCTTTTTCCTTCCTTTCCCCCCATTTTTCTGAATGCATTCTCTGGCTTTTGCCTAGTTTTTTTTACAGCTTTCTCCTTCCTTACCCCATTTTTCTGAGCGCATTCACCGGCTTTTGCCTTGTTTTTTACTGCTTTCTCCTTCCTTACACCTCTTTTTCTGAGTGCTTTTTCCTGATTGTACCTTGCTTTTTACTGATTTCTTCTTTCTTTACCCCTGTTTTTCTGGGTGCTTTTTCCTGCTTTTCCCTCGTTTTTCACAGCTCCTTGTTTTTTTCCTTATTGGTCGCTCCTGACAGCCGCCCATTTTCCTTCCCCCTGCCTAGCCCGGCCCACCACGTTCCAGTGCCACTCCCTCCTCCCTGGACCTACTTTTTAAAAAAAAACATATTTTATTACGTTTTTTAACAGTTTACATCCATTAGGCAAACAGACATTTAGCATATAGGCATCAGACTTCGCAAGACAGTCGGATATAGGGAAGCCATTTTGGGTTCCAAGTAATGTCATCGTACATATTATGCATATTATGCAACATTATGCAAAGATGTTGATCAGTTCTGTTAAACAATATTTTACCTACAAATTATCCAATGGGCTATTTTAATGGTAGTGCAGGAATACATGAAGAACTGAGGAAAAAATAAGTGAAATGGAACAAATAAACTAAACCCTTCCCCTCCCCCCCTTCCCCAAACTCAGTTGGCCCTACCCTATCTCACCATCTTGACAACACGCTCCCTCGGTTGCTCCCACTTTCTCTTAATGAATTGAGTTCTGAATATGTACACTTAGGGGTCGATTCCGATCTCGGTCGGAGGCGCACCCAATACCATTCGGTCGGGAAAAAAGCCATGCGAAAGCCTGTTTCCCGACCGAACCGTACGCGGGTCCGGCCGAGCGAGTACGATGCGAATTCGCCGACCGACTCGTCCGGGCGACCCGACCGCTCCGACCGACTCGTACCCGGACCGTACCGCTCCGACCGACTCGGTCGGACCCGATCCGCACCGCGCAATGGAGACGTTTTCCGGCCGGGTAAGTACGATGCGCACCTCGACCGCTCCGACCGACTCGCGCTGTCCGACTCGAACTCGCTGTCGGAGCCGTACTTTGGGGGTCCGTGTCGGACCCCTGTACGCGTACCCGTGCGAGCGCACACAGGGGGACCCATGGGTCCCCCTACCTGTGCGTGTACGCCGCGAGCGCTCGCGGCGTCACTCGCTGTAGGGGCGCCCTTGTCCGCCTCGCACCCATTGAGGCAATGGGAGCCCGCGTACGCGTTGTACGACCGGCTCCCATTGAGTTCAATGGGAGTCCGACCGACTCGTGTCCGATAACATACGGACGCATCGGACTCGTTCGGTCGGACTGCACGGGTCCGATTCGGTCGGAAATCTCTCCGGGTCCGGCTCGGTCGGGGAAATTTCCGGCCCGACTCGGAATCGACCCCTTAGTATAATTAAATCACCAGACTATGTGCAGGGCTGCTCCCTGGACCTACTTAATGGAACAGGCCCAGGCCTAGCTCTCCCATGCTGCTGTACCGCTCTGCTTCCTTCCCATTTTTCTGAGTGCTTTCGCCTGCTTTTGCCTTGTTTTTTCCTGCTTTCTCCTTCCTTCCCCCTGTTTTTCTGAGTGCTTCCCCCTGCTTTTCCTTAGTTTTTTACTGATTTCTTCTTTTTTTACACCTGTTTTTCTGAGTGCTTTACTTGCTTTTGCCTCGCTTTTTACTGCTTTCTCCTTCCTCGCCCATTTTTCGAGTGCTTTCTCCTGCTTTTCCCAGGTTTTTACTGCTTTTTCCTTCCTTTCCCCCCATTTTTCTGAGTGCATTCTCCGGCTTTTGCCTCAATTATAACTGCTTTCTCACCCCTGTTTTTCGAGTACTTTATCCTGCTTTTCCCTTGTTTTTCACTGCTTTTTCCTTCCTTTCCCCCCATTTTTCTCAGTGCATTCTCCTGCTTTTGCCTTGTTTTTTACAGCTTTCTCTTTCCTTCCCCCATTTTTCTGAGTTCTTTTTCCTGATTTGACCTTGTTTTTTACTGATTTCTTCTTTCTTTACCCCCATTTTTCTGAGTGCTTGTCCTACTTTTGCCTCATTTACTGCTTTTGCCTCTCACCCCTGTTTTTCGAGTGCTTTCTCCTGCATTTGCCTTGTTTTTTACTGCTTTCTTCTTCCTTCCCCCCATTTTTCTAGGTGCTTTTTCCTGCTTTTCCCTCGTTTTTCACTGCTCCTTGTTTTTTTCCTAATTGGCCGCTCCTGCCTGCTTCCCATTTTCCCTCCCCCTTCCAGCGCCCCTCCCTCCTCTCTGGACCTACTTAATGGAACAGGCCCCAGGTCTAGCTCTCCCATGTTGCTGTACAGCTCTGCTTCCTTCCCATTTTTCTGAGTGCATTCTCCTGCTTTTGCCTCGTTTTTTACTGCTTTCTTCTTCCTTTCCCCCTTATTGGTCTGAGTGCTTTCTCCAGCTTTAGCCTCGTTTTTTACTGCTTTCCCCTTCTTTTTTCCCAATTTTGAGTACTTTCTACTGCTTTTGCCTAGTTTTTGTACTGCTTTCTCTTCTCCTTTCCCCCCATTTTTGAGTGCTTTCTCCTGCTTTTGCCTAATTTTTTACTGCTTTGACCTTCCTTTCCCCTATTTTTGAGTGCTTTTTCCTGCCTTTGCCTTGTTATTTACTACTTTATCCTTCCTCTCCCCCGGTTTTCTGAGTGATTTTTCTTGCTTTTCCCTTGTTTTTCACTGCTTCTTTTTGTTTTTTTCCTCATTGGCCGCTCCTGTCTGCCTCCCATTTTCCCTCCTCCTGCCTAGCCCCTCCCACCTCCCCAGACCTACTTAACCGCGGCGGCAATTCCGCTGCGTTGCGGCGGTTTTATTGAGTGGGCGGGGTCGCGTCGGCCAACGGACGTGCGCAGCACTACGGAGGTAGTGCTCGCGACGGCAGTTGGCCGACGGGCGCACGGAAGGGGTTAATGGAAGTCACATCTCGACCCCATGGAGCAGGCCCCAGGCCTAACTCTCCTGTGCTGCTGTACCGCTATGATTCATTCACTTTCGGGGGGGCGCTAGAGAGCCGGATGCAAAATGGCCGCACGATAGTGCTGCTCTGCCGGCCGGAATGACTATCGGCTCACTATCTGCGGACATGAGAGGCATCTGAGGGCAACAATGTCAGATACCACAATCAAAATGCAAGAGCCGTCCACTGCTGCTGACAGAAATGTGTAATGCAGTGTGCAAGAGGTAAAACAAAGGCAAGACGGGCGGCTCCTCGAGCAGACACAATGGCGGCGAGCAGCGAGGCAGCAACCGTCCTGCGGGAGTAGAAGTCCCGGAACGAGCCCGCTCCGCTATCCTGTCCCCCGCTGACGAGCAGCTACAGAGAGACAAGATCGAAGAACACCAGCGATGCGCAGTTATTGCAGGCAAGTGACGCGCGATGCAAGCGGCGGATTACCAAATGCGGAGCGATTCTGCTAACCAACGCTGATGCCTGCGAGGAGAGAGCCAGGAGGTCTGTGAGTACATTCGCTCATGCGGCAAGGTAGTGACCTGATTGTCCGCTGTCGATACACCTGCCCAAACGCTGTATCCAAAGGAGTAACTGGTGCCCGATTGCTAACGGACTACTCCCGGATAGAGACATACTGTGTGGCCGTGTAAAACGGGTCACAACATACGTGCTATGGCAAGCAAATGAGTGAATAAGTGGCTTAATTACGCGACGAACGCTGCGATACCGCTGAGGCCCACACTGCGCGACTAACTCTCGTGGCAGAGCGCGCTGCTGAAGGTGAATGGATGCAGCTGCATGTGGAAAGGACAAGGGCAAATATGATTAAATGCCTCTCCTGCCAATAAATCGCCGATCATGCACGCTCAAATACGCAACTAAGGGCCAATACTGATAGCAGGGGCATAAAAAGATAAATCACATTGCTGCTGTGTGCGAAGGAACTCTGGGCCACAATAAAATACTGAACGTTGCAGGGATGAGGATTGCGGCCCTTGAAGTGCGCTATTCAGCTGGGAGGTAAACGTGTAAGGTTACAGGGAGAAATTCACGCCCATATATAACTGCGGACATTAACCTACGTACAAAGCACAATTTCTCGGTGTGGCGTATACGGGCGGCATTCTCATTGCGAAGACCGGAGGTAGCTGAAGCTAGGCAACCACCCAAGTCTGGAGGGCCGCTACACAGTTAACAGAGAATTGGTGGACCCATTTACTAAACAACAGTGCCAGCACTGCACGATCGCACCACCCCATATGTGAGAAGCCGCACAGGTGTGTAACAAAGTATACAAAGCATACTGAAGAGCACACCAGTCGAACTAGACAACTGGCTCTCACAGAGTTGCAGGCTTCGCCACAGAACGCAAGGAGACGCTAAAGTAAGTAACACACAAGATACAGGGGCCCCCACTCGCAGCAGCAAACTGCAGACGCGGTGACAGCTCGTCGACGGGGAGCATGGGCAAAACTGATAAACAACAAACAAAATTGCCCTTCGAACCTCGCAGGACCCTTAGACTCGCTGGTGCGAATGTTGACACAGAACCAGAGGCGGAACAAAGCCAAAATGGAGGCCGCTTTAGCAGCTATTCATCAAAGCCTGCAAACCATAGACGGGAAAATAGGCACACTAACGATAAGAATGGACAATATGACTGCTAAATTAGATAAACAAGGCGAACATCTAGACAATGTGGAACAGCAGGTCTCCTCAGTCAAAGATGAATCCAATGCCACAGCGCGAAAGTGCAGCGATGGGAAAAAATCCTGGAGATCATAAAAGCTAAGAATGAAAACCTAGAAGCGAGATCACGGCGAAACAATCTACGCATCATTGAAAGTACCAACACCGGCCGCCTTGAGGATTACATAGAAAAAATGTTAAAAGACATATTCGGCGCAGAACACTTCTCTCCCATGCTTATAGTAGAAAGGGCTCACAGATCTCTCGCCCCAAGGCCGCCACCAGGTGCCCTGCCACGACCTATAGTGGCCAGAATACTAAACTACAGAGACCGGGATACGGCACTGCAGCTGGCGAGGGAGAAGCAGCAAATTAACTATAATGGTTGCGAGGTATCGTTGTGTCCAGACTTCACGATCTCTGTCCAAATGGCTCGTAAGGAATTTGGTCCTGTAAAAAGGAAGCTGCGCGAAATGGAAATCGTCTATGCAATGCTATACCCTGCAAGGCTACGGGTTATGTATGAAGGCAAACCGAGGATTCTGGAAACACCATAGGCGGCTCAGGATTTCCTTAAGCAAGTGAGGTCGAAGCAAGCAAGTCCCGTAAGATCTCCATCACCTGCAAACTCTGGCTCATAGGATAAGGGTCATATCTATATGTGAGATACACTCCTTATCACCGTACATTGTCCTATGTGAAATATGCCCTAAACAGATATAGACCCTAACATTGATACTATGTTCAGCGGACGTAAAAGTTTTGCTCAAGAGTAGCCCATGAACAATGCGCTTATGTTCATATGTTGCGCTCTAATCACACAGTTAACCGCACTCTCTAGCTCATCATCTTGATAAGGGTAACGCACTTACCAGTGGTGTGTTACACTTCTCATTTCATGTTTATGTTTTGAAATTGTGTAATTCATGACAGATACCTCAACAAGCGGAACATGATTGTGGTTATGCATACTACCTCTCATGTCATAAGATTTACATAGTTGGTATGGTATTCTGGCCCCATCCGCCTGGCGGATGGTAGTGCAGGTATCTGGACGCCCCTAACGGGTATTTCCCAAAGAAGTTAAGATGTTGTTTACATTTCAGTTATGGGTCTGTCTTTGGCATGTTTGGGATGCTAAAGTGGGTGGGGGGCAATATAAGTTGTCTGTTTTTTCTCAAGCATGTCATATCCCGGTGGATGCTGTAACACACACGCCAGTACACAGTTTACACCGTCCCACCAACAGCCGAAAGGTACTTATGGACTACAGGGATACGAACACATTATTATCTAGAACTAAGCAGCACAACAGGTCTAATGAGTAATAGCAATTATGCATCACCAATATGTTAACTCACCTGGAACATCAGAGGGCTAAACAATCCTAGAAAGATAAGGCAAGTACTAGCGTACCTAGATAGACACCAAATAGAAATAGTCCTGCTTCACGAGACACACCTGATTAAACAGAAAGTAGACAAGATAGGGAAACGTTGGGCAGAGCTAGTGATCACATCTTCATACTCCACATATGCAAGAGGAGTCCTGGTCTTAATAAAAAAAGGGGTACAGTTCACAGCAGAGCAAATAATAACAGATACGCAAGGCAGATACGTGATAATCACTTGACTGTTAAGAGGTTTGAGGTTAGGACTCATTAACACATATGGCCCAAATGTGGATGACCCTGAATTTTATGCATCAGTATGGAGAAAATTGAGGGAGTTACCAGAAATGGAATTGATAGGGGGGGGGACACCTCAACGTTGCGCTGGACGCAACACGGGACAGATCGCACGCCACAGCAGAGCACCATCAGCGAGCAGCCACTACCATACTGAATGGTGTGTCAGAATTTAGTATGCATGATATATGGCGTATGCGTAATCCACATTCCCACGAGAGCACGTACACATCTTCAGTACACGGAAGCTGGTCTAGACTTGATTATTGGTTGATGACGGATGTAGCCAGCACATGGAAGCGGGAGGTTATTCACCTTCCCAAGACACTATCAGATCACAAACCAGCCCTCCTAGCTCTAGATATCCTGACTTATGTCCCACCACCATATGTATGGAGATTCAACGCCAAAGCCCTATTGGACCAATATATAATGACACTATCAGAACCGTAGTGGAAGACTTTTTTAACATAAACAAAAACTCAGAAAGCGCAAGTGTACTATGGGAAGCGTTTAAGGTGACATTAAGAGGGATTTGTATCAGTACCAATGCAGGGATATTAAAAGACATACGCACACAGTTACAGAAAAGCGAAAACATTATTAAGAAATTGGAAGCAGAATATGAAAGCACTCACAACACAGACATCTTGGGGAACATTAGAGAAGAACTAACCAACTACACCAACTTGGCCAACAGCGAACTGAAATACCTGACACGCCGACACACGGCTAGAGTGATGGGCGAAGGCGGCAGACCAGGTCGTGTATTAGCACAAAAAGTGCGGGTTGAATACAAACAGCAGACTATTTTGAAAATTATAGACGCAAAAGGTAAAACGCACTATGACACTAAAGGCATTCTAGGGACCTTCATGGAAACATACGTCGCATTATATGAGTCAAGTAATACAGCAGACATGCAAGAAATTATGGATTATTTGGCAGACATAGCACTCGCATGGCTATCGGACGGCCAACGGGAATACCTAGCACAACCAATTACAGTTGAAGAAATACAAGATGCCATAAAAACTTTACCTAATGGCAAAATTCCTGGCCCTGACGGCTTTACAGGAGATTTTTATAAAGAATATTCAGAACTGCTCTGTCCCTACATTGCTGAAATGTATGAGGACGCTTATAATCAGCAGATCCTCCCACCATCGCTGCGCGAAGCGTTAATAGTGGCGTTATTGAAACCAGACAAAGACCCGGAACAAAGCGAATCATATAGACCGCTATCCCTAATCAATACCGATGCCAAAATATTGGCCAAGATTATAGCTTCTAGGCTGCAACCACTCATGCAAGCCATTGTGTTGTCTGATCAATCTGGTTTCACACCAGCAAGATCAACTGCACATAATATTCGTACCATATTCGCGCTTCTACACCAATTAAACCCAGAGCTAGAAGCCACAGCTGTGTTACTGGACGCAGCTAAAGCGTTTGATTCAGTAGAATGGACATATTTATTTGTAATACTGCAAAGAATAGGACTACCACCTATCCTATTAAACTGGATCAAGCTCCTCTACACAAAACCTACAGCACGCATTAAAGTAAACAGGCACATATCGGACATCATACCTATACAAAGGGACACGGCAAGGATGTCCATTATCACCCTTGCTGTTTTCCATTGCGCTTGAACCCCTAGCATGCAAAATAAGGCAACAACATGCACACACAGCGCTGAGGTTTCAACTGCGCCCCATAGGTATCTCACTGTATGCGGACGATATGGTTTATATATACAAGACCTTCCCGTTAACCTGTCACCCGTATTGATAGAATATATTAAATTTGGGAGGCAATCTGGACTGCAAATCAATTGGAGTAAATCTGCAGTTCTTCCGCTGATGGAGATCACAAAGCAACATCACATGGAATTCCCCCTAGCCTGGCAGGAAGAACCAATTAAATATTTAGGAATATGGATACACAGAAATCCAAAAACGGTACTAAGAGCCAATTATGGGGCGGCAATAGAAAAACTTGAAACACAGATAAGCAGATGGATCACTTTGCCATTGTCTCTACGCAGATAGGATATCTCTCATAAAGATGGTAATATTACCCATATTTCTGTATTTATTCACTAACATTCCTATAACCTCACCAGCTCCAGTCTTCAAAAGATTGAATGCAAATCTTAATAGACTAATATGGGCAGGAAAACAGACGCGCATACGATTACAGACACTGACTCTGCCATACATACACAGAGGTTTCACAGTACCGCACTTATTACTGTATTATTTATGTGCACAGGCACAATATGCACACTATTGGTACCACCCAGTACGCTATATGCCGCATCTGGCGGTAGAGGATGGAGACGCCAATCCCATCTCGCTATGCAGCATAATATCGCACCACAGATCTCATCTATCCAAAAATGAAATAAACACAATACAAACAACGTCCTTGGCATGGCAACAAATGGGCCGTATGGCCAATAAATACCTGTTGTATGCACCTAGTATGCCTCTAAATCAACATCCATCACTTTCTGTCACACAAGATAAAGGCAGTATGGAGCTGTTGCAGCAAGTGGGCCTAGTGATAATGGGAGACTTATATAATAATGGAGTATTCCTTGCTTCTGACGACCTCTCATACGTGAGTAACCAGACGCTATTATTTAGATTCACATATCACAGACTGCGGGAGGCTATTAAAAAACTATATCCGACCTACCCAAATGAGCCACCCACTCTAGCACCGCTACAAATGATAATATCAAACCCTGACAACACTCATATAGTAACGAAATTGTACAGGGCCATGCAGGCTGAATTGGGCGGAGAGACAGGCAAAGCGCATTAGAGATGGAATGCAGTGCTGGACACCCCACTGGCAGCAGAGGAATGGCAATCCTGCTGCGCATTAACCGAAATGTTGACCCCCAATGGAAACTTACATATCATTCACTATAAGTACATACACCAGGCATATCACACGCCACTTAAGCTGCAGAGATATGGTTTACGTGAAGAAGCCAAATGTCGCAGATGTGGAGCAGGCGACGCAGATTTCATGCACCTTGCATGGTACTGTGTTAAAGTAAGTGCGTATTGGGCACGGGTAGTGCAACTATTGGGGGGAATGTTGAATTGTAAAATGGAATGCTTAATGAAAGTCTGTTGGGATGTTTGACGCATTTGAAATCCATCAAGAAGAAATTTGCTGCTATAGCATTGCTAATTGCAAAGAGAAGAATTTCCATGCACTAGGACAGTAAGGCATCTCCCACAGTGGAACGCTGGGTGATGGAATTGATATATTGTAGAGACAATTTCCTATTATACGCAGAGGAACTACCATCGGCCTCCAAGCCTACAAACTTCTGGGAGCCACTGACAGTTTACTTAAGAGCTCACCCTGATATGCTAAAGGAAATATGATGTGAAGTTATGCGTTCTAGGTATATCTAACTATACTAAAAGTAGGATTCTAAGTACAAGAAAATGTTAAATATGTACTGTGTGCTGATGTGTTCACATATGACATGCCTGATAAGTTTGTTACCACTGTTTTGCAAAAACCAATAAAACCTCATAAATAAAAAAATTTAAAAATGATTCCTTCACTTTCGCCTGCTTTGCCTTTCACTTTTTACTGCTTTCTCCTACCTTTCCCCCTGTTTTTCGGAGTGCTTTTTACTGCTTTTGCCTCGTTTTTTCACTGCTTCCTCCTTCCTTTCCCCTGTTTTATGATTGCTTTATCCTGCCTTTCCCCTCATTTTTTACTGCTTTTTCCTTCCTTTCCCTCATTTTTCTGAGCGCTTTCTCCTGCTTTTGCCTCATTTTAACTGCTTTCTTCTTTTTTTCCTCCCATTTTTCTGAGTGCTTTTTCCTGCTTTTCCTTAGTTTATTATTGATTTCTTCTTCCTTTACCCCCGCTTTTCTGAGTGCTTTTCCTGCTTTTGCCTCGTTTTTTACTGCTTTTTCCTTCCTTTCCCGTTTTTCGAGTGCTTTCTCCTGCTTTTGACTTGTTTTTTACTGCTTTCTCCTTCCTTTCCCCTGTTTTCTGAGTGCTTACTCCTGCTTTTCCCTCGTTTTTTACTGCTTTCTCCTTTCTTTCCCCCATTTCTCTGAGTGCTTTCTCCTGCTTTTCTCATGTTTTTACTGCATTTTCCTTCCTTTCCCCCCATTTTTCTGAGTGCATTCTCCGGCTTTTGCCTCAATTGTTACTGCTTTCTCCTTCCTCACCCCTGTTTTTCGAGTGCTTTATCCTGCTTTTCCCTTGTTTTTCACTGCTTTTTCCTTCCTTTCCCCCCATTTTTCTGAATGCATTCTCCGACATTTGCCTAGTTTTTTACAGCTTTCTCCTTCCTTCCCCCATTTTTCTGAGCGCATTCTCCGGCTTTTGCCTTGTTTTTTACTACTTTCTCCTTCCTTACACTTCTTTTTCTGAGTGCTTTTTCCTGATTGTACCTTGTTTTTTACTGATTTCTTCTTTCATTACCCCCGTTTTTCTGGGTGCTTTTTCCTGCTTTTCCTCGTTTTTCACAGTTCCTTGTGTTTTTCCTTATTGGTCGCTCCTGACCATTTTCCTTCCCCCTGCCTAGCCCTGCCCACCATGTTCCAGTGCCACTCCTCCTCCCTGGACCCACTTAATGGAACAGGGCCCAGGCCTAGCTCTCCCATGCTGCTGTACCACTCTGCTTCCTTCCCATTTTTCTGAGTGCTTTCGCCTGCTTTTGCCTCGTTTTTCCTGCTTTCTCCTTCCTTCCCCCTGTTTTTCTGAGTGCTTCCTCCTGCTTTTCCTTAGTTTTTTACTGATTTCTTCTTTTTTTACCCCCGTTTTTCTGAGTGCCCTACTTGCTTTTGCCTCGCTTTTTACTGCTTTCTCCTTCCTCGCCCATTTTTCGAGTGCTTTATCCTGCTTTTCCCTTGTTTTTCACTGCTTTTTCCTTCCTTTCCCCCCATTTTTCTCAGTGCATTCTCCTGCTTTTGCCTTGTTTCTTACAGCTTTCTCCTTCCTTCCTCCCATTTTTCTGAGTGCATTCTCCAGCTTTTGCCTTGTTTTTTACAGCTTTCTCCTTCCTTCCCCCCATTGTTCTGAGTGCTTTTTCCTGATTTTACCTTGTTTTTTACTGAATTCTTCTTTCTTTACCTCCATTTTTCTGAGTGCTTCTCCTACTTTTGCCTCATTTACTGCTTTTGCCTCTTACCCCTGTTTTTCGAGTGCTTTCTCCTGCATTTGCCTTGTTTTTTTTACTTCTTTCTTCTTCCTTTCCCCCTTATTGGTCTGAGTGCTTTCTCCAGCTTTAGCCTCGTTTTTTACTGCTTTCCCCTTCTTTTTCCCCATTTTTGAGTGCTTTCTCCTGCTTTTGCCTCATTTTTTTACTGCTTTCTCCTTCCTTTCCCCTATTTTTGAGTGCTTTTTCCTGCCTTTGCCTCGTTTTTACTGCTTTATCCTTCCTCTCCCCCGGTTTTCTGAGTGATTTTTCTTGCTGTCCCTTGTTTTTCACTGCTTCTCCTTGTTTTTTTCCTCATTGGCCGCTCCTGCCTGCCTCCCATTTTCCCTTCTCTTGCCTAGCCTCTCCCACCTCCCTGGACCTACTTAATGGAAGCCACATCGTGACCCCATGGAGCAGGCCCCAGGCCTAACTCTCCTTTGCTGCTGTACCGCTACGATTCCTTCACTTTTGTCTGCTTTTGCCTTTTATTTTTTACTGCTTTCTCCTACCTTTTCCCCCTGTTTTTCGGAGTGCTTTTTACTGCTTTTGCCTAGTTTTTTCACTGCTTCCTCCTTCCTTTCCCCTGTTTTATGAGTGCTTTATCCTGCCTTTCTCCCTCATTTTTTTGCTGCTTTTTCCTTCCTTTCCCTCATTTTTCTGAGCGCTTTCTCCTGCTTTTGCCTCATTTTAACTGCTTTCTCCTTTTTTTCCTCCCATTTTTCTGAGTGCTTTTTCCTGCTTTTCCTTAGTTTATTATTGATTTCTTCTTCCTTTACCCCCGCTTTTCTGAGTGCTTTTCCTGCTTTTGCCTCGTTTTTACTGCTTTTTCCTTCCTTTCCCGTTTTTCGAGTGTTTTCTCCTGCTTTTGACTTGTTTTTTACTGCTTTCTCCTTCCTTTCCCCTGTTTTCTGAGTGCTTACTCCTGCTTTTCCCTCGTTTTTTTACTGCTTTCTCCTTTCTTTCCCCCATTTCTCTGAGTGCTTTCTCCTGCTTTTCTCATGTTTTTACTGCATTTTCCTTCCTTTCCCCCCATTTTTCTGAGTGCATTCTCCGGCTTTTGCCTCAATTGTTACTGCTTTCTCCTTCCTCACCCCTGTTTTTCGAGTGCTTTATCCTGCTTTTCCCTTGTTTTTCACTGCTTTTTCCTTCCTTTCCCCCATTTTTCTGAATGCATTCTCCGACATTTGCCTAGTTTTTACAGCTTTCTCCTTCCTTCCCCCATTTTTCTGAGCGCATTCTCCGGCTTTTGCCTTGTTTTTTACTACTTTCTCCTTCCTTACACTTCTTTTTCTGAGTGCTTTTTCCTGATTGTACCTTGTTTTTTACTGATTTCTTCTTTCATTACCCCCGTTTTTCTGGGTGCTTTTTCCTGCTTTTCCCTCGTTTTTCACAGCTCCTTGTGTTTTTTCCTTATTGGTCGCTCCTGACCATTTTCCTTCCCCCTGCCTAGCCCTGCCCACCATGTTCCAGTGCCACTCCCTCCTCCCTGGACCCACTTAATGGAACAGGGCCCAGGCCTAGCTCTCCCATGCTGCTGTACCACTCTGCTTCCTTCCCATTTTTCTGAGTGCTTTCGCCTGCTTTTGCCTCGTTTTTTCCTGCTTTCTCCTTCCTTCCCCCTGTTTTTCTGAGTGCTTCCTCCTGCTTTTCCTTAGTTTTTTACTGATTTCTTCTTTTTTTACCCCCGTTTTTCTGAGTGCCCTACTTGCTTTTGCCTCGCTTTTTACTGCTTTCTCCTTCCTCGCCCATTTTTCGAGTGCTTTATCCTGCTTTTCCTTAGTTTATTATTGATTTTTCCTTCCTTTCCCCCCATTTTTCTCAGTGCATTCTCCAGCTTTTGCCTTGTTTTTTACAGCTTTCTCCTTCCTTCCTCCCATTTTTCTGAGTGCTTTTTCCTGATTTTACCTTGTTTTTTACTGAATTCTTCTTTCTTTACCTCCATTTTTCTGAGTGCTTCTCCTACTTTTGCCTCATTTACTGCTTTTGCCTCTTACCCCTGTTTTTCGAGTGCTTTCTCCTGCATTTGCCTTGTTTTTTTTACTTCTTTCTTCTTCCTTTCCCCCTTCTTGGTCTGAGTGCTTTCTCCAGCTTTAGCCTCGTTTTTTACTGCTTTCCCCTTCTTTTTTCCCCATTTTTGAGTGCTTTCTCCTGCTTTTGCCTCATTTTTTTACTGCTTTCTCCTTCCTTTCCCCTATTTTTGAGTGCTTTTTCCTGCCTTTGCCTCGTTTTTTACTGCTTTATCCTTCCTCTCCCCCGGTTTTCTGAGTGATTTTTCTTGCTGTCCCTTGTTTTTCACTGCTTCTCCTTGTTTTTTTCCTCATTGGCCGCTCCTGCTTGCCTCCCATTTTCCCTTCTCCTGCCTAGCCTCTCCCACCTCCCTGGACCTACTTAATGGAAGCCACATCGTGACCCCATGGAGCAGGCCCCAGGCCTAACTCTCCTTTGCTGCTGTACCGCTACGATTCCTTCACTTTTGTCTGCTTTTGCCTTTTATTTTTTACTGCTTTCTCCTACCTTTTCCCCCTGTTTTTCGGAGTGCTTTTTACTGCTTTTGCCTAGTTTTTTCACTGCTTCCTCCTTCCTTTCCCCTGTTTTATGAGTGCTTTATCCTGCCTTTCTCCCTCATTTTTTTGCTGCTTTTTCCTTTCTTTCCCTCATTTTTCTGAGTGCTTTCTCCTGCTTTTGCCTCATTTTAACTGCTTTCTCCTTTTTTTCCTCCCATTTTTCTGAGTGCTATCTCCGGCTTTTGCCTCGATTTTTACTGCTTTCTCCTTCCTTTCCCCCCGTTTTTGGGTGCTTTCTACTGCTTTTCCCATGTTTTAACTGCTTTTTCCTTCCTTTCCCCCGATTTCTCTGAGTGCATTCTCCGGCTTTTGCCTCAATTGTTACTGCTTTCTCCTTCCTCACCCCTGTTTTTCGAGTGCTTTATCCTGCTTTTCCCTTGTTTTTCACTGCTTTTTCCTTCCTTTCCCCCCCATTTTTCTGAATGCGTTCTCCGGCTTTTGCCTAGTTTTTTTTACAGCTTTCTCCTTCCTTACACCTCTTTTTCTGAGTGCTTCTAGGTCTCGCCTGAGCCAGCGCGCATGCGCTGCTCTGCGAGGCATTTTGTAAGGGCTTTTAAATTCCAAACACATGCTCGTGCGTGTGCTTGGAATTTATCACTTGCTATTGGCCCAAGGGGGGTGCATGTCCCGCCTTCTCTGTTCTGTGGCCTAGGGTCCGCGGGAGCGAGCATGAGCGCCATATGTTTCCAATTATCGTGCCGCGTCTCGCGGTCGCGTTAATTGGAAACAGATGGGCAAACGCGGTGCTTTCACTTTCGCCGCGGCGGGCACAAGCGTGCTCGCATCACTTCCGGGCTTGTTTTGTATAATCTGCTCCATGCGCCATAAGCTTCCAGGATTTTAAGATCCGAGTTACTTTGCTTTGTGTAGTGGCTTAGCTTGTTTAGTTCTCTTTGTGTGTCTCAGGGCTGCGGTAAACCAGGTGTTAGTCCTTTTTGCTGACCTTTCACTGAAATGTTGTGTGCTTTATCAGTATTATTTTCAACTAAGAACGACGTTGCCGTGCTCCGTGTTGAGGCATGGTCGCTGTAGGCTGCTATCTGTGGCGCGGGCAGTTTTGCATTATTGTTAAAAGGTGATTATTCCCTGCAGTGCTTCATGGATACATTATTTTTCCACTCTGCTATGCTGTCCGGGTTTATTATTTCCAATGTTAGCTTCTTTAACCTCTGTAGCCCGGCAAATTCACCTAAATTTCTTTGTCATTGTGCAAGTTCTGTGCTCTGGATAAAATGGTCACTGTCGAAGGTTTCCAGTATTTTAAAGTCCTTATCAATGTCCTTTTATTGCAACAAATGTCAGGCGTTGTGTGCGCGTGTAACATGTACAACTTGTTTATTTCTCGTAACTGCCTTACTGCAGTATGAGTACGGGTCACAACTTTTAAGAGGTGTTGTGTTGTAAAACAGCACAGGGTTCTCTCCTCACAAGCCCCATATGTAACGGTTCTACAAACACGTGGCATTTATGATTGGTTGCGACATTTTTGCATGATTTGAAAACTATCACAGGCACAGTGAAAACCATAATTGCCTCACTGTGAAGAGTTGGTGGTCTCTGCATAATTTGTTGTGGACAGGTGCTCAAATTAGAATTGACATTAATTGGTGTGCCGGCCCGGGGTATCAGCAGCAGGGCTACTGAGTGAATGCGCGCGGGGTCTGGGGAACCCCGCAGGTGGTCCGCGTGGGGGGATTACCATTGGCCGTGCACGAGGAGGGGAAGCCTCACAGATCTGTACCTGTTGTCTGATATTTATTTAACAACTAAGATGTTATTGGAACAAAACAAGCTACCTCCCCCGTGCAGCACATCATAATTAATTACATATTCGTGTAAATAACATTAAACGAGATGTTGTCTGACAATGCTTTTTAAATACTGAGCATTTCTATCCTGATGTGAACTCCTGCAGATGGAGGGAAAATGTAATCTCGGTGTCTGCTGGGAAAAGGAAACTTGACTCCTAGCTGTGTCAGATGGCAGAGGCTGCAGTTTAAAGACTAAATGATGCCCCATCACTTGGGAGTCAGAGGTCGCAGTTTGCATTAGCACTGAGATCCTGTGCCTGACGCAGCAGGCTAAAGGGGGGTCGCTTAGCAAAAAAGAAGAAGAAAAAAACAGGATCGCTTTAAAGCTGCTGGTGGGAGAGAGCCGTGCCATTTATCATCAATTACTCGCCTGTTGGACTTCCAAGCATTGCCAGAACATCTGTAGCGCACAGAAGCAGCCACTGCGGCGCTTTGCAGAACTCTGGAGCTAGCACATTCCATGCCGTTTGCAGCCTGGAGGTGGGTCGAATTAGTTTGAATAATGTGCAGAGTTGGTAGTCCTTTCTGTGTGTGTGTCTAGGGGGTGTTCCACTGCCTTTTTGTTTTTTAAGAAACTTGTCTTAAAATAGCGTCTTTACGAACTGCATTGGCTTTGTAGTGCTGTGAATTAGAGGTGTTGCTGAAGTCAGGGCATAAAGCTAAATGCACAGCTCTAAAACCTGTCCAGGAATTCCGCCTCACTGTTCCTTACGGTGCCTCATTCCACCTTATTGTGCCCCAGGCTCTGTACACGGGCTCAGCTGTGTAACAGCATTCCCCACTCTGCCTCATTCTGCCTCAGTGCCACATAATTATATGCTACATAATTACACTGCACTCAATGCAACATACACTCCAAATACCACTCAGTGCCACATAATTACACGCCACATAATTACACTCTACTGAATACAACATACACTCCCCATAATACCACTCAGTACCACATAATTACACGCCACATAATTACACTCTACTCAATGCAACATAAATACACTACACATAATACCACTCAGTACCACATAATTACACGCCACATAATAACACGCTACTCAATGCAACATAAATACACTCCACATAATACCACACAGTGCCACACAATTATATGCTACATAATTACACTGCACTCAACGCAACATACACGCCACATAATTACACTCTACTGAATACAACATTCACTCCTCATAATACCAATCAGTGCCACATATTTACATGCCACATAATTACACTCTACTCAATGCAACATAAAAACACTCCACATAATACCACTCAGTACCACATAATTATACGCCACATAATAACACTCTACTCAATGCAACATAGACTCAACATAATACCACTGAGTGCCACATAATTACACTCCACATAATTACACTCTATTCAATGCAACATAAATACACTCCACATAATACCACTGTGGCACATAATTAGACGCCACATAATTGCACTCTACACAATGCAACATAAATACACTCCACATAAATGCACTCTATACCACATACAACCAATCAACATAAATGCACTGCACACCATGACACAATTTCACTAAGCATAATTTCACTCAACACCACAATTCCAGGCCACACAATCCAACTCCACACATTTCCAATACACACCGCATAATTACACACCAAACAACATATTTCAACTCCAGAACTCCACAATCCACAACGTACCTCCAATCCACACCATATAGTGTCACCACCTGAGCACCAAACATCATTCACCACCACCATTTTGCATCAGCGCACCACCTAAGCATCATGTCAGTCTGCCCTTGGAATCTGGCATCTGTTGATTCTCCCCTAGTGTCCGTCCGCTGCTCGTGTTCTAATTAAATTACTGTTTTCCAACCTCCACTCCCCCGTTATTTATGTCCCGCTCCCCATAACAAAAAAAATTATAACAAACAAGCATGAGAACAGGCAGGAAGAAGTTGCCAGCAGTGCAAGTACAAAAAAACTAGAAGACATTTTTTATGTTAAAATCTTTTTAATCAGGTTTTTCAGTTGTATATAATGTCGTCTTCGTTTGTATAAAGGTAACAAAAATGCTTAACACTATTTATTATAACTTTTCAACATAATGCACAGCAGCCACAATGCTCTACAACATAGCCAAAAGTTCTGGCTAAATACATAAGGTCCCAAAGGCGAGACCTATTGGCTATGCCAATGCTTGTTCCTGATTGTACCTTGTTTTTTACTGATTTCTTCTTTCTTTACCCCCGTTTTTCTGGGTGCTTTTTCCTGCTTTCCCCTCGTTTTTCACAGCTCCGTGTTTTTTTCCTTATTGGTCGCTCCTGCCTGCCGCCCATTTTCCTTCCCCCTGCGTAGCCCAGCCCACAACGTTCCAGTGCCACTCCCTCCTCCCTGGACCTACTTAATGGAACAGGGTCCAGGCCTAACTCTCCCATGCTGCTGTACCGCTCTGCTTCCTTCCCATTTTTCTGAGTGTTTTTGCCTCCTTTTCTTACTGCTTTCTCCTTCCTTCCCCCCTGTTTTTCTGAGTGCTTTTTCCTGCTTTTGCCTCATCTTTTTAAACTGCTATCCCCGTCCTTTCCCCTGTTTTCTGAGTGCTTTATCCTGCTTTTACCCTCATTTTTTACCGCTTTCTCCATCTTTCCCCCGTTAATTAGTGCTTTCTCCTGCTTTTGCCTAGTTTTTTATTGCTTTCTCCTTCCATTCCCCCTGTTCTTGAGTGCTTTTGCCTAGTTTTTTATTGCGTTCTCCTTCCATCCCCCTGTTTTTGAGTGCTTTTGCCTAGTTTTTTATTGCTTTCTCCTTCCATTCCCCCTGTTTTTCTGAGTGCTTTCTTCTACTTTCCCTCATTTTTTTTTACTGATTTCTTCTTACTTTACCCCCCTTTTTCTGAGTGCTTTTCCTGCTTCCTCAACCCTGTTTTTCTAGTGCTTTCTCCTTCTTTTCCCATGTTTTTTACTGCTTTTTCCTTCCTTTCCCCCCATTTTTCTGAGTGCATTCTTCAGCTTTTGCCTTAATTTTTACTGCTTTTTCCTTCCTCACCCGTTTTTCGAGTGCTTTCTCCTGCTTTTCCCTTGTTTTTACTGCCTTTCCCCTCTTTTCCCCCCATTTTTCTGAGTGCATTCTCCGGCTTTTGCCTATTTTTTTTACTGCTTTCTCCTTCTCTCCACCAGTTTTTCTGAGTGCTTCCTCCTGCCTTTCTCTCGTTTTTACTGATTTCTCCTTTCTTTCTCCCCTTTTTCTGAATGCTTTTTCCTGCTTTTCTCTCGTTTTTCACTGATTTCTTCTTTCTTTACCCACGTTTTCCTAAGTGCTTTCTCCTGCCTTTGTCTCGGTTTTTACTGCTTTCTCCTTCCTCTCCCCTGTTTTTCTGGGTGCTTTTTCCTGCTTTTCCCTCATTTTTCACTACTCCTTGTTTTTTTCCTTATTGGCCGCTCCTGCCTGCCGCCCATTTTCCCTCCTCCTGCCTACTCCCTGGATTTACTTAATGGAGGCCGCAGCACAACCCCATGGAGCAGGCCCCAGGCCTAGCTTTCCCATGCTGCTGTACCGCTCTGCTTCCTTCCCATTTTTCTGAGAGGTTTATCCTGCTTTTCCCTTGTTTTTACTGCTTTCTCCTTCCTTACCCCTGTTTTTAGGTCTCGCCTAGGCAGCGCGCATGCGCTGCTCTAGGAGGGTCTTTAGCCATCGGTCTTCATTTTTGAAGCACTGCACTCGTGCTTGTGGCGGCATCCACCTTGCGGGATCGAGCAGCGGCGCGGCCACGTTAATTACAAACATATGGCCGCTGCTCGCTCCCGCAAGCTGGATGCCGCCACAAGCACGAGTGCAGTGTTTCAAAAGTGCTGCTTGCGTGTGACATCACTTGTTTACATTGCTGTGGAGTCTGCATGGTGTCAGCTTGTGACTAGCGCTCATGCAGCAGATAGCAGGACAAGTTTTACAGAGTGCCAGTCTGCGCACTCACTCTCTCGCTTGGCCGCGACGGTCAGTGAAATGGTTGTGCTTTAAACCTGACTGGGCTTATGTTACCCTTTCTGTTGGTGTCTTCAGCTGTGTGTTCAGTTTCCCTCTGAGGAACAATGCTGCTGTTGCTGCTTCATTGGTCTCTGTGCCTGCAGATTCCCTGCACCGATACAACCATGAGCACTAGCAGGGCTCCAGGCTCCACTTGCTGACAGTGGATGTGCTTTTGGACGCATGTGTGGCATGGAGCAATGCTTGTGAGAGCCGCTCTCCGTCGTTTAATGCGACAACATTTAGACACCTGCATTTTTGAGTTTCGTGTAAACTGCAGGCACACTTCAACCAGTTGTGAAGGAGGGATCGATAGTAAGTAATACGGGCACAGGCATCAACGTGACTGAAATTTAACTATACTCCGGGCTACTGGAATGTTGCAAAACTGGCCTTTTTCTGCATGATTATGGATTCATCACGTAATGCAGCATCTTCTGCACCACTAGCAGACTTTGCCAATAAAAATATTTTTTTTTAATCTCAAACTGATTAAAGGTTATTAAAGAGCGCAATGGCAGACTCTTTGCAAGTGTTAACTGGTGTCCTTTAAGCTGGTGGCCGATTGCAGTGTTCAGGTTTTAAACTGGTACTAGTGAAGGTGCAATTTTGTCCTGCCCATATTTCTAGGTGCAGAAGTGACAATCCTAATACTGTCACAAATTGTGGCGCATTATGATCCATCATCTGTCTTTTCTTGTCACAATGTTGTCAACACTGCTTCGTAATTCTGGCCTCCCAGGATAACCCCTGTATAGGGGGTCATGATTTCCTTAGGAGCCTGCTTTCTTACCCAGTCTACTTCTCTGAGCTGATTTGCATCCTTTTGGCAAACTCTCAATTCCTCCCTGGCCAAGCAAGTATTACTATCATGGTCTATTAAAAGGCGCAGGTCCGTTATACCCTGTGTGTGTCTCTGTGTGTGTCTGTGTGTGTCTCTGTGTGTGTCTCTGTGTGTGTCTCTGTGTGTGTGTCTCTGTGTGTGTCTCTGTGTGTGTGTCTGTGTGTGTGTCTGTCTGTCTGTGTCTGTCTGTGTCTGTCAGTTGTACATAATGTCTTCTTGGTTATATATAAGGTAAGAAAAATGCTTATAACACGTTTTTATTATAACTTTTCAACATGCTGCACAGCAGCCACACTGCTCTACAACCTAGTTTAAAGACTTTGGCAAAACCATTCGCTCTGGCTAAACACTTATAAGGTCCCAAAGGCGAGACCTATTTGCTATGCCAATGCTTGTTCTGAGTGCTTTCGCCTTGTTTTTTACTGCTTTCTCCTTCCTTTCCCGTTTTTCTGAGTGCTTCCTCCGGCTTTCGCCTCGATTATTACTGCTTTCTCCTTCCTTTCCCCGTTTTTGAGTGCTTTCTCCTGCTTTTGCCTAGTTTTTTTATTGCTTTCTCCTTCCATTCCCCCTTTCTGAGTGCTTTCTTCTGCTTTTCCCTAGTTTTTTCCTGCTTTCCCCTTCCTTTCACCTGTTTTTCTGAGTGCTTCCTCCTGCTTTCCCCTTGCTTTTTTTTTTTACTAATTTCTCCTTTCCCTCCTTTTTCTGAGTGCTTTTTCCTGCTTTTCCTTAGTTTTTTCCTGATTTCTTTTTCTTTTACCCCGTTTTTCTGAGTGCTTTCCCTGCTTTTGCCTCTTTTTACTGCTTTCTCCTTCCTCCCCCTATTTTTCGAGTGCTTTCTCCTGCTTTTCCCTTCTTTTTTTACTGCCTTTTCCTTCCTTCCACCTGTTTTTCTGAGTGCTTCCTCCTGCTTTTCCCTCGTTTTGCACTGATTTCTCTTTTCTTTCTCCCCTTTTTCTGAGTGCTTTTTATTGCTTTTCCCTCGTTTTTTACTGATTTCTTCTTTCTTTACCCACGTTTTTCTAAGTGCTTTTCCTGCTTCTGCCTCATTTTTTACTGCTTTCTCCTTCCTCACCCCTGTTTTACGAGTGCTTCTTCCTTCTTTTGCCTAGTTTTTAACTGCTTTCTCGTTCCTCACCCCTGTTTTTTGAGTGCTTTCTCCTGCCTTTGCCTCGTTTTTCCCTGCTTTCTCCTTCCTCTCCCCTGTTTTTATTGGTGCTTTTTCCTGCTTTTCCCTCGTCTTTCACTGCTCCTTGGTTTTTTTTCTCATTGTCCGCTCCTGCCTGCCACCCATTTTCCCTCCTCCTGCCTAGCCCGGCCCACCAACTCCCAGCGCCCCTCCCTCCTCCCTGGACCTACTTAGGAGGTCGCAGCACAACCCCATGGAGCAGGCCCAGGCCTAGCTCTCCCGTGCTGCTGTACCGCTCTGCTTCCTTCCCATTTATCTGAGTGCTTTCGCCTGCTTTTGCCTCGTTTTTTTTATTGCTTCCTCCTTCCTTTCCCCCCATTTTCTGAGTGCTTTCTCCTTACTTCCCCATTTTTCTGAGTGTTCAGTTCAAAAGACTTTATTTCGATCACTATAGATCAAAAAAGTACAACATAAAACAAACACTTACAGACACAATAAAAACATAGACATTTATAATGCGCATTTACGGTCCGTTACAATAGCAGCACAATGAAACCGTAAAGGTTACATTTTTAAAATGACCAAGAATTCATCATAAAAATACTTTAAAATCAACCTAAAAATCAATTAATATCTTAAGTAGTATTAAAAGACAGTAGTCCACACAAAATAATTAAAGTTACACAATACAGTTAGGCGAGACCCTTTGATGAGGTAACAGCCTAAGTACTATCAAGGGAACACTTGGCACGTCTGATCCACATTGCCATTAGAAACTTGGCTGTACAGAATACGCCTCCTTGTACTTTCTTACTCCCAAGTTTCTACAAAGTGGGGCTATCCATTTTATTCGAGACTGACTATACAAGGGGCAAAAAAATAAAACATGCTCGATTGACTCTGATCGCCCTTGGCAGCAGGTACAGTTTTCATCCACCCTGTCTTCTACTTTACACCATTTCCTTTTAAAGGATTTAACAGGTAGGCAGCCATACCTAAACTGTAGGTATAGTTTCCTTGCTAGAGAAGGTACAATTTCATCTATAGTATCCTCAAAAGAAGGTGTTGGTTAAAATCGATAAAAGCAGCCGAGAGCGATCCTTTACAATTTTTTATGAGTTCAGTCTCAGCAAAACCCCAATAAACCGCTTTAAGGCTAGTTTTGTTAATCTGACACAGAGTTTCTGGTTAGTCCCAATATGCACCTAGACTTAACCTCTGTAACATATTCTTGACGGTACGCAGCCACAGGATCTTACTCACACATGTTGGTGTCATCAGTTCACGGAGGCCCACTCTATAAGACTCGAGTGCTGTAGTAGACCATAACCAATGCCAGAACGTAAGCAATCTAAGCTCAATTTTGTGAGTAATTTTTTTCTGGGCCAGATCTAGATAGAGTGGAGCCAACGGGGTACTTGCCGGAAGATTTAACAGAGATCTAAAAAATGTATGTTCAATTACTGACAAGTAACTAGATTTTGTGCAACCCCACATCTCCACACCGTACAAAACTGCACCTAAAGCTTTAACGTTATAGATCTCTAACGCCGGTGCCACCCTTCTAGGTATAGTTTTCCTGTGGATTTTTGCTATGTTCGCTGTATGTTGTATCAGGGATAGCTGTGCCCTTTCCATCTGTGGGACCCAACTTAAATTCTTTGTGAGTTTCAAGCCAAGGTAATCAAACTCAGCCACTAGCTCTAAAGGGGCGCCACCCACATACAGCTGCTTTTTACACTTAGTTGTTAATCTGGAGGAAAAGAACATGCATTTAGTTTTGGAGCTATTTAGCTCAAGTCCCCGTTCCAGGCAAAATGCCTGGAAATCATTCAACAACTGTTGGAGCCCCTGAGGCGACTTAGAAATAAAGCAATGTGTCATCTGCAAAAAGGAGAGCAGGGGCCCTCCGTCCACCTATTTTTGGTGCGTCACACCCAACCCTGCTCAAGGACTTTATAACATCGTTTATGTACATGGTAAACAATGTGGGCGCTTAAACGCACCCCTGTTTTACTCCTTTATCTATATGGATAGCCTCTGTTAATGCCCCGTTCTCCCCCCACCGAACTTGAGCCAAGGTGTCCACATGCAACCTTTTTAAAATATTCAGTAGGGGAGCCGGAACTTCCATTCCTTCTAGAACTTCCCATAATTTTGCTCTGGAGACCATATCAAAAGCGGCTCGAAGATCAACAAAGGCAACATACAAGTCGCCGTTGTTGATAATCACTTCCCTCCAATAAATACTAGTGAAACGAAAGATTTGATCTATAGTACTCACTTGGGGTCTGAAACCTGCCTGCCACTCTGAAATGATGTTCCCCTCACAAATCCAATCCTGAAGATGAGCAAGCACCTGTTTACAGAAGATTTTCTGCATGGAGTCTATGAGGCTAATAGGCCTGTAGTTCGCTGGGAGTGCGCTGTCCCCCTTCTTAAAGATGGTTAACTATTTCTGCTAATTTCCATGAATGTGGGATTTCCATGCCCGAGAGGATACTATTAGAGAGCAGATTAATATATGGGCCCCAAATTTCTGGGTTTTCTCTGTATAGGTCATTGGATATCCTATCGGGCCCTGGGGCACGTCCAGGAGCACAGGAATTGATTGCCTTTACAGACTCACCAAGTGAAAATTGCAAGTTATCGGGCTCAGATAAGGCACTACTAGCTGATAAAATACTATTGTCATTCGCCATCTTATGTTTGTCTGAATACAGTTGACTAAAATGTGTTACCCACTCTTCTGGTTGGATACAAAACTCAAGCATTGGTTTGATCCCATTTGAGGCCACAGTTGCTGCTTTCCAGAATTCTTTGGTATTCTTGTTAACCAGGGCCTCATGCAGGTTTAACCACAGCGAGTCTTCCCACTCCCTCTTTGCATTTATAATCACTTTCCTGTGGCGGGCTCTAGAAATGGCAATCTCTGCTTGCGATCTAGTTTTAATAGAGACAAGGAGCTCACCTTTAGCCACTCTATAAGCATTATCATACCAGGACCTAGGTTTTGGGCGCAGTTTCTCTTTTCTTCTTGGCTTACCCAAGACGTCCCTTATTTTCCCCCCTAGCATATCCTGAGTTTTTGCCATCACTTCATTCCTCAAGTCGCTAGGAAGCTTTGACAGATGTTCATAGTCTGCAGTACCAGATTCCTTGATAATCACAAGGGCTGCAGGGTTTTTAACTACCCATTCACACCTAATGGATCTAAGATTATTGGAGGGCTGGAGTTCTCCAATGTCATAATTACCCCTGCTCTCATGATGTAAAGATGTTTTAATACATAATGTCAGTCTAAGGGCGTTGTGATTGCTATCTGCTCAATCAATAACTTCCATGCCCATGATGGCGGGCCAAAGGTCAACTTGTACCAGAAAGTAGTCTATTTTACTGCAATGGCCCGATCTATTAAAAGTGACTTTACCCTGACGATCCGAGGGACATCTACCATTAGTGGCTCTAAGGTCATGATTAAGTGTTAATGCCAGCAACTGACCTGCTTTTGGGGACCATCTTACTTTAGGTAATTCTAAGTGGGGTATACCCCATTGATTGCCCATCTCACAAGTTAAATCATATGGAGCAGCAGCTATAGAGGTAGCTGCTCTGCTACTTACGAAACCCTGACCCATTTTTCTGAGTGCTTTATCTTGTTTTTCCCCTCATTTCTTTTTACTGCTTTCTCCTTTCTTTCCCCCATTTTTCTGAGTGCTTTTCCAGCTTTCGCCTCGTTTTTTACTGCTTTCTCCTTTTTTAGGTCTCGCCTGAGCCAGCGCATGCGCTGCTCTGGTGAGACTTTTAGTAAGGGGGCTTTAAAAAGCTCACCACAAGCTTTTGCTTGTGGCCTAAAGCTTGCGGTTACGCGCACAGTTACGCGCATAGCCGCCATCTGGCTTTAGCCCCCATCTGCCTTTCCTCTGTTGTCATGGGTCATTAAGCGTCTCTGTAGTGGGCTCCTTTCTGATTGCAGTACCATGACGGGCTTTCTCTTTAAAGCCAGCCTCGTCTCCAAATTATATATGTTTTCGTGCTTAGCGTGCCTTTTGCAATTTGAAATATCTCTCGCGGGTACCTTTATAATTGCAGTACCATGACAGGCTTTCTCTTTAAAGCCAGCCTCGTCTCCAAATTATACATGTTTTCGTGCTTAGCGTGCCATTTGCAATATCTCTTGCGGGCACCTTTTTGATTGCAGTACCATGACGTGCTTTCTCTTTAAAGCCAGCCTCGTCTCCAAATTATACATGTTTGACCAACAAGTCAACATGTGTTAAAGGACGTCTTTAAAATGAGCGCTTTAGGGAACAAAACGTTCATTTTTCATCCTCACCAACTATTTTTTTGCCTATAAGCAATGTAGGAAACAATCAGAAGCCGACGATCCTGCTCATCGTGTTGAATGGCTACCAGAAATATCTGTGTGCAACCCGCAGGATTCAGATTCAAAGCTTAGTGGGGCTAACTCAGCCTTTCATCCACAGGAGGTATAAACAAACAAATCTCTCGCAGGCACCTTTCTAATTGCAGTACCATGACGTGCTTTCTCTTTAAAGCCAGCCTCGTCTCCAAATTATACATGTTTTCGTGCTTAGCGTGCCATTTGCAATTTGAAATATCTTTCGGGGGCACGTTTTTGATTGCAGTACCATGACGTGCTTTCTCTTTAAAGCCAGCCTCGTCTCCAAATTATACATGTTTTCGTGCTTAGCGTGCCATTTGCAATTTGAAATATCTCTCGCGGGCACCTTTTTGATTGCAGTACCATGACATGCTTTCTCTTTAAAGCCAGCCTCGTCTCCAAATTATACATGTTTGACGCACAAGTTAACATGTGTTAAAGGACGTCTTTAAAACGAGCGCTTTAGGGAACAAAACGTTTATTTTTCATCCTCACCAACAATTTTTTTGCCTATAAGCAATGTAGGAAACAATGAGAAGCTGACGATCCTGCTCATTGTGTTGAATGGCTACCTGAAATATCTGTGTGAAACCCGCAGGAATCAGATTCAAAGCTTAGTGGGGCTAACTCAGCCTTTCATCCACAGGAGGTATAAACAAAAACATCTCTCGCAGGCACCTTTCTAATTGCAGTACCATGACGTGCTTTCTCTTTAAAGCCAGCCTCATCTCCAAATTATACATGTTTTCGTGCTTAGCGTGCCATTTGCAATTTGAAATATCTCTTGCGGGCACCTTTTTGATTGCAGTACCATGACGTGCTTTCGCTTTAAAGCCAGCCTTGTCTCCAAATTATACATGTTTGACGCACAAGTTAACATGTGTTAAAGGACGTCTTTAAAACAAGCGCTTTAGGGAACAAAACTTTTATTTTTCGATCCTGCTCATTGTGTTGAATGGCTACCTGAAATATCTATATGCAACCCGCAGGAATCAGATTTAAAGCTTAGTGGGGCTAACTCAGCCTTTCATCCACAGGAGGGATAAAAAAAATCTCTCGCGGGCAAATTTCTGATTGCAGTACTCTCTCAATCTGAAGTACTGGGTTTTATTGGACCCAGCGGTGCCAGGGAACACACCCAATGACCTCGAGTTCTTCCTGTCTCAGACTACAGAAACACAGAGTCTTCTTGGTGGCTTCAAAGATCAATTTATTGGCTGCAGCCAGCAACAGGTATCCTAGAAGTACAACAATGTGTATGTTCTCAGGAGACTGCCTTCTCATGGAAACCAGCTATCTCTTTTATACAGAATATTATGCTTTAGGCAAACATTCCTTATTTTTACAGTGGGTCATTCACATATTTCTTACAACAAAAAAAAGACAGATTCATGATGACAAGCCCATTTTCAGTTTGTCCAGCCCACAACCAAATACCCAGTGAGGCCCAACACCTGCAACAGATATAATCTGGACCCCTAATAAAACCGGGCACCTCCTCCTCGTAAAGCAGGTCATAAAGAAAGAGCAGTGACAGGTGTGAATAAGATTTAGATATAGATGTGTGCAATGAAGGGTTTATGGCATGCTGCACCTGGGCCCCTAATCTCGATCGGCCACTGGGAACTAAAACTGGCCGAACAGGTTCTGGCTCTGGACAGTGGAGTCAGCTTGCCCAGGTCACTGAAAGTGTACGTGTCCCCTAAGGCGCGTTTTGGCTTGAGACATTGCTCTTATGTGAGGGCAACCACAAAATGGCTGCCGTACACAAAATGGAACCCGAGGGTTCACAAGGGAATCGTTAATATTAGAGTGATCCCGTCACTCGAATATGACGCAAATACTCAGATATAGCATACCTGTCATTACCGGTCTGCTGATACCAAAATCGTCATGTTACAATGATGTTAATGACACAGGTCCAGAATTTTCAGTACCACAGACCCTCCTTTTGCCCTTACATAGGCAATTTACTTACACTCATGCTAATCTGAGTCTAGGTCTATGTTCATGAATTCATTGAGATGTTGCTGTAGCATCATCCTATTACTTAGCTCGTCCCTTGATACAGGTTTCCTTACACATGATGTAACACATAGGCCGCACATGGCAGGAACACACTGTATGCACAGACAAAACAGGAAAAGGATGGCTAGAAGTATCCCAATGACCATCAGAACTTTCCATCCCCAGGTGGATAACAGTTCCCAGAACCATCCCATCAACGACCAGTCTCCTTCATCTGTATGGATGGATTCAGAGATCCTATGTAGTTTGGAGATGGCCTGGTACACTGTTGGAGCGTTATCTGGAATGAAAATGCAACAACTGGATTGGATCACTCTACATACCCCACCACGGTCTGCAAGTATGATGTCTAACGCGACCCTGTTCTGCAGGGTCATAAGGCGGTCCGACTGGAGCTCAGCAGTCAAATTATTAGGGGCACCGACAGTTTCGACTATGGTGGATTCAACCACTCGCGTCAATTGCCTCACATTCCTGTTGTTAGCCATAGGTCCCCAGAACGGCAGAAAACCCCTAAAGAAGTCTCCCGCTTCTTGTCCTGCAGTGTCTTCCTTGCTGAAGACACCCCTAATTCTTCTTATCTTATGGTAATCTGCCGCAGCTGTGTAGGTGGGAGGCAACAGGAATGAAACGAAGCATGTGCCCGAGAAGTCAGGGGGCAACCACGTGTAGGCCCTATCATGGCAGATAAAGTAGGTACCCCTAGCTGCTAAGAACAAAGGGGAAGTCTGAGACGCAAAAATATACGTTTCAGTGCAGATACTCTTCCCTAACTGAGCTCTTGGATTCTTGCCATTACCTTGCAGACATAGATGACCCTGATGGGGTACAATCCAAATTGGAGCGGATCTTTTTGCTTGCTGGTTCTCGCTCAGACTCGCTCCATATCCAGTCACGTTCCATCCAATATACGCTAGTGTCTCATCTTCCGGGATAGTTTCGTAGGAACTAGTTCCCCTTATCATGTCGACTATCCCCTTAACTAGAGCACTATTCTTTGGGTTGTCTTTGACGGAACGTAGGGGGTGGATTTCGCGAGCATAGATGAACATCGTTCGGTATGCCCACACAGAACCATTGTAGCTGAATGGCAGCACTAGGTAGGGAATACCTTTCTCAGTAGTATGAGGCATAAGGCCACACACCCAACAGTTGGTTCTGTTCACTACTAGCTGGTGTTGGTGTAAGAGCTGAACAAAGGAGTTGTTCATAAACTCTAATCTTCTAACGGACTCGTGTTCAGGTAGAGGGTGAAAAGAATGTGAGGAGATAGTAGAGGAAGGCATGGGCTGTACAGTGGGTGCAGATGTCACTTGAAAAGAGAATATGATATACCCCACTAAAGACATCATTAGACTAAGTAAAATACAAAGACACATAATTAGAAAACATTTTCTGCTCATGGTTGCACATATTTTCCTCTTGAAACTTATTCTTTCAACAGGTCTCTCCATCTGAAAAGGCTCCATCCTCTAAGGTGCTGTTCGCGGCGGTTGGTTTTCTTCACTTGAGAGTGTTTCTGAATGTCCCAGGGAACGCCCTAGAACAAACCAGACCCGTAGACCTTGTGTCCGCAGGCTACACACTCAAGTCTTTTCACCACGACCCTACAGCTGAACCCGGATGGTGGTTCAAAAACAGGTTTTCGGATGGGAGGACCAAAATTTCATTTTATTTGTCCATGACTCTCGGTCGCAAGTTATAACGGCTTTTTCCAGGCAATGTCTGGTCGCAAAACAAAAGTTCAGGCTCAGTAGTGTCCAATCGAAGTGGTGATGGTATTGCTCTTTGGAGAAGATCGTCACTTTCTCGCTCAGAATTTGTCCCTGTGACGCGTGCGTCACTAAAAGGCAGAAAACGAGGCACTGTTTCAGTTTCCGAGTCAGCAATTCCCTCCTGGACCCACCGGTCATATGGTAGAGGCAAAGGGACCCTCTTACAGTGTACGCCGTGGATCCAGTTTTTCTTCCCTTGTACTCGCACTGCAGATCTTGTGGACAAAATCACCAAATAGGGGCCAATCCAGCGGGGCTGATCGTTCTTTGTCCGCTGAAAGTTCTTGATTAACACCCACGATCCGGGATTGATTGCATGCCCTGGATCTTTAGAAGCCTGAGGCAGTGTATTATGAACCTGTTGGTGTAAAACACGCAATTTAGCCGTCAAATCATGCAAGTAATCAAGCAGTACAGGGTGTTTAATCTCGCTGAATTTCGTTGGCCTCGGCACTCCCATATGTTAGCCGGGCGACCAAACACTATCTCATGAGGACTAAGTCCTACTCGGGAATGTACGGTCATCCTAGTTGACAACAGTGCTAATGGCAACGCATCAGGCCATTTAAGGCCAGAGCTTGCTTGTATCTTGGCCAGTTTTAGTTTAAGAGTGCCATTATAGCACTCAACTAATCCAGCTGATTGGGGATGATTTGCAGCGTGAAATTTCTGCCGGATTCCTAAACCTTCACACACTTGTTTCATCACTTGACCCACAAATTTACCCCCATTATCACTCCACACCATTCTCGGTAAACCAAACCTAGGGAAGAACTCTTTGAGAAGGGCTTTCGCTGTTGACAAGGCAGTATTATCTTTCAGAGGATATGCCTCTACCCATCTTGAAAAGGCACAAACAACAATGAGTACGTATTTCAAATTGTTGCACCTCTCCATGTGGATGAAATCTAGCTGCAAAACCTCGAACGGATACGTTGGAGGCGCAAAATGACCAGCTGGAGTTGGGGTTCCCTTACCAGGATTGTATTTCAAACAAACCATACAATTTTTGACCACATTCTCTGCACATTTGGGAATTCCAGCATTTTGCCACACTGGAGCCAATAACTTACAGATTCCTTTCACACTGATGTGGGCCATCCCATGTGCCATTGTAACCACTGCAAGCACATATGTATCGGGTAACAACCATCGCTGATGCTCCGACAATTCAACCCAACAACCATTTGCATCCAATTTACCCGTACTCTCTCTCCACGTACTTAATTCCTTCTCCGTAGCTTCAGCTTGGATGGACTTCACACTCTCTATCGTATCTTCACACATTCCAACGTCACCAATCCATCTTGCAGGGCCCGCAACATACATTCGACTCATCACATCTCTTGCTGTTTCTTTCGCAACTTCATCAGCAAACATATTACCGCGACCAACGTCGTCAGTGATCTTCTTATGTGCACTGCATTTCACAATCGCGACTTGCAATGGCAAAGTAAGTGACTCCAGGAGCTCATTCACCAATTGACCATGCTGTATTTTCGTACCGTGAGACGTGAGGAACCCACGTTCCTTCCACAAGCGTCCAAAACTATGGGCCACACCAAACGCATACTGGCTATCGGTATATATGGTCACTTTCATTCCTTTTGATAATACACACGCTCTCATAAGTGCAGTCAACTCTGCTGCTTGAGCTGAATTATGTGGGATACGTGCAGTTTCAACAATCGTATGTAAAGTCGTGACAGCATATGCCGCAGTCGTATCACCATTCGGAAGCTTGAAGCATGACCCATCCACCCATAAGGTACCATCACACTTTACAAGAGGAGTGTCCCTAAGATCTACTCTCCCTTTCGTTTCTTCTTCTGTCCTAAGAAAGCAATCATGCTGTTCCGGAACATCTGTCTTTGTTATAATTGGCAACAATGTAGCTGGGTTCAGCGTGTTGCATTTTCTTATGTGCACATGGCTCGCTAAAAGTGTCAACTCGTAACCTGACAATCGAGCACTAGTTAAGTGCTGTGTCTTGGTCCTGTTTAACAAAATATCCACTGCATGTGGGACCATCACGACCAGCGTATTATTCATCACCAAACCAGCAGACTGTCGAATAGAAACAGCTGCTGCCGCTGTGGCTCTCAAACAACTCGGCAACGCTCTAGCTACCGGGTCCAAAATCGACGAGAAATATGCACATGGACGTTGCTTGTCCCCAAAAGACTGTGTTAACACTGATAATGCACATCCTTCTCTCTCATGGACATACAGCGTAAAGGGCTTGCTGTAGTCGGGGGTACCCAACACAGGAGCCGAACACAATGCATCACGCAATTCGGAAAAACTTTTCTGACAATCTTCGGACCAAGGAAGGGGATTCGGCGTGTCTTTATAGGTCAATGCTACCAAAGGTTTAGCCATCAATGAAAAATTCGGTATCCATTGTCTGCAATAGGATGTAATACCTAAGAAAGCACGCACTTCTCTCTGTGTCATTGGCACACTTAATTTTGCAATTGCCTGAATTCTTTCTGGGGTCAATCTTCTTCCCTCTTTCGATAAGAGGTGACCTAAATAGGTCACTTCTTGTCGACAATACTGTAACTTGGAAAGAGACACTTTGTGGTGTAAATCAGACAAATGACGCAACAATGACAAAGTGGCTTCTTTACAAATCTCCTTAGTATCTGCAGCAACTAACAAATCATCGACGTACTGTAGAAGGGTAGCGCCATCAGGTAACACAAGAGTGTCAAGCTGAGACTTCAGAGCCTGACTATAGATAGAAGGACTTTCACAAAAACCTTGAGGAGCTCTCTGAAATCGGAAGCTTCGGCCTCCTAAACAGAATCCAAAAATATCCCTGCTCTCTACGGCAATAGGGATGCTGAAGAAAGCATTCTTCAAGTCAATCACCGAGAACCAAGTGGCTGAGGCTGGAATCATTGTCAGTAAAGCAGTGATATCGGGAACGACTGGAAACTGTGGCACAACTATCTTGTTTACCTCTCTAAGATCAATCACAAACCTGTAAACAGGTGGCTGAGAAGAGTCAGTACGCTTCAAGACAGGTAAAACAGGACTATTGCAAACATTACCTCTTGTCTCTTCAATTACATTTTTCTCAATCAAATCATAAATGATCGCTAGCAACGCTTTTTCACCTTCATTAGAGATCTTGTATTGGGGAATGCGCGGCATTTTAACATTGGCTTTCAACGTTACAACATATGGCGGTATTTCCAAAAGACCTACATCATTGGGACCAGTAGCCCAAAGAATATCAGGGAGAAACGACAATTCTGTTGGAAGTTTGTCCTTTGACAAATATATTGGTGAAACCACTGTCTTACCCAATGTGAGTTGTACTCCCGAAGGAGAACAATACAATGTCGCATACAATCTTTTCAGCAGATCCAATCCTAACAAGTTCTCACCACAACCTGTCGTTAGAATAAGTGGTGCTTCGATTTCAAAAGGTCCAACAGAAAGAGACATAGGGCTAGAAATCGGGTTCCTAACCGGGGCGCCAGAAAAACCTACTGAAACATTAGTTTCGCCAGACAAAGGTGCGCCAGGGAATTTAGAGTGCATAATAGAACTCTTTGTAGCACCAGTATCCAACAGAAAAGGCTCTGACACACCTGATGTAATCACCTCAATATAAGGTCCACTCTGATCTACTGGAACTGAAACAACTCCCTCTCTTTGTCTATGGCTGTCCTAGCAATCATCACCTTCCATACTCTCACCTTCTGCATAGTAGTCATCAGCATAGTACTGAGTCGTCCTACCAGACGCGTTATTCTGCTGATCAAAACTATTCATTGAATTTTGAGGAGGAAATGGGCGCGCGTTCTGGGTGAAATTTCCGCGTCCTCTAGCTCTAGGTGCTTGTGGAACACCTCGACCTCTTGCGCCAGAAATACCATTCATACGCTGCAACAAAATAGGGCAATTATATTTAAAATGACCTTCTTCCTTACAATATGAACATTGGTTAGGGCCTATCAGAGCACGTTGTTGAGGATACTCAAACCTTTGCGAATTCCTCTGATACTGTTGAGGTTGCTGATAGTCACGCTGATTACTACGAGGCGGATACGCTTGTTGTAAAAGAACCTTTGTTTTTAACTCTTTAGTTTTCTTGTCTGCTCTATCTTTCTCATCTTTATCTCTATTTTCGTAGTATTGTGCAGTAGCCAATATCTGTGCTGAAGAGGAAACGGCCCAAGAACTCTCTGAATCTTTCAATTTTTACACAATTCGGGAAGCAAATTATGCACAAACTTGTCAACAAACAACCTTTGACCACCTTCTGTACTCATATCCTGACCACTGTGGTCGATAAATGTCTCTTCAAACCTAGTGAAGAAGTCAGATACACTTTCCTCCTTCTTCTGCTTGCATGCAGACAATTTATCCCAATTTACACGCATTGCAGGCATCAAAGTCTTCATGTAAGTAACGATCCTACCAGGGAGGTCTGCTACTAAAGGCTCTGGTTTAGCACCGCCTACTTGTCTGTCATTTGCCGCATTGATATTAATCCATGTGTCCCCTAACTCCGGCGCATGATCCGTGTGACGGATCACTCTCCATAAAGGCTGTGGGACCACATTTCCAAACAACATGTCTATATCAGCTAAATTCATAACACAGGAGTCTGCAGTCTGTGATAATTCCTTATAATAACCTGCAGGGTTTTTACGGGGGTCGGGTAGAGTCTGCTTAAGAGCCAGGACTTCAGTTCGCTTCCATGGAACATGTACCCACACACGTTGAAAATGAGGCTGAATAGGTGGAACAGCATTTAGGTCTCCTTCTTTCCAAACTGGGGGAACTTCTCTCATGGGATACTGTCTGACCTTCCTTTTAACAGAGGGTTCTGGCTCAAACAACAGTCGAGAAATACCCTCACTCCTAAATGATAATGTCGCAACTGCTTTCTCAATATCGGAACCCACAATCGTGCCTTTGGAAAACTCAAACCGTACACAACACAACTCAGGCGGATTGGCCTCCATATCACAATCTTTTAATCTTTCAAGAAGAACTTCGCACATTTTGTCAAAAACATATCTCTGTTTCGGTGCTTGCCATTGGTGGAAGACATCCATAACAGACTCTAACTCATATCTTGTAGGGTCAGTGACCCATTTATGCGCCAAATGATCCAATACTCCCTTTTCTCTAGAATCGGGCAATTGGCTACGCAATTGTTTACGCTCTAAAATGGGGGTCGTAGTCGGTGACCCAAAGAAAGGAGACAAAATACTAGTAACAGTGTTTGTCATTCTCTGTCGGACAGAAGGAGAAGTTGACAAATGAACAGGAGGAAAAACAGGAGGAGACAAAGCAAATGCAGAGGCAGTGTCAGAAGGGATAGTGTGGAGGGAAATAGATGCAGGGGGCAAAGTCATAGGAAGTAAAGATGGAACAGGTAGTAAAGGTGGCAGCCCTTGAGGGGCTGCGCCATAGTAGTAGGTGCCAACTGAAAAACAGCTGGTGGTTGTGGAAGAACCGGAGGTACAACAACTGGGGGTTGTACAACTAAAGGTTGCGGAGGTGCTGTAGCACTCTGCGCATAAGGAGGTGGTGAATTCAACAAATGAGACATTAAAGGATCCTTCTCAAGTTCCTTCACTGTATCTTGCTGAAGAGGTGGCAAAACTGGATAACATTTATCAATTGCCAATTTACGTTGCCTGTGCAGCTGTTCACTCGCTTGTTCCTCTTCATCATCCTTATACTGCATAGCAGCTTGCATTATTGAAATACCCTTTTCTCTTTTATTCTTCTTTACTAATTTAATTTCTTTCTGTTTGGCTTCTTTTCGCCATAGGCGGAAAGAGTCAAACATCGCCAGCCGGGCTTTCTTCTTAAAAAGTCTAACCTCTAAATTATCCAGAATTTCGGTGTCAAAACTACCATATTGGGGCCACTTTAGGACACCATCTTTCCTTGTGTACCTAACCCATACGTTATTATACGTGATAGGGCCCACTCCATGCTTCACGTAGAGCTCATAGGTTGGAGTTCCAATTGGAGGAACCGGACACGAGTCCTCCAATCGGGAATCCCTATTACAACAAAGACAAAACAAATTTCCAAGTCTGCTAAGACCAGGCATCTTCGCTCACTAGTCTAGCTTCAAACTTCAAAGGATTATCGAATACGACAGTCTCGTGAATACACGAGTCCTTCGGCTTTGGTACTTGCAAGTTCCAAATCAAAAGATCCTAACAAATCAAAGATCCCATGGGATACCCAAAACTAAGAACCAAGACTAAGGACTGGGAGACGCTCCACTTATACTTAACTGAGGTATCGATGACGTCACCAGAAGACTCGTCTATTGTCTCGCTCTACAAATCATAAAAGGGTCCAAGACAGGGCGATAGTCAGGGCAGCAGTCCTTCGTAGCCGTTGGGACGCGGGAAACCTCGCAGCAAAGACTTTCGGACCACGAACGACATACAGGGGTCGATGAAGTGGTTGGCCTTCCTCCAGAATTTTACACGAAGCTCCTCACGACCTCTGGCTTGGACCGGTACCGCTGAAATCGCCCCACGTTGGGCGCCAATTGAAGTACTGGGTTTTATTGGACCCAGCGGTGCCAGGGAACACACCCAATGACCTCGAGTTCTTCCTGTCTCAGACTACAGAAACACAGAGTCTTCTTGGTGGCTTCAAAGATCAATTTATTGGCTGCAGCCAGCAACAGGTATCCTAGAAGTACAACAATGTGTATGTTCTCAGGAGACTGCCTTCTCATGGAAACCAGCTATCTCTTTTATACAGAATATTATGCTTTAGGCAAACATTCCTTATTTTTACAGTGGGTCATTCACATATTTCTTACAACAAAAAAAAGACAGATTCATGATGACAAGCCCATTTTCAGTTTGTCCAGCCCACAACCAAATACCCAGTGAGGCCCAACACCTGCAACAGATATAATCTGGACCCCTAATAAAACCGGGCACCTCCTCCTCGTAAAGCAGGTCATAAAGAAAGAGCAGTGACAGGTGTGAATAAGATTTAGATATAGATGTGTGCAATGAAGGGTTTATGGCATGCTGCACCTGGGCCCCTAATCTCGATCGGCCACTGGGAACTAAAACTGGCCGAACAGGTTCTGGCTCTGGACAGTGGAGTCAGCTTGCCCAGGTCACTGAAAGTGTACGTGTCCCCTAAGGCGCGTTTTGGCTTGAGACATTGCCTTATGTGAGGGCAACCACAAAATGGCTGCCGTACACAAAATGGAACCCGAGGGTTCACAAGGGAATCGTTAATATTAGAGTGATCCCGTCACTCGAATATGACGCAAATACTCAGATATAGCATACCTGTCATTACCGGTCTGCTGATACCAAAATCGTCATGTTACAATGATGTTAATGACACAGGTCCAGAATTTTCAGTACCACAAATCTCACTAACTCACAATCTCTCACCTCACTAACTGACTAACTCTCACTCTCACTGACTTACTCTCACTAACTAACTTACTACATAACTCTCTCACACTAACTAACTCACTCTCTCACTGACTAACTAACTCACTCTATCACTAATTACATAACTCTGTCACTCTCACTAACTAACTAACTTACTGTTATTTATGCCCCCCATAACAAACAAAAAAATTGCCATTGCCAATAGGTCTCGCCTTTAGAACCTTAAAAGTTTTTAGCCATGCAACAGTTGATAATATTGCACAAAGGATATTATGCTGCTTAAATAAATACTTATAAGGTCCCAAAAGCGAGACCTATTGGCTATGCCAATGCTTGTTTCTCCTATTTTCTGAGTGCTTTCTCTGGCTTTTGCCTCTATTTTGACTGCTTTCTCCTTTTTTTCCCCGTTTTTGAGTGCTTTCTCCTGCTTTTGCCTAGTTTTTTACTGCTTTCTCCTTCCATTCCCAGTTTTTCATAGTGCTTCCTCTTGCTTTTGCCTTGTTTTTTAATGATTTCTCCTTCCTTCCCCCTTTTTTCTGAGTGCTTTTTCCTGCTTTTCCTTAGTTTTTTACTGAGTTCTTTCTTTACCCTGCTTTTCCTACTTTTGCCTCTTTTTTTGCTGCTTTCTCCTTCCTCATCCCAGTTTTTCGAGTGCTTTCTCCTGCTTTTCCCATGTTTGTTACTGTTTTTCCTTCCTATTTTTTTTTTTTTTATAGAGTTTTATATAGCGCGAACTAGACCCGAAGATATCGGGTATCAGAGCGCTTTACATAGCACGTGTTTCGTTACACAAGGACACATTCATATTTTTGTTAGGCATGGGGAGATAAAGTGCGCGCGGCCTATAAGAGTCGTGGTGATCCATACCCTGTAATATGTCGTGATGCTTTTTTCCTTTTGTTTTATGTCATACATATACATAAAAATATTAAAATAATTTTTTGGACTACGAGCGAGAAGAAACAAGTCTTTGAAGTTTGAGACCGTGATCCGACGTGATTCGAGTACCTTTCTTTTCAGTGCTCTATTTGGCCGGCGATCAGCAGGGGCCAGAGTTTGATGAGAAAAGTGAAGTGTTGTTGCGTTTGGCTTATTTGGGTGCCATTTGGAAGTTTTTCTGACGGAAATTAAGCTTGCGTAATGGAGATTTAAAACCACAAGCGCGTCAACGTATGTGCGTGCTGACACACTGTACCTCAGTGAAAGACAGTTGCCCAATGCGTCGTGGAGCGCGATCAGCCTATGTGTTGCAGAATTGATCCAAACTGTGTTTACGGCATTCAGGTAGCACTTCAGCAAAGCGGTCTGTATTCACCTGCCTTAAGCTTACTTTGAAATCCTTAAAGCAAAATTCCGACTTTCACTTTGGAACGTGGCTGCTCTAAATGATTTAGAACAGTCTCATCTGTAAAACGTCACGTATACGAGATTTCCGGTGATTGAGTTGACTAACACTGCCATCTAGTGGATCTTCTGAGACATTTTCACACAGGTGTTCCATTTTCTTCCGCTTGCGACGAGAACAACACTGGTGTTCTTTTTCATTCAACAGCGACTGGCACGCTTTTACCAATATGTATCTCCAGAACGTGAAGACCCTGACAAATTTGAGATAGCTCTTACTCAATTGGAAAAGTATTTTTCAAAGTCTAAAATCATAGTAGTATACATAGATACACGTGTTTCACATTGGCACAGAAACCTATCGAAAGTATTGATACTTTTCTAACACCTTTACAAATCTTAGCAGCTAAGTGTGAATTTGATAACTTTACATCGCAACAAATTAGAGTTCACTTGATCGCCAGGTGTCATTCTAAAAAAATAAAAAATAAAGAGAAACTCACATGTAAGGATTCTACATTAGATTGATATTGCAAAAGTAAATCCTACATTAGATAAAACGTTTGGTATTGCAAAAAGTATAGAAAGTTCTAGTGAGGATGCCAAATAGCTAGGACTCTCGTTATCTAAAGCTACAATTTCTGGAGCAATAACCAGCAACCCACTTGTTCGAGTGACAACAGAAATCAAAATTTCGTGAACTTTAGGCAACAACACAACCACGCAAAACATTTACAGAAAGTTAATAGTTATAGGTGTGGCTCATCCACACATCTATCTTAATTAAAAATGTGTTCAGCTGTAGGTCAACAGTGTAGAAATTCTGGAAAAATTGGACTTTTATTTAGAGTATATAGAAGAGGGAAAAAAGCAAAATTTCCTGTTGTTACTAACGAATGTGGCAGTGATTAAGACAAAAGTGAATATAGTAAAGAATTGGTTTTGGTAGTAAATACCGAAAGTATAAGCAAAGAAAAAAAGATTGCAGATTCATAAATAGATGTACAGATAAAAGAAATATTAAACTCTTAGTGGATACTGGAGCTGGGATTACTATTGTGTCTAAAGAAAAATACAATATGAACTTTTATGATAATACATAATGAGCTCCAGATGTGCCAACTGTTGCATTTGAGGGCAGTAGGATCGATTTATTATGGCCATACAGTCGCCGTTTTCCCTTGGAAACACTACCCTCAGACCACCCTACCAGCCACAATACCCCTTATGATATTGTCAAAAACAACAGAACAAGACAAAGGTGGGTTAGGGGTAGAAAGACCCCCAGCCATATTTTTGTACACATACATACAAAACACAACTTTTAATCCATTTTATACACAGTGACCCACAGTTTTACATATTTTTTTTACAGAGATCAAGTCCTAGCCTTAGCAAAGATGCTAATAGACAGGCGTTTTCTATCCATAGCTAAAATTGTTCCTGTGCATCTATCAAAATTATATCTTGACGAGTGAGATCATGACTGGTAGCAGAGTCCCCTCCTTCTAGAACCCTTTATCCAGTAAATCTGGACAAGGGTGGGTCCTTCCCTATGGGCAGACTCCACCCACTGACCTCCCCTACTGGTATGTTCCTGTGCAAGGTCTGCCCACTAGGAAACATACCTTGGGCACCCCCTACACCCAACTTCCACCTGCGGCGGACGTGTGCTAGCTTGCGCCCACTGAGATACTGTGACCCCACTGACACTTTAGCCTAAAAGGATGCCTTACATGTATCCGAACTGTCCCACTAATCATGACCTCACCTGCCACAGGCCAAGTACAAACCAGGCCAACAAATCCTTAGAAGCAGTTCATTATCCACCTTATCCTGCATGGACACCATCCTGCAAGAAAAAATGTTTATCCTAGATACAGCCATGAGCTATCGATGACAACCTAGCTGACCTTGAACAACTTACCAATCTTATTGTTCACCCACTTCAAACAGTCATTGAGGGCCCTGACCGACTTACCACCTCTCCAGTCCAGCCCGGGAACAATGTTTAATCATGCTAGTACAGTGTCAGGGAACTTCTTCGCGAGCCAGCCCATCTCCGAGATAACCAGCTCGAACAAGTCTCTCCGTCCAATCTCAGCCAAATCATTGCCACTGAGATGAACAATAATAATCCTTGGCCGCGTAACCGCATAGTCACCTGCAAAATTAACAGCCTTCACACGTCTAACGTATGAGGGGCCCAAAATTAGCACTTCTGTTACCCCATCCGTTCCTGCGTGGACAGGAGGCACCAAGGTATCCAGCAGCTATCTCAACTCCTCACACCATCCACCTGCGTCATCAGAATAGAAAGGGGGGTGGGAAAAAGGTATTAGGTAAAAGTAGCTACAACAAGTTCAGTCTTACATAGCGCTTGTAACAGTCCAACCTCCACCTGCCGATTCTTTGCACTGTGGGCCCAGCCAACCCCATCCTCGCTTCAGCAGTGGCAGCCTCAATTCTAAAGGAGTGTGAGTCATACTCAGTAGGATCCAAACCCAGCGCCCTCAGGGCACTGTCCAACACCCTACAATACTGAAACCTAGTGAGTGGTGTACCATCTGCATGTACCAACAGGGGACCCTCCGACCCCAGAGTACGGTCAGTGAAGAAAGCCTCCAAAGTCCCGAGGGGGCAGCATTCGTTACCCGGGGCCCTATGGAGCAGAATGTGATCACCCCTTCCCATCTGGTCAGTCTTTGTATTGCCGATTGTTATTGCCAGGGAGCCATTTGGCCAATTAACGTCCACATATTGCAGACCCCTGGTCACATCCCTCTTGTTTTTGGCCACCAGCTCACCTACCTTCAAAGCCCCATAAAATGCCAGCACAAAGGCCGCTCTGAAGAGACGGACCTCATCTTGCAAGCTGCAAATACTCCCCAGAGTAGACATGATAGCTGCCAGCCGGACCATGTTAGTGGGGCACCCAGAGTCCAGCTTAGCCCCTCCAAACGTTGCCAGCCCTTCAATGCTCTCTGAACCAGATAGGCCTTTGTCCCATCGATGTGACCCAGCATCTTCGGGAAGAAGGATATTGCAGCAATGTGATGGCTAACATTTGAGGCCGCTCCCCCCTCAGGGACCCAAGAAATGCTAAGACTGCCTTGGGAGCAAACCAATACTTCCCTTCCACGCTCCCTAGGAACTTGCAGTATATGCTGAATTCCCCCTTATAGCCAAGCCTCATCCTGGGTGTTAAACTGGCTGCCAGGAGATCTGGTAAACTGGGGCACCAAACCACCATAGTCGCTCTGGAAATGGTGTGGGGAACTCCGCTGCTCCTGGGTGATGGTACCTGAATGCCTGCATCTTAAAACTAGAAAAAGTATCTGTTGCATTGTTCAGCACACAAGGCACACGTTTAGCTCTAAAAATGACATTCAATTTTAGGCACAGCAACACAATCTCTTTCAATAAGTGAAGGATCATTTTGCACCTAGCTGCTTGTTGATTGATGCATTCCACTACAGACATGTTGTCGGACCAGAACACCCCAGACTGGTTGCGGAATCGGTCCCCGCCAGACCGTGAGGGCCACTAGAATGGGTAAGAGTTCAAGACAGCCAATATTGGACACCAATCAGGACTCCACCCACTCCCTCGGCCACTTCTGAGAACACTACTCGGGACCCGGAATGGCACTGAATCCTTCACTGCCTACTGCATCCATAAACAGACCTATCTTATCCTTAGTCAGGGCAGGGGTAGGTCAAACTACTTTCCCATTGAAGTCCTGCAAAAATGCCTCCCATATCCTCATATCATGGCGAACGTCTGACGATGACCTAGTATGGTGGTGTTTCGCTTTCAGACCAGACATAGTTTGCGCAATTCACCAGGAAAATGGTTGGCCCATGGGGATCATATGAAATTCAGTTGCCCAACCACTACCTGTAACTGATGCAGGATCACTTTCTTTGCTCCCAGGCGTTCCTTCAGGGCCTGGGAAAAACCAGTAACTTTCTCCTTGAGGGGGTTAAATTCACCTGCTACTGAGTCCAACACAATCCCAAGGAATTCGATAGTTGTGGTTGGCCCACAGCTTATACCCTGCAGCTGGGGCACTCCAAAGAACCTCATCAGCTCCTGAAAGGACTGCATCACCCTCGCACACTCTCCCGTACAGGGAGGGCTCAAAAACAAGAAGCCGTCCAGGTAATGCAACACCCACTGATGCCCAGACCTCTGTCTAAAGGCCCATTCCAGGAAAGTGCGGAACTTTTCAAAATATGCACAAGACCGAGCAGCCAATGGGCATGCACTTGTCCAAGTAAAAGGAGCCCTCAAACTGAAAACCCAGCAGGTGGAAGTCTTCCGGGTGCAGCAGCCCGAAAGCAGATTCAATATCGGATTTTGCTAACAGCGCTCCCGGCCCCAGCTCCTGCAGAATCCTGATTGCCTGATCAAGAGAGGCGTATTTGACGGACCATACAAAGTTCTCGAACGGGACAGCCGTGAAGGGACCTGCCACCTTCCCCAGGTTCTTTTACATGAGAGTCTTAGCCCTGGTGATGCTATGACTGGATCTGAGAGACTATTGATTCTTTCAGTATGCTACACCAGCACACCCCTCTGCTGGGATCCTAACGCCCTCCTTAAAACCCTCGTACAGTGGCTGTGCTACCGCAGGGTTGGTATAGACATTCAGTCATGATATCATTGCCTGCCAAGTAACTGGGGAGGGAGCCTAGATCATAAGGGTGTGGTCATTCCTTCTTTTTAGTATCTCTCTCCTTAGATTTTTTGAAACATTTTGTCTCGGTGGGATGGCAGGCCACAAAAGGAACAGCAAAGCTTAAACTTGCATATCCCAGGGGGCTTCAAGGCACTGCGGCTTCATAAAGCATAACCAGGTGTTTATGTCTATCTGGTCCCATGCTAGTGTGTGCCTAGTGGCCTTAATTTTACGAAACTGCTTATCATAGTCCCTCCAAGCCGTGCCCCCAAACTCATCATGGGCACACACTATCCTGTTCTGCTAGAAGATCAGTTGCACACCCATGTTCGGGAAACTTTCCGCTATGATAGCTTGGAAAATCGCAAACCCCTTCACAAAATGTATTAGTGTCTCCTCAACCCTATTTTTGTAAGGCCAATGATCGCAATCCCTAGCATGAGAGCTCTCCTTGCACCGCTTGCCCTCTTTTCTTTCAGGTCTGTCCACAATCAATTCACACATGTCAACATAACTCCCCTTCCAAATGTTTTCTTTTCTCTCCAATGGCACGTGTCGGCCCAACTGGTAATGTTCAGAATGAACATATCCAAGCCCAATGCTTGGCAATGATGCCCCCTTACCTGTAACTGCTGTTGCTTGAGCTGGGGGTGGAGCCCCCATGCTGCTGGCCACTGAGGTACCACTATTAGCCGTCCCCTACTCTGCCTGTGCTGCATGACCAACGTGCGATGGCCCACTGGCCCCTATCGCAGGAGAAATGCCCATCTGAAGTTGCGTGACCAGCCCTGTAAACTATTAAGGTGTGCCATCAACCTCCTGGCTCTTTGAACGCTATCACCCTCGGCCACACAAGCCAAAGCACCACCCATCATGGAAAAAGACAACATCCCCACCTTAGATAGCCAGTGCATGACACTTGATAAATTAGCAACCAGATCAGGTTGAGTCATGTTCCCCGCAGATGCAACCCCAATCGTCATGCAACTATTCGCATTCTGAACAATGCTACCCCTCTCTGCTGGCACCATCACTGCCAAAATCGACCCTTGCACAACAGCGTTGTTGGTGCTGGCCACTAGCGGAGGCTGCGAGAGGCTCCCAGGATTCGCACTTTCCTCCCTAGCAGGTCCCTTACTTCCTCTTCTCCCCATACTGGGTCCCTGACTTAAACACCGCTTCTTAACAGGGGGAAATGCCGCCCATGGTGCAACCCCCGTTCGCCTAGCCCTCTTCCCCAGAGCCACAGGTGCACTAGCCTGGCTCCCTGGTGCCTGTGGGCGCTAAAGGGTCAAAATCTCGTCCATGACATCCATTCTGTGCATCAGTTCCTCCAAGTGAACCTCCGCCCTTGCACACTTGGAACCCTTTCTTGCGCCACCCGGCATCATGGTTCTGGGTCTAAACACAGACGAAATGAGAACGCTGCCCACCAAGCCTCTGCCATGGGCTGTGGCGTCAAATGACTCTATATAACCACAGAACAAGGGAACCCTTATAGTCAGAAGGGACCAAGGGTAGTAGTAAGTTATTAGAGACAGCGGTCCCTTTCAAGAGAGATACATAATCATAGCCGCAAAACTACAATCAGGATTGGGTCTATCACTATCCAAATGGACGATATTATGATTTATTTAACAAACAAAATAGAGCATGGAAACAATACATTAATATAAAGTGAGCAGGAAGTGACGGGGTTTCAGGAAATCAACAGATTTCCTTACCTCAGGCATGTAACTTAAAAGTGACTTTTTAGTGAGATAAGAAATAACAATAGTCACAATAGAAAGAACATCTTGTACTCCGCATAAATCATAAATAACGGTTAGAGTTAAGATGTGGTTGTCGATGACGTTTCGATCCCCAACAACGGTTATGGGATCATCATCAGGACTAGTGAATCAGAATGCCTGAGAAGTTGTTATAGGTACAGGTCGTGGCACATGATTCTAAATGGAGAGGAACGATGTCCCATCCAAGGCTGCTAGTTTGAGCGCGGACTGCAAAATTCCGGGATAGAATGCGTGATAAGGTCGTAGGGGAGAGCAAGGTCTCGACCCTAACTAGTGCCGTAATTATGAGGCATAGGTATGATGTAGCGCTGGATGGGCGTGATAGCACGCTCGGCGCTCGGGGAGATAAGGATCTCGTACCCGCCGCGCTGCAGAGTAGGAGTTAATCTGCAGATCTCGGTCCGTAGGTGCCTGAACGTTCGGGTACCTACGGACCGAGATCCTCGCAGCCACTCTCTAGACCTCTCATCTACCGAACTAATTCCTACTCTGCAGCGCGGCGGGTACGAGATCCTTATCTCCCCGAGCGCCGAGCGTGCTATCACACCCATCCAGCGCTACATCATACCTACGCCTCATAATTACGGCACTAGTTGGGGTCGAGACCTTGCTCTCCCCTACAACCTTATCACGGATTCTACCCGGAATTTTGCAGTCCGCGCTTGAACTAGTAGCCTTGGATGGGACACCGTTCCTCTCCATTTAGTATCATGTGCCACGACCTGTACCTATAGCTACTTCTCAGGCATTCTGATTCACTAGTCCTGATGATGATCCCATAACCGTTGTTGGGGATCGAAACGTCGTCGACAACCACATCTTAACTCTAACCGTTATTTATGATCTATGCGGAGTACAAGATGTTCTTTCTATTGTGACTATTGTTATTTCTTATCTCCCTAAAAAGTCACTTTTAAATTACATGCCTGAGGTAAGGAAATCTGTTGATTTCCTGAAACCCCGTCACTTCCTGCTCACTTTATGTTAATGTATTGTTTCCATGCTCTATTTTGTTTGTTAAATAAATCATAATATCGTCCATTTGGATAGTGATAGACCCAATCCTGATTGTAGTTTTGCGGCTATGATTATGTATCTCTCTTGAAAGGGACCGCTGTCTCTTAATAATTTGCCAAATGACTCTGTGGCACGGAAACCAAGAGGTCAAACCCAAGCCTGCGTGGAAGAATGCACCCAACAATAAGCAACAACCTGGCCACCCAAAACTCCTCTGACGGTGGGGCAACTGCGCAGAAAATTAGAGCAAAACAAAACACAACCACCGAGCCCAATCCCCTCTGCAAACCCTATGTCCAACAAGCCCTCCAAAAAAGTATTGCCCCACAGAAGAAGAAACCCTGTTCCACCTTGGCCCTACACTAAATTGCTCGCACCAACAAACTTTATTAAAGTTTACAGGCCTGTATACATGTATTCTGCAACAGGTTCATAATAAAATACACACAATAAGATGTGCAATTTTGCCATCTAGGATGTCATAAATATATTAACTAAACCATACATATAGTTGTCTCCCACCTCCTGCCACTCAGTGATCCCACTGTGTGCTAAAGTCGTTGGTGGCCAGTGAAGTAGGCGCACGGACCGTAAATCAATTCTATCCCCTCAAAACTACACCCCACCTATCCCTCCCCCCAAGCAACTAAATTGCTCGCACCAAAAGCCAGATGCCCAAAATCCTGGAACTCGAGACACAACAATCACTGGCTAAAAATGCTCTTCTTGCAAATAAAACAACATGCCCCCGTGCCCCTTTGAGCCCCCTCACCTCCGCAACCCCAGCGCGCCACAAGAGCCGCCACTGAGTGCAATGCACTTCGGGTGGGGCTAGATACTGTTGAGCCTGTGCGGCTCCCGGCAGCACCAGCTATGCGGCTGCAGAGTTTGCAGCGGAGCTTGCCTTGCAGGAAACTGGAAAGAAACACAAATAGAGACAGACACAAAATCCTGGTGGATCTGTGGGGGCAGTGCAGGGTCCGTAGAGTCGACCGTCTAGCGGGGCAGCAAGCGGAAAAGAGACCTGCTTGCCACCTTGCGCCGCATTTTATGGACAGGGCCGCTTTACGACCACCATAACCCCAGAAGCACTCTGGTACCTCCTGGGTGGCACCCGCATAGACCAATCCGGCTGTGCATTCCCCGAGGTCCACGGTGGCTCACACCATGCCCCAGAATCTGGCCACGTCTAGCCGCCATATGTTCGGCTCTCCCAAGTTGGGTCAAACTATCAAAGGCAAAGTATATGTAACCAAGAAGGGCATCAGTGTTTTCGGATGGTTGAATGAAGTGAAATTCAATTTTACAATAAAATCTAGGTTAGGCAAACCAGTTGTTACTGAGACAAATAGGACAGGTTTGCTCAAAGAATCCATTAGGAATTTGGAAGAAAACTTTTAAAAGGTTTTTCAAGACAAATTAGGAAAAATTACTAATGCTGTGCATACTATAAAAGTAAAGGAGGATGCAGTGCCAGTTAAACAAACTGCATAATATTCCTGTTAGTACGAGAAAAGAGTTATCAAATACTTTACAGGACTTGTGCTCACAAGGCATAAATGAGAAAGTTGACGCTACACCTGGTATCTTGGCATGTAAGAGGATAGTAGAACTCAGGAGGGGCATGGCTAGCAGGCCAACATGGCGGATGCACTTCACTGAGTCTTTGCATCCTCACCTCTTTATCCGGCATGAATCCTGCATCAGTGTAGCATTCCGCCTTTCATGCTAGTCAAATAACACAGGGGAAACTATTTTCTAGCCGCAACCTCCTCCAAGCAAGCTGACTGCCCTGGCGTTCTGCGTGGAGTAGGAAGCGAATGACCTGGGCCTACATCTACGAGCTGGCGTAGCAACAACGGTGCCCTTCAGCAACAGGACTGGACGGAGGCGGCAATGGGATCAGACCACCTGGGGCCACCATGCTGCTGAATCATAGAACAATGCAACCCTGTGCCGTCCTTTGACATAGTCTGTCAAACCGGTAGAGTAACTGAGAAGTGACTGTGTCACTGGACCAGGCATTGCTGTAGCCCTGACAGGCAGAGGCAACCAAAATGCGGAGGAGGGCCTGCGGGGAGGATTGGCAACTGGACCCCCAGCCTGCCGTTGTGGAGTGGGCTGGACCCTGGTTCTCTGGGGTGCCTCTTCTCTCCCTTCCTCCCCACGGTGAGACGCTGCCTTCTGCGGGAATCTGGAGGCCGGATCGGGCCTGGACTCGTCTGTGTGTGGCGCTGGCTAAACCAGTCACCGGATGACGGAGGGCGCTCCCTGCTACTGTTCCTGGCCATGTGGTTGCAGTAAACATTGACTTCTAGATGGGCGTGTAGCCCCAGGCGCCCGTGGACACATTTGCGGTCCCACGTTGATGGGGTGAGCCACGGAACGTGAATTGGAGGCGTTACCACAGGCCTGCCTTTTTTCCATATACTGGGCCCCCACCCCACCCCCATCCGGCATCCCGTGCCCTGCAGTGGCCTGGAGGTCGAATCTGGCCTAGGCCGCTCTGCGGGGAACCTCGTTGGGGTGGGGGGGGACTGCCGACCTGTGGCTCATCTCAGCCTGCAGCCCGCTCTACCGCCCCTTTTCTGGTACCGCTCACTTGACTGGGCTGGGGAATTCGCATGAGACACCGAATGAGCGCGACCCAAGGGGGCCTAACTATTCAAGCCGCACCAGCATGCATTGAGCCTAGGAGGGATGATGGACTTGTAGTGCACCTGACATGCACTTGAATGGACTCTGGTCCTCTGGGGCGCTTCCACTCGCTCTTCCTCCTCACTGTGGGACGTCACCCCTTGTGAGAGTCTGGTGGTCGGGTCAGGCCTGGGCTCGCCCACGCATGTCACTATCTGAATCTGCCACCAGATGAAGGAGTTGCAAAAGAAACAATTGATGGACGGAATGCTGGACAATGCAAACATTCACCCCCAGTCACAAGGATCTGGGTTAAATCCATCATTCTTTTTTTCTCCACACCACCCCAGTTTGGACCCAGCCATATGCAAATCAGTCTTGACCCTGTTCCTTGTGGGAACAGTCCAGCCCGAACTGCCAAGCCAGGTCCTCCCTGGACCGGAAACAAGCATCCTGGGACCGGTTTCAGGGCATCACCCTTCTTCAGCCAGGCTAGCTTGAATCCAGTGGTGTAGTGAGCACGGGACCCACGTCTGGGCATACCCTTCCCACTTAGGGCGACAAATGCAAAAGAAAACAATTGATGGACGGAATGCTGGACAATGCAAACATTCACCCCCAGTCACAAGGATCTGGGTTAAATCCATCATTCTTTTGCTCACCACACCACCCCAGTTTGGACCCAGCCATATGCAAATCAGTCTTGACCCTGTTCCTTGTGGGAACAGTCCAGCCCGAACTGCCAAGCCAGGTCCTCCCAGGACCGGAAACAAGCATCCTGGGACCGGTTTCAGGGCATCACCCTTCTTCAGCCAGGCTAGCTTGAATCCAGTGGAGTAGTGAGCACGGGACCCACGTCTGGGCATACCCTTCCCACTTAGGGCGACAAATGCAAAAGAAACAATTGATGGACGGAATGCTGGACAATGCAAACATTCACCCCCAGTCACAAGGATCTGGGTTAAATCCATCATTCTTTTGCTCACCACACCACCCCAGTTTGGACCCAGCCATATGCAAATCAGTCTTGACCCTGTTCCTTGTGGGAACAGTCCAGCCCGAACTGCCAAGCCAGGTCCTCCCAGGACCGGAAACAAGCATCCTGGGACCGGTTTCAGGGCATCACCCTTCTTCAGCCAGGCTAGCTTGAATCCAGTGGAGTAGTGAGCACGGGACCCACGTCTGGGCATACCCTTCCCACTTAGGGCGACAAATGCAAAAGAAACAATTGATGGACGGAATGCTGGACAATGCAAACATTCACCCCCAGTCACAAGGATCTGGGTTAAATCCATCATTCTTTGCTCACCACACCACCCCAGTTTGGACCCAGCCATATGCAAATCAGTCTTGACCCTGTTCCTTGTGGGAACATTCCAGCCCGAACTGCCAAGCCAGGTCCTCCCTGGACCGGAAACAAGCATCCTGGGACCGGTTTCAGGGCATCACCCTTCTTCAGCCAGGCTAGCTTGAATCCAGTGGTGTAGTGAGCACGGGACCCACGTCTGGGCATACCCTTCCCACTTAGGGCGACAAATGCAAAAGAAACAATTGATGGACGGAATGCTGGACAATGCAAACATTCACCCCCAGTCACAAGGATCTGGGTTAAATCCATCATTCTTTTGCTCACCACACCACCCCAGTTTGGACCCAGCCATATGCAAATCAGTCTTGACCCTGTTCCTTGTGGGAACAGTCCAGCCCGAACTGCCAAGCCAGGTCCTCCCTGGACCGGAAACAAGCATCCTGGGACCGGTTTCAGGGCATCACCCTTCTTCAGCCAGGCTAGCTTGAATCCAGTGGTGTAGTGAGCACGGGACCCACGTCTGGGCATACCCTTCCCACTTAGGGCGACAAATGCAAAAGAAACAATTGATGGACGGAATGCTGGACAATGCAAACATTCACCCCCAGTCACAAGGATCTGGGTTAAATCCATCATTCTTTTGCTCACCACACCACCCCAGTTTGGACCCAGCCATATGCAAATCAGTCTTGACCCTGTTCCTTGTGGGAACAGTCCAGCCCGAACAGGGTGATGCCCTGAAACCGGTCCCAGGATGCTTGTTTCCGGTCCAGGGAGGACCTGGCTTGGCAGTTCGGGCTGGACTGTTCCCACAAGGAACAGGGTCAAGACTGATTTGCATATGGCTGGGTCCAAACTGGGGTGGTGTGGTGAGCAAAAGAATGATGGATTTAACCCAGATCCTTGTGACTGGGGGTGAATGTTTGTATTGTCCAGCATTCCGTCCATCAATTGTTTCTTTGCATTTGTCGCCCTAAGTGGGAAGGGTATGCCCAGACGTGGGTCCCGTGCTCACTACACCACTGGATTCAAGCTAGCCTGGCTGAAGAAGGGTGATGCCCTGAAACCGGTCCCAGGATGCTTGTTTCCGGTCAGGGAGGACCTGGCTTGGCAGTTCGGGCTGGACTGTTCCCACAAGGAACAGGGTCAAGACTGATTTGCATATGGCTGGGTCCAAACTGGGGTGGTGTGGTGAGCAAAAGAATGATGGATTTAACCCAGATCCTTGTGACTGGGGGTGAATGTTTGCATTGTCCAGCATTCCGACCATCAATTGTTTCTTTGCATTTGTCGCCCTAAGTGGGAAGGGTATGCCCAGACGTGGGTCCCGTGCTCACTACACCACTGGATTCAAGCTAGCCTGGCTGAAGAAGGGTGATGCCCTGAAACCGGTCCCAGGATGCTTGTTTCCGGTCCAGGAGGACCTGGCTTGGCAGTTCGGGCTGGACTGTTCCCACGAGGAACAGGGTCAAGACTGATTTGCATATGGCTGGGTCCAAACTGGGGTGGTGTGGTGAGCAAAGAATGATGGATTTAACCCAGATCCTTGTGACTGGGGGTGAATGTTTGCATTGTCAGCATTCCGTCCATCAATTGTTTCTTTTGCATTTGTCGCCCTAAGTGGGAAGGGTATGCCCAGACGTGGGTCCCGTGCTCACTACACCACTGGATTCAAGCTAGCCTGGCTGAAGAAGGGTGATGCCCTGAAACCGGTCCCAGGATGCTTGTTTCCGGTCCAGGAGGACCTGGCTTGGCAGTTCGGGCTGGACTGGACTGTTCCCACAAGGAACAGGGTCAAGACTGATTTGCATATGGCTGGGTCCAAACTGGTGGTGTGGTGAGCAAAAGAATGATGGATTTAACCCAGATCCTTGTGACTGGGGGTGAATGTTTGCATTGTCCAGCATTCCGTCCATCAATTGTTTCTTTTGCATTTGTCGCCCTAAGTGGGAAGGGTATGCCCAGACGTGGGTCCCGTGCTCACTACACCACTGGATTCAAGCTAGCCTGGCTGAAGAAGGGTGATGCCCTGAAACCGGTCCCAGGATGCTTGTTTCCGGTCCAGGGAGGACCTAGCTTGGCAGTTCGGGCTGGACTGTTCCCACAAGGAACAGGGTCAAGACTGATTTGCATATGGCTGGGTCCAAACTGGGGTGGTGTGGTGAGCAAAGAATGATGGATTTAACCCAGATCCTTGTGACTGGGGTGAATGTTTGCATTGTCCAGCATTCCGTCCATCAATTGTTTCTTTTGCATTTGTCGCCCTAAGTGGGAAGGGTATGCCCAGACGTGGGTCCCGGGCTCACTACACCACTGGATTCAAGCTAGCCTGGCTGAAGAAGGTGATGCCCTGAAACCGGTCCCAGGATGCTTGTTTCCAGTCCAGGGAGGACCTGGCTTGGCAGTTCGGGCTGGACTGTTCCCACAAGGAACAGGGTCAAGACTGATTTGCATATGGCGGGGTCCAAACTGGGGTGGTGTGGTGAGCAAAAGAATGATGGATTTAACCCGGATCCTTGTGACTGGGGGTGAATGTTTGCATTGTCCAGCATTCCGTCCATCAATTGTTTCTTTTGCATTTGTCGCCCTAAGTGGGAAGGGTATGCCCAGACGTGGGTCCCGTGCTCACTACACCACTGGATTCAAGCTAGCCTGGCTGAAGAAGGGTGATGCCCTGAAACCGGTCCCAGGATGCTTGTTTCCGGTCCAGGGAGGACCTGGCTTGGCAGTTCGGGCTGGACTGTTCCCACAAGGAACAGGGTCAAGACTGATTTGCATATGGCTGGGTCCAAACTGGGGTGGTGTGGTGAGCAAAGAATGATGGATTTAACCCAGATCCTTGTGACTGGGGGTGAATGTTTGCATTGTCCAGCATTCCGTCCATCAATTGTTTCTTTTGCATTTGTCGCCCTAAGTGGGAAGGGTATGCCCAGACGTGGGTCCCGTGCTCACTACACCACTGGATTCAAGCTAGCCTGGCTGAAGAAGGGTGATGCCCTGAAACCGGTCCCAGGAATGCTTGTTTCCGGTCCAGGGAGGACCTGGCTTGGCAGTTCGGGCTGGACTGTTCCCACAAGGAACAGGGTCAAGACTGATTTGCATATGGCTGGGTCCAAACTGGGGTGGTGTGGTGAGCAAAAGAATGATGGATTTAACCCAGATCCTTGTGACTGGGGGTGAATGTTTGCATTGTCCAGCATTCCGTCCATCAATTGTTTCTTTTGCATTTGTCGCCCTAAGTGGGAAGGGTATGCCCAGACGTGGGTCCCGGGCTCACTACACCACTGGATTCAAGCTAGCCTGGCTGAAGAAGGGTGATGCCCTGAAACCGGTCCCAGGATGCTTGTTTCCGGTCCAGGGAGGACCTGGCTTGGCAGTTCGGGCTGGACTGTTCCCACAAGGAACAGGGTCAAGACTGATTTGCATATGGCGGGGTCCAAACTGGGGTGGTGTGGTGAGCAAAAGAATGATGGATTTAACCCGGATCCTTGTGACTGGGGGTGAATGTTTGCATTGTCCAGCATTCCGTCCATCAATTGTTTCTTTTGCATTTGTCGCCCTAAGTGGGAAGGGTATGCCCAGACGTGGGTCCCGTGCTCACTACACCACTGGATTCAAGCTAGCCTGGCTGAAGAAGGGTGATGCCCTGAAACCGGTCCCAGGATGCTTGTTTCCGGTCCAGGGAGGACCTGGCTTGGCAGTTCGGGCTGGACTGTTCCCACAAGGAACAGGGTCAAGACTGATTTGCATATGGCTGGGTCCAAACTGGGGTGGGGTGGTGAGCAAAAGAATGATGGATTTAACCCAGATCCTTGTGACTGGGGGTGAATGTTTGCATTGTCCAGCATTCCGTCCATCAATTGTTTCTTTTGCATTTGTCGCCCTAAGTGGGAAGGGTATGCCCAGACGTGGGTCCCGTGCTCACTACACCACTGGATTCAAGCTAGCCTGGCTGAAGAAGGGTGATGCCCTGAAACCGGTGCCAGGATGCTTGTTTCCGGTCCAGGGAGGACCTGGCTTGGCAGTTCGGGCTGGACTGTTCCCACAAGGAACAGGGTCAAGACTGATTTGCATATGGCTGGGTCCAAACTGGGATGGTGTGGTGAGCAAAAGAATGATGGATTTAACCCAGATCCTTGTGACTGGGGGTGAATGTTTGCATTGTCCAGCATTCCGTCCATCAATTGTTTCTTTTGCATTTGTCGCCCTAAGTGGGAAGGGTATGCCCAGACGTGGGTCCCGTGCTCACTACACCACTGGATTCAAGCTAGCCTGGCTGAAGAAGGGTGATGCCCTGAAACCGCTCCCAGGATGCTTGTTTCCGGTCCAGGGAGGACCTGGCTTGGCAGTTCGGGCTGGACTGTTCCCACAAGGAACAGGGTCAAGACTGATTTGCATATGGCTGGGTCCAAACTGGGGTGGTGTGGTGAGCAAAAGAATGATGGATTTAACCCAGATCCTTGTGACTGGGGGTGAATGTTTGCATTGTCCAGCATTCCGTCCATCAATTGTTTCTTTTGCACCAGATGAAGGAGGGCGCTCCCTGACGCTGACATCTATCCGTGTGATTATGTTGACTGGACGGCTGGCCCGTGCCTCCCTGCTGCCTTTGAGAAAGACATGCAGACCTCCACTGCGGTGAGGTGAGCCAGGTGGTGGGACTATGCCGCGTCCCAGAGACTCTGCCATTCTCTCTCTTCTGGTAACGCACAACCATGTTCTACACAGGACCAAGTTGCACCCAGGGTATGGCCTATACTAACATTGTCACGTGGAATGTGAGAGGCATTCACATGCCCTCGTGCTGTTCATTACTCAGTCTCCTCCTACTTGAAATCTAGATCCACTCACATAGCCCTCTTACAGGAGACTCACCTGACTCTTCAGGAGGCTGATCGCCTCCGTTGGCGTGGCAGGGTATTCGCCACAGCTACTTTTCCTATGCTAGGGGAGTACTGATCTGGGTGCTAGCGGGGACCCCGTTTGTGGCTGAAGACGTGAGGGTAGACCGAGGTGGCAGATATGTATTTATATGAGGTCGCCTAAACTGGCAGCAGTACATGCTGGGGGCGGCATTCGCTCCCAACGTGGACCAAACCTGGTTCCTCCACAAACTATTTGGCATACTAGCTGCTTGGAGCGAGGTCCCATGGCTAATAGGCGGCGACTTCAATGCTGTCCTTGACACTGCATTGGACTGCTCATTTCCCCCGTTGTCACGCACGGCTGCTACATCGAACGCCCGGGCGCTGGGTTACTGTTTGTGTCACTGGTCACTTGTGGATATATGGCGTGCACGCAACCCTGAAACGAAAGTGTACTCATACTACTTATCACCACACAACCTGCATGTCCGCATCAACCGCATAGTAGGGTAATCTGCACTCTTCCACACAATTGGGCAAATTAGCTACCTTGGCTGTACAAATTCAGATCATAACCCTCAGTCACTGCAACTCGCATGGGAGTTAGCCCCACAGGCCATACCCACGTGGCGCCTCCAACCCTCAGCACTGGAGGAGTTGCCGTTTGCAAGCAGCGAGATGATGCCATTAGTATACTTGAGCGCATGCTCTACAGCTCGAAACGCGATCGGTGATGCAGCCAAAATGCACACGCCAAATAGATGGAAAGCGCGGCAAACACGCCACTCTCATAGAGCGTCTTAGATGCCTAAATTGTGCAGCACACTCTTCTCGCACCCATGCAGCATCGGATCGAGCAGGTCGCCTACTGATGTGGCTAATACGCCAGGAGCAATCTCAACATCCTATCCAAGCCCTGCAAGATCACACGGACATGCACAGCATGAAATCCACACTGAACTGACCTGACACTACAGGTCACTATATGAATCGACCTTCGGATTCGATCAAGAACATTTTGAAACTTTCATCTCCCCGATGCAGCTGCCTACCATTACCCTCACACAACGCGAGGAACCGGCCACACTTTTTGAGATCCGTGAGGCTGTCAGGGCCCTGGGATCAAGCAAAACTTCTGGGCCTGACGGCCTGCCCTCTGAGTTCTTCAAGACATATGCCCACCCGTTGGTTCCACAGTTACATGCTTTATACAGTGCTGCGCTTGAGGCTGCCACCCTCCCCGTGTCACTGTGTGAGGCTTTGCTGGTCTCATTACCGAAACACAGCAGGAACCCCACCATCCTGGGTTACTACCACCCCCTTGCCCTATTAAATACAGATTATAAGATTTTGGCAAAGGTGCTTGCCTATCGAGTGGCCCCGCTTGTTCCATCTCTGGTCCATCCAGACCAGAATGGCTTTGTTCCATCCCACAGCACATCGTTGAATCTGAGACAGTTCTTTCAGACCTCTGCTTACTCCCCGCTGCAATGGCCACACTCCGGGTGTCTGGTGCTCGATCTAGAGAAAGCTTTTGACTCCCTGAAGTGGGACTTCCTTTTCGCCACTCCAACTGAATGATACTGCTGCTCTCTCACCACCCTGGTCGACCGCGTCAATACTTCGCCTGTTTCACCCCTGCACCAAAAGCAGACCGCCTAAACCTCTACTTCTGGGAGTTGCATACCAATGCTATCGCAGAAGTATATACATAACACGCTGGTCATTGCCATATGCCCCGGCACTGCATCTGCAGGGCCCGCCACAGGGTTGCCTCATAACCACATCCACTGAACTGACCACCTGGCTAGATGCCGGACTTCATACTCTGGGTGATCTGTACCAGGATGGTACTTTAGTGCCCTATGACACACTGACAGAAGTCAGTGGCCTACATCCTGGTCAATTTTTACTGTACAACTCACCGATTGCCGCCTTGGGTAACAAATGGGGGGATATGACCACTGAGCATCAAACACCATTGACCATCCAGTACTTGCATGTCATGGGGCGAGGGAGACAGCTTACTAAATGGTTCACTGCCTCACTGCAGCATCACACAGAGGTATCACTATCGCCCTTGAGGCAGCACTGGGAGGCAGACAGGCATCGTCCCTACACTGACAAAGAATGGGCCGAGATATTAGGAAGTGCCACCTATATTCCCAGCAATGCTCCTTTCCGCCTCATCCAGCATCACATTGTACAGAGGGCATCCCTCACCCCAGCCAAAATCAACAAATTCTTTCACCACACAGATGCAACATCCCCCAGATGCCGTACTATTGATGCTGAGCTCCTTCATATGCTGTAGGCCTGCCCAACCCTACACACATATTTGCGATCAGTCGTCGCTGCGTTATCCACCTGCACCGGGTGCGATGTGTCGCAAACATGGGAAGTATGTATTCTACATCTTTACCCCAGAACTAAACGGCAAAAAGTAACCTTCCATTTCCATAATCTGGGTATGTTAGTGGCCAAATGACTGATCATGAAATGGTGGATTCGCCTGAACCCCTTGATCCTAAAGTTTGGAGATGTTCATTACTAGTGTGGGCTAAGGGGGAGAGTGTGGCACTACACACTGAGAGCACGCTAGCTCTCTGCAAAATCCCCATAGCTGCGAACTGGGATGTTATCTTACATGATCTTCAGGGTGTGCTGCCGCTGGAAGTTCACACCCCCAACATTAAATCTCCAGCAGAGACATGTGCTGAGGGACACTGATTCACCCTTGTGTAGTCGAAGTAGAGGTACCGAACCTGGGGCTGGGTGTTCACCTCTAGTCACTAAGCTCAAGTCTGACAATTACAGCGTAGAGCGCATGCACTACATTTGCAGTTGTCACGCACGAGGGCCAGATGACACCCCAGTTGGGCTGAGTTCTCCCTGTTATTATTGCTTTGTCCAACCCATTTACAACCGCTTACTATTACTTACAGGTACAGTACTTACAGGTACAGATGGAACAGATATGCTACTAATGGTGCACAGGGATACCTCCCGCAATACCATTGTGACTTTTCTTGGCACACATTCCCAAACACGGCACACTTTACACATCCACCCTCACGCATCATTCCTCACAAGAGCACAGGTGCTGTTGGAATGAGAACGATACTGTAAAGGAAATGTTGTATGCAAGATGACAAGTTGGCTGTAATGCATCTGGCAATATCGTTTGCAATATGGTACTAATTCCTTGTACTTGTAACTGTTTCTCATGTTTGTAAACAAAATAATAATAAAAACAGATTTAAAAAAAAAAAAAAAAGGAGGACAGTAGAACTCAGAATGTGTGTGGATTTTGGAATTGTAACTAAAGCCATTTGGGTGGATAATTTTCCCCTATCAAGGATTAAGGAATTGATTATGAAAGTAGGACACTCCAGCTGGTATACGAAATTAGATCTTAGATCGGCTTATCATCAGTTGGAGCTGGAAGTACAATGTTATCACCCAACTGCCTTTAGAACTCTGTGTGGCGTTTTTCAGTTTTGCATGTTGCCGTTTGGCCTAGCATTGGCAGCAGCTGCATTTCAGACAGTGATGACAGATATGTTGGAAGGGAAATCTCTACCCTCTAGTGTTTCAGGGCCATATTTGATTTTCATCAATAATGAACACATACGCTCATGACAAATTATTGTTTGAAGTTTTACATACCTTAGAGACAATAGGTGTTAATATTAGAAAATGCAAATGTGTTTTTAAACAGAACAAAATTGAGTATATTGGTCCTATTTTATTGAGTAAAGGTGTGCAGCCTAAGTATAGTCTAGTGAAAAGCATTGTAGATGCTCCTTCACCAGGGAATAAGGAACAGTTACTCCTTTCCTAGGGTTATGTGAATTTTATGCTAAATGCTTGAAAACCTTTGCACACATGACATGGTTCAGAGTTATGTTAAGAAAAAGCATTCATTTGAGTAGCACAGGAGTGTGAGAATGTGTTCTGAAAGATTAAACAAGAAATAGTACCTTCTTTACAACAATTTCTTAAGGGTATAGAGACCAGTGGCGTCACTAGGGGGGTGCGGGGTGTGCGGACCGCACCGGGTGACACCATCACATGGGGTGACACCGTGAGCCTCTGCTTTAAGCAGAGGCTCACGGTGTCACCCCATGTGATGGTGTCACCCGCCCCGGTGCGGTCCGCACCCCCCGCACTCGGGAGTTACCGCACTGGGTGACACCAACCCTAGTGACGCCACTGATAGAGACTGTCCTTACTGTTGAAGCGTGTGTGTATGGTCTAGGTGCTGTATTTTCTCAGATTGATAGGAAAAATGAGAATAACACTAGATTTGCATCTGGAACTCTGTGATAAGTAGTGAGAAAACATTCTGTAATAAAAAAAGGAGCTTCTTGGATGCATTTGGAGTATTGAGAAGTTTAAACCTTGTCTGTGAGGCAGACCGTTCACTTTAATAATCAGATCATAAACCTTTGGTAGACATTTTATCTGGAAGGAAAATAAAACGCTCCACAGCTTGTATTGCTAGATTGTCTACTAAATTGTTAGAATTTACATTTACTGTTGAATATATCCCTGGTGGAAACAATTGTAGAGCTGACTGCTTGTCAAGACTGTCTAAAGAGGATTCTGGTGAACAAGACTGGGAAACGGAGATTGAAGAATGCTTTGTAGAGATTTTTTGCACCATTAGTATTTGTAGAAGTTAGGATGAATGGAGAGATGAAATCCGTAAGGATGAGATTCTCCAAGAAGTTATGATGTATGTCAAATATGGTTGGCTAAAGGAGAATAATGTATCACTGAGGTTGCAAATGTTCTGAAATGAACTATCCATTGAGGGGGTCAAATTTCGTAAAGGTGATAAATTTGTACTTTGAGTCTTTTCACCACAAAATTATTATGATTGCTCACTTAGGGCAAAAAGAAAGATGCAAAATGATTTCTGGTGGCCACGTATGCATGGTGAGATTGATGACTATGTCAAGAGTTCTATTAACTGTGATAAAATACTCATTATTGAAAATAGTATACAATTGATTATTACACCTTGTCTAGAGAGAGCATGGGAAAAGATATGAGTTGATTTTTTGGGTCTCTACCATATTCTTCCAGCTCAGATGAGATGATAATTGTGATTACATGTTTTAAAATTATTCATACGTGAAGGTTTTCCTGATGATATTCTGACAGACAATGGTTTTTAATTTAATTAATCAGAAATGCAAGATTTGTTTTTAAAGTAGTACTAAGCATATTAGAACCTATTTGCACCATATTCAAAGTAATGGAAAAATTGAACATTTTAACAAAATAGTAGAATGTATTCAATCTGCTTTTGGCAATAATATGTGTGTGGAAGAAGCCATAAAAACTTGATCTGATCCTATCATGCAAACCTCATGTTTTTACAGGGAAAACTCTGTTTGAACTTATGAGAGGGAGAAAGCTTCTACAGAACTGTGTCATTTTGGATGGTTACGTTTTTTTCAAAAGAAAGCAACATGTCTGAGTTGTAAAAGAATAATTTCAATTGAGTTAGAAAAAAACTAGAATCTAATGTGAATCCTAAATCATCCAGATTGAAAGGTAGTGACTGGGTAAGAGTTAAAAATCCTGTTCTTGTGAGGAAATGTTTATCTAGATTTAAGGAACCTGTTCAAGTGAGTGAGATTTGAGGGAGTTTGGTGACATTATCAGATGGTTGTTGTTTGAACATTACTTGTTGCTCTAGATCCTAGTATGAAGACAAAACTTGTAGGTCCCGACAAAATTCCTAGAGATCTATATAAATCAGAGCCCTAGGTCTGAACAAGTTATTTAAATTTACTGTCAAATGCTATAGCAGCAGGGGAGGAATACCGGAATCCTGAAGAGGAGCCAAAATCATAAAAATATATAAAAAGGGCAATGCTTGTGCCCCCTCAAATTACAGAGCAATCAGTCTAATCGACAATGCACAGAAGATCTTTGCAAAACAAATTCTTGAGAAACTGCTAGACTGAGTGGATTCCAATAATATCATGCCCCCCCTCCTTCAAGCTGGCTTTCGACCCAAGATTAGTACTTCCGACCAAATCTTTATACTCGCCACATTGTATTGGAAATACGTTTTACTACTTCATCAAAAGCTTTATGTGGAGTTTATAGATCTTAGAGCCAACTTTGATCTTATCCCACGCACCAAATTGTGGCATATTTTGTCAAACATGGGGGTTCCCAGGAATCTGATCCAGCTTATGACCCAACTCCACAACAATAACTTTGCCCAGGTTCGTTGCGGCCAAATGGCTGAACTAACAGAATGCATCCCTATAGAGCGTGGCATGCATAGTAGATTTAGTGGTGAACTGCAGAAATGAGTCCCCCGCTTTGAGCAACAAAATGGTTCCCATTCTTTTGTTTGCAGGTGACTCTCTCCTTATTTCCAAGACGCCCATGGGGCTTCAGCTCCTAGTCCGCAAATTCCTAGGTTTTTGTACGTCGAGGGGCTTGGAGCTCAATGTAAATGAGACCAAATACATGGTGCTTGGAAAGGGAGCGCTTAAAAATTCTGTTGTTCGAGTTGGCATTGATGCCTTACAGAGGGTCCAGAGCTTTGATTACCTAGGGGGGAAATTAATGGAGAACTTTAAGTGGTTAGGACAACTTAGTAAACGCTCACTGCTAATTGAACACAGATCGAACGCAATCATCAGATTGCATAAGCAAACAAGCTCACGTTCGGTTTCGCCGGCCCATGAGGTATACCGTGCTAAGGCTCAAGGTGCTGCGCTTTATGGCGTTGAGATCTGGGGTTGCACTGATGCTTCTTTATTATCTACTGCTGAAAATACATTTGAAAAGGCAGCTGCTCTCTGTTCCAATTAGTTCCCCTCTTATTCCACTCTACTTCGATCTAGGATTAAAAAGAATTGCTGATCTGACTGTACTTAGACCGCTAGTATATTGGGTCCGCTTATGGCTTACACCGGAGTTAAAAGAGTATAGAGATTCTCTCATAGATCTATTAAATGTTGTGGGCGCCAAGACAGAACCATGGGTTAAATTTGTCTCTGATTGGATGAGAAGGCTGGGATTGCACAGGCTATGGATCGACCTGAACAATATTTGTAAAGCTGATCTTAACATCTTGAAAAATGCTATCGGACACATATTTACGAGGGTGATGCAAAAAATAAGTCAAATGGATCCTCGACAAACAGGTTTTTAGAATTCAAGTTCTTTCCACTCTTTGAGGATGTTTTTTTTTCGGTTACTCCACCATTAGTCAAAAGTTTGTAGATCCGTTTTCAATTTGGTACTCTTCTTTAAGATCATTTACTATTAAATAGAATAAAGATTCAGCCTCTAGGACTTGCCCGGCCTGTGGTTTGGATAGTGAAAACGAAACACACAATGTTCTTCTGCCCGGTGTATCATGGGCCCCGCAGCAAATGGATTTGCCCAATATGTCGGAACCTGGGTTTAACCAGATATCTTGTGGCACATAGAATTTTTAAAAGTGATACTTCTCCCATAATTGTCTACAAATGGAGCAAAAGAGTGACACAAATACCAGTGCCATCACGTCTTCTCCATACACTAGTATACCATGCACATCTTTCCCGCTGTGAATGTGCTTGAGCCCCTCCTCCCTTCTGCTCAACCATGCTAGTAACTTTTCCCTTTTATTGCCAGTCTCAACCATGCTAGTAACTTTTCCCTTTTATTGCCAGTCTCATTGCTGTTGTTGTTGTTTGTTGTGAAAATGAGAGTTGGCATTCCCTTCCACCAGCATCCTATAGTCCTCTTTTAGAAGGCTGCGTCTCTTTCCATTGCCTCTTTAGTTCTCTTCTTTCTCCCTGGCCTCCTTGTTGCCCCCCCTCCTTGTTCCCACTGTCTGGACATGGCCTGTTCTCTAAGGACTGTCTTATAATCTTACTTATTTTGCAGCAGACCTTTTTTCCCAACAAAGTAGTGATCCGTCATTTTTTTCAGAAGACGTATAGTTTCCTTATCCCTGAGTTCCAGTGCATCCAACCTCCAAGCATTGTCATGTGAGCAATACAGGGTATTTATTCAATACTCCCCCTAGTGTGGCAGTCTCTAAGGGCCTATTAACACTAGAGACGTAAAATCCCATAGACATGTTTGCCTCCACATTTCCCTACTCTGCCCCCTGGGCTTATCAAGATGTTCCTCTATTACCAAGTTAAAATCCACAACAGTAGAGTGTGGGTTGTTGCAGTAGAACCTTTCCAAAACCTTAACATTGTGGGTTTCTGGACCAGCTGGTTGTGAGCATATATTGAGATCAGTGCTGACGTCTCCCCTTCCCATACTTCTGACAAAAAGCAGTGCACCCCAGGGGGTCCATCCATGTTGTATCATCCCTGAAACCCCAATGAGTGTCATCTAGGATCGCCATACTTCTAGATCCCATGGCAAAGTCGGCATGCATCTAGGTATTTCCCAACTATATTAAACTATACTGATTTTCTACCAAAAGCACTTCCTCCATCATCACAATGTCAGACCTGAAGAACCACCATCGTCTTGATGTTATGATCCAGACGATTAAAATTCCACATGATAATCTTCAGCTTGCTCTCAACATGAGTCACAGGATTAAAAGCTCACCTGCAATGGTAAATTACATCACAACCTAACCATTACATTTCTCTCTTAGTGTGCAAGCATTTCCCCTGACCTGTACCCAAACAGTAAACAAAACAATCTACCCCCAACTTTCCAACATCCCGTTGTAGGAAGCTGGCTCTGTGTATAATATACCAAAGTAAGGTTTAGTGTGCACTGAGTCCAGGGAGTCCCCAGAGGTATAGCAGAGGCTAAATTAGACAAGTACTAGCAGCTCTCTTTATGTAGTGTGGGCGAGCAGTTAGGCTTATCAAGAGAGTGTGTTAAGCATTTATTGTATTCACTCAATCAAGACTGATGGCACACACTCAGACAGAATCCCAACCAATTAGGTAAGTATAAAAAGGTATGCTTATGTTTTATTTCTAGAACCAAGCGGGACTTTGCACAGGTAAGTCAAATATATTCTCAAATGCAAAACTTTACAAAGAAATGCAGTTGTGGTTGAATTTGCAGTAGTTACAGGTTTGTATATGCTTCATAAACAGTTTAGTTTACACTGTAATTACTTTTGGAATACTTTTAGATTACTTTTGGATTACATCGTCTACTCAGGTGGTATGCTAGATACCACACCGTGGATCCTACAATACAAGGTAAGTAAGACTTTTAGGTTTGGAATATAGTTACTTTTCTTCCATACAAAAGTTCAGCTCGAGAGAACATTTTTAGGAACAAAACATCACAACATTAGTTCCTATGGGAAATGAAGGTTATCAGTTTTCAGGAAAGTTAATGACCTGCAAGAATAGTTTTTGGAGGTTAGAACCAGGGTTCCCCAAAGTTCTGTTTGCACCACCAGCGGCACTGTGGCGGCTGGATGCAGAGTGCAGGGGCCCAGTGTTGGGCAAAGGGGGCATTTGGTCTGTCTGGGGCTGCTTGCAAGCAGGCCTCTTGGGTATGGGATCAGAGCTCCTGGGGTTAAGATCAGCACTGCAGGGGCCAACAATCAGCACAGGAAATTCACCACCAGCAGCACAGGGGCAGCCGGGTGCAAAGCGCCATGGTGACGTCGGGGACCCTGTGGATTCCAATGGAGATCTCCGGTTCGGTAAAGATGCTGCAGGCTCGGGCAGGGAGGCTTCCTGAAGCCGACCACTGGCTGGAGAGGTAAGTTGGGTTCTTGGGGGATGCCTGGACACCGTCAGTTGGGCCACCCAAGGTCGTGGGGCGTCGGGGGCAGGGGTGTCTTTTGGCATCAGGTCTTCTTACCAGCTCCAGTCGCGGTCGAGGGGACCCTTCAGCTTGAGGCTGCAAGCATCAACTTGAAGCTTGAGATACGTCGGAGATCGCCAGATTAAAGGTCATGATCGCTGGGGAGACCTCCTCGTGGTGTTGAGCAATTCGAACTCGGGCCGTGGGCGTCGGGTGCAGAGTGGTGCAAAATCGCAGAGCCACCTGGATCCGCATTCTGTGGGTGAGTCTTTGGTCAATCAATTCCGGTGCTCACTGGAGACAGAGTCTTTAAGATTGTTGCAGAGCAGGTCCTCTGGGCTCGGGGGGGCTGCTGGACATGCCGGGGTTTCGCTGTAGGCAGGTTGGAGTTGGGACAGGCCGTTAGGACTAGGGCCAAAGCAGTTGGTGTCCTCTTCTTCCTGGGTCAGCACGGCTCTTTGGTCCTTCTTCTTTCTTCCTCAAATCTGAGGAGGCAAGTTTCAGGGTTGCCCCTTAATTTAAGGGCGTTACAGGGGTGTGCAGGTCGGGACCAATGGATCCCTTTCTTGGAGTACACCCCTTATTATGCCACCCTACAGTGGGAGAAGGACATGAGCCTCTTCCTAATTGGTTGGGTCCCCTCATCTCCAAGATGGAGGGGACTGAGATGTGTGCCTCACCTCGCTTCCCCCACCTGAGGGGTGGGGTTGGCAAAGGTGGGCACACCTCTCCTCTTAGCTCGGTTTTCCCGCCGATTCTCCCACCCAAAGTGGGGGTCAGAACTGGTGGGAGCCAGTTGCTGGGGACAGCAAATGGCAGGGACAGCTTACAAAGTCTGCAGGCCTTTGAAGCTTCACCTCTCGTGGACCCTGCCCATCCTGGGGGACGAGGCATGACACCTCTGCCCAGGATGGGCATTGTTTCTGGACTCAGAGAGTGAATGCTCTCTACCTAGGGTTCCAGAAACCTGTCTGGTGGTGGCAAATGGTGGACAGGCATTCAGGAACCACACCAGGGCTGATCGTTGTTCAGGGGGCATCTCTTAGATGCCCTCTGTGTGCATTTTACATTAAATTCTACACTGGCATCAGTGTGGGTATAATGTGCTGAGAAGTTTGTTACACTTTTCCCAGTTTCAATAAAGCCATTATTGAGCTGTGGAGTTCGTAATGACCAACTCCCAGACTATATACTCTTTATGGCTTTACTGCACTTACAATGTCTAAGATGGACTTAGACACTGTAGGGGTACAGTGCTCATGCAACTGTACCCTCACCTGTGGTCTAGTGCACCCTTTCTAGAGGGGTGGCTTACCTAGGCCACAGGCAGTGGATTGCAGGCATGGCACACAGGAATGTATGCCATGCCAACTCCTCACATTTCTCTGCACCAACACACGCAGCCTGCAAGGGCAGTGTATGGATGTTAATGTACAGGGCCCCTAAGGGTGGCACAATAGGTGCTGCAGACCTTAGAGGCCTTCCTTGGTCACAGTGCCCTTGGTACCCATGGTACCTTTTACATGGGGCTTACCTGTGGCCAGAGATGTGCCGACTTGGGGTACAAAGGTACAGCTTGGGGAAAGAACACAGGCACTGGGAACCAGATTGGCAGGGACCCAGGGCACACCAAGTCAAAGTGCATCATGTGTCAGACAAAAAGTGAGGGGTAACCATGCAAAAAGGTGCACTTTCCTACACCTCCTACCCTACATCCTCATCCAGTGGATACCAAACTGACCCATTTCTCAGTGCTTGAAATAGCTGCCGCTAAAACAGGAGGGATCAACTCACAGCTGTGCCCAGCCAGTGGTTTCTCTACAGCTAGTGTGTGGAACCGGTCTGAAGACCATCTGGCACATCCTCACACTAAACGGTCTGTTCAGTCCCCTACCTATCTCCCTCCGCCACTATGTTTAGTCAGATTGAAACAATGGCACAACAGGTTGCGAAAGAAGGTCAGCCCACACCTCATTCCAGAGAGGATTTGTAACATGTATATATCAGCTGGATTCAGGCCCCCTCAAGAGCCCGCCGTATTCAGTTTATCTCACCATTAATAGTTTGATGGATTCGCCTCCATGCTTCTGAATTCACCTCATGCCTCTCTTCTCACTGAGATACAGCTGTGCCTGTTGTGGAGTCCATGCTTCTTGCATGGGATGACAGCACCTACTGCAGTCTCCACCATATCATCGCTGGAATTGTGCTTCTCAGGACTTTCAGTGTTCTTGCTGGCCTCCAACCCTCAAGCCACGCTCAGGCATCATCAATTCTCAGGAAGTGTCAGAATTTCACCATAGCAATTAAACAAGGCTTAGCCATAAAGATGATCACATAGCTGATAGAGACATCTAGCCACAGATTCCTTACCTTAGAATATCCCAAGTGTCAGGCTGGATCCAGAAACCTTTGCTCGAGCAATAACCTTGCGCGCCGGTAGGTGGGGTCGGTCGGTATGCGGGACGTTGTCCGCGTCTTCCGCACTGGAAGTGATGTCCGCGTCATCTATATAGACGCCACCTCGGTACGCGGATGTCAGTTCTTTTCGCTCTGCACCAGCTAACGCAGATCTGTGAAAAGAGCTTCCCGCTGTCACTTTTTGACAAGCTTTTTTCGACATTTTGTCTACCATTTTTGGTGTGTAGATTTTTCCCTCGATGTCAAAGAGGACTTCTGGATTCAAACCGTGTGGCACCTGCCACCGCGCCATGCCGGTGACAGATCCACACTTATTTTGTCTCTGGTGCCTGGAGCGAGACCATGACTCAACGTCATTCTCCGACTGCATGGCCACGGCTCCGAAGGCTTTGAGGGAGCGGTCCCGAAAGCTGCTTACGGCTCGGCGTTCGACTCCATGTCCCTCGCCCCGGAGGTCTGGTTCCTGGTCTCGGTCGAGAGGAAGGTCCGGGTGTCCCTCCGGGAGTCTTAAGTCCTCGTCCCCCCACTCGAAGTCATCGAGTTGGTCAGGTAAGAAGCACAAGAAGTCGAAGCATGCTTCCTCTTCTTCCCACCTGTCAGCCGATGCAATGGAAGAGCCTTGACGCTCTAGGCATCATTCTGTGGAACCTACGCCTGGATTGGCTCTGTGCCTCCCTGCATTTCCAGGAGCCGAATAGGCCCCCACCCAGCTTAAAGATTTCTATGACGCCATGTGTCTCATGTTTGGGCGACTGGACCCTCCTGGCGCACCTTCGGGCCCCGGAGGCTCAGGGGGGGCTCCATCGGGTTCTGCCCCGGCAGCTCCGGCCCCAGTGGTCCCAAAAGGATCCGCTGGTGGATCCTGACCGGTGCCGGTTGTACCACTGCGGCCTTCCCCAGCACTGACCCCTGCGCCAAGACTCCTGATGCTGCCGGCGCCCCCTGGCGGTGCCAGCCCCATTCAAATCCCTGATGACCCAGAGCCGGATCGGAGCCTTTTTACACCGATTCGGGCGCTGACTGCATCCTTGGGTCCTAGGTCTGTTCCTCAACCTTAATGTGAGGGGCTAGGAATGGAGGAGGATTCAAAGGGGTCGCTGGACCCTTTACAAGACCAGTCTGGTACAACATGGACTGGTATGAGGAATTGAGTGAGGCTAGTGGGTTGGATACCTCCCTGGGTTCTGGCCTGCTTTCTCCCCCTACCGTGGCTGTGGAGGAGGGAGCTCCATATGCTACAGTGGTGAGAAAGGCAGCCGAGGTCCTGGACCTTCAGCTGCTCTATGTGGACGTCAAAACGAACATTTTGACAGAGGTCCTGCAGCCAGGTGGCTCCTCCTCGGAACCCCTCCTGCCATTCAACGAGACCTTAACGGATGTCCTTCTGACCACCTGGTCCAAGCCCAGCACAGGGGCTCCTATAAATCGGCTCATCGCCCGCTGCCATCGCCCTGCACCAAGTGACCCGAAATTCCTCAACAATCACCGTACCCCCGATAGCTTGGTGGTCCAAGCCTCGACCTCACAAGGCACGTTCCCATTCCTCACCCCCAGACAGGGAATCTAAGAGGCTGGATAGTTGGGGCAAGAAGATTTTCTCTTCCGCCAGCCTTGCGGTCAGTTAACACTGCATGCCTCTTGGGCCGTTATGCCATCTCTTTGTGGGAAACGGTTGCGCAGGTGCTGCCACAGGTTCTGGAGTAAACCCAGGCTTTTCTCTCCCAAGCAGTATCAGACAAGCAAGATGCGGCCAAGTTCACCATTCGTTGTGGTCTTGACACTACTGACTTGCTGGGCAGAGCAATGTCGTCAACGGTGGCTATTCAACGCCACGCCTGGCTGAGGACTTCTGGCTTTTCTGTGGATGTTTAGGCTTATCTTATGGACATGCCCATTGATGGCACCAGTCTCTTTGGTGAGTAGGCAGACATGGCCCTGGAGCACTTTAAGGACTCGCGGACCATGGCCAAGTTCTTGAGCCTCTCACCGTCTGCTTTTCGTCCCTTTCGTGGCCATGGGAGGGACTTTCAGCCGTGCCAACTGTATCCAAGCCCAAAGACAGCGCAAGTTCAGCAACCTCTGCGTGGCCGTGGGCGCGGCTTCTTTCAACCCCATGGATCAGGCAGCCAGAGGTCCAATCAGTCCACTCCCCACCTACAGCCTCTAAACTCTCCTAGTCCGGCCCTTCTGGCTTATGGGCAGCCGGTTGGTGGCAGGACCAGCCATCACTTCCACAACTGGCAAAACATCACATTGGACAAGTGGGTTCTTCAGATAGTCCAGAAGGGCAAATTCCTACCTTTTGAGACTAACCCTCTCTTCGTGCCTCCGACTTACAACCGGCTGATGGAGGACCACCTGACCTTGCTTCAGGAGGAAGTCAGGGCTCTCTTGGCCAAAGGAGCCATAGAGAGGGTTCCGGTACCAGAAGTAGGCTGTGGTTGCTATTCCCGCTACTTTCTGGTCCCGAAAAAGCACAAGGGACTTCGTCCTATCTTAGATCTGCGAGCCCTCACTACTACCTCAAAAAGAAAAAGTTCAAGATGCTCACTGTGGCTCAGGTCTTGTCTGCCCTAGACACCAGAGACTGGTTGGTAGCGTTGGACTTGCAGGACGCCTGCTTTCACATTTCTGCCCTGCCTGCTCATCGGTGTTGCCTGCGGTTCACAGTAGGCCACGAGTACTTTCAGTTCACTGTGCTCCTCTTTGACCTTACCAGTGTCCCTTGGGTGTTCACCAAGGTGATGGCTGTGGTTGCATCTCATATACGCAGATATGTGTTGCCAGTCTTCCCCTATCTCGACGACTAGCTATTAAAGGCGAGCTCGCCCCAGGTTGTCGTCTCCCACCTCCAGACTATGGCGTGCCTCCTGCTTTTCCTGGGGTTCACTATTAATGTGCCGAAGTCACACCTGACTTCCTTTCAGATGCTCCCTTTCAATGGAGCTGTTCAGGTCACCGTGCATTTTCAGGCCTATCCTCCCAAGCTGCGAGTCTAGGATATTCAGGCTATGATACTGATGTTTCAGCCTCTATCCTGATTTTCGGTGAAAATGACTCAGAGACTGCTGGATCTCATGGCCTCCTGCATCCAGCTTGTGACACATGCCAGATGGCATATGCGGGCTCTGCAGTGGGACCTGAAGTTCCAATGGGCGCAGCATCAGGGGAATCTCTCCAACATGGTTCAGATCTCGGAGGGAACTGCACAGGACCTGCAGTGGTGGCTGACCTACGGCAATTGGGTCAGAGGCAGACCCCTCTCCCTTCTCCAACCAGATCACACAGTAGTGACAGATGCGTCTCTCCTGGGATGGGCGGCCATCTGGGAGAGGTGGAGATCAAGGGACTCTGGTCTCCGGCGGAATCCAGACTCCACATCAACGTGCTGGAGCTCCGAACGATACCCTTGGCGTTGAAAGCTTTTCTCCCTTTCATCAAGGGGAAGCTGGTTCAGGTGTTCACAGACAACACCACTGCCATGTGGTACTGCAACAAACAGGGCTGAGTGGGGTCATGTACCCTTTGTCGGGAGGCCCTGCGTCTCTAGACATGGCTGGAACAGCAGGGTGTATCCCTGGTGGTTCAACACCTGGCAAGTTCCCTGAACGCCAGGACAGAAACTCAGCCATCGATGCCTAGTGAAACACCAATGGTGTATCATTCTGGAGGTGGCACATGGTCTCTTTCAGCAGTGGGGAGAGCCTTGGTTAAATCTGTTTGCCTCCGCTGAGAACGCGCAATGCCAGCAGTTTTGCACGTTGGAGTTTCCAAAGCGGCAGTCTTTGAAGACACTTTTCGTCTCGAGTGGAGCTCAGGCCTACTATATGCCTTGCCGCCCATCCCACTCCTGCCAAGAGTGCTCCAGAAGATCAAGAGCGACCGGGTCCAAGTCATTCTTGTGCCTCCGGACTGGGCACCCAGAGTCTGGTATCCCGAGCTTCTCCAACTAAGCTTCGATCCTCCGATCAGGCTGCCCCTTCGGGAGGATCTTCTGTCGCAGCAGCAGGGAAGAGTCCTCCACTCGATCCTGTCAATACTATGCATGGCGGCAGTTGACAGCATTTGATCTTCCACCCAAAGTCTGTGATGTGATTTTTTGCCGGTGGCAGAAATGTGTCCAATATTTTACAGAATGGTTTATTGACCCTCTTTCTGCTTTCCTTTCTCAAATCCTTCTCTTTATTTAGACCCTTGCCCAGCAGGGCTCTGCTCTGGGCACTCTTAAAGGGTACCTTTCGGCCTTGTCTGCCTTCTTGCGGCTGCCAGCCCAGCCCTCTTTATTTAAATATATTGTAAACAGATTTCATAAGGGGCTCGTACATATGTTCCCTCCTCCCCCATTCAACATTCCTCAGTGGGACCTTAATTTTTTTCTCACCTTCCTGATGTGTGCTCCGTTCGAACCCTTGCACAACTGCCCCCCCCCCCCCCCGGCTGCTAACCATCAAAATAGCCTTTTTAGTGGCAATAACTTCTGCCAGGAGGGTGAGCAAATTGCAGGCTCTGTCATCCAAGCCTCCTTACCTGACCATCTTCCCTGATAAGTTGGTGCTTCGCACTAGGGTCTCCTTCTTACTGAAAGTAGTAACACCATTCCACATGGGGCAATCAGTCACCTTGTCCACTTTTTATGCTCATCTACACCCATTTAAAGAGGAGGAGCGACTCCACCGTCTGGACCCAAAAAGAGAATTGTTGTTCTACCTTGACCGCACTGAAGAGTTCTGGGTGGATGACCAACTCTTCGTGGGGTACGTTGGATCAAAGAAAGGTTGTGCGGTGCACAAGAGAACTATCTCACGATGGGTCATCCTCTACGTCAAAATTTGCTACGCTCTGACCAAGAAACATCCTCCTGAAGGCTTAAGAGCTCATTCTACCAGAGCTAAGGCTGTGACCACAGCGTTGCAACATAGTGTTCCAGTCCTTGACATTTGTCAAGCAGCAACGTGGGCATCACTGCACACGTTCACTACTCACTACTACCTGGACAGTCAAGTCCGTAGGCACGGCCTTTTTGTCCGCTCTGTCCTGCAGACCTTCCTTGTCTAAAATTGTCCGCAGTCCTTCTGGGATGGTATTGCTGGGGTATCTATTCTAAGGTAAGGAATCTGCAGCTAAATGTCTCTATCAGATGGACAAGTTACTTACCTTCAGTAACGCCTTATCTGGTAGATACATAATCTAGCTGCAGATTCCTTACCAACCCACCCATCCTCCCTGCACTGCAGACAGGTTTTTAGGGTCAGGGCTGGTCCCTTTCAGGGCCCTAGTTGCTCTGTACACACCACTGTTAGTGCACTTTATGGCTCCGTGCTCCTGGCTTGGAAAGTTGTGAAAAGTAACTGACGTCCTGCGGAGTCGACCGACGCCATCTACCAGCATGCAAAGGAATTGCTCGAGCAAATGTTTCCAGATCCAGCCTGATACCTGGGATATTCTAAGGTAAGGAATCTGCGGCTAGATTATGTCTCTACCAGATAAGGCATTACCGAAGGTAAGTAACTTGTTTATTTGACTTCTCGCTTCCTGAGCTCTTGTTTGACAGTTTCAGAATGCATCACTGTTGATGGACTGCTTATGTAAAGACTGGAAAGATCAGGATCTTCATATTGAAATGGTATGGCTTGTGAGTCCTTTCTGTTTACAAGCTTGCTTCTCTGACCCTGAAACTAAAGAACCTGTTATATACTGTCTTAGGATGCTTTGGGGACTCCCATGTGCCTCTCTATGGAGGAAAAAACAGACATTTCCTTAGGACAGAGCACTGTTGCTATCCAACCGTCTACAAAGAGTTCAAAACTTGTACCTGTTTCAGAACTATGATAATGTGAATAATATCCTGTTGCAAATGCAAATCATCATCTCCAATCTTTGCTGCCTGCTGAAGGCATGTTGTCTGCAGATTAATCACAGTATCAGACTGATCCAGGAGTAGAGAAACCAATAGTTGCAACACAAAAACAAGCAAAGGAAAATGCACCCAAGCACTGTGCAGGCGAAACCTAATGAAGATGATGACAAAAGGGGTCAATCTGGGTACTGTTCTGTAGCATGGACTTTTCCTACATACTTCTCCCCGTCCGTATCAGTCCTGATGTGCATTGAAACTAGTACCTACAGCTGCTCCTAACCTGGTTTATCCAGTAGCAGCCCCATTGATGATATTATTAAAGCAGACATTACCATTATTAAGTATTGACTGGTAGGAAGATAAGACGGGTGATGGTTTAGTCAAGTGAAAAGGGGATTGGCCATAGCATTGGCCAGATAAATTAGGAGATCCCAAAAATGGGAGACAGGATCAGGAGTGAAAAATAAAAACTAAAGGAAGGCTTTTGCTGGAAGAATGATGAAGGGAGAGTCTGCAGAACGTGTCCATGAATGAAGGAGGTGCTGAGACACTGGACTGCCCTGTTGCACCTCAGGCTATCCATATTGATGCTTGGAATGAATTAATGTCTTCAAGTGAAAAATACGCATTTTGCCTGACCTTGGGCAAGCATTGGCGAGGGTTGCCTGACCTTCTCTGTGCTCATGTCTTAAAGATGAAGTTGTTTCCCATGGAGGGCAGACTGCCCTAACTTGCCTAATCTTGTGGCAGACTCTTCGGCTCATCAGCCATCAGGCAGCCACCTTCCAAAGCGGTCACATCCACCATTGTGTACCCCACCTCCACAGGGAGGCTCAGCGCCCTTCGCAGCACTGCCACTGGCTCATGCAGGTAAAGAAAGGAGGTACTGCCAGTGTTGCTCGTGACGGAAGTTGGAGTTGGTAGGGCATACATGGCGGCATAGAGCTCTAGCACGAAGTGATAAAACCGCCGTTCATTTTACAGTTTCATTAATTGTGCTTGGAGATTAACTGAAAAAAATACTTCTACTGCAATTACAACAAAAAACATGAACCGATGGTAAGTTTCTTCAGAGAGCCTCCTGAAATGTTTTAAATGACCATGTGTTGCTAGAAGGGGCCGCAAGTGTTTTTTAGTTTGAGTTAGTATAGAATTAGAGCAGACCTGCAGCAGTGGAAAATCACAGTCTCGCCAAATGGCTGAAGCGTCGCGTTAAAAACTCAACAATGTTTGTTTGAGTGTCCTGCGAATGCGGGCCGTGCCTTTTAAATATTTTGTCTCATTTTCTTTAGAATGTGGATTTTTGAAATGTTCTTAGCTATATCCCATATTTCATCAGGAAACTAAAGTCTGTGAGAAATATACACCGAAGGAAAGGGCACCTGTTAGAGCGAGTAGGAACTGGATGGAGTGTAGAGGAGCAGTCGAATTATAATGTTTAAAAGTTCAGCAATCCACTGCTGCTTCTTCCGTCCTGTAAACATTGTACCTGAGACTTAGGAAGTTCTTTTGTTCCATATAAAGGTATCAAAATTGTTAAGCAAACGATAAACCAGCTGATCTGTATTCCAGCAGATTCATTTGCTGTTTTTTGCAAAGACATTTCGAGCCATTGTTTGCTTCTCTACCTGGTACTGCACTGCATGAATCGCAGCAGTTTGAGCAAGGGTTGCAGTGTCTCCTGTGCAAGATTATGTGGCTGCTTTCATCTATCATTCTGTGGAAACACGAGAAGACTCTCAGTTCTTAAAAGGCAGAATGAACAAACTACTTCCAGCGCCGTGTAATGTTCTACAGTTGAATTGGTCTCAATCGTAAACATGAGTGCGATGCTGAATGCCTTTTTCACAGGCAGCCCTGCCAAGTATCACGCAACAAGCGTTAGACTAACGTATTTTCGTGTGGTGATCCGCATCACCGCACGAAAATGCAAAGTCACGCATTAATAGAGCCTCGTGAAGTTGCTGACAACAGCTTACGCAGGAGATGAGAGCGCTGCTATTAGCACTCATCTGGCAGCTCAGTGTATGTGACAGCCTAGTCAGAAGTGCGCTGCTCTGCAGTGGCAGTCACGTGAGATGGCGTCACATGACTGCAACATTGTCTCCATGAATTGCGTTGGCGCGATCAGCGGGCGGCAGTTTATGCTTAAGTTTCGTTTGGCACAGGCAGCCCCACCGTTCCTCGCACTGTTGCCTATGCATAGCTGCCAAGGTTTTAGATTGCTATGTGTGACATTTTCATAATTTCAGTGTAATTATGAGTGACATTCAACAACTATGAGTGACACTTTCTCGCGAGCAAAATCAAGCAATAAAAGGCAAGGGAAACATATAAATATCAGAACTTACACCAACGCCCTCCTCTAAAATTAAATTAAATGAGTGACACAGCTGTGCAGACAGACTAGTGACCGTTGAGCTTGCTGTGCCCTTGATCTCTGCCTGACTCGGAGCACTGCAGGCATCAGGTCTCGGCCCTGTGTGCAGAAGGCCTCAAACTGTCCATCAGTTATTGCACTGCCTTTTTGGCAGCAGGCCTTACTGTCTGTGAATGATAGACTGCAGGTTCGTTCTGTGTGTGGCAGCGGGCACCACAGAGTCTGCAGCCGTGTGGTGCTGTGTGTATGCAGGAGGCTTGCGTCTGTGTGCACAGTGTAGCTGTGCGCGATGCTTTATGGGTGCAGGAGGCTTGCATCAGTGTGTACAGTGTAGCTGTGCACTGTGCTGTATGGGTGCAGTAGGCTTGCGTCTGTGTGCACACTGTAGCTGTGCACGATGCTGTATGCATGCAGGAGGCTTGCGTCTGTGTGCACAATGTAGCTGTGTGCGATGCTATGTGCATGCAGAAGGCTTGCGTCTGTGTGCACAGTGTAGCTATGCTGTATGGGTGCAGGAGGCTTGCGTCTGTGCACAGTGTAGCTGTGTGATATGCTGTATGGGTGCAGGAGGCTTGTGTCTGTGTGCACAGTGTAGCTGTGCGCTATGCTGTATGGTTGCAGGGGGCTTGCGTCTGTGTGCAGTGTAGCTGTGTGCTATGCTGCATGGGTGCAAGAGGCTTGTGTCTGTGTGCACAGTGTAGCTGTGCGCTATGCTGTATGGGTGCAGGAGGCTTGCGTCTGTGTGCATGGTATAGCTGTGTGCAGCAGACCTTCTTAAATAGCATGCCTCAGGCCTCATCTCTCAGACTCGGCCAACATGCTGCTGGACGTCTGTGTGTAGCAAGCTTCAGTCTGCATACAGTGCTCCCAGGCCTCAAACTCTGTGTGCAGCCCGCCTCAGATTTGGCATCAACCCCATGGCTCAGACTCTGCGTGCACAAAACGCCTGCCTGACTGTTAGCTCCAGTTTTAGGCTTTCACTGCTCAGCAGGCCTCCGGCTATCTAGTGCAGCAGGCCTCGTGGTGTTTAAGTTTAGCATTCTTCTGAAGTGGTCTCTAAGTTACACATTTATCTTTGCCGCTTTCTATAGAGCGCACTGTCACAAGACCCTATGGGTATCAGTGCGCTTTATATAACCCCAGGCACACACATACTTTAAATTAATATGCAGCTGTATTTCCCAGTACTTTTTAAACTGCGAAAACAGCACCTCGATGCCAATGTAATCCCGTCCCCGCTTCAGTATTTCCTGAATAAAAATTTCTTTAAATATTCACAGAACGCATTTTGTTCCAACTTAATTTTGAAAGCACGCCTCTTAAGACCATGGGGCATATTAGCAAGACCCACGTTAAAATTATCGCCGTTTTAGCGGCAGGAAACTGCCGCTAAAACGGCGATAATGGGCTTGCTAATATGGTTATGGAATTCAATAGAAGCCCAGGTTAGATGTCCTGCACATCTAACCTGGGCTTCTATTGAATTCCATAACGCATATTAGCAAGCCCATTATCGCCGTTTTAGCGGCAGTTTCCTGCCGCTAAAACGGCGATAATTTTAACGTGGGTCTTGCTAATATGCCCCCATATCTTCAGCAGTGAGGGGAAGAGGTCTGCAGTGGACGCTGATCACGCTTTTCGTCTAATAACTTTTTTATGGATGCAGCTCAGAAAGGACACTGCAGCTTCCGTGTTTACGACACGCACAGCCCATGTTAGCACTTTTCTTGTAAGCGAAGCGTAAACCAACTCTTATTATTCTTATCACCTTGAAATAATTGGCACACCACGTTACCTCATTGACGAGAAGCCTAGCGTCGTTCCTCAGGACACATTTCATTTTCGTTGTCACTGGAACAGATATGGCATGAATCGGGAGCACACATGCACCCAACTTGTGCAGGTGATTAAGTGAAGAAAGATCACCGGCATGGCTCGCCTCTCGGTGGTTAGGACGGTTTCCCTCGGCAAATGTTTTGGCGCGGGGGAGTGTTTGAGGTCATTGATTTTATTTTCAGCAGATAGCTGAGGCAGAGAGCGGAGGCCGGTGCAGGGAGGCAGTGCTAGCCTCAGGCACCATGCTGATGCTGCTGACGACTGTATGACAGTGTGCAGCGCACTGACTCATTATGCGGACGGATGCGGACAGGACACAGTGACTGCCCACCGGCGCGCCGCACACGCCTCTGAGTCCCCGCTTCCTCAATCTGACCTCACTTCCTTCCAGGACGTGAGGTGAGGTCACACCCCCGCGGCGCCACAGCCACTAATCAAGCAACCATTGAGGGCAGGCCCCGCCCGGGTGTCTCGTTATTGTGTACAGCACTGCCTCGGCCCGGGGAGGTGAGGCAGCCGGGGCTGTAGTCTGAGTGACTCAGCCAGGCCACGGGCGGGAATTTCAACTGGCGGCAGGCTATTAAGATACATTTGTAGCAGCTATGTGCACAAGATTATGCTACTGACTCAGCCTGTGCTGGTGGCAGCGCCCAGGCAGGCAAGTCTGCGGGGAGCAGATAAGCCGGCGCAGGTCACTGGCGCGCGCTCTAGCAGCCTGGCATGGCCAATTACTTCAGCGCTGGTACACGAGTCAGTGGCATTAAAATGCGTGACAAATGCATTTCAGTGCGGTGATGCGGAACACCACACTGAAATGCGTTAGAGTCACGCCTGATGCGTGATACTTGGCAGGCCTGCCTGTGGCTTTCTTCATGCAAGTACGTACCTGCGACCGCACGGCTGCTGGAGACTCGTCGTCGCTTGGCTCTCCGTCACTGACACTCAGGTCAGACTGTAATATCGGACTTTAAAAATATTTAATTTTAGAGCGTCACAGAGCAGCGCTCCGCTCAGCTGACACATCATGACGATGGTAACCACTTTACCGCCGGCTGGTGGTGAGCGTGGATCACACGGAGCAGGCTGAGAATATAGCCTGCCCTTCCTCTGAGTTTGTTTATTTGATTTCATCGAGGGCCCAGGCCGCCGAGGCTCCATGGCATAATTGTAGGCTTTGGATATCAGTGGTGGGAGGGGCACGGGGCTGAGGGGATTTCTCAAGGAGTGCGAGAGACACGAGACTGCAGCCAGTTGCTGCTTCATGTTGTATCGTGAAAGAAACTCCTCTGACTGCTCTCTGACTTGCGCTTGAGTTTAGTTGCACTGAAAGGACAAGCACTTAATAAAAGTCCAGCTGCAGCAGCTCAAACTAGCATCGTGATTAATCACTTCTATACAGTCCTCTGTGCAGCTCTCTACTCTGCTCAGCTGACAGTAGGACCGGCTGCCAGAGACTCGTCGCTGCCGTGGCACACATTTACTTAGTGCTCATTCTCAATATATTTAATTTAAAGCTGAGCATGCGTCAGCATGAGCCTGTAGCTCACTGCTTGTGTCCTCGGGCTACACTGAAATAGTGCCTCTGCAGGCTGGGCAGCGAGGTCAGCATACAGTGGCTCTAGATAACTGATTTATATTATAGCAGCTGAGATCTTTTACTGCGTGATATGATGACTTTTGGGAGCAAAGCTAAAGTACTGCTTAAGATAACTGCTAAAATATGTTAGCACCCTTCCAATTTTGCTGCTTTACAACACTTTGTAGAGCTTCTTCGAATTTCCTGTTGCTCAAATGGATCTAATTAGTGATATTTATATATTTACCTTGTCTTCATTGCTTGATTTTGCATGCGAGAAAGTGACACTCATAGTTGTTGAAATGTCACTCATAATTACACTGAAATTATGGAATTGTCACACATAGCAATCTGAAACCTTGGCAGCTATGCACAGGATGCTATTACTTGTGGCCATCACTTCAGACAGTAGAGAAGGTTTACTGCAGAGTTTTCAGCTCATTTTTCGCACATAGGGGCTCATTATGATGGCGGGAGGATCGCGGTGTGGCGGGAGGCAGCCCTGCTTGGAGTCTATCAGGCCGTTGACGGCCGTCATTTTCCGAGCGGTTAGCGCTCTAGTGCTCACTCTGCCACCCGGACAGGGCTCTGGCCCTTGCGCATAAATAAAGCGCGTTCGCGGACGCGCAGCGGAGTAGCAGGTATCGTTAGTACTGCTGAGAGCTTGTGTTTTTAACTTACAACCATTTTAATCATTGAAAGATCATTTTTATCGATGTCATTGATGTTACTGGGGCCTGTGCAATATTTACCTTTGGGACACCTGACGATCTGAGGCGACTCTCCGGTCGTTAGTAGACCGATTGAGTGGAGAGAGGCAGCCCTGCTTGGAGTCTATCAGGCCGTTGACGGCCGCCATTTCCCGAGCGGTTAGCGCTCTAGTGCTCACTCTGCCACCCGGACAGGGCTCTGGCCCTGCGCATAAATAAAGCGCGTTCACGCCAAAGGCGCGCCTAAGGCAAGCCCGTATGCGCCCGTCCGCGCCTGGACAAGGCCAGCTGCCAGGAAACTCTGCCCCAACGTCATATAGGTAACTCAAAATGCCCCCTTTAACCTACTCTAAACCCTTGCTTGTGGAAATTGGAAATAAGGTCAACAACACTGGATGCAAAGGGAAAATATCAGTGGAGAGTGGCCCACATTTTGGCAAATGCTCACATTGTGACCGGTTCACGGCCCACCCACCTCAAACAACAGGCCCCCTGCACCCTCATCCCATAAACCATCGAGATCTAAATAATCAGGCGCCCAGGGAGGGAAAACAGAAGAAGGAAGGGAAAGCATACACATTACAGGGCCTGTATCTTAACGCAAGATCTATCCCTAAGCACACAGCTGAAATCTGGGATATGTTGGACTGTCTGAAACCAGACATCTGTCTCTTCACAGAAACTTGGCTGCACAAGCAAGCCACCCCAGCTTTGGCTATTGCCTTCCTTGAGGATTACACAGTGTCTAGACTAGACAGAGTGGGTAAGAAGGGGGAGGTCTGGCTATTGCCACTCGCCTATCGGTGCATATCAAAATCCTGGACACTGTTTCTACCCCCAGCATGGAGCTAATGGTATTCAGGTTGGAGCTCGCTCCTGGCTCAAGGTGGTTGGGAGCTGTAGTGTACCATCCTCCTGGTGAAAACAAGAAATCTTTCTGTACTTCACTATTGGAAACCCTTGCTCCCTACACCCTGCAATCAGACAATTTCCTACTAGTAGGAGATTTTAACCATCATCTAGACACCATCTCCAATTCAGACTCCGCATGCTTAATAGCAGCCATGGAATCTCTAGGCCTCTCTCCTAAAGTATTCAGCCCCACGCACTCAGCGGGACATACGCTGGACACCATCTTTACAAACATCCAGGATCTAGTAGTAGAACCCCCCTTGGCATTAAGCTGGACAGACCATCTGGCCTTAAGATTCTCATCGGAAATTCTTAATCCAACAAACCAGCCGCAATATCGTAGGGGTCCTCGGAGATCTTGGAGAAAGGTGACACTAACGTCATTCAGCTCCGCGTTCACTGCCCCACCATTTGGTAACCGTGTGGACAGTGATGCGGCATTGGAAACGCTGGAGGCCTTGGTAACTCAGGCCCTTGATATCATTGCCCCGTCCAGGGTAGGCAAGATCTGGGAAAGGATAGCTCCTGCACCATGGTTCACCGAGAGCCTCAAGAAAGAAAAAGCTGCATGTAGAAATAGGGAGAGAAAATGGAGAAAATCAAAACAGGAGGAGGACAAATTAGCCTACAGAACAGCACACAGAACATATCTAAACAACTGCAATATAGCCAGAAGATCGCATCTAGGCACCAGAATTATCGAAGCAAAGAGCTCGTCCAAAGAGCTATTTAAGATCCTTAAGGAGTTCACCAACACAAGAGCAAATAATCCTTCCCTCCCGTCGACTCAAAAGCTATGCGATGATCTAGCGAATCATTTTAAGCAAAAGATCGACAAAATCTATAGCTCCTTTGGCACGGAAGAGGACCTTAGGGTGGTATCATATGTCACTGAAGAGTCCATCTCTCCCCACCTGGAGTCCTTCACAGACATTACCTCTGAGCAAGTACTGCCCTTACTAGCGCATACTAAATCGGGCTCCCCCTTAGACCCGGCTCCACCTTTCATCATCTCAGCCGTCGCACCGGCTCTTGCAGACTCGATTACGGAAGTCTGCAATATATCATTAGCCACAGCCACCTTCCCTCATAAAGGGAAAATGGCACAAATAAAACCTTTACTAAAAACGTGGTCGATCCTTCGGATCTACAAAATTATAGACCTATCTCTCTCCTCCCATTTTTTCTAAAGTCATGGAGGCCTTGATTAATAAACAACTCACGGGCTACCTTGAACAGAACAACCTACTTGATCCTTCTCAGTCAGGCTTCCGTGCGCTTTACAGCACCGAATTCGCTCTGACTGAAGTAACAGACACGATCAGGCTGGTTTTGGACAAAGGGACACCCACGATGCTAGTTCTCCTTGACTTTTCAGCAGCTTTTGACACCATTTCTCATAGAATCCTTTTGGATGAGCTACGAGAGACTGGTGTCAGAGGAATGGCCCTCAAATGGCTCGAAAGCTTCCTGGCCGATAGAACACAAAGCGTCCAATTGGACACGTTCACATCACAGGCCATGGCTGTTGACAAGGGGATCCCCCAGGGCTCCATCTTAAGCCCCACCTTATTCAACATCTATGTGTCTTCTCTTGCCACAATTATTAGATCTTGTGGGTTTGATACCATCTCGTACGCGGACGATACCCAAGTGATAGTTACTATTGAGACGGATCCCGCGTCGACCAGAGAAAAGTTTAAAATCTGCATGCTAAAAATAGCCACATGGATTACGGCAAATTTTCTACAGCTCAACTCCAATAAAACGGAGATCCTGCTGTTCGGAAAAGCAGAGGAGCTTTGGGCCTCAGACTGGTGGCCATCGGAACTTGGTGAACCTCCTACGCCAAAAAAGTGGGCGAAGAATCTGGGTGTTATAATTGATGATTGACTTTCCATGGAGGAGCATGTGAAAACCATCTCGGGCACCTGCTTCGGCCTGATGCGAATGCTGAGAAAAATCTTTCCCTGGATCCCCCTTTCGGCCAGAAAAGCCCTTATACAGGCACTTCTAGTTAGCAGACTAGATTACGGAAATTCTTTACTGGTAGGGATTAGGAAAGATTTACTTTCCAGGCTGCAGGTTGTTCAGAATACAGCCGCGCGTCTAGCCCTCAACCAGCCTGTCCGAACCCCGTCGGCACCCCTTTCTACGACAGCTGCACTGGCTGCCTGTTAGGAAAAGAGCAGAATTCAAGCTTTTGTGCCTGGTGTTTAAATCACTCCAGGGGAAGGGTCCAGCTTATTTTAGGAAGAAGCTAAAACCATATATCCCCGCCCGCCAACTGAGATCGAGCGACCAACAGCTGCTCTGCTCCCTGAGAATCAGGAGAGTCAGAATGGGCGGCCGCTCCTTCTCATATCTTGCCCCCTTCCACTGGAACAGACTACCAGATAACATTCGTGCCTGTCCCAATCTCAAGCAGTTCAAGAAACTTCTCAAAACCTGGTTGTTCTGTCATTAACCAGCAATCTTCGATCTGCTTTGTCTGTTACTCAGGCGCCGAGAGATCCCCCTGGGGATGATTTGATTGCGCCCTGCAAATATAAATAATAATAATAATAATGTGATTCACCCACCGCCAAATTAGGATGGCGGTGGGAATCACATTGGTACCGCGGTGGACGGAAAGTCTGTCCGCCATGGTCCCGCAAGGCGGTCCTTTTCCGCCCGCCTTGCGGAACCCGGAACCAGGGCATCATTGCGGCGGTGCTGTGCAGGCACCGCCGTAGTGATTAGGATGAGCCCTTCCGCCTGTCTTTTTGCAGCGGATATCCCGCCGCAAAAAGACAGGCAGAGACTGGCTTTGGGGGCCCGTTGCGGGCCCCCTCTGTGGGGGGGGGCAGTTGTGCACCTCCATTTCCATGCACAAGGTGGCAGGCACCGCGTGGTGCCTGCCACATTGTGCATGGAAATGCACAACATGGCCATTTGACATTGCGGCGGGTGCTGCAGCCAGCAGCACCCGCCGCAATGTTAAATTGCCAGATGCGACCGCCGCAGTGGCGGTCGCATCCTAATTTGGGGTGCGGGACCGCCGCATGACAGGCGGGCGGTCCCGTTACCGCTGGGATGGCGGGCGGACTCAAGTCCGCCCGCCATCCTAATGACCCCCATAGTTTTCTTTTCCCTTAGGATAAAGCCACTTTAAGCGCCGGATCATGAGTGAAATGTAAATCGCGTTCAGGCCGTAGTTGCCCTTTTGTGCCAGAAATTAGATTACTGGTTTCTAGGTTTTACCGCTCTCGGCATTACCTGGTGTGTTAGAATGTGAACTGAGCTCCACTTGCCAGAAACTGGTGGAATTCATGCCCTGTAAATGACCAGGTAATGGGAAAACCTGCAGTAAATTTGAATTCTTCATGTTACTATTATTATTCGACATCGTCGTGTCTATGTTAAACTGGGCATCTCAAAGGCTTTTCATTTTCAAAATTCTGCAACAAGACTGATGCTCAACCCCCCAAGAAAAACCCAAAGGTACAAATGCAAGATTTACACTGACTACCTGTTCGAAAAAGAGTCCTACTTAAGACACGTTGTCCTGCTCATAAACATATGTATAGATTTGGCCCCAAGTTCCTTCAGCACCAGACTCATTGACATTGCCCGTTGCATGAGTTACACCAGGGAAATGCTGTTTTGCTGTCCACCCTTGGATCAGTCGACACTGGTGTGGTGGTTGTGCTTTTTTCCTATTTAGCAACCAAAAGCTGGAATGTCCTGCCTCTTGAACTGCTCTTGAAGGTTAAGTGTTCCTTTTTTTTTAATGAAAAAGCCGAAAACGCTTATGGTCCAACAAAGCCAGTAGGTGTTTTAAGTATGAATCATTTTTTTTGTCACTGTTGGTTGGAATGGCAGTGCCTAGTGCCAGGACACCCTTTCCTGGGTATTAGTATACTTGTATAAACTTGATAACTTGACATAACATGTTATTATTGGGCCCAAACCCTATAATTGCAGCCCATTGGTGGATTGATACTGTATTGAAGTGGTAAGTTTGATGCAGAATTATCACCTCGCCAACACAAGTCAATTCGTTATCAGACTCTAATTGTGAACTGACTTTCCTACACAAGGTGGTGACAGAATTCCACTGGAGTACATCTGTATAGGCCCCTGCTTTCTTTCAACCGCTGCATAGGCCTATATTAAAAGAGAAACTGCATAAATGAGATTACAAGAAAGGACACAGTCACTCTAGCTCAAGCTGGTGAATAGAAAAGAACAGGCAGCTGTAGTGTTACTGTAGCATTTATTTCCCCGCAGTGAAAAAAAACAGACTATCTTGTTGGCCTGTGGCTTGTATCTGGAGTGTTATCAGGCATCCAGCAAGGTTTCAACTGATGGTATCCCTACACATTCTGTCAGGAGCAAAGTAGATACTACTGCTTTCTTTAAAGGTTTGCCATTGCCAGAAATCTGCATATCATCCTCACCTCACTTTATCACCTTGAATCAGTTGCAAGTGAAAAGATTGTGTTCAAAGGCCTTTGGTTCAGTATAATTTTGGGTTCCAGTTTTTAATTTGGTATCTGATGCCCTTCCATCTATTTTGTTAGGTATTGTTTGGGAGTCTTTCAAAGAATCTACACAGGTGGTAATATTCATTTAAACAAAAAAGTTGCATACCTTCAGTAAAGCTAGTTTGGATAAATGTTAGGGTACCTCTGCAGACCCTGTGGAACCCGCTCCGCCACTATGATGTGCCAGATAAACTCATAAGAATCACCAGGAACCCTTACAAGTGTATGACCTACAAGATATTACATGGAGGACAACTCACTGAAGCTTTCCAAGTCAGGACTAAAGTTGGCCAGGGTTGTGTGCTCTCACCTTTTTCTTCCTCCTGGCCATAGAATGGATCATGAAGACATTCACAGCAAAGAGAAGAAATGGGATCCAGTGGATATCTTGGACGTCACTCAACGACCTGCACTTTGAAAACGACCTGGTCCTACTCTTCCATACCCATCTGCAGATGCAAGAGAAGACCGACAATGTGGTAGCCATATCAGCACAACTTGGCCTCAACATCCACAGGGGAAAAACTAAGATCCAGAAGGCTAACACAGCCAGGACAACTGCAGTCACTCTTGCAGGCGATGCACCGGAAGAGGTTGAGGCCTTCACCTCCTTGGGCAGTGTCATAGACAAGCAGGGCAGCAGAGATGCCGCTGTTAAGGCATGAATCTGCAAAGCAAGGGCTGGCTTCATTCAGCTAAAGAAGATCCGGAGCTCCAAGGATGTAACACTGCAAAACAAGTTCAGGCTTTTTAACACCAATGTAAAATTGGACCTTCTGTATGGAGCAGAAACTTGGAGGTCAGCAGTGACCACCACCAACAAAGTCCAGACCTTCATCAGCACCTATCTGCGTAGTGGCTGGCAGTGAGGGCGCCGGCTGTCAGAGGGCCCCAGCCGGACTCAAGAAGGCGGAGCAGAGGGGAGCGGATAACACCCTGCGGGAGCCTGAGCTGCTCCTTTTCCCTGACAGGAAGCAGCGTTTGGTGGAGCCCCGTTGACTGACACTGGCTGAACCGAGCGGTGCGGGCCTTGTCCCATGAGAAATGGCGCCTGCAGAGAGGCCGGGACAGGCGAGGCTCGTGGATCCCGAGGGTCCCCTGGTGCGGAGTGCGAGTCCGGGGCCGAAGACCCATGCGAGCTGCCCTGATTCCAGGGCTGCCATGAGGTGAGGAGAGCGGACCGGGCACGAGTGGAGTGGTCGGTTCTGGTCCCCCTCCTCCTCCCAGAAGACCAGCCAATAGCCGCGGGGGTAGAGGTCGGGCCACCTGATCTGTCTGGTGCGTGCCACCAGCATTGAGGCCAGGGATGCCCTCAGCGGCCAGAGCAGGCCAGATTTTGTTGCCAGGGAGTAAGCGAGCATGGACGCTCCCCTAGGCCACGTGTGTGGTTATCGGTGGAGGCCTGGACTTCTGGTGGGGGATTCGGCTACCTGGTCCCTGCCTTTGTGGAACTGCCTGCGGGACCGGCAGATTACGAACCAAAACGGAGAGGTAGGAAGAGGACCTCTCTTCACCACGTACTGAGTCTGGGACAAACTCTGAGGAACACTGCAGGGCATCCGGGAGCTGCTAGTGAGCAGGCCTGAGTGGAGCAGAAGTGGAAACAGTGTCCCTCACTGACTGAAAGCTTACCTGGGACACACATATCCCCCCGCGAAACCACAGCACACCTACTTGGAGGAACTGGGGGCAGATAGAGTCCCCCGTGCCTTCCTCCCCTGGCGGATCCCGCGGCGGCTCCGAAGAATTGAACCACCCCACACAGAATCCTGCATGAGAGGACCCCGCAGTCTCCTGTAACGGCTGCTAACTGCTTATCCCCTCCAGGGCGTTAGGCTTACGGTTAGCATCCCGGGGTGTTGTGGCCCATCGGCTCTCCAGCTGTGGCACCAGAGAAGCCCCACAACTGGACCAGCAGAGAGAAGGGCAGAGAATCTTGTTGAAGGACGCATCTTGGCTCTCACACCGAGGGCAACATCAGATAACTCACCAAAGCTGCCGCCCCTGTGCCCGTCGCTCACTTGGCCTTTTGACTGTGTGTCACAGCAGGCCCGCGCCATGGCGGTGAACCATGCATAAAAAGATTGTTCTCTCAAAGACATGTTTGGAGTGCAGGGGGGAGCAGCAACAGATTAGAAGCAACCGGGAACCGGAGGAAAACACAAGGCGGATCCAGATAACGGAGAGGGTCCTATCACGAAGTCCATTCTGGAATCCCTTTGTGCATCACTCAGAGGAGACCTCCAATCCATGAAGGCAGAACTGGCAGCGGACCTATGCAGGGTCCGACGTGACCTGGAGGAGGTAGGAGACAGAGTGGCCGCAATAGAAGACCGAGAGGAGGAGATGGAGTGGCTCCAGCAAGAGGTCCTGCGTCTCAAGGAGCAACATCTAGACCTACAGGCACATAATGAAGATTTGGAAAACCATTCCAGCGGGAATAATATCTGCATATTGGGAGTGGCGACGCAGGCTGAAGGAGCGAATCTTCGAAACTATGTTATAGCACTCTTTCAACATATACTAGGCCATTCAGAAGGGACAAAACTACAGCTTGACCGTGTCCACAGGGTGAGGCCTCCCACATCTGAAAAGAACCCGCCTGCCGACATACTGGTGTGCGTACACGATTTCCAAATAATGAAAGACATTCTAAAGAAAGCGCAAGAGGCACACCCACTTCAGTTCCAACGTCACTCACCGGTGCTCTACCAAGACCTCTCCCGGATCACCCTGCAAAAACGCAAAGATTTCTGCCCGGTCACCGATCACTTGTAAAAAGCAGGCATAACTTACTCATGGGGGCACCCCATTAGGATCATTTTTCGCCACAAGGGAGCGCTGCATCAATTGAGATCCTTCAGGAAAGCCTGTGCCTTGCTTCAAATTGATGATCACACAGAGTCGCGGAGACAGGCCCACTCCCCTAATCGCAGAAGGCAGAAGAAACCGGTCTGGAAGCGAGTCAAGGGAACCTCTAGCAGAGCAAAGCCGGACCCAGATACCATGACCAAAGAGAGACAATTGGTGCCCCAGGCGCTCTCAGGAGAATCCACCGTCTCGGAAGCATCTTGAAACGAAAGGGGATTGTTTGAAAAGATGTGCAGTTGAGGGGCTGTCGAGGGACAAAGTGGGGGCATTGGGGGGACCGGGGCACCGCAAGACTGTTTTTCCTAATGCCCTGCCCTGATTATGACTACGAACCCTCTGAGGCCCCTCCAGGTACTTACAGATGCCGCAACTGAACGATGCCCCCCAATTATCTTGCTGTTCTAATGAACTCTGGTTGTATAATGTTGTTCTTTCTGTTAATGACGTGTTCTTCCTGGGGTCTTTTCTATCTTCTTGTCATTCTCACTCCTCCGCACCATAGTTACTACCTAAGCCCTTGCAGCAACACCCCCATATGGCCCTCCACTCTTGCGCCTGGCACCCTACCCAAGCGACTCTTGAGGCGTGAATGTATTTACGCAACTCAAGCCCTAGCCACATGACCCAAGACCTGCGCATTGTTAATTTAAACATCCGGGGTCTAAATAGCCCAGTAAAGTGCGCTGCTTTGCTGTCTCTCCTCGAGCAGTCTGGTGGCGACATCTGTCTGCTACAAGAGACGCACTTACTTGCCAGAGATACTCCCCGTATGCACTCGCGCTGGTTCCCCCGACAGTATTGGTCCTTAGGCCCGGCGAAGAAGAATGGAGTAGCCATTCTCCTTGCCCAGAAATTCCATGGCAAACTTATCTCCACATTCATGGAAGTCAAGGGGAGAGTATTGGTGAGCAGACTGCAGTGGGGCGCTGTCGCCTTCACCCTGGCCAACATGTACGCACCAAATGACAGGCAAGAGCCCTTCATCAATAATGCCCTGGCTACGATCCTTACTTCCCCTGACTCGACCATTCTGATAGGGGGAGACCTAAACCTGGTCATGGACCCCGACATGGACCGCTCTAGCCAGCGCTCCTCCCAAGCGGGGGCTTTCACAACCGCCAGCCTCAAGTGGCTTGCTGACGGCACGCTCTGCGATATCTGGCGACACCTCCACCCTTCCTCTAGAGACTACACATTTTACTCAGCAGCTCACAAGTCATATGCTCGAATTGATCACTTTCTCACGTCCCCAGCCCTTACAGCCTGTGTCAGAGAGGCAAGCATAGAACCCCGATCTTCGTCTGATCATGCCCCGATCGCATTAACGATACAGATAAACATTGCACAATCCCGGTCCTCACGCTGGCGTCTATGAGACGCTTTGCTTCAATCCACACAGATAGTAGCAGCAATTTCCACGGTCATAGCTGGACTGGGGGTGCGCACCCTACGCAGCGGCAGTTTAATGCCAGAAAGGAACAGGTTAAAGCCGGAAAGGAGCAGGCAGTTGGTGCAGCTGCAACATTGGGAAGCCTAGGAAAGACCCGGAGGAGACGGTGAACTCTAGGGAAGTACTCGGGCTCTGAGGTGGAGAGTGCTATAGGATCCGATAAAGACAGTCACTCGGTTCTTGACACTTTTGCTCATGGCCCAAACAGCCCAGTATCCTTTATATTTTTCATATATTCCAGTGAGGGGCTTGATGTTCTAACTCGCCTCTTCCCCTCCAAGCATTTACTAATGGCGTCTGTCTGTGGCATCATTAGGTGCAGACAGTTATGGAATGCTTTCTAACAGTTTAGACAGTATGCTTTGGCATACCTGTCCTAGGCGGGAAAAGTTCGGGAAGTATGACATTGGTTATCATGTTACGTTTATCATTTGTTGCTTACTCCGGACTTGAAATGACAGTATTCCAGCGTACATGGTGCTGCTTGGGTGGGGAGGCCAGGCGTTTCACTGCACAGCAAAATGTGTTGTTCAGTGTCTGCAATGAATCGATGTATATGCCAGACTAACTATTAACATGAAATGTGCAAGGCCTCAATTCCCCTGATAAATGGTATATTGTGCGGGCCTATTTTAAATGAGGGGATGTCCAGATCGCATTAGGAAATTCTTTTTTGATAGGATTGCCCCACATTTGACAGTCGTACTCAACGACACTTTTTTTTTTTTTTATTAATATGTTTATTGAATTTTATACATAACCAACATGAGACATTGACATACATCCATAAGGTTATCAGTAGCATGTGTCGTACAAAGATAAACCTTGCTGTTCCATGTCAAATAGCACGGCGTATTGCATCAGACGCCCTTACGGACTAGAATCGACCTTAACCCAGTGTCCCCCCCTCGACGTAAACCCCAACTATAATGGTCAACTTAACATTCTAGTGACATTCTACTATGCCTCTTCAGCGTGCATCAGGCCTCCTCAAAGATCCGGGGCTACAGACAGTAACGGTGTCTCAGTCGCACCCGAAGGCAAATGGGGGGGAACCATCGCGCCTGTCTGGTAAAGGGCCCAAAAGTTCTTTGGCCTGCTGCGTGGCGGTCGGAGTTCGCTGTAGTTTTCGGTCTGGGTACAACAATACCTCGTGTCCGCAGAACACTGAGCCAATGTAGGCACAGGGCCTCGCATCCAGCACATCGCCACGCGCCGGTTCGCTATGAGTAATGACATATCTACCAGGCGTCGTAGCGATTTAGGGAGAGGTTTGGAGTATCCGAGCAAAGCCAGGAGCGGGTCAGGGACCAGCGCCAGCGCTGTGATCCGATTTATTTCAACGAAGATCAGGTGCCAGAAACCCGCAATTCCCGGGCACGTCCAGGCCAGATGCAGAAAGTCAGCGACACGTTCACCACATCGTTCACAGCCCGAGTCCTCCCGCAGCCCATAACGAAACAGTTGTTCCAGCGTATAGTACACCCTATTTAAAAATTTAAAATGTACAAGCCTGTGTCGCCCATTCATCGATACCCGTCTAGTACTTACGCAGCAATAGAGCCACTTATCGTCCGTGAGTTCAACCTGCAGGTCACGTTGCCATGCCAGCCGTGATTTAGTGTAAGTATTTCCCCTCTCCAGCATGGCAAAGCGATAAATTCTAGAGACCAGCTTAGCGGGTGTCTGCGCCTTGATGACCGCAGTCAGAGCTGGAACCTTGGGTGGCTCTTCCATATCGTCCCCTAACACTTCCCTGAGCGCGTGTCGAATTCGATAAAAGTGGAATTGTGCAAGGGAGTCTGGGCTGCTCCTCGCTCTGCATATCCTCCCATGACCTAACCGTGCCATCTGCAAAAAGATCCCCTTTAGTATGGGCATTAAGCGTCCGTAGGGCAGCCACAACCCCCCGATCAGAGCAGGGCGCAAGCCAATGGCACCACTCGAGACGGGCCACTGGAGAATACAAAATGCTACCGGCTTGTCTGTCCAAGAGGTAGTGCCATGCATGAGCCACCACATTTAAGGAATACAGTATACCCGTACGTCTGTCTGGGGGCAGAAACAATACTGCAGGGAGCGGCTTGGGCGCAGCAACTATAGTCTCTATCCGTATGTGGGGTATGTCGAATGGGCCATGTATCCAATGATACGCCTGAGAGCTCTGAGCCGCCCTATAATATACGTCCAGATCAGGGGCACCCAGCCCTCCATACATATAGGGCAGTGTCAAAATATGCCAGGCGACTCGCGCTTGCTTACCCGCCCATGCTAGATGTACCAGTAGGGTCTGAAGGCGCTGAAAAAAAGTGCGGGGCAGTACCAAGGGGATATTCGTAAAGAGGAAGAGGAGGCGCGGCAATACGATCATTTTCATGAGGGATACTCTGCCCAACAAAGAGAGAGGCAGGTGTATCCATTTTCCTATGTCCTCCTCCAGCTTGGCAACTGCAACACCGTAGTTCTCCCTGAAGACCACCTCGGAGTCGGTGTGCAGCCTAACCCCCAAGTATCGCACCGGCTCTGTAGACCACTGCAGCGGGTACTCCGGTACGAAGGCCGCCGTAGCCGGAGTGAGAGGGAACATAATGGATTTGCTCCATTTGACCCTCAGACCGGAGAAGGAGCCGAACAGCACCACCTCCCGCATGACCGGCGATAGATTTGTCTCCGGATCCCGGACGTACAGCAGGGTGTCATCCGCATAAGTGGAGACGATCAGGCAATAGTTCGGGAAACGGAGGCCTCTTTGACTGTGGTGCTCCCGTAGAGCGCAGGCCAAGGGCTCAGCTACCAGGGCATACAAGAGTGGGGATAAGGGGCAGCCCTGTCGTGTACCTCTGCATATACGGATTGGCTCAGTAACCAGGGAGCCTAATTTTATACGTGCTGTGGGAGAGGCATAAAGTACCTCGAGGAGCTGGAGGAACACTTCACCTACCCCCATGCGGTTAAGGACCTGTCGCAGGAAAGGCCATTCGACCGAGTCGAAGGCCTTCTCCATGTCCAAAAATACCGCAATCGCCGGGACTTCCGGACGCGTATGCTGTAGGGCCGCAAAGACCGTACGCAAGTTGTACGTAAGATTTCTACTTGGGACGAAGCCAGCCTGCTCCGGTGCCACCAAGGTGGTAACCAGGGGGGCCAACCGATTGGCGAGGAGTTTGGCGAACAGTTTAGTATCCACATTCATCAGGGACAATGGACGATAAGAGGCACACTCATCTGTGGGTTTACCCGGTTTGGGGATTGCAACCATGATCGCCTCTCGCATGGATGGTGGCATCGTACCCGTGACACACATGTCCTCAAATAACGTAAGCAGGTGCGGTAAAAGAAGATCGGAGAACGCCTTATAGAAGGCGACAGTGAGGCCATCCCCCCGGCGCACTCCCCGCTTTCATCTCAGATAAAGCGAGAACTATTTCGTCTCTTTCGATCGGCCGCATCAGAAATTCGCGGTGCCAGTTGGACAGCCACGGGAGCTTTATGTACTCAAGGTAGCGTAATATTTGCTCGTCTGGGCTGCAATCTCTCGATGCGTATAGCTCCTCATAGTAGCATCGGAATTGTTCCGCCACCTGGGTTTCCGTTAACAAGGAATCTCCCTCGCTCGTTCTGAATTCCGGGACCGCCCGGTTATCCCTGCGCTGCCGGAGGAGCTGTGCCAGCACAGCCCCCGGCCTTTCGTCAGGTACGTGCCGTGGCATACTTCCCAAGATGTTTTAGTTCCGCGTCGGCCTCCTCGTGGTAGTCCTGTAACGTCCGGGTCAGTTCTAGGCTGAGCTCTGCACTGTGGCCACCCCGGAGCACAGCCTCAATCTCCGCAATCTTACGCTCCAAGGCCGTCAGCCTGTTACGGATCGCTTTCAGAACCCCAGCATGCTTCGAAATCGCCACCCCCCTAATATATACCTTAAAGGCCTCCCAAACGGTTTGGAAGGACTCAACAGATCCCACATTGATCTCAAAAAATGTTTCAATCGCCGTGGCCATGTCCTCCTTAAAAACGGCATCGAGTAGGGAATAGGGCGGGAAGCGCCACAGGAAGGGAGGAATGCGCCTCTTTGATGACGCCAGTGACAGAAGCAGGGGTGAGTGATCTGAATATGTACGCGGTAAAATCGTGCAAGCATTAACAAGAGGCAACAGGTCCCTGGTTATAAACCAATAATCAATTCTGGTATGGACATTATGGTATGCAGAGTAATGCGTGTACCCACCCTGACCCCGATGCTTAGTGCGCCACACATCGCACATGTCCAACCCAACCAGTGAAGTCTCCATCACTCTAGCCGCCGCAGAGATACGCCTGTCCGGTCCGCCCGACCTATCCAAAGCCGGGTCCCTAATGAAGTTAAAATACCCTCCCAAGAGAGTCCGTTCTGGGGTGTAGCGGTGCGATAGGTCAGTCAATTTACTATAGAAGTCTGGGTGGTCGTAATTGGGACCATAAACATTTAAAAAGAGCAGCTCCATACCCTTCCCAAAACATCTGGAAAGGACAAATCTGCCCTCCCCATCAGCTTCCAAGGGTACAATACGAAGCATTTTCCTGGGGTTGACCCACGTCAGGACCCCCCGAGCATGCGTGGTAAAGCCGGCCGCCTGGACGTTCCCCAGAAAACCCTTAGCCCGCAAAAAGGGACTGTCGAGGGGTAAATGCGTCTCCTGCAGGAGGGCGACATCAATATTGTGTCGAAACAGGTAATTTAGTGTCTTCCGGACCTTCCTATTGTCGTTAAGGCCACGGACATTCCAAGTGAGCACCACGACTGACTCCAGCGGTGCGGCACTATTCGGGGCAGTGCTATCCGCCATTGGGCAGAGTCCTACTTAGAGAGCATGTAGCGCAGCAAGGTAGATCTACATAGCCCCGGTGTTGCCACACAGGAGCCACGAAAACAGAGGCAATGTCTAATGTCAGTCTCAGAACATTCCCACCCCCACCCACGTCAGGCCCACCCCAACTGGACCCGCACGATACGACCCCCACCCCACAACCCAGCATGTAGCCAAAAAATTCACTCTCAACAACCCCAAAGAGAATCAAGGCAAGTCTCAAAAGACCCCCACCCACCACCCAAGCCAGCCCCACCCCAACTTGGCTGCGGACTGTTCCCTCCCCCCATAATACATTCCCCCCCCCCAACGGAAACTTAATTCCCCAGTAATCACACGGGGGTGGATGTTGCTCTCCCCACAAAGAAACGGTTGGAAAAAGCGTTCGGCTCTCATAAGGCCGCGCTCCGAAAACCGTCATGCCTTGTATAGGCAACTGCGTACATCGTGTAGTATTGAAACCCAACTGTAATCCCAAATGCCACCCCGGGAGGTTGACCAAAATCAAGAAAATGAAATAACTAAAGGGCAAGCCAAGGCGCAGTATCTGAACCATGTGCACTCAGGCCGTATGTGAGGCTGTTATCCAATTTACGCTTGAGAAGGAAACGTCTCAGAGCCCTCAGGTTGTCACGGCCCCCAACTAAAACCGCACCTCATCCTAAACAGCAGGGGGAGAGAACGGTGAGCCCTAAACATCAACTGGAGTGTTAACATCCCCGGTGCAGCCCTTCATAACAGACACCCTCCTCTCATTCAGACGTCACCTGATCGCACTTGTCTGCGAGAGTAACTTTCACAAACCCCCAAGCTTCATAAACATTTCACACATAGTCACCAGCGAATGGCTAATCTTGGTCGTCCAGCAAGCCACCCGCCGCCTCATCAAGGAGTTGCTTCTCCGGGCTATGTCGCTGCTCCTTCGCCCAATCCTTCATTGCCTTCTGGAGCGCCTTTGGGTCAATGAAGATGTGAGAGCGGCCCTGTCGGTTGACCCGGAGCTTTGCCGAGTAGAGCATGGCGTAGTCCACCCGCAGGTCACGGAGTTGTTTCTTCATGGGGGCAAACTGGCGCCGCGCCTCCTGCACCCGGACCGTGAAGTCCGGAAAAAGAGAGATAGTGGACCCTTCAAATTGCAACGGTTGTTTCTCTCTAGCTTTCCTCAGTGCCACATCCCGATCGCGAAAGTTCAGCAGCTTCGCTATGATCGGTCTAGGGGTAGCACCTGGTTGCGGCCGTGGGCCCAGTGATCGGTGTGCTCTCTCTACCACAAACATAGCGGAGAACGTGTCCTCGCCGAGCAGGGTCTTCAGGAGTCTCTCCGTGAACTGTTCCATATTCCCCGTCTGGGTGGTCTCAGGGAGGCCCGTGATTCGGAGGTTACAGCGCCTGGAGCGCGCTTCCAAGTCCTCCGTCTTGTCCTGGAGAACTTTCAGGATCCCGCCCAGTTGTTTGTGCTCCGTGTCTAGGACCGTCTGGGTCTCCTCAGCTTCCGTGAGCCTGCGCTCCGACATGTCGAGACGCTCGGCATGCTTGTCCAGTCTTTCGGCCATACGATCCATCCGATAGGACAGAGCGTTCATCTTGGTGCCTAGCGCCGCTATGCCCCCTTGCAAATTCTTTTCCATGGATCTCAGCAGGCCTCTGATATCTTGCCCTGGGTCCTCAGCCGGGTGGTCCTGTTCCAGAGTCGCACTTTCACGCGAAGCTTCGCTAGATTTTGACCTCTTCTGGCCAAACGACAGTTTCTGTTGCATTCTGTCCACACGGCCCATCCTGTCTTAGCAGTGATGACTGACCAGGCACTCTTCCGGGCCCGCTCCGGGAGGGCGCCTCTGCCCTCAGAAAACAAGGGCAGCTCTCTGGCGTCCTTCCTGTCGCTCACCGAACCAGCAACCAGTTCCAGGGTGTCCAGCAAGACTGGCCTGCCCCGCGCACCCAACAGATGGGCAATCGCTGTCCGGACCGCACTCCAGGGTGCTCAAGCGAGCATCAGACGCAGGGGGCACAGGCGCCACCACCGGCAACCCCCCGGCCACCGGGAACCTGTACCAAGATTCAGACCAGACTGTTGGAAGGCCAAGTGTCCACAACGGAGCCCGCCGTGGGGGAGGGGGGCACCACGCGTCAGGACTCAATGACGCTGCAGGATACTGCACTCCAGGGTCGTCTCCTACCTCAACTTATTCTGCAACGCAGCAACGATCAGCCCAGGGCATTCGTGAGTCCAGAGGCACGCCCGCCTCTACCAACACTCGCTCGAGCTACCCGGCTCGTCACACCCCCGACCGGGGATCTGGTCGCACCTCGGGCAACCCACCTCAGGAAGCGCACACCCCGCAGGCACAGGCTCACCTCCAGGGAGCGGCAGCCGCCTTGCCAGCAGTCTCTGGGTCCGCCGCACAGGCGTCGCAAGCGGCGTCCCCCAGCAAGGCCCAAGTCAGGGCGGCAGGTAGGCCAGGCGCTAACTAACTTAGGCCGCAATCTGGGGCTGAAGGTGGCGCCTCGCGCGCCTGGACGCTGCTTTGGTGAATGTCTCACCGCTATCTGAGTCTCCGCAGTTCAGCAGGGCATCGGGGCTCTCCGCCTCCCGGCAATAGCGGGTAGCAGCCTCAGGTCGCGCGGCTCTTTCCGTCCCCGCGCCCGATCCCACGTCGCCTTCCGGCTCGCCCCCAGTTACCTCAGGCGGGGAGCGAGCCGCGGTCTTCTAATGAGCGGTAGGGAGCTCCCGGTCACTCAGTCTCGACGTGAGCCAGGGATAAGCGCGCTGCACCCTCCTCCGCTCTCAACCTCTCAATACGTGCGGAGTGGTGAATCAGCAGCTCTCCCGTGGGGCACAGGCCCGCCCGGCGCCGCGACGGCAGGTCGCGGGTGCTCGCTCCGGAAGATCGGGGCTTCACAGTTTCTCGCCCAAACCGGGCAGCCAGATGTCAGACTTCGAGGGGACGCCTTCACTCGACCCCCGAGTCGCGTAGTTGCAGGATTCCTGTAGGATCGGATGACGGTTTCTCGGAGCTCTCGGCTCAAGCGGCCATCTTGGTCGCGAGCAAGCTCCGCCCCCCCGTACTCAACGACACTTATGTAATTGTGGGCGATTTCACTAGTATCGCTGATATTGAACTAGATAGATCACACCCTCCCATTCCTGAGTCAGGGATGTAGAGAACGGCCAAGCTTTTCAGCAACTGAAAATACCAGCTGGAAGTGGTGGATACCTGGAGGTAATACCCCCACTATTCTGGTAAGAATACCTGTATGTCAGATTGAATATGTTTCTATGATGTCGTCAGCTGCATACTAAGGTCACACATAGTGAGTATCTAGCCAAACCTTTCTCAGACCACAACCCCATAACTAGCAATAATTTTGGACTCCCCTAGAACAGCCATAACCGAGTTAGAAACTTAACACAGATTTACTAGATGACTCACCCTTAAAGTAACACTTGAGAAAATACTGCACAATTATTTCGCTGAAAATGCAGACTTTGCATTGACGGCGATCGGAGAATAGAAGGCTTTCAAGACAGTGGTTAGGGGCCATTGTATAACCAATAAATTTGGGGTGAGAGTGCAGCTAGATGTAGAAATCACTAAGCAGGAACAACTCCTGAATACTCTAATACTCTTGAGAGACACTTTGCGAGAGCCAGATGACAGAGAGCAACTAAGAGAATAGAGAAATTGCTCTTGTTAGTGGGACGGCTGAAAGGGTACGCCTATAAATGTTATCTCTTGAAATTGCACAATGTAAGGGACAAAGCAGAGAGGCTACTGGTGTAGTTAGTCAACCAGGAAAAGAGAAATTCAACAATCTTAAATATTTGCAACGAGATCTGTTGGTACTCCAGGCTGAAATAAATGGAACATTTAAGGCCTATAAGATAGGCTACGTGCACTGAGGGCCGACATGGACGACAAGTGCTGAAAGATTATGTGGTAGCTTCCTTGTCCCAAATACTCTTTCAGGATGGTGTAGCCCACCCTGGGCACGGACATAGTGGTGCAGGAAGTTTGTGCTACCATACAAGAGCTGGCTATGGGTAGGGTGCGTGGGTCAGAACACTTACGCATAGGATGTTATGCAGGCTATATGGATGTGATTTCTCCTAAGCTGACTGAGGTCTTTAATGATGCTAGAGCACTTGGCTATATATTGCCTACAGTCAGAGAAGTGTTTATAGTATCCCTCCTCTCAAAAAAGACAGAGATGGAACATATGTGTCCTCTTACAGGCCCTTCTCATTGCTCAGTGTCAATTACAAAGTACTGAGCAAGATATCAGCAAAAAGAATTCTTCCCAAAATAGGCAGTCTGACCACCCCAATAAAAATAGGTTTATTCCTAAGCACAGCATGACACCCAGTGCCAGGAGGCTTATACAGGTATACTGGACTACCCCCTACAATGATTGTCTCAAGGCTGTGGTAACCGTACTATCATTAGCTATCAAAAAGGCCTTCAACTCCATCCAAAGGGAATGTTTGTCTGCTGTTATGACTAATATGGAACTTGACCATGGATTCTTTGATTGGACGAAGCTATTATATGCTAGTCCAATGCATTGGATTAAAACAAGAGGCTTAGGGGCACATGCATCAACATCTGAATTTGCGATTACCAAATAGCGATTTTTAAGGAATCGCTATTTGGTAATCGCAAATGCCTATATGAATCGCAAAAAAAATTGTGATTCCTTAACATTACCTAATAGCGATTCTGTAAATAGCGAATCGCTATTAGGTAATGCGACTCCATTCATTCCTATGGGCCTGCAGGCTCATAGGAATGAATGGTAATGCATTCGCAAATTGCGATTACCAAATTGGTAATCGCAAATTGCGAATGCAAAGCCAAGGATGCCCGGGGGCCTAAGGCCCCGCTGAAGCACCCCCCAAAAAAATGCAAGTGTGCACATATAAAGCACACACAATGTGTACGCTACATGGCATTTTGAAAAATGCATTTTTGTGCATTTTTCAAAGTATGCACATATTACCATCAACTTGAAATTGATGGTAATTAGCATTTCCTAAATGCACAGTTCGTATTTAGGAAAGGCTTCTTGCATCTGCATTAGGGAATTGCAAATGGCGATTCCCTATTTGCATTCGCAATTAAGGGAATCGCAAAAAATTGCGATTCCCTTAATTGCGAATTGCCAAAAAGGTACATGCATCAGAAAAAGCCATTTTGCCCTAGCAAACGAACGATTTTTGCCAATCGCACTGTTTGCGATTGCAAAATCCTTTGATGCATGTGCTCCTTAATCTTGGAACCCTGTATCATTAGTAGTGGCACGTGGCAGAGTTGAGGCCCTGGAGGACTTCGGAAAACTGTCAGGGCTGAAAGTAAATTGGTGCCAGTGCTGCAGGTATTCTGCCTGTGCAACTGCAAGAGAAGAAAGACCCCCGGAAGTAGAGATGCTATACAATGGGATCCAACCATCATAAAATACCTGGGGGTCGGCATATTTAGAACTGCAAGCAACCTGCTGGGAGGGAATACTATAGTAAGTATGTCCTCTTTAAAGCAAGTCATTAAATTCTGGCAAACATTACCCATATCAGTCATGGGTAGAATAGCTTTTTCAAAGATGGTCCTTCTCCCTAGGCTATTGTATCTTTTCTTCTCCTTGCCCATAGAAATTCCAAGGGCTGTCTTCCATGAAATGGATTGGATGCTAGTAGTCCTGATATGGGGTACGAATAGATGTAGGATTGCATTGACCAAACTTCAACTGCCAGTGGACGAGGCTAGCTTCGCTCCCCCAGACCTAGAGCTAGTGGACGGCTAGGTGACAAGCAGCTTGTAGGGATGGCACAGGCAATGGGAACCTGGATGCACCTCTGTGGTCTACACCTACGCGCTTGCTGCCTAACCCATTTGGGAAAAAGAGTGTATCTCAGTTAGGACTCTTATTTATGCCTAGACTACAGCTCTCCAGAGAACATGTATGTGAATTCAGTTGGAACGCAAGCTCCCTATAATCTGCTGAACAGCGCTACCACATGACAATAATTGAATTTGACTACTAGACTGGGCTGAGAAAGGCCTCATGATATTGGGTAACCTATATGCAGGAGGAATCTTTGTGGAGTTCCAGGAGCTTCATGCGGGCTATGAAATCCCAATAAGACATTTTCTAATGTAAGGGCGACTCTTGGCAACAATATGTACCTGGTGGAATACAGGCACAGCGCAACCTCCTGTACATGCTGGCATGAAATATATTTATACCTTAGATGGTAAAAATAGGGCGATAACTCCTATATGGATCATTCGGAGCTCAGTCAAAGAGTGAACTGACTGTGCTGCATAATACATTTTCAGAGGATTTTGGTGTGTCTTTGACTGAAAGTGAATGAATTCATATATTGAAACGTTCCACTAAAGTATCCAGGAATTCCAGGTTTAAGTTAATTCAATATTACTATCTACGTAGGGTCTATGTTATCCCCAAGAGAATCAATCGTATGTTTTCTGATGCATATGACGTTTTTTTCCATATGGTCTGTTGCTTACATCTGTTCGATGCTTATTGGGATACTGTGTTACAATTTATTAACTGCTCTACAGATTGGGATATTACGAAGACCCTGGTGGTGTGTTTGCTGGGCCTATTCTCAAGGTCCAAAGCTACCAGCGTGTTGAGTAGGTTTATAGATCCAGGGCTCATACATGTTAAGCGCCAGATTGCCATGAGTTGAAAACACCCTGGGGACCCTAACATATGGAAATGGAAGAAAGAAATCTGTAAGTGGACTAAATGTAAATATACAGCACTAAAACTTGAAGTTAGGAGGACTTTGCGCCAACACGATATAGCAAGCCTGGGATGCTATCATAGTGTCATTGCTGTCCCTGGACAGGGCCGGTCAGGTAATGCCCCCACAAGACTATTATGAATGAGGTCTGCTGAGGTTATTAATCTTACACAAGTGTGATGATTCCCAGACTGTGCCATTGATGCCTCCCGCTTCCCGGCAACAACAACAGAGTATAGTATAATGAAAATGTTTGCCTGTAGAACCCAGCTGCTAAAACAAATAGACTTGGAGGTGATCATTTATAGCTAACTCTTTATTCCAGAGGTTATATTAATTTTTGTATTGTATTTGAGTTATATGATTCTTGCCAGCATAGAAGTTTCATTGTTAATGTATCAATTCATATGTAAATCATCATAGTCACATTTCTTTGCTAGCACACTGTGTTCATGAAGGAATTAGTCATAATTGTTGCATTGCTGTGCTGTCAATGTATGTCGCAGATTGGTCTGCTACATAAAACAATAAAAATTGTTTTAACAAAATAACTCCTAATGTGAAGTACATCACCTTTAGTGTGCTGCCAATTCTGGTCTCACATTTTATTTTCTCCCAACAGCTTGATCATTAGTAAGAAAGAACGGATGCTCGTGAAAGGATCTGGTTTTCATCTCGACTTAATGCTGATTGTTGCCATGGGTGGCATCTGTGCATTGTTCGGTTTGCCATGGCTGGCGGCAGCAACAGTACGCTCAGTGACTCATGCCAATGCCTTAACTGTGATGAGCAAAGCTGTGGCTCCTGGTGATAAGCCGAAAATACAGGAGGTCAAGGAGCAACGCGTCACAGGACTGCTAGTGGCTCTGCTCGTGGGTATGCCATCATAAATCTGATAGCTCTAGCTCTTCACGCAAAACTAGTGCTGACAGCTTAGAGATATAGGCAACTCTAGCCTCATAGACTTCCATCTGGGCACAAAAATGAATGCACAGACCCTTGTTTATTTGGAGGTGTATGATTTCTCTTCCAGTGTTTTGTTTGTTGGCTGTTTTTGCTGTAGATGTGGATTATTTGATGATCAGTAGGTGTGATTTTAGTATGGATAGTTTAGTTGTTGCTGTATTTGTTCTTGGTTTGGGCTATGTAGTGGTTGGGTCTCTGTTCTTAGTTTGATTATTTTATAAACTCTGTTTGTTTTTGCTGTGAGTTAAATGGTGGTCACGGTGTATGTTTTAATGTTTGGTGAGCAGTAGGTTTCTTCATGATGTGCACCAGCTGAATGTCAGGATGTGTGTGGTGCTCATTTTATTTGTTTCTTATTTTGCTCCTTGTTCTTTGGTCTTCTACACAAATGTTCTTGACATGTGTTGCTAGGTGGAAGATGCCTGCTTTTAGTGCCAGATGTTTGGTGCTTTGTATGTTGTTTCTTTGTGTCTGTTGGTAGCTTCCCTTGTTTTTGGTTTGTTAGATTTTCCAGTTATGATATTTTTTATTGAGTATAGTTTAGTATTGGATATATTTGTGTGTTGTGTGTGTTGGTGGGTGATCTATTGCGTTATTTGTGATGTTTGTAATGGTGAATTGTATTTTCTGTTTGGGTAGATTGGTAATAAGTATACATGTTAATATTATAGACTGCTAGTACATGTATCTGATCGAGACATCTAGCCGCAGATTCCTTACCTTTGAACTTCCAGGCGTCAGGCTGTATCCAGAAGATTTGTGATAGCAGTACCCCTGCGTGCCGGTAGGTGGCGCCGATAGACTCCGTGTGAAGTCGTAGGCGTCGTGTTTGTCATCGTCGTGACGTCCGCGTCTTCAATATAACCTCCACTCTGGCGTCCTGACGTCAGTTCTTTTCTTTCTACGCCAGCTAGCACCGATCCATTGAAGAGAGCTACCCCCTGTCACTTTTTGACAGGGGTTTTTCGACCTTTTGTCGACTCCTTTTGGTATGTTAGGATGTCTAGTAGGAAGACACTGGGGTTCAAGTCGCGCAGCGCATGTCGTTAACGGACCCCCACCTCGTGTGTCTCTTGTGCCTGGAGCGTGACCACGACACGAAGTCGGGTTCCGATTGCCAGGCAATGGCGCCGAAGGCTTTGAGGGAGCGGTCCCTGAAACTGCTTGTGGCACGGCACGCACCATAGAGGTCGCCTCGTCGATCTCGCTCCCAGTCTCGGTCGAGAGGAAGGTTCGAGCATCGCTCCGGGGGCTCGAAGTCCTGTTTGTTGAAGTCATCAGGTAAGAGGCATCACAAGAAGGCGCAGCATGAGTCGAATTCGCCCTGTCTGCCACGCGGCGAGACAGAGGAGCCTTGGTATTCTAGGCCCTGCTCCGCGGAGCGGGCACCTGGGTCAACTCTGCGTCTCCCTCCCTTTCCGGGAACGGGAGCAACCCCTGCCCAACTCAAGGAGTTTTATGATGCCATGTGCACTATGTTTGGGCGGCGTGACCCTGCCGGCGGGCCTTTTGGCTCGCAGGCCCAGGTGAAGGAGATCCCGTGGGTCCCGCACCCTCGGCCACAGCCTCCTGTTGGACCCATTCCTGGGTCCGGACCGGCGCCAGTCGCACCTCCACAGCGACCGTCCCCGACACCCCGTCAGACGCCGAGGTCTCCGGTGTCGCTGGCGCCCGCCGGTGGCGCCTCCCCATCCTCATTCCAGACAATGTGGAGTCTGTATGGCGTCCATCGACGTCTAGGCCTGCGCCGAAGGAGCCGTACGGCTTCATACCGTCTAACCAACCCCTTTCTGAAGGTTTGGGGTTGGACGAAGAGGATTGGGAGGGGGAGCAGGATCCCTTAGAAATCCTGCAGCCCCAGGACACGGACTGGTATGAGGAACTGGGTGATGCCAGTGGTCTGGACACCTCCCCAGATTCTGGCATGCTGTCTCCCCCTAACCTGGCTACGGAGGAGGGGGCGTCATTTGCTATGGTGGTGCGTAGGACTGCGGAGGTCCTGGACCTGCAGCTTCCTACAGTTGCGGTCAAGATGAATGTCTTGATGGAGGTCCTGCAGCCTGGTGTCTCCTCATCGGAACCCTTACTGCATTTTAACGAGGCCTTAACAAACATTCTTCTGGGCACCTGGACCAAACCCAGCACAGGGGCTCCTGTGAATAGAACAATTGCCCACTGCCATTGCCCTGCACCAGGTGACCCAGTTTTTCTCACTGCCCACTCCACCCCCCGAAGCTTGGTAGTCCAGGCTTCCACTTCCCATGGTGCATTTCCTTCCGCACCTCTGGACAGGGAATCCAAATGGCTGGAGACCTATGGAAAGAAAATGTTCTCTTCCACCAGCCTCGCATTGCGGTCGGTGAACACTGCATGCCTTTTGGGCTGGTACTCCCATTGTATATGGGATACGGTTGCGCAGGTGCTGCCTAGGGTCTCAGAGGAGGACCGGATCCTGCTCCCCCTAGCAATATCAGACGGTAGAGATGCAGCGAAGTTCGCCATTCGCTGTGGCTTGGACACGACGGACTCGCTGGGCAGAGCATTTTCTTTGACGGTGGCCATCAGGTGCCAGGCCTGGCTGAGGACGTCTGGCTTTTCAGGGACTGGGCAGGCAAACCTCATGAGCATGCCTTTTGATGCCTCACATCTCTTCGGAGACAAGTCTGATGCAGCGCTTGAGCATTTCAAGGATTTGCGGGCTACGGCCAAATCCTTGGGCCTCAGTACTACACCCCGGCCTGCGTCTGCTTTTCGCTCCTTTCGTGGCTACGGAAGGGGCTTCCTTCCACGCCAACCCTATTCCAGCCAGCGGGTTCCGCAAGTTCAGCAACCTCTGCGGGGCCGTTGCCGCGGTTCATCCTGCCCTTGAGGGTCGGGAGGCCAGAAGTCGAGCCAAGCCACCATCCCTCCTCCACCGCAAAACCTTCCTAGTCTGGTCCTTCAGGATCACGAGCGTCCAGTGGGTGGCAGGATATGCCATCACCTCTACCACTGGCACAACATCACCTCGGACAGGTGGGTGTTGTAGATAGTCCGAAGGGAATACTCTCTCCCCTTCGAGACTACCCCTCCCTCTATGCCTTCAACTCATCACAGACTGAAGGAGGATCATCTTGCGCTACTCCGCGAGGAAGTTAAGGCTCTCTTAGCCAAAGAAGCAATAGAGAGTTTTCCTGGGTCAGAAATAGGCTGTGGTTGCTATTCCCGCTCTTTCCCGGTTCCAAAGAAGGACAGAGGCCTCCTTCCTATCCTCGACCTCGGAGCCCTCAACTACTTCCTCAAGAAGGAGAAATTCAAGATGCTCACTCTGGCTCAGGCACTGTCTGCCCTAGACCCGGGAAACTTGATGGTAGCGTTGGACTTGCAGGACGCCTATTTCCACATTCCCGTTCTGCCGGCCCATCATCGCTTCCTGCAGTTTACAGTGGGCTAGGATCACTTTCAGTTTGCTGTGCTTCCCTTTGGCCTCACCACTGTCCTGCGGGTGTTCACCAAGGTGATGGCGGTGGTCGCAGCTCATCAGCGGAGATCAGGGGTTTCAGTCTTCCTCTATCTCGACGACTGGTTGTTGAAGGTGGGCTCATCCCAAGCAGTCATCTCCCATCTCCAGACTACGGCGAACCTCTTGCATATGCTGGGGTTCACTATCAACATGAAAAAGTCACATCTGACTCCCTCTCAGACGCTCCCCTTCATTAGAGCAGTTCCGGACACGGTGCAGTTTTGGGCTTATCCTCCCAAACAGCGAGTCCAAGATATTCAGGCTATGATACCAATATTTCAGCCTCTATCCTGGATTTTGGTGAGAATGACTCTGAGGCTGTTCGTCCTCATGATCTCTTGCATCCTTCTTGTGGACCATGCCTTATGGCACATGCAGGCTCTGCAATGGGTCCTGAAGTTCCAATGGCTGCAGCATTGGGGAAATCTCACCGACCTGGTCCAGATCTCGGAGGGCACTGCGAAGGACCTGCAGTGGTGGCTATCAAACCGCGATTGGGTCAGAGGCAGACCCCTCTCCCTTCCCAGTCCAGACCTCACAGTAGTGACAGATGCGTCCCTTCTGGGATGGGGAGGCCATCTGGGAGAGGTGGAGATCAGAGGACTCTGGTCTCCAGTGGAGGCTCGGCTCCATATAAACCTCTTGGAGCTTCGGGCGATCCGGCGGGCACTAAAAGCCTTCTTGTCATCCATCAAGGAAAGGCTAGTTCAGGTGTCCACGGACAACACGACCACCATGTGGTACTGCAACAAGCAAGGCGAGGTGGGGTCGTGGACCCTGTGTCAAGAGGGTTTGCGTCTCTGGACTTGGCTGGAACAGCAGGGCATTTCCCTGGTGGTTCAGCATCTGGCCGGTTCTCTGAATGCCAGAGCAGATGAACTCAGCCGAAGGTGCCTAGTGGATCATGAGTGGCGTCTCCATCCAGAGGTGGCGCAAGGACTCTTTCAGCAGTGGGGAGAGCCTTAGTTAGATCTGTTCGCCTCTGTAGAGCACGCGCAACGTCAGCAGTTTTGCATACTGGAGTTTCCAAGGCGGCTCTCGCTTGGCGACGCTTTTCATCACGAGTGGAGCTCCAGCCTCCTGTACGCCTTTCCGCTCCTACCCAGGATACTCAAGAAGATCAGGAGCAACTGGGCACAAGTCATTCTTGTGGCTCCGGACTGGGCACTGAGGGTCTGGTATCCTGAGCTTCTGGCAATGAGCCTTGATCCTCTGATCAGGCTGCCCCTTTGAGAAGATCTCCTGTCGCAGCAGCAGGGGAGGGTTCTCCACCCAAATCTGTCCACTCTCCGCCCCCTTGCATGGAGGTTGAGCGGCGACAGCTGACAGCCTTTAACCTTCCTCCCGAAGTCTGTGAGGTTATTCTGGCAGCCAGGCGTCCATCTACGAAGTCGGTATACGCCTGCTGATGGTCTAAATTTTGTACAGAACAGTCTATTGACCCTCTATCTGCATCTTTATCTGATATCTTCCTGTTCATACTTTCTTTGGCCCAGCAGGGCTCTGCTCTGGACACCTTGAAGGGCTATCTTTCGGCCCTTTCCTCTTTTCTTGCACTGCCTGATCAGCCTTCTCTTTTCAGATCCCCTCTGGTGCAGAGATTCTTGAAGCGGTTAACCCACTTGTTTCCCCCTTCACCCGTTATCATGCCACAGTGGGATATTAATTTGGTTCTCACCTTTCTGATCTGTGTACCTTTTGAGCCGCTGCACAACTGTCCTCTATGGCTGCTCACCATCAAAACAGCCTTCTTAGTGGCAATAACCTCTGTCAGGAGGGTGATCGAACTGCAGGCACTGTCATCACGGCCTCCTTACCTAACGGTCTTTCCGGATAAAGTGGTGCTCCGCACAAGGGCATCCTTTCAACCTAAAGTTGTAACCTCTTTCATATGGGGCAGTCGGTTACACTACCCACTTTCTATGCACCTCCGCAATCTTCCAAGGAAGAGGAGTGTCTCCATCGTCTGTACCTAAAAAGAGCGTTATCGTTCTACCTCGATCGAACCAAAGAGTTCCGGGTGGATGACCAACTATTTATAGGGTTCGTGGGTGCAAAGAAAGGGCGTGCTGTCCAAAAGAGGACTATATCCTGCTGGGTTATCCTCTGTATCAAAAGCTCATTCCACCAGGGCAAAAGCGATCACCACGGCTCTCCAGCGTGCTGTTCTCGTTTCGAATATCTGCCAAGCGGCCACATGGGCATCTCGTCACATGTTTGCCAGACACTACACCCTGGATTCCCAGGTTCGCAGAGAAGGCCTGTTTGGTCGCTGTGTCTTGCAGGACTTCCTGGTCTAAACCTTTCCGCAGCTCCTCCTGGGAATGACATTGCTTGGGTATCTGTTCGAAGGTAAGGAATCTGCGGCTAGATGTCTTTTTCAGATGGACAAGTTACTTACCTTAGGTAACGCCTTATTTGGTAGAGACATGATCTAGCCGCAGATTCCTTACCGCCCACCCATCCTCCCCGCACTGCGGATTGGTTCTAGTGTCGAGGGCATGTCCCTTCTGGGCCCTAGTTGCCTTTTTTAACACACCACGGTCAGTCACTTCATGGCTCCGCGCTTCTGGTATGGAAAGTCGTGAAAAGTACTGACGTCAGTGCGCTGGAGTGGCGGTTATATTGACAAAGCAGACGTCAGGACGATGACGAACACGATGCATACAATATCACGCGGAGTCCACTGACACCACCTACCTGTGCGCAGAGGTACAGAGTTAAAAAATCTTCTAGATCCAGCCTGAGGCCTGGAAGTTCAGAGGTAAGGAATCTGCGGCTAGATCATGTCTCTACCAGATAAGGTGTTACCGAAGGTAAGTAACTTGTTCTTTGTGTTGGTTGTTTGGTTCTGGTATGTTTGGATGTGGGTTGTTAGTGGTCAGATATTTGTTTTTATGTTGGTAGTTTTGGAATTGATATATTTGTTCTTTTAGTCCAATTTATATGGTAGCAGCTAGGTTTGGCCTTTGACTGAGTGCTATTTGGTGGTTGGGATATTCTTCTGGTTTGTTTGGTGGTTGGTACTTTGTAACTGGTGTGAATTGTTTCATCACAATATGTTTGTTCTTTGTGTTTATTGTTTGATTGTTTTGTGGGTAGAACTATTTTGTGTAATTATTTTGTTAATCATGCCTTTTCGAATGTAGAATGTTTGATCACATGTATGTTTTATTTTATTTAGGTGTCAGGAGTAGGTTGTTTTCATGGGTGGGGACTTAGTGTTAGCATGTGGCTGTTCTAAGTAGGGGTTTTGGTGGGTTGGAATGTTTATTGTCAGTGTTGGTATTTTTGTTTGGATTCATCCCCTTTGTTTTACTTTATTGGTATACAAAAAGAGTCTGAAGGGAATCCCCTCCAAATAAAGACTCACAAAACTATGTATTTCTCAAACTACATGAATAGCACACAGTGCTTAATTTGAGCCGGTGGATGCCAGTGGAGGCCACAACACTTATTTTTGGCAACCAGTACTTATTTTTCCGCAAGAAAGGGAAAAATAAACAAAGCGGAAAGATGGAGGAAGATGGAAAACCTTCACAAAGAGAGAAACCTTAAACCTCAAAGAGCGAGATGAAGGGGCAACAGTATCTGGTAGTGGATTAAAGAGGCCTGCGGTGAATTCACAAGTACGCAGCCTTGGTATTGGCCACGCTGACATTTGATTGCATTGGCTGTGGGATTCTGAGCACAGCCTCAGCACTGGCACTCTTTCTTTTACAAATTAAGCACTGATGGGACATGTATCTTTAAGGTAGGGCTGCTCTTATGGATTCACTTTACAAGGTATAAGTAATGCATAGTGGTATGCAGCGTGTGTTGAGATGCTGTGTGAATATTTCCCCCCCCTCCCACCCCCCATCAAACTTAGCATTCTATGCTAAAATAGACAAGTAACAAACCGTAACCCCACAGAGAGAGTCCTTGCTAGAATCATTTTTACCTCTTGCACCTTCCCGTCTCAAATTCTTATGGCATGTGCTAGTTCACGGGAGTCCTACAACAGCTCTCTTCGGTATCTTTTATTTTGGCTGTTTAAAGCTTTCTTAGCACCATGTTTGTGTCACTGGTTTGAACGCTCCAGTATGGTAGTAATGGAATTTTCAAACCACTTGCACTGACATGGCTGTGTGTTCTTTGAAGCATAGACGCTGAAAAGAAAAAGAAGGCTCTGTTCAATATCTGTGCCCAATATGGCCAAGGAAATATTTCTGAAAAAGACCTTCACAAAGACTGTGTGCACTGTCTGTCTAGTGATCACGACGTTGAGTATAGTATACTGGATTGCATTGTATCATTTACATATTGTTTCTCAGGGCAAAGAAGGAGAGAGACATGAGGGTAATGTACTTTAAAATGGATGCTGAAAAAGTTCATAATGGCTTCCAAAATTCTTTACCATTTGAACGACCAAGATACCCAGTCCCATCAGAAGAATGATACTGTGTCTTCCAGGCAGGAGAGCCCATCTAGCCCGAGGGCCAACTTGGTTTGCCCTGGGTTCTCCCTGAAGTACTCTTCGGACTCCAGGAGCCCTTCACTCACTCTTTCCAAAGACACATGGCCACTGCTGCATCCCTTCAAATCCTTGTCATGGACAGCCAAGCAGGTGTGCTTCTTGGAATCAAACCCTTCTATTCCAGCCCTGACACTGCCTTCTTCAACGGAGTTGCCAGAGCCTCTGTCAATCTCAGTTCCAGTGTCAAAGACATTGATGTTGACTTCTTCAGTATCACGGCATTTGACAAGCCCCTCTGGCTGCGAGCTCCCCAAGGAAAAATCTTGAACATACCTTCTATGATCACTACAGGGATCAAAAATACAGTAAGTCTGCTGTGCCGCCCCTGATGACAATCAGAATGAGGATTGGTGGGACAATGGCCTATCCTGACAGACAGATATAGACTTGTGGAACATATTTTTGAATGATGTCCCAATCCACTCACTGAAGGCTCTTTCCGTGCTCTGTGGACACTGTTTTCTACATAGCCATAATGGGTTATGTTTCTTTTGTATTTAGCCTTGGTATGCTGGCTGGGACTGAGGAATAGAGTTCCTATTTTCTTTCAAACGTAAGCCTGAGAAGCTGTCCATGACTCCACACCTCCAAAACAAGATATGAAAGAAAGGCAAGGCTTCTGTTCTTGCAGTCCTTCTCTTTCAGGACAAGAAGTATAGTGCCCCTGATTGCGCCTACCTGTCTGCAAACTGTGACAATGCCATTTTCTTTCGTGGCTCCAGCCAGCAGCAGGCATTCATTGAAGTTCATGTGTGCCCTGTCTGTTCCTCCAAGAAAATGACAGTAGGAAGTTGGAAGGCATGGGAAAGAAGATCTCTGGACGGTGTCTCTCACAATTTATACTGCCAATGCTGTTGTTATCCTAACCAGGGACGACAGGGATCAGTGAAAGAACATGGGCAAGTTCTCCTCATTCCTATTAGATGCTAAACAGCATAAGGCAAGGAAAGACCTTTTAGCAGGCAGGCAGGCTTGCTTAAATGCACACTATGAAGGCATCCCCGAATGTTGCAGAATCTGGCTTCCCTCATATATGCTATGGCTAGGTGACTGTCATGAGGTGTGGCTGAAGTGCACTGGATTCAGATCCAGAGTGCAGGCTAGTGTGCTGTACTTGCATTTTGAAGAGGGTATTTTTCTCCAACAAAGCAGACATTACCAAAATAAAGGCAATCGGAGCCCTGTTGACAAGACACACGTCTCCTTTTTGTGGCCCTAGGGATATGTTCACTCACCCTCAGAGGTTTTTCCTGCTGCCATTCCAGCAGCTATCCATTTCAGTCCTTTAATGTGCTATTCGCAGCATTGCCACCTGCATGAATTACATCTCAATGACACAGGAGAACTGCATAAACAGAACCAGGGAAAGTCTTGAGGTATAGAAGAGGGGAAAATGTATGTGTCCCACCATAGACCTGCACTTCGTCAGCAGGTTAATCCAAAAGTAGTCCTTCAAGATGATGACTGTGACAGATGGCACGCCCTACCTTTGCATTTACCACTGGGTGGCGTATTTGGACCTTGAGGATGCTTTTTTGAATGTTCTAATGCACCAAAAACATTAGTGGTTCCTTATGTGCAGGGTAAGCAAGGGACACTGTACATACAAGGTTTTACCATTGACGTTCCAAACTTCACCCAATGTCTTAACAACCCACATCAGAATCACAAGCAATGAAATGCATATTTTTTTGTGGCCTGGGAAAATGCCACACCACCCCCAGTGTTCTGCTGTGTAGGCTGATGTAAAGCCTGCTGGAGTTAGGTTGCTGCTTAATCTTAGGGGCACCACACTGGGCACATCAAACCTAGTTCGGAACCTGCCTCGGTTTTCGTACTCTTGCTTCCATCTGCCAGTGATCAGATGCCTCCTGAGGTGGGACTCAACCCAGAATACTAAAAAATAAGACTGTCTCTCTCAACCTCTTGGCTCTGCCCTAGGATTTGGAAACTTGGGCCTCTCCCACAAGTGTACCAGTGTGATGACTAACTCCCTGGCGGGGGTTGACCAATGCTACTTTTCACCTGAATTGGAAGAGGTTCTTGTGTTGTGATTACTGAACAGTGTTCACCTGATGCCAGGTGACCTGCACTAACTTCGTGGCACTTGCTGGCTTAGCCAGATAAGGTCTGTAGTACTTCTCAATATGTGTGCATCTGTATCAATGTCCTGCTACTAGAAGTGGCCAGGTACGAGTTCTATCCATAGACTGTCACATAGGCCTGTTGTATATTTTCCCAATGGTGAGGATGCCTGTGCCTGGTTGTAAACCCAATGTGGTTCGGGCATGCCTTATGTTCCTCATGTGGGACAGAGCTTTTCTGCTGACAGTCACCTCTGCCAGGAGGGTCGGGCAGGCATTCTCCTTCATAAACTTATATCACATTATACAGCAAGCTTGTGGCCCACTGGTAACCCTGACTGGGGTAGGTGGTTGGCAAGGCTAGATGGCACAGATACCTTTGATACTGGTCAATGGTCCATGGGGGTGGCAGGTCTGGGCTGAAGGATGTGAGGTTGTGAGGGACTACGGCAGGGCCTTATTGGAGGTGTATCCTACTTAAAAGATGATTTATGAGATGTTCCACTCAGGTACAGTTTTGCCAACATTTTTTTATTATCCTTCGAGTCGCCAGACAGGACCCGAAACTTTAAATATCTCTTGCACGCCAACATATGGTGATATGGCTTCATCTCCGCTCTGGCTCCTTTCCAAATATAGTCATAACACACGTTTAGTTGAAATAAATTCGAAATTTGTAATGATTTTCAACAGTGTTATTCTGTATAAAACAGTTGCTCCAAGGTCGGTGGGTAATGAGTGCTTAGGAAGCTTAGGAAAGTGCTCATGAATATGTGAAGCAATAGTAGAGAAATATAGTAACAATATTTACAAACACATGGACGGAAACCTGTCTGAATTCCAAATGCTTTACATATTTGTAATCCTCAATAAGAAGATACGGTGTAACAATTCCATGTTATACTGGTGTGGAAGATGATTTTCAGTACAGGTCGATAGAATTAAGACTGTCGACGTTTCGACCCACAGAAAGTGGAAAGGCCAATTAAACCTTAGGGTCTTCCTCAGGACAAAAGAGGGAGCAACCTAGAAAATAGGTAAAAGGGCATCAGTCAAAATCTAGTTTGCGGTGTTTGTGACGTGGGTACAATGATACGTGGTGGTCATGCTCACCTGAATACCACCATATAGTAAGCGGTGTAGTGAATTCGAGGAGGTCCAGCCGGCTCCTAATAAGGGGAAACTACAAGGGCCCCTTCAGTGATCTAGGACCGATTCAAAGTGTTGTTTTGCTATAATTAAATAGCACATCAACCAGTTAACTATGAATTAACATATCAGGACGGTAGTCACAGACTGCTCCTGAATACTCACCAAATGGGCTTCTTGGATTGGCCAAACAATGCCAGTTTAAGTTCCTATACGTGCTCAGTAATTCAAAGTATGCACCCAAAATGAATCAGGGTAATCAATCTGGAACGAGAGGAAAGGAAAGAGCATCTGATTATCAGATTGCTCTGCACTGAGTCACATAACGGGGCGGTGGCAGCTCACTGCTCCTGAGTACTCACCCCATGCGCATTCTGTGATTGGCAAAACACTCCCAATTATTCAGTATTTACTCAATAAATTATGTAAGGACCCAGATTGAATCAAGGTCATAAATCTGAAACAAGAGGAAAGAAAAGACAGAGAGCATCCAAATTACCAGATTGCTCCATGCTGAGTCAAACTTAAAAATAAAAACTACAGCAGCCGCCCAGAGGTCCCGCTACAATGATTACCTGTGGCAACAATGTGTCAGCGGAAGCGTCTCACATCTCAGTGAGCCTTCCGACTTCAAGGTCTAAAAATAGACACGGGTGCTGTCAGCGTGCACACGGTTATGCTTACGCTAGGAGCACAGTCGCTAGCTGCTGCCGGAATCCGCGCTTCAGAGCGTGGATTGCGTCACAGCATGACACGACAGGAGTTGTGTAATTGCAGAATTACAAGAGACTTTTTAGAAACACAATATGGGTAAAAGGACTTGTGGCAATCTTACGATTGTCTGAAACAACTATTATTGGCTAAGGAAACATTCTATGCGAACAAATGCATTACCTACAGAATCATATTCATTGATACAAGGGAATATATACACGGAAATTTCGACGTTCTGCATCAGAAAATTGTTTCAGAGTGACAGTGAAAAAAATTATTATTAATTGCCATACGTCAAAGTTAATATACCGGTGATAAATCAAATACACCAAGGAGTTGCACAAATAATTAAACAGACCTGGGCATTAACATATTACATTGTATGTGCTGAGATGAAAGGCACCATTTTTTATATATGCATAGTTGAACAGCATGATGATGATGTTATGAAGTCTCAACACATGATAACTTACAATAGTAATTTGTGCTGATGCATGACATTCCCCTCTCCTTAAGTGTTATATCTCATGACAATATGAAGGTGGCATCACCAGGAAAAAAACAGCTATTGAGCATGGTATGTATTCAACCTGTGTTTAAGACAACCTGTCTTGTGATCTCTTCGTACTCATTCAACCCATGATTCACAGTATCCAAAATGTGCATCGGGTTGCATTCACGCAAATTCAGGATATCCAATAAGTTCCCACCTGTAGGGCCCAGCGTAACCTTCTCTAAAACTACCCATTTAAGACTCTCCACTGGGTGGTTTAATGTGTGAGAATGTTACACTAGAGGTGCACCTTTGACCGTGCATCTCACACGGCTACAATGTTATAGTATACAAGCTTTGACTTTCTGGCGGGTCTGGCCAATGTACAATAATCCACATGGGCATACGATAGCAAATATTACATCTACGCTATTGCAATTAGTGTGATTCTTGAGCGCAAATGTATGCTCCTTGTAGCTGAAGATTTTAGTCTCAATCGTAAGGTCACATGCTTTGCAATGTCCACATCTAAAATGGCCATTGATTTGGGGTAGATTCCACATAGATCGTATGGAAAGTTATGGGGGGGTGGGGGCACCTAGGAAGGAGCTGACTACATGGTCTCTGATGCTTTTCCCTTTCTTGAAGGAGTGCATGGGTGGCTCGCTCATATCTAATTCATCTGATATCAATCTCCAATAGCTGTTAATGATCTGTCTTATATCATTACCACGAGTGCAGTAGGATGTAACACAGACCATTCTCTCCTGTGTGTCCCCCACCCGCAGTTTGGGTTCTAGCAATGTTTCTCTGGGGTCAAACTAAGTCCTCTTACAGGGCTTTCATGAGTAAACTCTTGGCGTGCCCTCTCTTGTCTAATCTGTTACGTAGTTCTTCCAATTCTTTGAAATAGTCTGCTTTATGTGAACATGTTTCTTCGGAGTCTAAGAAATTGCCCATAAGGTAGATTATCCCACAAATTTCTGGGATGATGACTTGTGTAGCGTAGGAGGGTGTTCCTTTCGCTACTTTTTCTAAATAGGGTGGTATAGAGTAGCCCTTGCTCTGCCTTGATTGAAATGTCTAGGAAGTCATTACTAGTGGAACTGTATTGTATCGTAAATGTAATATCCTGTGATCTTTCATTGAGCCGTGCATGGAATGCTTTCAGATCGATCTCATACCCTGTCCAGATTAAGAGGACGTCATCAATATAACGTCTCCAAAGGGCTATATTATTATGATATTGTAGGAAAGTAGGATCTGCTTTCATGGTTACCCCCACTTTTTCCTGGTGTCATTCTATTTTCTGACTAGTCTGACTGGGATCCTGCTAATCAGGACCCTAGTCACTGTGCTCTCTCCCTAAATTGGACTATGGTAAGTACTTTGGTACCTTCCTAATTGGCTACTGGTGTACCCTTCTAAGTCCCTAGTATATGGTACCAAGGTACCCAGGGCATAGGTACACCAGAGGTCTCCTGTGGGCTGCAGCATGTATTATGTCCGGCTGTCCGGCCTCTTGGGCTCTATCTACAATTGTACCGGTCCTCAAAAAGGGAGCCCGGGACAATACCCATTGCTATACCCCGATCTCTGTACTCGATTCAGTGATAAAGGTGGTAGGCAACATCGTTCTTAACATGCTCTCTATTTGGGCAGAGGACAACAACATCTTGTCTGACGCCCAATATGGTTTTTGCTCGGGCCGATCCACAGTGGACCGAATGTTAAATTTGTACCTGGTACTTAATAAGTACACTGTTGCGCGCCTTGGCACCGTTTACCATGGCCTTCATGGATCTGTCCTCGGCGTTCAATCTAGTCAATAGATCGAAGCTCTGGCAGATCATGTTGTCCCTAGGAGGATTTACACAGAGACACTAAGGCGGTGGTCTGATACACGAAGGATCAGAGAGTCACCCGCCAGTTCACAATAGAGAGGGGTTCGACAGGGGTGTATCTTGGCCTATTTTCTTTTTAACTTGTTTATCAACAATTTGGAGCAAACCTTAGTGCAGTTAACAACCGATTCTCCACAAGGCGGCCGACAACTCTGTTCTTATGGCTAGGACCGCCAGGGGCTTGCAAACATTATTGAATTCATTTGTCCAGTTTATGGAGGATCTGGACTTGCGAGTGAAAAACAACAAATCCTTTGTATTTCAAGTAGGTTCAAGCACCACTAAACCTTACACCTTCATGGTGGGATCATCACCGGTTCCCGGAACTGATGCTTTTTCATACCTGGGAGTAGTCCTTGACGCCGCTATGACTTGGCGTCCCCTTATTAGAAGGAAAAAAGATGACTTTGTCAGGGCCAACTCTGCCATTTTTAACTTTGCATCCAGGCTGGACAACAGACCCATCGGGCCCTCTTAAAGATTTATAAGGCCAAGTGCATCTCCAAGGGGACCTATGGCAGTGAGATCTGGGGACACATGGAGCATGAGGAACTCAAGTTGTTGAAAATACTTTTTTTAAATGTCTTTTATGCCTACCACAGTGAATTCCCTCTATTATAGTTAGGGCTCCCGGTTTTATGGTATTTATTTTTTTGCCATTTCCGTCCTGTATTTATCCATATTTATTTTTGGGGCATTTTATCTGTATTTATCCACATTTATTTTCCCACAAGTAAAGACTGACGCTGCAGCTAGTGTTTTTCCACATTTATTTAAATTGACAAGAAGTGTATTTGTGAGGGGTGGGGCAAATTTTACTATTTTCGTTGGTGCATTGAAAACGACTTTTCTTGAGAAGCTATCACCAACAGGTGTGTGTGTGTGTGTGTGGGGGGGCAGTTCATGGGACTTTATTTCTTGTTTACTTATTTAAAAATGTATCTATTTAAAAATTATATAGACCGTATAATTGTAATTTTAAGTTTGTTTTGCCATGTCGGCATAATATCCAACTTAATTAACTAAACTGAAACTGCACGCTCAATAAAACATTAATAAATCCTGCTGTAGTGTGGGGAAAAAACTAGGGAAAACGTATTGGCTTTTCTAGACAAAGTATATATGAGATAAATAATTTTATGTAATGGTTCAGTGTGCATTTGAGATGTAATACAGTCCTGCACTGCAATGCAAGTGATCTGTAGGAGGTGGAATGATACAAAATAACAGCCTATGGCCAGAGGTGAGAAGGAAATGGTCTTCTGTGAGCAGCCAGACCCCAGTCTGTCTAGATTTTAAATATTTGGTAACAATAGGGTGTATAATTGGGGCACTGTTAAGCCGGGCCTAAAAAGAGCATATCTGGGCTTACTAACTGCATAATGTCTTCTGTACATAGGTAAGGGTGTCATAGCATAACCACCTACAGGGATCAGCGGTCATACTTAGGACAAGTACTGAGAACAGAATGATAATGATTGCTAGGGTGTCCTTCCCTCAGAACACCTCATCACAGTAGAAACAAGAGACTTTGGTACTAATCCCGGCTTCCCAACTAGGCCGTATTTCCGTGCTCCTGGGCAAGTCACTTCGGCTCCATACCTCCCCTGACGAAACTCAGTTAATCTATTGTAAAGGGCACTTAAAAAAAATCTTTTCCTTTTGGATAATTTGGATATGGGAACTGGAGTATAACGCTATGTCTGTCATGATGTCACCGGACCTGTAACTAATTAAACATCTGTTTTTTCAAAACTCCCCATGAGGCTGAATGCATGCTTCGCAGCACATCTTAGGCATGGCGATCTTTCTCTTTCACAATACCTCCTCCCTACGTTGTGTGTGTGTGGCAGCCCGGGCTGAGACAGCTTCCGGGCACACACACAGCCGCACCTAGTACTTCACAGGTCTTTAAAAGACCATTCACTTGTTAACGAGGCTTTGTTTAAATTCTGATAACACCAGAGGCGATTGCTCTGTGAGCAATCACCATATACCATCCTGTTTTTCAACTCTCTGCTGGAGCACCGCAGCGCCGCAATATGTGCTAGTGTTTTCCCGTTTTTACATATAAATACAGACAAAGGAAAACTTGTTTTCCGTCTGTATTTATATGTAAAAATCCGTTTAAACGGAAAACCGGGAGCCCTAATTATAGTCCACAAAGAACTGGGGATGGCTTTTCTTTCTGATCTATTGTCTTACCGGCCACTAGCAATGTGGATGAACTTGTGGCTCAGGGAGGGAACTGCCCTAAGTAAATATATTTTAACTGATTGCCTTTCCCTTCACCGTATTCCCTGGTTCAAGTATGTGAGAAGCCGTCTTGCGGACCTGGGAAGGGTCGACCTATTGAACAACCCAGAGAATATGTATAAAAGAGACCAGAGTTGGGTGAAGGAGAACTTCTTTAAAAAATGGCAGATGGACAGGGAAGAAGAGGAGCTGAAGAAGCCTAGCGTGCGTGGGTATTTTCCATTGAAAACTGTGCCATCAACTGAGTCCTATCTCCTATCGCTGAAAAGCTCCCACAACAGATTTTTATTGACTAGGTTCCATTTGGACCTTTTTCATTATGTCCTGGCCCACCCGGGTGGGGGACATAGTGGCCAGAGTCTTCCTCCCTGTGGCTGCGATGGGAAGTCTCCACAGAACAAGATGCATTTTTTAATGTTTCGCAGTTTTTACGAGTTTCCCAGAACATCTTATCTTATCCCCGTTTTAAAGAAGTGCAATTTTAGACAGGTCAGACCAGCGTTTATTTTTTTGCAAATGTTTACCAGCAATTCCGTGTTATACATCCTTAGCTTTTTGAGGTGTGCAATTAGGCTCAGATCAAGTTGCGATTAGCCTATCCTTTAGTGTCCTTAAAGACAACCTGTGACCATTTTACATGTTCGCCCCGGCCTATGACATGGCTTGTTCTTTATCTTGGTATCTTATTGGGCCGGTGTTGAGGAGCCATATTGTTACATATACATTATGTGGCTTTTAATCAACTATACCTTTGTCTCTTTATTACTGCATATCCTGTATTCTTAAACGACGATTAGTGATTTTAAGTGGAACCTGGGTAGATTGAAATGGACAGCAGATTGCTAACTGAGATCTTCATTTTTCTCCCATCTTCTCGGATCTTAATTGTAACTGTATACACTTTTTCCAACTTTTTAATGCACTGGAAATCACTTTATCGTCTTGTATTGTATTGTAATTTTTTATTTTTCTGCACTTTTTTGGTCTACTCGATAGATCGAATAAAGTTTATTAATGATTAATTGACTAGTCTGACTGGGATCCTGCTAATCAGGACCCCAGTCACTGTGCTCTCTCCCTAAATTGGACTATGGTAAGTACTTTGGTACTTTCCTAATTGGCTACTGGTGTACCCTTCTAAGTCCCTAGTATATGGTACTAAGGCACCCAGGGCATAGGCACACCAGGGGTCTCCCATGAGCTGCAGCATGTATTATGCCACCCATGAGAGACCACTGAAACTGTGACTACAGGCCTGCCATTGCAGCCTGTGTGAGCTGGTGCTAGCACCACTCACCACAGATATAAGTTTCCTTATATCTGAGGTCACTGCACTTAAAACCTATAAGTCCCCCCTAAGGTAGGCCTCTCAATCCTGAAGGCAGAGTTCTAGGTTATAAGTGTGAGGGTGACCTGCATGAGCAGGACACCCCTTACAAACCCAGGAGTCATCATCATCATCATCATCATAAAACTTTATTCGGTCGTTAAGACCATCAAAGTGCATAGGCGTACAGAAGTATAGTAGTTAGAACAAGATTTTCATACTGAAAATTGTAAGCCAAAATAGATGACATTATTTATACAGTGACAAAATGTATTAAAACCCGAGCCATTAAAATCTAAAAACAAATTAAAAGGAACTAGCTTCCAAGATGATAAAACCAAACAAGCTAAAAACACATAGAAAGTACATAAAGTGCTAGTGCATAATTAGCAGAAATACAATATTGCACAGTCTTCTGTAATTTAAACATGAGGCATATAGTAACATGATCATAAAACATCAAGTGTAGACTGGATACTTTGTGAGGAATGATACTTAATCTAATGGTATACTCAGTTCATTTTAGCATCTTCCTCCTAATGAACCAAAACCTCCCCAGGAATTTGGCCATTGCACATACTATTTGTGGCCTTGTATCTGTCCTGAGGATACGTAGGGCCTCTAAATGACTACGGGTTCCTAGTTGTCTACAAGCAGGGGCTAACCATTTAGATCTTGGATTTTTATACAGAGGGCATATAAAGAGAATGTGCTTAGTCGTCTCCTCTATCTCGGGGCAACATGGACAGTTGGATGATTTAACTTGGGAGCCCCTATTCCACGACACAGTAAAGGAGTTTAAGGAAGACATCCAAATCTAAATTGGATAAATAACTTCCTCTCTTGCGGGACAGTGATGAAGTCCATATAGGGCTCGTACACACCAACCATCTTAAACTCCATAAATTCTGTCGTGAGTCGACCTCCTTTCACTTGTGTGACTGTTCTCTCTGCCACCCATTTCCAATAGTAGGACTTGACCCACTCTCTACTAGGCAGTAAGCTAGAGTCCTTTTCTTCCCAAAGGTTTCCCAGGCCTATTTCCAAAAGCAATTTTTTGATGTTACAGAACCAACCAATTTTTTTAAAACGATCCAACTTAAGAACCACCTCAGTAGCAATCGCATAATGAACAAGCTCAGGTGTTTTTTTAATGCGGAGCCAAAAGAGAAGAGGTCGAAGTCTCGCTTTATCCATTATTGTAGTTCTGCCCAAATCTAGTCGCAAGGGAGTGAGCGGGGTACTCTGGGGATTGAGCAAAGTGATCTTAGGAATTTGTTCTCTGTAAGAAGCAAGCCCTCCAAATTATCAAATCCCCAGATTTCGGCCCCATAGAGAGCCGAGCCAACCACCTTCTGGTCATAGATCTGTAGCGGTGCTGCAATCGGTCTAGTTTGTGATGACCTATGTTCTAAGATTATAGCCCTGATGTCTTCCTCTGCTGTAGAATTTGCTTCGAAATATGTTGTTTCCAATCAATTTTTTCTGTGAGGGTTATACCAAGATATACAATGGAATCGACTCTTTCCAGCGGAATGCCCCCCAATAATAGTTTCCCTTTAAACGATTTATGGGGTTCATTAACAAAAGTTTAGTCTTTGAGGTATTTACTTCTAATCCTCTCATCTCACAGAAAGACATGAAGCGATCTAATAGCAGTTGAAGGCCACTTGGGGTTTTAGAAACTAAAAGCGTGTCGTCCGCAAATAGCAATGTGCTTATTTTATCGCTCCCCAATGAAGGGGCATCCGCATGGGCTTCCGCTAAATAATTCACCACCCCATTTACAAAGAGTGAAAATAAGGTGGGGGCTAGAACGCAGCCCTGCCTCACCCCTCTTACAACCTTTATTGGGTCTGTCAATTGCATTTGGTCTCCCCAACGTACTTTAGCATAATTTCCTCATGAAGGCGTATAAGAAGTGCCAAAATATTGTGAGGGAGCCCCTGATCATGTAAAACTTGCCAAAGTGTAGCCCTTGGAATCAGATCAAAGGCTGACCTCAGATCAATAAAAGCAGTATAAAGACTACCCTGTTCCAAAATCACAGACTTCCAGGCCAAAAGGGTAAAACGAAAAACCTGATCGATAGTGCTAACTTTTTCCTGAACCCTGCTTGGAAGGGGGATAATATACCATTCCCTTCCATCCAATCAGTAATTTTAATAAGCAGGGCACGAGAAAAACTTTCTGTGCCCCATCTATCAAACTTATCGGTCTATAGTTTGAGGGCAGCGATCGATCCCCCTTCTTGTAAACCGGGATGACCTCCGCTCCTTGCCAAGAAGGGGTATAGGAGCCCCAGCAGCTATGCCATTGGCTAATAACCACATATAATTAGACCATTTAGGAATATCAGCCAGAAAAACATCACCAGGTATTCCATCTGGGCCTGATGCTTTGTTTTTGAGTATAGAGCTTATACTTTCAGTAATATCTAGCTTCGGAGAAAAATTACCGTTAGACTGTAAGTTGGTTAAGTCTAAAGAAGTACCTCCAGGAGTGGATACTCCAGTTCCAGAATAAATTCCGGAAAAGTGGTCAAACCAGGCTGCCGCTGTGATATTATTAGAGGGAGAACTCGGTCTCTCAGTGTCACCCTTGTTACAAGAAGCCAAAATTGCTTTTGATCTTTCAGTTTACAAGCGGCATTAATCTGTTGCCAGCGATCCTCCACATGGTCCCTTTTGGCTTCCTCTGAACTTTCTTATACGCTCTTCTAGCTGAACTTATATTAGTATAGTTTTTGGCTCTAATCTCAGCTGCCAGAAGTGACCGTGCCTCCTTACATTTTTGTTAAACCAGGAATAATGCGAGTTAGCAGACGTCTTCCTACGATGAGATCTCGTACAAATAAAATGGGAAGCTAACTGTCAGAAAAAAGACGAGTGTATATCTGTGACCACTTTAAGCTCGTCCTGCTGATGGGCTCTATTATAAAGCCTATCAATATTTTCTTGTAAAGTTAAATTTATAGCTTCAATCTTGTCAGTATCCAATGCCACCCGTGCCCATTTTAATCGTCTATTGTCATTTGTGGGGTATAAATCCTTAGACGAGAGCTTTATCTCTGAAATAACACTAGTTTTACTCCAGAAGGAGGTCATGGAAAGCTCAAGTGGATTATGGTCACTGTCAATTGATTCTCCAACCACCATATCCAGTACTTCTGGCCATAGCCTGATATCTATCAAAACATAGTCAATACGACTCATGTTAGATGTTCTATTGAAGGTATTGGCTCCCATCTTGTCGGAGTTTGTACGGCCATTTGCTGCCCTAAGTCCATAACCAAGGGATATGGCCTGAAGCTGCAGGGCAGTTTGTGTCCATTTTCTTATTGGGGGTAAATCAAGGGGGAACATGCCAATATGCCTCTACCTGGTCACTATTAGATACATCTATTATGCATAATGGTTCGTACGTACAATTGAAATCTCCTGCAACTATCAGGGGTGTTGATATCTCCTCTCTTCAAGGGTGTTTTCTAATACATGAAGAGTTGGTGAGCATGTGCCTGCCTTGGTCCCGCGGGCATAAACATTAAAGATGTCCACCATCCTACCATTTCTACCCCTAAGGCTAGTTGTGAGTATATTGGGATCATTAATTTTAATCTCTCTTATTGAACATAACAAATCAATCCTAATCCAGATCAATAACCCTCCCGCTGGTCTTCCTGGTCTGTCGGTAACAGCAGATCGATGTAAAGTAACATACCCAGGGATGTAAGTCGGAGTAGTGGCCCAAGTTTCTTGTAAAATACATACATCAAATTGGGTAATATATTCAATCCAGTGGGGAGTTGCATCTTAGATTTTATTCCAGCCACATTCCACGTCAATATACGGAGTGTTGAATTTGTATCATCTAATTCTCGGGAATGATATGATGGCACCTCTCTAATGGTCTACTCATCTGTGAGACTCGGGAGATGGTTTGCTGATCAAACCTTGATATAGTTTCTTTTTCCACACTAGAGTGCAGTGAATTGAAAGGCTCAGAACAACGAAACGGCATTATGGCCAAAGAAGCAATTGTTGAGCCTTCTGGTTGGGATATCTCCGGAGCCTGATCAATGTTTATGTCATGAGGGCTAGAGTATTTGCAGGGTGTAGTGTCGTGACGCCTCAGTCAGTCATTCTGAGCTAAGGATGAATCAGACCCCTTCAAGACACTAACTCTTCTATTTATAGATGGCTGTGCTAAAGCAGAGGGACTATATTTCATCTGGATATTTGTGGTTATTGGAGAGCAAGTTCTTGCTTCTAGAGCAATTAAACAGTGGGCTAAATTTTCATCACTTAAGTGGAGTTCAATAAAATCTGTGGGGGAGGCACCATTTGATATTCGTTTAGCCCAAAGAATATCGTCTCTAATGATAGATCTACACCCTCTTACTTTTCTAATCCAGTGGATTGATTTATTGAGTAGTGAATGTTGGTCCTCTTGTCTACCTACCAATAAAACTTTGGGCACATTAGTCAAAAAAATACTCTTAGAGCTCTTGTTGGAACCATGATCCTGAGTCTGCCATGGAGTACTATAATCTCTATTCACCGTCTGCTTTAGTCTGGGAGGACTTATATTTCTATGTACTAATGGGCGGCATGTTTGAATGACCATTAGGGGAACTGGATTTCTCATCAAGCCCTGCAGAGGAATCATTTTCTTTGGCAGGGACATGAACCATTAAAGAACTAGGGAGCAAAACACTAGGTTTTACAATCAGTTGTTCGCTTGTTATCAAGCATTTCACTTGGTTTGAAAGTACTAAAATTAGTGTTTTAAGCGAGTTAATTTCATCCCTTAGTTCAGCAATAAGCTTGCAAGTGTGATTCTCTTCCGTAGGATGCTGTACTCGAAAGCTCCCCAGTCTCCCCAGGGATCTCATTCATACTATATGAATCTATAACGTCCGTACTACGCTGTGGATTAACTTCCAACACTGCTTCCTGTCGTTCCGCCATTAATTCTGTCTGGTCTTGAAGTGGCGAAAATCGATTAGATAGTGAAATATTAACAGTTGTGTGCATGTCATTCCTGCTGTTATCGATATAATTAGCTGACTCAAGAGTAGGAAGGGGGGAAGATCCTGTCACCCTTCCATGCTCCTCAGTTACAGACTGCGTATCGATGATATGCTCAAGAGGCTTAGAGACCTTGGGGGCGGAGCTTTGTGTTGTGCGCTTAGTAAATATAGATGGAATTCGCTTTGTTTTGGTAACAGGGCTAGGCTCTATATCTGAATAGATAGTGGAATGCTGTTCCCTTAACTTTAATGTATTAGCAGCGATGCTGGTAGGAGGAACTAAAATATCATGACATTCTACCAATAATTCATCTATACGATCTAAAACACAATTTTGGGCAGCCGATTTACGCGCAATTTTGGCTTTCCTAATTTTTCTGCGCCCCCTCGGGTGACCTACCCTCCTTGTTAGCACTCGCAGTTAGTTTCCTTTTCCCCATTAAAACAGAGAACCAAATACTCAGGTATTGAAATACGTTTTGATTGGCCAATATATCCAAGTGTACCCTGAGTAAAAATACAATATACCACCTATGCAATATCTATGCGTATAAAACTCACAGTATTTGGAACAACTAGCGTCCACGAGTCCTGGAAAGTTCCACTGAGGGCTCAAAAGTAGAAGAACCAAGGGAGGAAGCCCTGCCCTGGCTCTTCCTGGCGATGACGGGCAAGGACGGGCGCCGCCCTTGGCCTCGGGCTTCGCCCGGCGCGTGCCACGCGCGGCGTCCCGCGAAGCGGGTGCCGCGAGTCGGTAGATAAGCCCCCTGGGCGCACAGCAGTGATGACAGCGCCTCCAGGCGCTTGCAGCTGGGCTCTCTGGGACTTGGAGTCCCCCTCAAGGTACTGATAGGCGCGATGCGGCTCCCGCGAGCGGGTGCCGCGAATCGGTAGATAAGCCCCTGGGCGCACAGCAGTGATGACAGCGCCTCCAGGCGCTTGCAGCTGGGCTCTCTGGGACTTGGAGTCCCCCTCAAGGTACTGATAGGCGGCGATGCGGCTCCCGCGAAGCGGGTGCCGCGAATCGGTAGATAAGCCCCCCTGGGCGCACAGCAGTGATGACAGCGCCTCCAGGCGCTTGCAGCTGGGCTCTCTGGGACTTGGAGTCCCCCTCAAGGTACTGATAGGCGGCGATGCGGCACCCAGGAGTCGATTCTCCATGCTTTGTAAGTGCTGTCAGCCATTTTAGGCATATAGTGGACATCAAGTCAATTACGAGATGTCTAACTATATATTAGCTGCACCGAAACCGGTCATGTTTGCTATCAAACATGTTGGATTCCTACCCCAACACCGATTCCACTGTTGGATGTAGAATCCCATGTACTGGGGGACTCCCCTAGGGAGCCCCCCTTTATTCCCGGTATCAGCCTTTCAGGGTCTAACAGCAAGCTAGTGCTGCTGCCGACCACAGACACGATTTTGCCCTCCTGCTTCTGAGCCAGTCTCGAGCAGGGGAAGGTAGAACAATAGGTTTCCTGTCACAGGGAGGTGGGACCACCTCCCAGACAGGACTTAGTGTATTGGCAGGGGTGGAGGTGCTTGCCAAAGCCATCAGACTGCTTTGAAGGGCACATTTGGTGCCCTCCTTGCATACTCCAGTTGAAACCAGCTCAGGGAGCCGTTGGCTCCCGCTCTGGCGCAAAACTGGACAAAGGAAATGGGAGTATCCCCCCCTCCGTCCAGCCGCTCCTCTGGGAGGTACCCCGAATCGTCCAAACCCTTTCCTTAGGGTACTTAAGGGCTTACCTGTAGGTGGCTCTTCAGATTCGTTGTGGGACAAGATTCAGATCCGAAACCACTTCTACTTCTACCGTCTGGGCACTTTGGACTTCGTTGGACTTCGCTTTGGGAACCGAGACTGCATCTGGGAAGACACCTGCTGCTCCTGGTCTCGTCGTCCTGCCAGTCTTCTGCGTTATCTGTGCCTGTGCATCAATTGTGTGTCTTGTGCTTCATCCAGGTTCTTCTCCAGGCCTGTGGGCATCAAAGACACCCAAGGAATCTTCCTTGGAGTGAAGGAGTCCCTCCTCTGTATCTGCAGGCACCACAACTTAGCTGACTGGTCTGCTGCTCCTGACGTCCTCCAGACTTTGAAAGGTCCAGCAACACAGGTGGTGGTTCTGCAGCTCCCTCGAGGCCTGCACTGTTTTCTCACTGAGTTTGAGGCCAGTTTCCCTCGTCGGAACTGCTCGAACAGCACCCCTGTGCACTGCGTTGACTTGCTGTTGCCAAGGCTTGTTGACTCTTCTCCAGAGATCTTCAGGCTCCAAGAAGCTCCAGCATCTCTTCCTGCCAAGATTTTCGTCCTCACTGCATCCTCTGAACCATGGGCCTGCATCAGTGGTGAGCTGCTCAAAGTCCTCTTGCGACTCCTGTGCCTTCGGCCTGTGAGTCCTCTTGAGGGTCTTCTTTGGCTCCAGTGGGCTGCCCTGCTTGCTTGGGGCATGCTCTGACTCTCCTGCACTTGGTGAGTCCCTTGGACATGCTGGTCTCGACACTGCACCTTCTTCGTTTTCCACGTCTGTTGCTGCTGCCAAGGCTTGTTGATGCTGCCGCCGGACACCAACGCCCTGGTTCTCAACTTCCAATGTGGGACAGCTCGTGAACGGATCATGGTCTTCCACAGCATTGCCTGGTCCTCACAGCTGCAGCAACAAGGTCACCGTCAACTCTCCTGCCTCTTCCATCATCAGTGTTCATTGGTCTTCTGTGCCTCCTGGTCACTCCCGAGTGGCATAGACTCTGTCTCGTCTGCTTGCAGGTACTCCTCTTCAAGAATCCACCCTTCAATTCCACCATACTCTTTCACCTTCTTCGCCAGTGGCATCTTCACTGAAGTCCTCCATTGTGATCTACGGCGTGTTCCGACGTCACTTCGCACCTGGTGTAGGTATCCTGGGGTATCCACGTGTGGAGTGACTCTCCAACCTTCCATCTTCCACGGGATTCCTTCAGGGTCCTTAGGGAAGGGTCCTTCTTCTTGAAGACTGCAAACCGCGACTTCCTCATTGACTTGCATTGAGTACGCAGCTGTGTTTCCACTCTGCACACGGCCTTCGTGGGGTTTCTGGGTACTTGCAAAACACAAAAGGGTAACTGTTCCTAGGGGAGAAGAAATGTGCCTGCCTATTTGGGCTGCGGGTTTTGAAGGGGATAGAAAACGTGGTAGGTTATAGGACTGATGTGGCATAAGTGAGGGAAATACCCTCTATTTTGAAGAGTTTTCCTCACACACCCGTAAAGGTGTCATGCTTCATCATAGGGCGTTTTTTGCTCCTCATGGGGGTAGCGCTGCAGTCCCCCACGGGCCCCGCAAGAGGGCTCTTTGGCGGAGATCTTTTTATAAATATCGCCGTAGAGGTGAGTGCGGGTGTGTGGGGATAGTGCTTAAGTAAGTTAAAAATACCCTTGTGGACCCCAAAAAATAATTTTATTCTTGAGGCTTTCAGGTATGGTTAAAAGCAAGAAATCAAACTTCGACCTTCCACCGATGAGGAAGTGTAGTTTGGTTCAAAAAGTATGAGTAGTAATAAAGGTCATGAGGTCGACAAGTTTCACCCTAATTGTCCAGAAAGGATCCTTGGCGTTTCATCAGGACCAAATGAAATTTAAAAGAATTTAGTTAATGTGAAAAAGTGCAAAAGATCAGGGTGGAGAACATCCCTGACCTACAAGTCTTAATAGGACTTGTTCAGGTGTTGCCAATTTTTTTTTTATATAGAAGCAATCACCCAGATTCAACAATCCAACCCTAAGAGATTGAAAGGAGGACCTCAACGGAGGTAGCGGGCACACGCTGGGGTTACAGTGACCCTTCTGAGCGATTGGCAGTCCCACCTAACCGCAACCGATACCCCCCAAGGTTTTGGCAACGCCTGAACAAGTCCTATTAAGACTTGGTAATCAGGGACTGCCTTGATCCCATCGAACAGATGCGGAGGTCTATATTGACTAAAAAAACTTGATCAGGATAATATTATACTTTACAATAATTGGACCTTTTGGAGCCTTTCACTTTTCAGAAGAAGACTTCTTGCCTTAAACAAAAACTGTGGAGCACATACATCGGTGCATATGAAAGATTTCTGTGTGAGCCCTGAAGAAGTCCTATAAAAGGACGAAACGCGTTGGCTACCCTGTGGAGAATAAGAGAATAAAGAATAAAGGATTGGTTTAAAAAAATTCCTTCGTAGCTGTTTGCTATTATACTTGTCCTGTGTTTCTGATTTTACAAGGTAGTGTGTGCTGATCAGATTTTGGTATATTGTTGATCTGAATCTTATTCACAGTTAAGAAACTATGAGGTCTTGTTTCTTTTGATCTTTGCACCACAAGAAAACGATTTCCCGGGCTATAAATAGGTGTGGTAGCATATCCAAGACCTCTTCTGTAAATTGTTTTCTTTGGTGTATTTGATTTATCACTGTTATATTAACTGTGACGTATGGCAATTAATAATTACTTTTTCACTGTCACTCTGAACCTATTTTCTGGTGCAGAACGTCAAAATGTCTGTGTATATATTCCCTTGTATCAATGAATATGATTCTGTAGGTAATGCATTTGTTCGCATTGAATGTTTCCTTAACCAATAATAGTTGTTTGAGACAATCGTAAGATTGCCACAAGTCCGTTTACCCATACCGTGTTTCTAAAAAGTCTCTTGTAATTCTGCAATTACACGACTCCTTCGTGTCATGCTTTGACGCTATCCACGCTCTGACGCACGTATTCCTTCAGCAGCTAGCGACTGTGCTCCTAGCGTAAGCATAGCCGCGTGCACGCTGAAAGCGCCTGTGTCTATTTTTAGACCTTGAAGTCGGAAGGCTCACCGAGATCTGAGACGCTTCCGCTGACACATCGTTGCCACAGGTAATCAGGGACCTGCGGGCGGCTGCTGTAGTTTTTATTTTTAAGTTTGACTCAGCATGGAGCAATCTGGTAATACGGATGCTCTCTTTCTTTTCTTTCCTCTTGTTTCAGATTTATGACCTTGATTCAATCTGGGTCCTAACTTTGATTTATTGAGCACATACTGAAACAATAATTGGGATTGTTTTGCCAATCGCAGCATGTATAGGAATTTAAACTGGCATTGCTTGGCCAATCCAAGAAGCCCATTTGGTGAGTATTCAGGAGCAGTCAGTGGCTACCGTCCTGATATGTTAATTCATAGTTAACTGGTTGATGTGCTATTTAATTACAGCACAACAACACTTTGAATCTGTTCTAGATCACTGAAGGGGTCCTTGTGGTTTCCTCTGATTAGGTGCCGGGTGGCACTCCTCTAATTCACCCCACTGCTTGGTATACGGTGGTATTCAGTTGAGCATGACCACCATGTATCATTGTACCCTCGTCACAAACACCGCAAACAAGATTTTGACTGATGCCCTTTTTACCAATTTTCTAGGTTGCTCCCTTTTTGTCCTGATGAATACCCCACCATAAGGTTTAATTTGCCTTTCCACTTTCTGGGGTCAAAACGTCGACAGTCTTAATTCTATTGACCTGTACTAAAAATCATCTTCCGCACAAATATACCATGGAATTGTTACACCGTATCTTCTTATTGTAGATTACACATATGTAAAGCATTCGCAATTCAGACAGGTTTCAGTCCATGTGTTTGTAAATATTGTTACTATATTTCTTTACAATCTCTCCACTTATTCACAAGCACTTTCCTAAGCGCTCATTACCTACCTTGAAGCAACTGTTTTAGACAGAATAATATATGTATCCTGTTGAAAATCATTCCAAATTCCAAATTTATTTCGACTAAACGTGTGTTATTTAAAGGGTTATGATTGTCTTCGGTACTTCTTAATGTCTCATGTAAATAAGCTCCATTGGCACTAATTTTGTTTTAAATTCAACTGTACCCAGGTCCTACGGTCTACTGAGTTTCCCCATTGGTGTTTAATGGCCTTTCTAAATATGGCATCACAGAACCATCCAAGCTTGTACCCACTGTGCTGACATCAGTTCCTTTTTGTTTCACACCCTTTGACATAGATCCACAGTGGCTGTTGTATATTTTCCTGTAGCAGTACTAAGAATGTAGGCACCCAATTTGTGCCTCGCATTGTTATGGACTTCCCCCATCTTCAACTTTCTCTGGCCAGATTTTGAATGTCTTCTAAGGACGATGCAGGTCAGTTGATGGAGTCATCACCCCTCCAGGTCCAGCTCCTACAGTGCTTGTGAGATGGCGCCCGCAGCTGGCCTCTACCTCTGGTGACCTTATCGCTTCCATCTCCTTGTTGGGTGTTCTCTTCCATCCAGTGCTGCTTCTGCTCATGGGGCAGGTCATTTTGTCGACAGCCCTGTTCCCTAACTTCAGCCTTGGCATCCAACTAAGCCTCATCTCTAGCTTGGTTGGGCAGAGGTCCGGTGGGAATACACTGCTCTGTTCTGGCTCTGTGACTTGTTATGTTATGTTAGATGCATTTATAGAGCACACAAATTGTTACTGGAGGGATCTCACAGCGCTTGTGCAGCCTACAGATCACAGTTCAAAGTAACATTAAAGATTAAACAGCCATGTTTTTAAAGATTTTTTAAATGAAAATTAATCCGGGCAAGAGCGTAGTTGCAGAGGTAACTAATTCCAATGTTGAGGGGCCAGGAAAGAAAAGGAACGGCCCCATGCCTGGCTGTACGAATATGTCTCGGACATAACAACAGTAACTCGCTAGATCTGAGATGGCAGGATGGAATATATGGCTGCAGTTTGTTTTTCAAGTAGCATGGGCCATTTCCATGCAAGGATTTGAAAACCAGACAGAGAAGTTTAAAAAGAGCACGCTTTTTTATGGGAAGCTAGTAGAGGGATCGTATTGCAGGTTCAGATGGGGAGCGGAAGATTGCAGACTAGGCGGACAGCCAAATTCTGAACAACTTGGAGTTTGGAAAAGAGGCTTTCGTTCATTGTGACCATTAGGGTGTTCTCGTAGTCCAGACGACTCACTATGAGTGCCTGGGTGAGAGTTTTCCTGGTCTGCAAAGGTATCCATTGAAAGAATTTTTTGAGCATATGCATCAACCCAAAACATATTCCAGCAGTTGAGATTACATGCTCTTTCATAGAGAGGTTGTCATCTATTAGCACCCCCAGGTTTTTGACCACTTTTTTGGGAGTTGGAGTCGGCCCCAATTCAGTCGACCACCAATCGCCTGACCAGACAGTATGTGCCTCCCCAAAGAGTAGAATTTCCGTCTTAATGGAATTCAGCTGAAGGAAATTTGCTGACATCCAAGGTGCTGGATCTTTTGAGCTCCCCTCTGCTAGCAACTGCTACCTTGGCATTAGTTGGATTTACTGGTGTTGTAGATGTTGCGTCGCTATTGACTGCTATGTGTCTGCTGCTGGAGGCCTTCTTAGTTTCTTTGACTTTGGAGTTGTGGATGGTAGCAACCTGGCCTCCTGCTTCTTCTGATTCTTTACGCTGAGAAACTACTCTGAACAACACTACCCATTGTTCAGAATTTGTGTGGATGATTAACCTGCTCTCAACGATGTGCCTGCGGTCCAGGACTTTGGGCGGTCTATAAACTCCAGTATTTACTTTAAGGCATTACCCATCATAGCATAACTGTTGGTGAAGGGGATGCCTCTGTGCAAAGCGTCTGCTTGGATTTTCATTCTGCCAGTGGTTTGATCACTGAGTGAAAATTCACCTTAGATTGGTCTTTGGACCTCCTTTCAGAGGTCCTTCCAGCCTTCATTTCTACCTTGTGTAAGACAGCTTAAGGTCTTGAAATTACCCCTGCCTAAGGTGGAGGTGGAATCGCACATGGTGACAGAAATCCTGTGACCTTGTTGCTCCTATTCAGTAACCTTGTAGCCTTGCTTTAAAGTGCTCACTGTCCTTTTTCTGGTGGTCTGGGGTAGGCTTGCCTCGGTTCCGGGTAATAGTGCTTGAATCACACACTGGTATCACCTGGCTGAGGAAGGCACAGCCTTTTTTCTCCTGTGCCTACAATAGATGAATTAGTGTGGTCTCTCTTCTTCGCCCCTGGGGCTGGTGGTGCTTCCCTTGATCCTGCCTTCATCTCCTCAACCAGGAGTGAGGATGTACTGATGCGCTGGGAAAGAAAGTATTCTTGTTGGGGGCCTCGCCCTATATTCTTGTATTGCCAGGCGTCTGTTGTCCGTTTCTCCCATGCGCTTTGAGAGATGGAGCAGATGCTCCTTCCAGATCATGTCAGCAACCTGTTTGCATAGGTGTTGAAAGATGGGTTTAGTGCCACCAGATAACATCTCTGATTTGGCTGTGATTTGGTAGACTCTGTCACAGGGTCCGTGGGTTGACCAGGTTGTTTGCCCTGTTGGCCTTGTTCTTACCATTCCATTAGGCGTTGGTTGACCTTTCTAGATGCATGATGACCTTGCAGGTTTCGGTTCCCTAAGAGTGTCTAGTTTTGGATGGTGTGCCATCCTCCATTCTGCTATAGAGGCATAGGATTCTACTATTCTAGGTCCTCTTTAGTTGTTAATTAGAGGTTTGTTTTCCAGGGGTATGCCAGGCTCTGCTTCCGTTAGTGTTGTTAGGGTAGCCAAGGGTTTTTTCTCCTCAGATATTTTTTTTTGCTTCTGTGAGCTGCAGTATCTTTTCTTTCCCAGGTGCATTCTCATTGCATTCCATGACTCTACTGGAAAGTGCTTTTCGAGATGATGTGGCCTACTTGTTATTGGACTTCCTTCCTGGTTTGCTCGTGATTCTTGGTTCCTTTCCGTCATGGGTCTTGGTTGTGCTCTGCCGTTTGCTCTGTGGCAGTGGTTGCATCATTGTTCTGCTGATGTTGTGGTCCCACTTTTTCTGTCAGGGTAATCCCCTTTTCCATTTCTGTCTCTTTTCACAGTTGATCTTCCCAGGCTCTCTTTATGCTTGCGGAAGGTGACCTGCTATGGCTGTGGGCTTGTTGGAACATTTCTTAGAAAATTTTGTTTGTATGACTGTAGCTCCTGTCAATGTGGCCCTGTGTTACCATCAGACACACAGATGATAGACGGAATGCAGAGCAAATCAAACATTCACCCCCAGTCAATAGATCTGGGTTAAATCCATTGTTTTTTTGCTCACCGTGCCACCCTAGTTTAGACCCAGCCATATGCAAATCAGTCTTGACCCTGTGCCTCATGGGAACAGTCCAGACCGAACTGCCAAGCCAGGTCCTCCATGGACCGGAAACAAGCATCCTGGGACCGGTTTCAGGGCATCACCCCTCATCAGCCAGGCTAGCTTTAATCCAGTGGCACAGTGAGCCTGGGACCCATGTCTGGGCATACCCGGCGTACTTAGGGTGAGAAAGCAAAAGACACACAGATGATGGACGGAATGCAGAGCAAAACAAACATTCACCCCCACTCAATAGATCTGGGTTAAATCCATCGTTCTTTTACTCACCGTGCCACCCCGGTTTAGACCCAGCCATATGCAAATCAGTCTTGACCCTGTGCCTCATGGGAACAGTCCAGACCGAACTGCCAAGCCAGGTCCTCCCTGGACCGGAAACAAGCATCCTGGGACAGGTTTCGGGGCATCACCCTTCATCGGCCAGGCTAGCTTTAATCCAGTGACACAGTGAGCCTGGGACCCATGTCTGGGCATACCCGGCGTACTTAGGGTGAGAAAGCAAAAGACACACAGATGATGGACAGAATGTAGAGCAAATCAAACATTCACCCCCAGTCAATAGATCTGGGTTAAATGCATTGTTCTTTTGCTCACCGTGCCACCCCATTTTAGACCCAGCCATATGCAAATCAGTCTGTATTCCATTATCATGGTGACCAGTGGACTCCCGGGGTATGATTCCCTTCCTTCAGTGTTTCCAAGTAGCAGGGTGTTTCCTTATGTCTGTGGACCATATTAATGATTGAGCTATCTCATCTGCCCCCTTTCCTGCTATGAGGGTTGGCTGTTTCAGCACAGGGATTACTCTGCTGTTAGCGACTTCATTTGGTGCGCTCTAATACTGGTGTCTGGTGGGACTTTTATTTTTATAAAATCAGTATATAAATTATTTTACGATACTGGCATCAAGAGATTAGAACATCTAGCTGTTGTGAGACCTTTATTATTTTGGATAAGACTCTGGGTCGCGGAAGAACTTAGCTCCTGCAATCAAGGATTGAGGGAGCTCCTGGAACTCGCTGGCCGGCTCACTTTCTCATGGTTATGCCATGTGCGGACCTGGTTTAGTACGCTGGGCCTGAGTAGTTTCTGGAATTACCCGAGCTCACTAACACCAAGCTCTAAGAACGAGTTGAAATGCGCTTATTCAGAATATTTACTAAATAATGGGAAGACTCTCCTCGCAATTTTTATCATTCAAACTACTGCCAAGCTTCGAGCCTTATTTGGATGTTATACAACCCCAATTAGCAAAGGTACTTTTTATGAAATTCCGTTTTGAGGTTTTCCAGATTAATTCGATCATTGCCAAATGGTCCTCTGACCCAATTGCAGAGGGGAAACTGATTGCACGTTATGCACTTTAAATGCTGAAGAAAATATTGCACATGCTCTATTCTTGTGCCCGCATATGCCATTATGAGAATGAAATGGGTCAAACCAATAGGCTTAAGCTTGAGGATTACAAAACATCTAGGGGATTTAAGAATCCAAAACACAGATACATCACAGATGATAGTATTTGGTGTCAGTAGATAGCTATTGGCTTTGAGTCATGTACGTTGGAAGAAAGAATTGAAATTTGTATATTTTAGAATGAACAAAGAACTTTTAAACTTTTTGAGTAGTTTTAACTGTATTTAATAATGTGGCGATGTATAAGCACGGCAAACCCAGATTAGCTATTGTATTGTATTTGTAGTACTTTATGTCATTGTGTTATTTTTATATACTTGTTGTATTGTATGTCATTGTGCTTTTTATGATTATTTCAACCGAAATAAATTCTATTTGATTGAATATATATATATATATATATATATATATATATATATATATATAAACTCCACACACCTGCCTTCAAATATAGACAGACTCCAGCACGCTCGAGTTCGCTCTCAAACACGATTTATTGGCAGAAAAAACAACGGTAACGCGTTTCAACAGCCGCAGCGGCCTTTGTCAAACCAATTGTGAGTGCCATCTTTCTTTCTTTAAATACATGTTCCTGGGCCTTCCACAAGCCTTAAAGTGACAGTGCTAGCCCACACAAAGTGACATAGTGCATTTTCATTTAAAGTGACATGTGCATATCGCCGCTTTATCCATTGTTTTATCCAACTCATTGTGGTATAGAAAGCTTTGACCTACATTTTGTTTGAAATAATATGACGTGTAACAATTGGCTGGGTTATCACCTCAGGAGAGTTTAAACTGACTCTCGGTGTCGCATACATTGTATTTTCAATGTTACATGTAGCTAATCAAGGGCAAGTGCCCAATTTGACCCACTAATACCAGAACCTGTGTTCCTTAAAGGTCTTTCGATACATTCCGGGCACGTGCCCTTATTTCCACCCAGTATTATACAACTGTTGCACATTTAGACAATAATATTTCTTCGACCATATCATGTCAAAGCTTACATTGCGGCAAGAAAATACAAACTAAATTCCAATTATCACACAAATAAATACCCAAAAAGAATATATAACCCTGTGAAAGCATATACCAACAATACCTTAATCATGGTCTGTATTATTCTGGGAAACTAGAGTTACAGAAGTAACCTTATTCAAAGAATTTGTTTATGAACTTTGTCCCTGTGGACCATAGGCAGATGAATGGGAGAAAAATTCATTAGTTCTTCTACCTAAAGATATCCTCTGAGAAAAATATCTTCATGACATTACAAGTGGACATACAGATCCTCTTCAGTGTTGAGGCCCTGTGGCATTTTCGTGTTGAATCTTAAGATGTATCTTGATTCAAGCTGCCTCAGAAACCTCTCTCTATTGTCACCTCTAGGTCTTACTAACACTTGATCTAACACAAAGTATTCTAAATTGCTAATATCACTGTTGTGGACCTGCTCAAAATGTCTAGCAACAGGATACAATTGATCCTTGTGTTTGATGGCACGGATGTGTTGCAGGATGCGTTGGTGTACTCTTAAAATAGTACTCCCTATATAAAGTTTGTGACAACTACATCTCAAGGCATAAACAGAATAGTCACTCCTACATGTTAATGGTTTTAGGATCTGCCACTTGATATCTGTAAATGGCAGAGGCACCTCAGTTGTGTTCACCCCAAAGTTGCATGCCTTATATTTGTGACAGCGCCAAAATCCTTTGCTTCCACTAAGCCAACTCTGCTGTTGTTTCAATCCGGGGGTGTTATTGACTAAATCAGTCCTCATTGATCTAGCCTTCCGGAAAGTTAGAAGGGGTCTTATTTGGATTCTAGGACCTAATATTTGGTCACTACAAATCAAGTGCCAATGCTTTTGGAAAATGGCACGGATCTCTCGATGTTGATTACTTAAGCCCGTGATGAACCTTATGGGCTGCCCTGAATCTGTCTGTGTCTTTGCTTATCTTCTGTGAATATGAGCTTATCTCTGGGACTCTGGTTGGCTCTAAACTTTGCTGACTCCAACGTGGCCTTACTGTACCCTCTCCTTAGGAACCTCCCTGTTAGTTCTGTTTGTGCTACTTTGAGTTGGTCTTCCTCACTGCAGTTTCTCCGCATGCTGAGATTCTCTGCATAGGGTATGCTGTTTTTTAGCTTTGTTGGGTGGAAACTTCTAGCATGTAGCACCGTGTTTCCAGCCGCGCTCTTCCTAAATGTCTTGGTTTTCAGAGTCTCATCCACCACATAGATAGTCAGATCGTGGAACTCATCCTCTTTCTCCCTTATGTATGAGGTGAATCAGAGATTAAGCTCGTTATATTCAGTCTCTCCACAAATCTCATGGCTGAAGTTTTGTCTCCACGCCATATGATGAAAAGATCGTCTATATAACGTGACCACAAGATCACATTATTAGACAATTCAGTGGAAAATTTCATCGCCAGCTCCTGCTCCTCCCACCAGCCCATATGCAAATTCGCATAGCTGGGGACGAAGCAGGTGACCATGGCTGTGCCCCTCATCTGCTGATACAGATCAGATCCAAACATAAAGATGTTATTGCATAGACACCACTTAAGCATACCTAGCAACATTTCTGTGTGCTTATATAGTGTTTTTGGCCGTGAGCTTAGGAAGTGTTGTACTGCCCTCAATCCGTCTTGAGGTGAGATACTCGTATATAGGGATGTCACATCGAGTGTGATCATGATGTAATCCCTTTGCCATCCTACATTATAGATCTTCTTCAGAAAGTCTCCAGTGTCCCTGATATAAAACTCCAGCTTTTTAACTGGGACCTGTAGAAAATAATCCAAGTATTTGGAGATATTTTCGACGAGACTTCCTATGGCCGAAATGATGGGTTGGACAGGTGGTACATTGATGTTCTTGTGCACTTTCGGTATCAAGTAGAGAACAGGTGTAACTGGATTCTCTACCTTTAGGAATTTAAATTCTGCCTGTGAGATAAGACCCACTGCTCTCCAATGATTCAAATCAGAGTAAAAATTGGTGGTTATCGCCTGCAAGGTATTTTTGTCTACTTTTGCATAGCACATGTGGTCACTGAGTTAGCTTTGTGCCTCTTCCTGATACATAGCCAGCGGCCATAATACAACATTTCCCCCCTTGTCCGCTTGTCGTACCACTATGTCCGGCCCTGAGTGTAGCTTTTTTACCAAACTCAAGTAGTTTATTTTGGATGGATCAGATGTTTACCCCACCTCAAAATGTGTATAAAGTTTCTTTATGTCCTGAACTATCAGATCAGAGAATGTGTCTATAGAATACTTTGGGACCATAGGTAGGAAAAGCGACCTGGGTTTGAATGGAGTGACCGGTCTCCCATAGACATATAAATCCTGCTCTCTGGCCAAAACATCATCTGTTAGTTCAGTCGCATCATCCCTGGATAAACTGTCCAGGTCACGTAATAAAATCAAATCCGAAACCTCCAAACTCTCACCACCCATCAGTGCCTCTTGCTGTACAACTCCAGTTTTTCTACTGGTTGCAAAGAACTTAGCTAAGCTTAATTTTTGTATGAATTTGAAACAGTCAATTCTTGTTTGGACATAGTCCAATTTCTCCGAAACACAGTAAGATAATCCACGTGACAGAATATTAATTTCTCTTGTGTTTAATGCAAGGTCTGTTAAATTTATTACATTGCAGTCAGAATTGTCCAAAGTCATTTGGTCTTCTTCTGTGCTACCTTGCTGACCATTTGTCCTTCCTGACATCCTGCTCTTCCTCTGCCTCTTCCGCCTCCTCGATACGTTCTTTCCTGGCTTGCCAGCGGTCTGAGGTTTGTGTTTCTGTCCCACCTTAAAAAACGAAGCTCGTCTTCCACTGTGGGTATTTTTCCCATCACTTGACTCCCATCCTCATTGTCAGTGTCCACCTCCGAACTGAGCTCCGAGTTGGTTTCCTCATTATTGGGCATATGGCTTTGATTGCACACTTTGTGACAGCTTCTGTCGCCCAATTCCTTCAAATCTTTTGGAGAATATGAAGATTTGGCCCCGCTGGTAATCCAGCTTGTCTTGCCTGAATTTTGTTGCTTTGCGATCCTGAATGACCTCTTCGTACTTCTTCACTCTCTCTTTCATCTCAGAATACATTTTCTTAATTGCATCCTGATCTGGTAGTTGATTTAGTTCCTCATTAAGGAGCTCAATTTCCTTTAAAAGCGCCTGCCGATCAATATCAGCATATTTCACTAATATACTCAACATCCGTTTGGAAGAATCGGCGTTGTTCTCTGCCCATTCTTTTAACATTTCTGGATGTGGATTCTAGTAGGTGGGTGCTATTAGTATCCTTAAACCTCTTGGTACCCTGCCAACTTCTAGGTACCGGGTTAATGACCTGCCCTCCCACCATTTAGATGTCTTGCGCTTTGTAAGTATTTCCAGTGTCTTAAAGATCTCCTTATATCCTTTGGGCTTCACTGTGCTGCCCTCTGCACCAGACCTGCTCGGTTCCTTGGTAATATCCGCATCGCTGAAAAGCCTTTCAGCGTCTGTCTCTCTCTCCCTAATCCAGTCCATGTTTGCTTGCAACAATGTTGCCAACAATCGCCTTCTGTAGCGTCTCGCTCTGCGGTTCAATGCCGCTCTCCTCTCTCCCCTTGGCACCACTGAATGGAACAGGAAATCAGGCTTACCGCTTTCCCACAGGGATTTCTTCCCGCGGCGCCCGCTGCTTCCTTTCCGACTTCTCCAGTCCTCCAGTGGGGGGGCCTCCGCGCTATGCACGCCGTGCAATATTCTCTCCTCCCCGATTTTCGCAGTGCTCCAAAACGAGAGGGCGCGCTGGAATTCGAGCTCGGACACAAATTCAATATAAACTCCACACGCCTGCCTTCAAATATAGACAGACTCCAGCACGCTCGAGTTCGCTCTCAAACACGATTTATTGGCAGAAAAAACAATGGTAACGCGTTTCAACAGCCGCAGCTGCCTTTGTCAAACCAATTGTGAGTGCCATCTTTCTTTATTTAAATACATGTTCCTGGGCCTTCCACAAGCCTTAAAGTGACAGTGCTAGTCCACACAAAGTGACATAGTGCATTTTCATTTAAAGTGACATGTGCATATCACCGCTTTATATATTGTTTTATCCAACTCATTGTGGTATAGAAAGCTTTGACCTACATTTTGTTTGAAATAATGACGTGTAACAATTGGCTGGCTTATCACCTCAGGAAAGTTTAAACTGACTCTCGGTGTCGCCTACATTGTATTTTCAATGTTACATGTAGCTAATATATATATATAAAAAATCAGGACCATAATTATCCGGTCGCAAGACATTTCAGTGAGGTACATAGAGCAGACCCCAGTGGTCTGAAATATTTCCTAATAGATGCGGTCCCACCAAAGAAAAGAGGTGGTGACAGGGAAAAACAGCTCAGACTACTTGAGGCCCAATATATTATTAACCTCGATACCAAACAACCCAGAGGTCTCAACGCCACTGAAGAGTTACATACCTGTCTATAATAATTTAGGTTTATGGGACATTAATTAAACTGAATTAACAACATAAATTATGCCTATAGGCCTGTGTCATTCAAAATTGTAAATATTATGTTAATGTCAGTAAATTTCTTTTTACATGCTGCCACTGCTAATCACATATCTTAAAATTTGAATTTTACACATAGGGTTAGGTCGTTTTTTTTAACACTACATTTTAGCAATTTTTTTTTTTTCCCACAGGTTTTTACACTATCTTTTGTTGAAATAGCACTAGCACTTTAGCATCAAGTTTAGGAGGCAGTCGGTAGACTCATTATATAACATTTATTGAATCTGCCCACAAGAAATGGGTTGATCCCCAAGAAAAATTATTGTTTAACAGGGAATAGAAATGAGGCATTCATGCCGGGATTCAATAGATTATGGTTTTAACAACTACCTACCTTAATCTTTTATTAATTATTTTTATTATTAATTTTAAGAGAGGGAATCAAGTTATATTTTAAATTAATAAAGCAATTGTGAGTAATGCTATGTTGCCAACGACCACACTACATGTTTAGGTATATATTAGGTATTTTACCGACATTCAAGTACTGTATTTCCTTTTAACATTATTGGTGTGTTTTTAGCAGACCATAAGTATTTATGTATTTAAACTAGTATGTCTTTTTTGCCTTCTATGTCAATGATTCTTACTTGATGCACCTGTCACTTTAAGCAATGCACAGAAAAAGAAAAAAACAGTGTATAAAAAAGCCACCTACCTGACAGAGCGTGTCATGTGATCAAGGCCCGAGGCAGGGCTGAAACGCGTCATGGCTGTAGAGGTTGTTGGTGAGCAATAAAGAACATCTTGCTGCATTACTCTGTGGTCCGTGCTCCGTTATTGGAAGGAAGATATCCAGTGTGCTAACGGTGTTGCCAGTAATATATATATATATATATATATATATATATATATATATATATATATATATATATATATATATATCCTACTGGCGGTCGGCAGTGGGTAGTTATATTTAGAACCTTGTTTCCATAGGAGAAGCGTTTTTTTGATTTGCCAATAACTTTGGCGTCGTTTGACGAATCTTCACGAAATTTTCAAAACTAATTGTCCACTCAGGTCAGCTCCTGTCTTGAAAGTGTCAGGGTGATTCGTCAAGCAGGGGCCGAGAAAAAAGGGGGGTCCCAAAACGTGTTTTCTCCATGTTAATTTCCATAGGAAACTTTAGACAGGGCTACAGCCTGAACTGCTGAACGGAATTACACCAAATTTGGCAGAGAGATAGCTCTTGGTCCAGAAAGCACGCTTTTCTTTAAATGGTGTAAATCCGTTCAGTAGTTTTTGAGATATTTAAAGATTTACAGATATCGATATTTGAGAATTGTGAGATCTGATTGGCTGAGCCCTCCCAAGCACGACCTTGCCTCTGATTGGCTGCCAACACTTCAAACCAGGAAGTGTTGGCAGCCATCTTGTGACTCGGTACCGAGGGAGAAGGAAAAAGTTGAGAGAAACATTAAAAAAGAAGAAAAGGGGGCAGGGTAAAAATACCCTGACCCCCTAGGCCTGGTCAGGGGGTCCCACAGAGACCCCCAGGGCCAAAAAAAGAATTTTTTTTAAAACAAATTCGGCCGTAATCGCGCCGGGTGCGCGAATCCGTCCGAAATTTTGTTTTTTAAAGCCCCGGGTGGGCCAGGTCCCGGGGGCAATTCTGATTTATGTAGCTCCGGGGACTGCCACCTCCCTGGGGCTTTATTATTTATGCGCGGGGGCACGCGCCCCCCGCAGCCTCAGGAACCGCCACCTCCACGGGGCTTTAATACAAAAATGTGAGGGGGGGCTCCTGCCCCCCCACACTGCCCCGGTTACCGCCACTTTCCCGGGGCATCCGTAATTATGTGGGGGGGCATCGCGGGCCGCCCCAGGGACCGCCACCTCCCCGAGGCTTAAATATAAAGAAAGTGTGGGGGGTGCTCCTGCCCCTCCCCACACTGCCCCGGGGACCACCACTTCCCCGGGGCAAACTTTATTTGAATACGGGGGTCCGTTGCGGACCCCCGGCCCGGGGGACCACCACCTCCCCGAAGCTATGTATATGTTGGAAGTGGGGGCGCGCGGCCCCCCTCCTGGAGCCCTTCATGGCCCTTGGGACCGCCACCCCCCATGGCCGGCTCCAGCAATGTCCCGTGGTGCCCACCCCCGGGACATTGCAATTTGCAATGACAGGGCGGGAGCCGCAAACCTGCTCTCGCTTCCATGAAGCGAAGCAGAACCTGCTCTCGCTTCCATGAAGCGAAGGAGAATTGCTTTTGGACAAGGGGAGCTGCATGTCAGCAGCTCCCCTTGTCCAAAAGCAATGCCGGCTCCCGAGAAGGCGGGGAATTGGTAGGGACCGCAGGGGGCATTGGAGCTCCCCCCGCGGTCCCCAACAAAGAGGCCAGGCCCCGGGGGATGGGGTCCCCGGGGCCAATAGTGGCCCAGGGAATGGGGGCCACGCGGCCTCCCTCCCGTAATTAATAAATTAAATTTAAATTAAAAATTAAAAAACGAGGGCAGGCCCTGGGAGATAGGGACCCCGGGGCCAAAAGTGGCCCAGGGAAGGAGGGCCACGCGGCCCCCCGCCCGTATAAATGTAAAACATGTTTTTTTTCATTTTTTTTTTTAAGCAGTGGGTTAGGCCCTGGGGGATGGGGTCCCCAGAGTCCACAAAATATTTAGGGAAGGGGGGACCACACAGCCCCCCTTCTAACAAAAAAAAAAAAGAATAGCCTGTATCTCGCCGGAGGCCCAGCCCCCTCCCTGCACCACTCTGCTATAAGTTGGGGGATAAGTCCCCTTGAATCCTGAGGGTCCCTGGGGGCCAACTAGGCCACCAGGTACCTCCAGTAAGCCCCACACAGTGGGATTGCTGAGAGGTGGTCCGAGGCCACGCCCCTTTTTACACCACTCTGCAAACGCGCCTCTTGGCGCATTGCTGGTGGGGCGAAGGGTTGGCGCATTGCTGGTGAAGCGAAGGGGTCCTCTTGTGTCCTGAGGATCTTAGGACTAAAGTGGACTTCATCCCCCGAGCAGCAGTGCGCCAGGAGGCGCGTTTGCACAGTGGTGTAAAAAGAGGGCGTGGCCTTGGACCACTCTCAGCAATCCAGCTATGTGGGGCTTACTGTAGGCACCTGGTGGGCTAGTTGGCCCCCAGGGACCCTCAGGATTCAAGGGGACTTAATCCCCCAACTAAGAACGTGCCAGGAGGCGCGTTTGCAGAGTGGTGGAGAAAGGGGGCGTGGCCTGTGTCCACCTGTCAGCAATCCCACTATTTGGGGCATACTGGAGGTATCAGGTAGGCTAGTTGGCCCCTAAGGACCCCCAGCAGCGAAGGGGACTTTAATCCTCACCAAAGACTGCGCCAGGGAGTGCGTTTGCAGAGTGGTGGGGAAAGGGGGCATGGCCTGCTATGAGAACTTAGCAATCCTGCTGTGTGGGAATTACTGGAGGTAATAGGAGGGGTAGTTGGCCCCCAAGGTTGACCTTGGGGGCCAACTACCCCTCCTGTTACCTCCAGTAAGTCCCACACAGTGGAATTGCTAAGAGGTCTTCGGAGGCCACGCTCACCTTTCTCTACCACTCTGCAAACGCGCCTCCTGGCAGAGTAGTGGTTGGGGCCAAGTAGCCCTCCTGGGACCTCCTGTAAGTCCTATGCTGTGAGCACTGGCGAGAGGCCCAGGCCCCTTTCTGCACCACTCTGCAAACGCGACTACTACGTTACAGTTAGAATTTAGCATTTAAAAAACCTTAGAAATTCACTTAAAAAAAACATAGGTTTCAGGGACGTTATAGTTAGAAATTAGCATTTAAAAAACCTTAGAAATCCACTGAAAAAACCATAGGTTTCAGGGACGTTATAGTTAGTTGGACATTTCACTCGTACAAAACCAGAGAAATTCGGCCATTATAGTTAGTTGAGCTAACTATAACTCGCGCCCCCGCAATGCACTGCTGATGACGTCACATATTACATCACTCATGACATGGTCAGTGACATCACTGATGACATCACTGATGACATCTCAAATGACATCACTGGTGACATCACTGATGACATCATCCACTTAATATCTGATGCACCTCCTCACACCCTAATATAACCTTTTATACACCTACTCTAAAATATAATCTTCCATTCTCGAAACCATAGACACATCAATTCTAGTTAGTACATACCCACTCACTGATTCATAGGTCTACACACACATCCAATCACCCATACAGTCACTCATACACGCAGTCACTCATCAATATAGCCACTGATATATACACTCATAAACCTATACAGATACTCACACACCTCCACTCACCCATAGAGTTACCGACACACCTAGTCAGTCACTGAAAGAATCAATCACACTGCCATTTACTCATTATACAGTTATACACACACCACCAATCATTAACCTATATAGACACTCATGTAGCTACTCACCAACCCATGCTGCCACTTACACACCAACTAACAGACTGATACAGACATTCACACAGATTAGTCACTCACCCATGCATTCAATAAGACACGTTTAATCACTCACTTATACAGTCAGTCACGCACCTACTAAATCAGCCATTCAGTCACTTATACACCCACTCATTCTTCAATACACCTTGGCATGTATATATATATAAAACCTACTTAAATTTTTCAGAAACACACAGTCACTGGATGATGTCATCAGTGATGTCATTTGAGATGTCATCAGTGATGTCACTGACCATGTCATGAGTGATGTAATATGTGACATCATCAGCAGTGCATTGCGGGGGCGCGAGTTAGCTCAACTAACTATAACGGCTGAATTTCTCTGGTTTTGTACGAGTGAAATGTCCAACTAACTATAACGTCCCTGAAACCTATAATTTTTTCAGTGAATATATATATAATTAGTGTTTTTATTCTATTTTTCATTCATTACAGAATCATAATGGTTTTTAGTAACTATACAATAAATATTTGAATTTGAGAAAAGCAAAAAAAAACAACTCATCAATGATGGGGATTTTGGCTCTGCTTTGCTGTCCCCATGATTGTTGCTACTCACCATGTCAGTTTCTGGTAATGCTAGTTTGTATGTTAACTATTCACCTGATGGCCGGAGGGCAGCATGATGTGGTGATGGAGTTAGTTTTCTTGCCTTGCACCCTCCTAGCTTTGCCGACCTTCATCTTTGGTGACATCTGACTACTGCAGGTCCTGTTGAAGCCTGTATTGTATTCCTTACTGGAGATAGATGAGGTGGTAACTTTGCTCCTTTGGCACTTGCTGGGTTTGAGCCTTAAAGATGGTAGTTTTTTCCTAGTATGGTATTGTTGTGTCCTGGGTGTACATTAGGTTCTGCCTGATAGCTGGTAACCTGGATCTGGAGGTCTTTGTTCCCCTGAGTGAATTTATTTACTCTTTGGTTACAGTTGCTGTCCTGGTGTTACTGGTCTCAGGCTTGGTCTTTGTGTCGTAGAGCAAACTATGTCTCTCGGTGGAGCGATTGCAGAGTATTTCACCTGTTCTCTGGCTCGATTTATCTTCATTGACCCTCAGACCTGCCTCCATGGGGTACTGTATTGGTATTGATTCATTAAGTTGGGAGTTTGAAGGTAGAAGTATCCATTGCAAGAAAAATCTACTTACCTTCCATAACAATATTTCTGGTGGATGCACCACCTACTTGCAGATTCCTCGTCACTGCAGACTGCCTGTGGGTGTAGTTGCTATGTAGTTTATTGTTTTTTTTGATGATTTTCTGCGCTGCAGTGTGGGTTCTTTTGTTGGCCCCATCTTCACCTCTAAGGGAATGGAAAAAAGAAAGGGCGCTGATGTTAGAGCGCTGAGTGGAGCCTTCAATGACTCTGTGTTGGCACGTCCAGGGAGGAGACAGTCGAGATGGAGCCATGGTGCCAACTGCTGGCACACAAGAGTTATTTCAGGTTTCCAGATCCAGTCTGGCTCCTGGGAGAATTCATGAGGTGAGAAATCTGCAGGTAGATAGAGTATCCATCAGAAAGATTGTTACTTACGGTAAGCAACTTTTTTTTCTTGGTACATAAAGTGATGGGCAGTAAATTCATGCTAATGTTTTTTGCTGTTCTATAATAATCTGTAGTAAATGAAGCCATAAATGTTCCAAAGTGTTAAACTAATGCAATTCTTTGGTCCATGGGATGGTAGTGCCTGCTCCACTCCTTGGCTATCTATAGGTGACAAGTGGACGTTTCTTTTAATTATGATTTTTCAATTTTTCAGTGAATGCCAAATATCTTATTCAGGACCTTTTTTAGCGCAGTTCGACAGTTTTGTAATGTGTAGCTAGGTCACCATTACATGGGTTTATTAGATGTAGATTTATTTTGCCAATTGTTTGGTGTTTAAGTATGTTTCTTTGTTGGGCGGGTTTTTGGGTGACGAAGCTTGCTCTTTGTCATTTTTTTGGATACGTTGTGTTCATGGTATAATTTTGGTGGATAAATGATGTTATGCAAGGGGGTTTTTGTTAGAACTATTTGTCTTTATGTAAATTTTGGGTGGATAGATGTGTGTTTTATTTATGTTGCTTCAATTGAGGTACGATGGATGTCCTCCTGATTTTGCACTTGTTTTTTCTGCAGGTCTTTCCATAGTCATAGGAGACCTCCTGCGCCAGATCCCGCTCGCTGTGCTTTTTGGTATCTTCCTGTACATGGGCATCACATCCCTTAATGGCATACAGTTTTATGAGCGACTGAAGCTTCTCCTGATGCCCCCTAAACACCACCCTGATGCCTCGTATGTTAAAAAGGTGAGATACCAATCATGGTGTAAGTGGTGTGTCATTTCAGTAGATAAGCAAGGCTCTAGGGCCATTGTGAGAAATTAGGTTCTTGATTGAGGGCGGTAAAATCCCTTCTCGAGCAACAACCACAGTCCTTATCAGGATAAAACACAAAAGTCACTAAATCGACTTGTGCTTAACCATCTGGTAGCTTGGCACAAAAAAAGTCAGGCATAACTTAGAGGCACTGTGTTAAGCATTTATGCAACACACAATCAGTAATAAAGTGAAAACACAAAACAAGAACAATCCCAAACCAAGTTAGAAAAATAGAGTAAAATGTAATAAATAATTTGAGATCAAAATGAAAAATAATCAGTAGAACTGGAGTTATGCAATTTTAAAGGCAAATAAAATTAAAATAGCGCTAACTAAGGGACAAAGTCACAAGCTCAGTTGGAGTGCAGGCCGAATACAGGCACCAGGTTAGTCCATCTGCAGATGTTACCTTCTTAAAGTCTAATGCACAGAGTTCAGAACTTTAGGATTTCACAGGAGGAGCTTAACTCATGCCAGCCAAGCATCCAGAACCTGGGAAGCACCTCTTGAGGATAAGGAACTCACTCCAAAAGAGACCATAGGGCTCATGCAGGTCTAGGTAGGTCCAGTTACAGGACCAGGCAGGGCTAGTTGCAGGTCCAGGCAGGGCCATTTGCAGCAAGTCAGCTGGGCAGTTGCAGGGAGGCCTCTGGAGCTTGTTGTGTCCCTGTAGCTCAGAACATGAGGTCCGCCATCTGACCCTTGGAGTCTCTCTGGTAGTCCTCGGTTTAAGGAGTTGGCTCTCTTTCCTTCAAACAGCAGGACAGGCCTCAAGTAGCTGGGAAGTCCTCTGAAGAACAAGGCAGGCCTCAAGCAGCAGGGCAGTACTCTGGTAGCAGGAGGGCAGCCTTGAGAAACAAGGCAGACCTCAAGCAGCAGGGCAGGCCTCTAAGAAACAATACAGTCCTCCAGCAAAGGGGCTAGTTAATTTAGAGCAACGCTCGCTACCCCCGAACAACACACAGATCCAGTTCAAGTTCAAGTTCTCTCCCCCAAAATTCACCTTCCCCCACTAAACAGATTCAGGTGAGCCAACCAGATAACATTGCTAACATCAACTCCCAGCCAGTTCTGACAAACAAATCTACTTGACAGGCACTGGGATTGTTCCCTCACAGCGCTTTGTTAACTTTATCACAAGAAGGTAACTGCCAACAGATACCAAAAGACTTACCGAGGGCTCATTACACTAACGCTGAGAGGGGACAGTCCCCAACTCAAACACCTACACAACCCCAGCCAACGACTCGATTAACACTTTACGAGGTAAGGGAACATCACTCACCCCCTGCACTTAACAGGAAACTGAGACTGTTATCTTGGAACCTTGCAGGGCTTAGGTCTAAGGTTGTCTGCGAAGACTGGGGAAGGCTAATAGACAGCCATGATATTTGCCTATTTCAAGAGACCATGGCTGTGAACAAAATACATAGAGTGGGTTTCACAAACCACAGCATAGAAGCCACTCCGTCAAGGAAAGGCCGTCCAGCAGGCGGGTTAATAATCTGAACCAAATTTAAGAAGGGGATCCATATAAAAAAACTGGAACTAGATAGTCCCAATTTACTGGCCATTATCATTAAAGACACCAACACCAACAGGTCAATCTTATTGGTAAATGTCTATAACCGGTTCACCTCTCAACACCAAGACTCCCCAACTATAGTAAACCTAGACAAATTTCTTGAGGCAGATAGGGCGCACCATCATTTAATCGTAGCTGGGGACTTAAATACAACATTCAGGCCTCTCGAAGTAACTAAAGGCATCACCGACGAGGAGGACTCTGAACTAGGGATTCCTTCACTGAGTCACGGGAAACCGGGGAAGAATGTGAAAGTAGCATTCAAGTAGCATCGTTCACCTATAAACATGGGTTGAGGGCTGTGAATGGTCGCTCCTCCTCTGACTGTAGACTATATCATACCTACAAGAGAGCAAATAGTAAAAACCAGGATATATTATTTCCTGATTGACGCCCATCCATGGAAAAGTCTAGTGGACATGTGGGTGATAGACAGAGATGATAGCGACCACAATGCTCTCTCTCTGGAATTAAAAGATCCTACTTGTTCACTCCAACTTCCCACTCAACCCAAATCTCTCAATTGTATTTTCACCAGTAACAATAGGAAGAGGATCAAATGGCCACAAATACAGAACAATGCAGAAACTCTGGCACAGATTTACACCATAGTCAGTGACACGCTAAAGATTGTAGATACTAATAACGTGGAAGAGCAAGCTAAGGTGGACACATTTAGAGCCCTGATCAATAACATAAACACATTTTTCTATAAAGCATATAGTGGAAGGGGGAAGATTAGGAACAAAACAAATGAGTGGTTCGATGAGAACTGCAAATTAGCGCGGCAAGCACTGATGGGAACAGTTAAGACCGGCCAGAGAGACCTTATAGTCATGAGAAGGAAAGCCTATAAATACGTACAAAATGAGGCACATAGGAACTGGCATATAGGTCTATGGCAAGACCTATTAGTCGCAGCGCAGATGAAAAATAGTCAAGAATTCTGGCACCTAATAGCGAAAGGGACGAGAAGCTTGGTTGTGGAGGAGAACTTCCACATTCTCCCACAGACTTGGGAAGATAATTTTTCTAAATTATATCTAAGGCCAGCAGATAATGGTGTTATGTCCGCTGAACCCTTTAATGTAGGAGCAGACCATGTTTGCTTATCCTTCACCATAGATGAAACCCTGGAAGCAATCACAACTACACGGAGGGAGAAAGCCTCAGGCTTAGATCTAATTCCAGGGGATCTTTTATCTATCTGAACCCCAAATATGGAGTGTCATTCTCAATTTCACATATAATGCCATACTAAAAGGGACAGAAATTCCAGATTCTTGGCTGGGTGCCGAGGTCGTTCCCATCTACAAAAAGGGCGACAAAAGCGACCCGGCAAACTACAGGCCCATAAGCCTTATTGACATTGCCCAAAAAATATTCTGCCGCCAACTGTTAGGAAGAATTAATGATTGGATAAGGGAAGGGGATTTACTATCGCCCCTGCAGGCAGGATTCAGAGGGAAGACAAGCACCCTAGACCAGGTGCTTCGCTTCCTTCTGATCCTGTGGAAATATGTGACAATTGGGAAGGGCACATTATACGTGGTATTTGTGGCTCTCCGTGCCGCTTTCGATCTAGTGCCGCGGGGGAAACTATGGGTAGTTCTAAATCAATTGGGGATCCCAAAAAACCTCCTACAAATTATTATGAGATTGCATACCAATAACTATGCCCAAATTAGATGGGGGGAGGAAGGCAGGCTCACAAATCGGATAGGGGTGAGTCGCGGAGTGAGGCAAGGGTGCGTTCCTGTGCCAACTCTTTTTACGCTTTATATAAACGGCTTGATCCCAACGCTAACAGGCTGTAGGGGTGACCCCCGAAGCTTGCAGGCCAAGAGGTGCCTGCCTTGCTTTTTGCAGACAATACCCTACTCATTTCACGCACACCAATGGGGCTTCAAAATCTAGTGGACAAGTTTGGGAGGGCTTGTTCAGACCATGGATTAGAAATTAACACTCCAAAAACAAAATGCACGGTTTTTAACCGGCACAAGTCCTTCAACCGTATAATAAAATTGGGCTCAACTGTGTTAGAAGAGGTAAAACAATTTGATTATTTAGGGCTTAGGCTCTCAAACTCACTCTCATGGTCACCACAATTATTGAAAAGTCAATTTTCTCTGCAGCACGTGGGTATGGCTCTAATTAAAAAAACTAAGGAAGTCTATTTATAGACCATTGACCCCTGTTATCCAGGTATATCAAGCTAAGGGGCTAGGAGCCGCCCTCTATGGTGTGGAACTCTGGGGACACACTAACGTAGCAACCATTGAAAAAACAGAAAATAATTTCATTAGATCTGTATTGGAGCTTCCCCGAAACGCCCCATTATTTCCAATGCTTTTAGATTTGGGCATGAAGACCGTTGCTCATGCAATTGCCCTACGGCCCCTAACCTTTTGGATGCGTATATGGGTAAATGAGTCACCACTCCCAATGAAAGAGTCAGTGCAAGAAATATTATCATTGGACACCAAAGGTTGCGTCCAATGGTTTAACCATATCAAGCAATGGCTGGGTAAACTTGGAATGAGTGACCTATGGCTATCCCCTGGAAATATTCAAATAAATTGGGTGAATCTCCTCAAAAAGAAATACTGGAGCCAAGTCGAGGATAGCTGGTTAAATAAGAACAGCGCAGGAGGATTAACATTTAGATTCCTTAACTTTAAAGATAATATGCAGCAAGAAGATTTTCTGAACCGAATAGAGCCACCACTTGCAAGATCTCTTTACCTAAAATTCAGGTATGGCATCCTCCCTGTTAACAGTTTTGTTAGTAGCTGGAATGGCATTGATATTCCATTCAGCTGTCCAGGATGTAAAGAGGTTCTTGAATCAGAAATTCACGTCCTCTTTTTCTGTCCCATTTATAGCCAATCAAGAAGAACTTGGCTAATTCCAATTTGTCGAATTCTGGCAGCTAATCGCCTAATAGAGATTGTCAGAATCCTGAAAAGTGACAGCACAGAATATCTAGTGTTTGGGTTGTCTAAATATCTACTCCATGCATGGACGACACGAAGCAAAGCAGTAAAGAATACCCAACAAGCAGGATTAGGGCAGTGAGTATATTAACCATGCGAAGAATTAAATTTGTGGGAGGATGAGCAACGCTCAAGGGACAGAATGGCATTGAATAGAGAAATATTATGGGTTCCCACCACCCCGCCTTATTCATACAGAATGTCTAGAATGCATTCCTGTTCAGAAACTTGTGATATGACCCAATATGTGACACTTGAATTCGAACTTAATATGCTGCTATTATTTTTTATGGTGAATTGACATTATATTATATTTGCGATAGAAGGATAATTATGATTTTAATGTACATTCCAATCGTGACCAAAATATTAAGTGTGATTTTATTCTATATATCTCAATTTTATTATGATTTTTTTTTTTTTTTTAATAGATGTTTTAAAAGCATAAGCACTAGGCACTTTAGCAAACCCAAAATGCAAGCACGATAGTAAACTGAATGCTATTGCTAAGCCTACAGTTCCTCATATAAGGAAGGGTAGTGGGGATGTTATTAGAAATGATGGAAGAGGGGAAGGTGCTAGGCACAATGTATCGAACAATTTATTTTTCTAGGCACACCTGAATTTGCTTTCTCCACCCTCCCCCACTACTTCATTAGGATGTACTGATAAATGTATTGCAAATTGATGTGCTTTTATGATTTTAAAATGAAATCGAATAAAGATATTTAACTAACTAACTACAGTCCTCCAGCAGCAGTACAGTCCTCTGGATTACAAGGCAGCCCTATAGTCTTCCACAGGTCCTGAAGTTTACTGACAAGTTGGTGTGATTGTCCACTGTTTATACCTGGAGTCAGCTTTGAAGTGAAAGAAACGTCTGGAGTTTTCCCCTCACAGATTGGTCTAAAATGTCCTTTCTCCCCACCCAGGATCCATGGTGTCTGGGGTGACAGTAGCCTGGTGTCAAGTTCTTTGTGAGTGTGCTGATGCAGCTCATTTGAAAATGTAAGTGGGGCACGGAACAGCTCTGCCCCCCATGATACCCCCTCCGAGCTACACCTAGGGCTATTGTTCACTGTCTGGGCCCAGTATGTCCCCCTGAAGGGGGATCAATTAAAAGACCCAGGCAGCTGGAATGTTCCAGGAAGTTTTGGGCAGGAAAATGCCAACTTTTAAAAGTGGCATTTTCAAAATTGTATTCTACAATTTTATCATTAAAGAGGATTTTAAATTACTATTCATTGGAGCCGAAACAGGACATTTCAACCTGCTCTCAATCAAAATTTAACACTAATAAATGTTATAAGGTAACCCAAAGATGACCTATGAGAAAGGTAGTCCATACAGTAGTGAAAAACGATCTTAGAGTTTTTCGCTGCCAGGACATGTAAAACTTAAAAGTACATGTCCAATTTGTTAAATACCCTGCCATATGCGCCTTTTAGAGCCAACCCTAGGGGGGACCTATGTGTATTAAAAAGGAAGGTTTCGGCCTGGCAAAAGGTTTATTTTGCCTTGTCAGATTGGCAGTTAAAAACTGCACATGGCCTGCAATGGCAGGCCTGAGACCTGTTTCAAAAAGGCTGCTTAAGTGGGTGGCACAAAAAGTGTGCAGGCCCACTATTATAGGGTTCTCCAACCTTTTGTTTAGTAAGATCTACTTATGTTTAATGAAAATCATCTTGGGCTACTTATATTATTAGTATTGTTGTGTTATAATAGTCACCACATCAGACGAGATTACACTAGTGGCCACCCTTTGCAAGATTAGCACCAGTGATCACCTCAGTACGTCAGGCAGGGTTGCCAGCAGTAACGTAAAAAAGGATTTCTCAATTTGGAATGCCTTTACATGGGTAAAACGTAACAGTCCTACCTGCAACGCCCGTGCCACCAAGGTAATAATATTAGTAATACGTCTCCCCAACACCAACTGATTTATCGCTCAAATATCAGCTTTAGATATATTCTGGAAATTCAACAATTTTTTCTCCAAACATCAGCTTAGGAGTTCCAAAGATGCACACATATTCGTCTTGAGTGCACACTTTTTAATTTTGATATACTTACATCAATTCAGGCAAGCAAGCACTTTTAATTTAGTAGGCTGGGCTGCACACAGGCGAGCTACTTACAAGTAGCTTGAGGGCTACCAGTAGCTCACAAGCTCCTCATTGGAAAAGTCTGCACTAGTAGCATTTAATTTACAGGCCTTATGTACACGTAGTACCACTTTACTAGAGACTTACAAGTAAATTAAATGTGCCAATTGAATGTAAGTCAATTTTGCCATGTTTTAAGGAGTGAACTCATGCACCTTAGCACTGGTAAAGTGCACAGAATCCTGAAAGCCAACAAAAACGGGGTTAAAAAAACAGAAGGGGTGAAAGGAAAAAGTTTGGGGTGACTGTGCAGAGAGGGCCAAGTCCAATACAAACCCCCTCCAGTCAAAAGACAGGCTAGACTAATCAATACCTCAATGTGCTTCCCTGCTTAGACAATAGAGCATGTACAATGGGCCTCATCCTCAGTGGCACTTGTCAGTTCCATGTCCCTCTGAACTCAGTTGGATCCCTCTGTCAATACCCTTTTGAGCCACTGGACTGACCCATGGGGAAACCTTCTCCTCACCTGTGCACCCCATCTGTGAAGCATGCAACCTTAACTTGCTTACAGATGCATCCCAGTAGGCAGACAGTGCCATCACGGCCAACAAATGATGTGGCCCATTCTGCTGCTTGGATCAGACGTCTGTCCCCAACCCAAGGAAAATTCTGCCCATAAAAACAACAACCAGCAATGGTCTCTGCCAGCTGTCCGTGTCAAGTTCCAGGCCCCAGGCCTTCCATTGCCAGGTAGGGGTCCAAGCAGGGGCCTTGGGCGAGCCTCTCTTGCAGCCTTGGGGCTGCCAAGGTGTTCCTAACTGCTCTTGAGGGTTCTCTGACCTCTGAGGTTTCTCAGAGTTGGGGGCAACAGGCCCGGGTGTTAGGCACCCTACTGCCACTCTCCCTTCCACCAGTCCAGTGGTGGTGTCCTGAGACTGGCTGTCCAGCTTAGGGTCTGTACCCTTATCTAATGATCACCTAGATACCACTCAGTTTGGTTTCCACAGCGGCCACAGCACAGAAACAGCTTAATAAAGGTCACTGAGGAGATCAGGCAGGCGCTCGATCAGGGCAGAGAGGCAGCCCTCCTCCTGCTTGATCTCTCTGCTGCTTTTGATATGGTAAATTGTGGATTGCTGTTGGAACCTCTGACAGAAATCAGTGTCACCGGTACGGCTTGGGACTTACTTAAATCTTTCCTTTCTGACAGAGGACAATCGGTCCGGCTGGATGAGTTCGCCTCTTATCCTTTCTCTTTCCCATGCTGGGTCCCCAAGGGTCCTCGCTCAGTCCTACTTTATTTAATGTCTACATTACACCTTTGGTCAGTGTAATTAAAAGTTTTGGCTTCTCCTTGACTTCCTACGCAGACGACACCCAAATCGTCGTCTCACTGGCCAAGGAGGATACAGACTTAAGCTCTAGATTTTGTGATTGTATGCAGGCAGTCAGCACGTGGATGAGCGGGAACTGCCTGAAATTGAACGCAGGAAACACGGAAGTGATGCTCTTTGGTGCACAAACTTCCTTCTGGAACCCGCCCAGCTGGCCAGCAGATATAGGCCCTCCACCAACTCCTGTCACTAAGACCCAGAACCTGGGAGTTGTGATTGACAACAAATTAAGCTACACAAATCACGTCAGCGCCCTGTCCTCTTCTGGTTTCTTCAGTCTGAAAATGCTAAAAAAAATTCTCCTGTTTATTCCTGTCCACCACCATATAACTCTCATTGCATCATTAGTAATGACTAAATTAGACTATTGTAATGGTCTGCTACTCACCGCACACCAGCATATGCTTAACAAACTGCAAACACTGCAGAATGCTGCAACAAGACTTCTCTTAAAGATTCCAAAGCATGACTCTGTAGCCACAGCCATGAAAAACCTTTATTGTCTCCTTATCAAACATAGGATTACTTTCAAAGCACTCTGTATAACCTACAAGGCACTCCATGGCTTAGGCCCGACTTTTTTCATCAAAGTTTTAACTGGTCCAACCCAGCAGAACCTTACATTCGGTCACGGCCAAACATATTGTTGTTCCCAGATTCAAACAAGCCACCTGCGGCGGCAGGAGTTTCTTTCTGGATACGTCAAAAACCTGGAATGCTTTACCACCGCACATCCAGAGTGCACCTTGTCTGGAAATCGTCCCTGCAAGCTGCTTGACCCTGACCACGAAGACCATCTTGATGCACAGAGCCTGGCTGTCCTATCTGCTCTGCACCCAGCCCGCTCGTCCTGGGTACCCACGAACCAGCTGTGTTCCCATGGTCCTGAGGCCCTTGCAACCTGACCCCTTGTTTGGGGTCCCCAGAACTTACTTGTAAGTCCTCTTGGGCAGCCTGTTTTGAGGTGGCCCCCTTCTTCATAGCGCACCAGCTACCAAGGACCTCGGCACCCTGCTCCTGTTCGAATCCAGTATGCTTGAGATGATCTGCTGGTAGAACATTGAAACTTGGCCTGCTGCTACCGTAAACTCTGAAGGTGAACTCCTAGAACCAACTGTACGATTTTACATGCATTTTTGAAATTTCTTCCATTGGCTATTATTGTGCATAATTGCGTACAACTGTGAATTATTTTCCAAACTTTTTAAATTCATAACTTAACAAGTACTTACCTGTGAAGAAAGTTCTGGGTCTTGCAAAATTATATAAAAATCAGTGTTATTTTTGCAAATTGGTCTTGGATCTATTCTTGAGTGTGTGTCTCATCTATTGCCTCTGTGAGACAACAAATGCTTAGCACTACCCTCTGATAATTCTGTCTGCTCGCCCACACTAACACAAATAGAGCGTTAGTATTATCTACATTTGTCTCTGTATACCAATCTGGGTCTCCCTGGACTCTGGACAGTGTACTTCATTTTAGTACACTATATAGAGAGTCATCTTCCTACATTGGTCGATCAATGGTGGGGTCTACAGCTTTGCGTTTGCTGATACCACTCTGTCAATAAGTGACCACACTAATAAATCCCAAACTTGCCTTTAGCCAGTTGTATTTTTCTATTGGTCTATTTTTCCAAACTTTTAAAATTAACTGTTAGGTCCTTGGTTAAGTCCCTGAAACCAGTTGTTTGAATTTTAAAATCTTGCTTTAGTTAGGAGAAAAGAAAAGTGTTAAGGTTTTTTTAACTTTACAAAAAGGTCCCAACTTTAGTTCAATAACGGATAACCCACAGGTGCAATCTCAGGAGCTCGACCTGGCACCTTACCTGCAGTTGTCATACTCCCAGTTATGGGCATTCGGTAAAGGTTACTGTGGTAAAACTGGTTCTCATGCTACCAAAGATAAAGTTAGAAAGCTTTTGGCAGAATATGAGAGAGATCATCCAGGAGGATCGTCAAACAGGAGAGGAGGATGCTGAGGAGGTGATAGAGGCCCCTGCCTCAGAAGAAAAAACTCCCTCGGAGGAGGAATTTGACCTAGAAAAATTGGCCAGGAGGTTGGCTTTAGAAGCTCAACTCCTGGACATACAGAAACAGAGAAAAGAGATGGGCCTAGGACCCATCTCTGGTGGCAGCAATATCATAAATAGGGAGAGAGAGGAATCGTTTGACTCTAAAATCCCCAAAGGGATTGTCCCCAAATATACAGATGGTGATGACATCACCAAGTGGTTTACAGCTTTCGAGAGAGCTTTCATCAGTAGAAAGGTAGCCAAGAAGCACTGGGACTCTCTCTTGTGGGAACCGTTCTCAGGTAAATGCAGGGATAGACTCCTGACATTGAACGAGACAGATGCTGAGTCTTATGACCTCAGAGTGGTACCCTGATTGAGGGCTTTGGGAACACCACCGAAGAATATAGAATCAAATTCAGGGAGACTCGAAAAATCCAGAGTCAGTCTTGGGTTGATTTTGTAGACTTTTCAGTGAAGACACTAGGTGGCTGGTTGAAAGGAAACAATGTGCATGACTATGATGGGCTTTACAATTTAATAATGAAAGAGCAACTGTTGAGTAATTGTTATCAATAGGAATTACATCAGTTCCTGGTAGACCGAGGTCCACTTTCTCCTCAAGCGTTGGGGAAGAAGGGAGGCCCCTGGGTCAAAACAAGGGTGACCAAAACTACCACTGGTGGGGGTTGACCAAAAGAAAGAGGCCCAAACAAATCCCCCCAAGGAAAGATGGTGACCAAAAAGATAAACAAAATGAGTCTCTAAAGGTCCCAAAAACCTGTTCAAGAGGGTGGGCCCAGAAGCTCTTCACAGTCTAAGGGTGGGTACCAGGGTAAAATCTGGGATCCCAAAAAGGCTTAGTGTCATCACTGTCAGGCACCAAATTAGAGATCTTAGCTGTAAAAACAAAAATAATGCTTCTAGTACACCTGCAGTAAATGCATTGGTAAATCTCCAGATGGGATCACAGGTGGGCCCTGACTATGTCAGAGAGCCTGCTGAGGCAGCTCTAATCACGGAGGGTGGAGTGGTTGTGGCTACCCTGGCTGTCTGGCCCAGAAAACTGAAAAAATAGACATCAGCCAGATATTAATGAGTATAGAGTTGAAGCTCTGCGAGACACTGGTACCAGTGTTACCATGGTGACTGAGCAACTGGTGTCCTCAGACCAGTACTTGCTTGGAAAGACGTACACAGTTCTCAATGCGGACAATCTGGGGAAGGTTCATCCAATGGCATTGGTGTCCTTAGAATGGGGTGGGATTACAGGCCACAAAAGGGTGGTGGTATCTTTTGCAAATCCTGTACAGTGTCTACTCTGCAATAATTTGGAGCCCTCAGCCATGCTGGGTATACCTGAATGGGTGTGTGTAAAAACAAGAGCACTGTGTAGAACCCAGTTGAAAAAGAAGTGTTGGAGCCTGAAATTATGGACCAAGCTTTCAAGAGAAAGGGCCAGAAGTCTGGGAAACCAGCTTCTAAGCAGACACCAGATCAAGTCCCACCTCCTCACGGAGAAGACTTGGAAGCCCCACAGGGAACTGAGCTCCAAGAGCTTGAGCGCAGGTGGATCCTCTAAGGAAGATCTGTGCCAGGGGCAGTGGACTTGTCCCACTCTTGACGCAGCAAGCTGCTGATCAGGGAAAGGAAGATGTCAGTGGCTCCCACAGGACCTAACGGGACCTTTACCCTGAGGCCAGAGACCCCAAACCTGGTGCCACTAGGAGAAATGGTAGTACCTCAGTAGTTTAGAGACTTTCTCCTCACATTGGCCCATGACATCCCCCTAGCTGGGCACCTTGGCCAGACTAAAACATGGAGTTGGTTGGTGAACCACTTCTACTAGCCAGGAATGTCCCAGAAGGTGAATGAGTTTTGTAATGCCTGTGCCTCCTGTTAAGCCAGTGTCAAGAAAGGTAGGCACCTGCAGGCCCCCTTAATTCCACTTTCAGTGGTTGGGGTCCCCTTTGAAAGGGTAGGTATTGACACTGTTGGTCCCCTTGGCCCTCAAACAGCATCAGGAAACAGATTTATACTGTTAGTAGTATATCATGCTACCAGGTATCCTGAGGCTATTCCCCTTAGAGCTAACACTGCCCCTGCAATAGCTAGGGCTCTCTTTGGTATTTTACCAGGGTTGGCTCTACTAAGGAGGTGGTATCAGACAGGTGTACACATTTTATGTCTGCTTACCCAAAGCACATATGAGCTGAATGTGGAGTGACCTACAGGTTCACTACCCCATATCATCCTCAGACCAATGGGCTTGTTGAACGGTTCAACAAGACATTGAAATGTATGATTGCTGGACTCCTTCAGAAACTCATAAGGCGCTTAGAGGTCTCACTGCCACGCCTGCTTTTTGTCTACAGTGAAGTGCCACAGAAGGGAATAGGGTTATCCCCCTTTGAACTTCTGTTTGGTTATCCTGTAAGAGGACCCGTAGCATCTTGTGTAGGACGTATGGGAGAAGCCTCTCAAAGAGCCTAAGCAGGATATTGTGGACTATGTGCTTGGCCTTCATTCCAGAATGGACGAGTACATGAAAAAGCGAACAAAATCCTTGTGGCCAGCCAAGAGCTCCAGAAGCTCTGGTATGATCAAAAGGCTGCCATGGTAGAGTTCCAACCAGGGCATAAGTGGTGGGTTTTGGAGCCTGTGGCTTCTAGGGTCCTCCAGGACAAATGTGCTGGGTCCTATCCTATCCTTGAGAGAAAAGGGAGGTCACCTCCCTGGTAGACCTTGGCACTTGCAGGAACCCCAAGAGGGTCATTCCTGTAAACCGCCTTAAACGCTATCATGACAGGGCTGACGTGACCATGCCGATGGTCACAGATGAGGATCAGGAAGCAGAGAGTGAACCTCTCCCTGACCTCCTCTCAGACAACCCTAAAGAAGGGTCAGTTGATGGAGTGGTCTTGCAGACACCCTCACTGTCCAACAGCAGATTGATTGAAGGCAAGTCCTAAAGCAGTTTGCTGTGCATCGTCTCATTGACCCCTCATCATAATAACTGGTGTATACATGATGTGGACACTGGTGACAGCCAACCTGTGAAAAATAAAATCTACAGGCAGTCTTATCATGTCAAGCAGAGCATCAAAGCTGAAGTAAGCAAGATGCTGGAATTTGGAGTCATTTAGCCACCTGAGAGCCCCTGGGCCAGCCCAGTTGTTTTAGTCCCCAAACCTTACACACAGGGTGGAGATGAAGTTTTGTGTGGACTATAGGGGCATCAATCCTGTGACCAAAACTGATGCACATCCAAATTCTAGGGCTGATGAATTAATTGGCAGGTTAGGGGCAGCCAAATATCTCAGTACTTTTGATCGCACATCAGGGTAATGACAGATTGGATTGACCCCTGGAGCAAAAGAAAAATCTGCATTCTCGAACCCAGATGGGCGCTACCAGTTTACTGTTATACCCTTTGGATTAAAGAATGCCCCTTCCACCTTCCAAAGGTTGGTGAACAAAGTCCTTGCTGGGCTGAAATTCTTTAGGGCAACTTTATTTGATGATCTTGCTGTCTTTAGCTCCACCTGCCAGGATCACCTGATACACCCTGGCAAGGTTCTTGAGGGTCTGAGAAGCATAGGCTTCACTATCAAGGCAAGCAAGTGCTAGATAGAGCAGGGCACAGTTGAGTACTTAGCCCACCTTGTAGGTGGAGGTCAAGTTGAGCCCTTGAAACCCAAGATCCTGACAGTTCTGGACTGCATTGCTCCTACTACCCAGATCCAAGTCAGGGCATTCCCTGGCTTGACTGCATACTACAGGAGATCTGTGCAGAGATATGGGTCCATTGTGGCCCCCCTCACAGAACTGACCTCCAAAAAGATGCCCAAAAAGGTTAACTGGACTGTGAGCTGTTGTGAGAAGTTGGCCTGGTATATGCTGTTCACTAATTAAAGTGGACACCTTGCACCAGGGCAAATCGACTCTTATGGTAGATAGGTTTAAGACAACCTTTTAAAGAAAGCTATCCTAGTGGTAGCTGTGGAGAGCAGCCTTCAGGCTAAGTCTCGGAGGAATGTAAAGCAGCTTGTTTTACCATATAATCTCTTGAATCACCAAATGAAAAGACACCACACAGGTATATATATCAAATATATATGTATTTATTTCTAAATAACTCTCTACTAATCTCTTTATGAGATTAGAAGACAAACATATGCACAAATCAACGTTTCACAATAAGTTAAGCACAAAATATGGCTGGGGCCCTAGGGGCGTACCAGACCATATACTAAGTAAGAGACTTAGAAACAACGACTTGCAAGGAGACAAGGCCTAGGGCCTTCAGAAGTGCTGGGGCCTCACGAAACCACCCAAGGCAGGTAAGTAAAGGACCCACGGGGGACGCGTGCAGTGTGGATACACAGGCGCGAATCGCCGTTGACTTCAATGGGGCAAGTCGCGGTTGGAAATAAAGAGTTTTAGGATACTTCGGGAGAACCTACAAGCAAGTCACTTACAGGGTAAGTAGTTCTAGGGCCCACACCCACAGGAGCACCGTAGTGCTGGAGTTACCTCACCCAGGGAAGCCGGGTGCACAGGTGTCCTTTGGTGTCGGGTCGCGGCGTCGTTTTCAATGGCGAACAAAGAAGACTTGCTGCTTGCGGGAGCTGAAGAAGTGTCCGGTGGAATCCAAGCCTGGATTCTGAAGAAGGATGACCTGAAAGCAGAGGGGACAGTGTTCAAAGTCACTTGGCAGTGACCCGGGGCAAGGAAGATGGATGCCCACCGTCGTCGGTCGCTTCAGGTCGGTTGCGGGTGCCTTGACTCTTCAGCCACGTGGTCCAGGAGGCGTCGACGATGACCAGGAGCTGGATTCGGTGTGTTCCTCGACGTCTGCAGCTGACTGCGGTGTCGGCAACTCGATCGGAGCCAACAAGCCTTGGCAGCCGCAAGTCTCGGGGAGATGGAGAAAAGTCGATGGCGCAGACCAGCAAGGTCTGTGGAACTCACCCAGCGAGGGTAAGTCAGGGCAGGCCTGGAGCAACCAGGAAAGCCCTTTGGTTTCTTTAAGAAGTCTTCTGGGGACCCACAAGCCGGCGGGCCAGGGATCGCGAAGACACCTCGGGCGGAATCACTCAACAGGGGCCCACGGTCACTCGGGACGGTGTAGGCCTCTGATCTTCGGAGGGATTCCTGCTGGAGGTCGGGACCATACGTGGTCCAAAGCACAAGTTCGTAGAACGTTGTGAAGGGGTTGCACTCGACAATAGTGCACGGTACCCAGGGGTCGCGGTTCCTCGTTACTCGTGGGGTCCACTTGCCTCAGCTTCGCTGGGGACTCACGATGGCCTGGGAGAGGTCAGGAAATCCACTTCTTGGGCTGCAGGGACTTCGGACTCCGGCGGGAGCGGCGTAGTTTGCGACCGTCGTTGTCGTTTTTGGTGCCTGCCAAGCAGGGGAGTCACTCCTTGACTCCAAGGGAGATTCTTCTGTCTTCCAAAGGTAGTGGAACGTCGAAGGGCCAGGATTCTTCTGTAGAGCGTCGTCCAGGGGTTATCTGCTTTGCAATGGCAAGGTTCCCCCTCTTATACTAAAAAGAGGGGATGGACTAGCTCTATGACCCCACCTATGGGAGGGTCAAGGGAGGGGGTGGCTACACCCACTTCCCTTTGTCCAGTTTCGCGCCAGAGCAGGGGCAGGTAGCCCCTGAGCTGGTTTGAACTGGCATATGCACAGAGGAGCCTTCTGCTCCCCCAGTGCAGGACTTCAAAGCACTCTAAGAGTGCACCCACCCAGCCCCAATACACTAAACCCTGTCTGGAAGGTGGTTACACCTCCCTGTGACAGGATGCCTATTGTTGGGCTTCCTCCACTGCGAGTTTCGGTCATCAGCAGGAGGGCAGCCCAGTGTCTGTGACTGGTGGCATCCATTTTGTGATGCCAGGGCTCTTTAGGATTCTACCGCGTTTCCACAGCAGTTACATGTCTTATCCCTCTAGAAGGGTGGAATGCTACCCCCGCCGCCAAGATTGGCGGGGGTGTAGTATTCCAAGATGTTTGACACCAAACACGACATGTTTTGATGCAGCCATTCCAAAGTTAGCATTTACCGCGAGGATATAATGCACTTAAACAGTATATGGTTTAACCGCATCCACAAACAGCACCAGAGAATGGACTCTGAGCACTGCAGAGGGGCCCTGCTCATGCAGAAGCACCCCCTCACATAGAAGCCAAGCACCCTGCCCTCAGGATTGATAGGGCCTGCCTTAGGGGTGACTGATAGGTTTATATGTGTGTGCAGGAGAGATATAGGAAACCTATATCTCAGTGAGGGGTGCTAGCACCACCTCACCCAGGCTGCAGTAGCAGGCCTGTGGTGTCAGATTTAGACTGCCTCCCAGGGGTGGCATAATATATGCTGCAGCCCCTGGTAGGCCTGTGAAGTACCTATGCCCTTGGCACCTAAGGTACCATATACTAGGGACTCATAAGGCACCACAGTATCCAATCACTAGTGCACCTAGAGTGCACTCCATGTCGCTTAGAGAGAACAGAGAGGCTGGGGCCCTGATTGGCAGGGACCCAGCCAGACTATAGCCAGAAACCAGTGCTAACATCAGAAAAAAGTGGGGGCAACATAAGAGGCAGATCCTACTCTCCTACACAACCCCCCCAAACGTAGGGACACTAAACTAACCTTGACCAGTTGAGTCTTCGTGTTCAAAGTGGAAATACCTTGAGAGTCCATCTGCATTGGCATGTTGGGTCCCAGGCCTATGTTCCACTGTATAGTCCATCCCCTGTAGGGAAATGGACCACCTCAAAAGTTTTGGGTTTTCACCTTTCATCTGCTTTAGCCATAGGAGGGGCTTGTGGTCAGTCTGAACTATGAAGTGAGTGCCAAACAAGTATGGCCTCAGCTTCTTCAGGGCCCAAACCACAGCAAAGGCCTCCCTCTCTATAGCTGACCAACGTTTCTCTCTAGGGGTCAGCCTTCTGCTAATAAAAGCTACTGGCTGGTCTTGACCTTCATCATTCAGTTGAGACAGTACAGCTCCCACACCCAGCTCAGAAGCATCTGTTTGGACAATGAACTTTTTGGTGTAGTCTGGACTCTGTAAGATGGGGGCAGTGCACATGGCCTGCTTTAGGTCTTCAAATGCCTTTTGACAGCTAGCTGTCCACTGAACCTTTTTGGCATTTTCTTAGAGGTAAGATCATTCAAGGGGGTCACTATAGATCCATATCCCTTGACAAACCTCCTATAGTACCCAGTCAGGCCTAAGAAGGCTCTCACCTGTGTCTGGGTGGTTGGAGCAACCCATTCCAGTATGGTTTGGATTTTGCTCTGCAAAGGCTGAACCTGGCCTCCACCTACAAGGTGGCCCAGGTACACAACCTGACTCTGCCCTATCTGGCACTTGGTGGCCTTGATAGTGAGGCCTGCTTTCTGCAGGGCCCCCAAAACATTTCTGAGGTGGACCAGGTGATCCTGCCAGGAGGAACTAAAGACAGCAATATCATCTAGATAAGCTGAGCAATAAGTTTCCATCCCTGCCAGAACTTTATTCACCAACCTCTGAAAAGTGGCAGGTGCATTTTTCAATCCAAAGGGCATCACCACAAAGTGGTAGTGCCCACCAGGGGTCGAAAATGCTGTTTTGGCTTTTGCATCATCAGCTAATCTGATTTGCCAGTAGCCAGCTGTTAGGTCAAATGTGCTTAGATACTTGGCTGAGGCCAAAGTATCAATCAGCTCATCTGCCCTTGGTATGGGATAGGCATCAGTCCTAGTGACTGCATTGAGGCCTCTGTAGTCTACACAAAACCTCATTTCTTTCTTACCACCCTGGGTATGAGGTTTGGGTACCAGGACTACTGGGCTAGCCCAAGGGCTATCTGAAGGCTCAATCACGCCTAACTCCAACATTTTCTGGACTTCAGTCCTGATACAGTCCCTGACATGGTCAGGTTGCCTGTAGATTTTATTCTTGACAGGCAGGCTGTCCCCAGTGTCCACCTCATGGGTGCACCAGGTAGTCTGACTAGGGGTCAGGCTAAACATATGTCTAAACTGTTGCAGAACTTGTCTGCACTCAGTTTGCTGATGGTCAGTGAGGCTGCTTGCCAAAGCAACACCATCTACTGACCCATCATCAGGGTTCTGAGAGAGCAGGTCAGGGAGAGGGTCACTCTCCTCCTCCTGGTCCTCATCAGTTGCCATGAGCAAGCCCATGTCAGCCCTGTCAACATATGGCTTTAATCTGTTGACATGAAGCACCCTTAGGGGGCTCCTGGGAGTTCCAAGATTCACCAGATAGGTGACTTCTCCCTTCTGTTCAACTATTGTATGGGGGCCACTCCATTTGTCCTGGAGGGCTGCTGGGGCCACAGGCTCCAACACCCACACTTTCTGTCCTGGCTGGTATACAGTCAGCACAGCCTTTGGTCATGCCAAGCTTTTTGTAATTCTTGGCTGGCCTCCAGGTTTTTGGTTGCCTTTTTCATGTACTCTGCCATCCGGGAGCGGAGACCAAGTACATAGTCCATCACATCTTGTTTGGGGGCTTGAGAGGTAACTCCCAGCCCTCTTTTACCAAACATAGTGGACCTCTCACAGGATGCCCAAACAGAAGCTCAAATGGGCTGTAGCCAACCCCCTTCTGTGGAACCTCTCTGTATGCAAACAAAAGGCAAGGAAGAAGAAGGTCCCATTTCCGCCTAAGCTTCTCTGGGAGTCCCTTAATCATTCCTTTCAAGGTCTTGTTGAAGCGTTCAACTAAACCATTGCATTGTGGGTGATAGGGGTGGTGAACTTATAAGTTACACCACACTCCTTCCACATTGCTTTCAGATATCCTGACATGAAGTTGGTACCTCTGTCAGAAATGACCTCCTTTGGAAAACCCACTCTGGAGAAAACTCCAATGAGGGCTCTTGCCACCACAGGTGCTGTGGTGGTCCTCAGGGAATTGCCTCTGGGTACCTGGTGGCATGATCCACTACCACCAGGATAAATCTGTGCCCAGATGCAGTCTGAGGGTCAAGGGGCCCAACAATGTCAATCCCTACCCTTTCAAAGGGTACCCCCACCACAGGTAGTGGTATCAGGGGGGCCTTTGTTGTGCCACCTGCCTTACCACTGGCTTGGCAAGTGACACAGGAGCGACAAAACTCCTTTGTGTCCTCTGACATATGTGGCCAATGAAAATGCGGAACAAGCCTGTCCCAGGTCTTGTTTTGGCCCAAGTGTCCTGCCAAAGGGATATCATGTGCTAAGGTCAAGAGGAACCCCCTAAACTTCTGAGGTATTACCAACCTCCTGGTGGCTCCAGGGGCTGGGTCTCTACCCTCAGAATATAGGAGTCCCTCATCCCAATAAACTTTATGGGACCCACTAGCACTCCCAGCAGCCTCAGCAGCAGCCTGCTGTCTGAGGGGTTCAAGAGAGGGGCAGCACTGTTGCTCCTTGCTCAGATCTTCCCTGGAAGGGCCCCCTGCCCCCAAGAACTCAACCTGGTCAGGTTCAAGTCCCTCTGGGGCAGTTCCTTCTTCAGGTTCTGCTTCACCTCCCTCTGGAAGTGAATCCTTGATCTGAGACAGGGGGAAGGCACTGCCTTAACCCTACTGCTCCTCCTCTTGGGAAGCATCTGGTCCATTGTTCCAGGATCCAGAGCTGGTTCAGTGTCATGCATTCTTGCTTGTGACCTGGTCACAGCAAATACCTCTGCAGGGATGCCCAACATCTCAGCATGAGTCCATAACTCTACTTCAGACCAGGCTGAAGTCTCTAGATCATTGCCCAATAGACATTCTACAGGGAGGTCTGCACTGACTACAACCTTCTTGAGGCCAGTTACCCCTCCCCAGGAGAAATTCACAACTGCCAGACTATGGTTGGTCTGGACATTGCTTGCATTGGTCACCTGGTACATTTCACCCAGGATGATCTGTCCAGGGTCCACTAGGTCCTCTGCCACCATGGTGACACTAGCACCTGTGTCCCTAAATGCCAAAGCCTGTTTGCCATTTATCAAAGGCTGCTGTTTGTACTTGCCCAGATTACTGGGGCTTACTAGGAAGGACATATCAATGTTTCCCTCACAAATCAGCATTGCCTGAGTGGTCACTCTGACTAGGTCAGAATCCACTTCAGAACCCAGGGTCAACCCTACTACACCCTTATTCTGCGTACCACCTCCACCAGTAGCTGAGCTAGGGGGCACAGTTGCCTTAGGGGCAGGAGTGGTGGTGGTTTGGTCTTTGGACTTTGTACAATCAGAAGTCCAGTGCCCTTTCTGTTTACAGAATTTGCACCAGGGCTTCTTTTGGCCTTTTCCCTTGTTGGACTGTGACTCCCCACCAGATGCAGATTTTTGGGGCCCTTGTGAAGACTTCTGGTCTTTTGACTTATCCCCACCTTTCTCAGGGCCTTTAGGATCTTGCTTCTTAGTGTCACCCCCTTGGTTCTGGGTTTTCTGCCTCACCCTGGTTCTGACCCATTTGTCTGCCTTCTTTCCCAATTCTTGGGGAGAGGTCAGATCAGAGTCCACCAGGTACTGATGCAACAACTGGTTCTGGCAATTATTTAGGATCTGTTCTCTCATCATCAGATTATACAATCCCTTGAAATCAGTAACCCTACTGCCAACCAGCCAACCCTCTAGAGCCTTGGTTGCACAATCAACAAAGTCAGTCCAGTCCTGAGTCTGTGCCTTCTGGGTATCTCTGAACTTTAACCTGTACTGCTCAGTGGTTAAGCCAAACCCATCTATCAGTGCACTCTTCAGGACCTCATAATCATCAGCATCCTCCTCTCTAACAGTGAGGAGCTTGTCTCTTCCTTTATCTGAAAAGGAGAGCCACAAGATTGCTGCCCACTGCTTTTGGGGGACCTGCTGTACTCTACAGGCCCTCTCCATAGCAGTTATCCATTTGTGGATATCATCCCCACTCTGGTAGGGAGGAACAACCTTGCTCAGGTTCCTATGGTCAGGGACATATTCTCTGCCTCTAGGGACACTGTTGCTGCCACCAGGGGGTTCTAAACCCTCTTTTCTAGAAGCTCTCTGGATCTCCAGGGCTTCCCTATCCAGTGCCAACTGCTTGGTTCTGAGGGCCACTCTGGCTTCCTCATACTGGAGCAGTTTGCACCTTCTCTCAGAGGAGGTCTCTCTTAAGGGAAAGTATGAGTTCCTCTGCTGGACAAATTCTCTGCCAGAGTGATAAGAGTGGTCAGATTCCCTGGAAGGGGATCTGTGCCTCTCCTCCTCTCTGTCAGTTCTCTTATGGAGAATTCCTCTGTCCTTTTCAGGCCCCTTGGAGCCTGGCCCTTCAATCACAGAGTCTTGGTCATTCTGATTTTCATCATCTGACCCAGATACTATGACTGACCCACCCACTGATTCAAACCCTTTAGCTCCTAGAGCCAATCTAAGGTCATCTGCTGTTAGCAGATCTATCAGGTGCAGGGTTGAGGGACTCTGTCCTAGTCTCAGGTGTCTGTCAACACACATGGCTCTCAAGTCAGAGAAAGCCATGTCCTTATACTGAGGCTGAGTGGATCCACTGGGTCCACCCTTCAAGGACATTCTAGTGTTGTGCAGTGTTGTACTACCTACACTAGTTTGTGGCCTACTGATCCTAGCTTGAGCTGTGGAAAGGGTGTGCTATCCCTTGGCACACAGCTCTAAGTTCAGTAGAACTTATTGATACTAAGCTTGACTTTATATGTACCTTGAGTACCTATAATGGTTTTCAGTTAGTAATTCAAATAGAGATTTTCTGGTAAAACAATGGCAAGCTGGAATCCCACACGCTGCCCACCAATGTGAGAAGTTGGCCTGGTATATGCTGTTCACTAATTAAAGTGGACACCTTGCACCAGGGCAAATCGACTCTTATGGTAGATAGGTTTAAGACAACCTTTTAAAGAAAGCTATCCTAGTGGTAGCTGTGGAGAGCAGCCTTCAGGCTAAGTCTCGGAGGAATGTAAAGCAGCTTGTTTTACCATATAATCTCTTGAATCACCAAATGAAAAGACACCACACAGGTATATATATCAAATATATATGTATTTATTTCTAAATAACTCTCTACTAATCTCTTTATGAGATTAGAAGACAAACATATGCACAAATCAACGTTTCACAATAAGTTAAGCACAAAATATGGCTGGGGCCCTAGGGGCGTACCAGACCATATACTAAGTAAGAGACTTAGAAACAACGACTTGCAAGGAGACAAGGCCTAGGGCCTTCAGAAGTGCTGGGGCCTCACGAAACCACCCAAGGCAGGTAAGTAAAGGACCCACGGGGGACGCGTGCAGTGTGGATACACAGGCGCGAATCGCCGTTGACTTCAATGGGGCAAGTCGCGGTTGGAAATAAAGAGTTTTAGGATACTTCGGGAGAACCTACAAGCAAGTCACTTACAGGGTAAGTAGTTCTAGGGCCCACACCCACAGGAGCACCGTAGTGCTGGAGTTACCTCACCCAGGGAAGCCGGGTGCACAGGTGTCCTTTGGTGTCGGGTCGCGGCGTCGTTTTCAATGGCGAGCAAAGAAGACTTGCTGCTTGCGGGAGCTGAAGAAGTGTCCGGTGGAATCCAAGCCTGGATTCTGAAGAAGGATGACCTGAAAGCAGAGGGGACAGTGTTCAAAGTCACTTGGCAGTGACCCGGGGCAAGGAAGATGGATGCCCACCGTCGTCGGTCGCTTCAGGTCGGTTGTGGGTGCCTTGACTCTTCAGCCACGTGGTCCAGGAGGCGTCGACGACAACCAGGAGCTGGATTCGGTGTGTCCCTCGACGTCTGCAGCTGACTGCGGTGTCGGCAACTCGATCGGAGCCAACAAGCCTTGGCAGCCGCAAGTCTCGGGGAGATGGAGAAAAGTCGATGGCGCAGACCAGCAAGGTCTGTGGAACTCACCCAGCGAGGGTAAGTCAGGGCAGGCCTGGAGCAACCAGGAAAGCCCTTTGGTTTCTTTAAGAAGTCTTCTGGGGACCCACAAGCCGGCTGGCCAGGGATCGCGAAGACACCTCGGGCGGAATCACTCAACAGGGGCCCACGGTCACTCGGGACGGTGTAGGCCTCTGATCTTCGGAGGGATTCCTGTTGGAGGTCGGGACCACACGTGGTCCAAAGCACAAGTTCGTAGAACGTTGTGAAGGGGTTGCACTCGACAATAGTGCACGGTACCCAGGGGTCGCGGTTCCTCGTTACTCGTGGGGTCCACTTGCCTCAGCTTCGCTGGGGACTCACGATGGCCTGGGAGAGGTCAGGAAATCCACTTCTTGGGCTGCAGGGACTTCGGACTCCGGCGGGAGCGGCGTAGTTTGCGACCGTCGTTGTCGTTTTGGTGCCTGCCAAGCAGGGGAGTCACTCCTTGACTCCAAGGGAGATTCTTCTGTCTTCCAAAGGTAGTGGAACGTCGAAGGGCCAGGATTCTTCTGTAGAGCGTCGTCCAGGGGTTATCTGCTTTGCAATGGCAAGGTTCCCCCTCTTATACTAAAAAGAGGGGATGGACTAGCTCTATGACCCCACCTATGGGAGGGTCAAGGGAGGGGGTGGCTACACCCACTTCCCTTTGTCCAGTTTCGCGCCAGAGCAGGGGCAGGTAGCCCCTGAGCTGGTTTGAACTGGCATATGCACAGAGGAGCCTTCTGCTCCCCAGTGCAGGACTTCAAAGCACTCTAAGAGTGCACCCACCCAGCCCCAATACACTAAACCCTGTCTGGAAGGTGGTTACACCTCCCTGTGACAGGATGCCTATTGTTGGGCTTCCTCCACTGCGAGTTTCGGTCATCAGCAGGAGGGCAGCCCAGTGTCTGTGACTGGTGGCATCCATTTTGTGATGCCAGGGCTCTTTAGGATTCTACCGCGTTTCCACAGCAGTTACATGTCTTATCCCTCTAGAAGGGTGGAATGCTACCCCCGCCGCCAAGATTGGCGGGGGGTAGTATTCCAAGATGTTTGACACCAAACACGACATGTTTTGATGCAGCCATTCCAAAGTTAGCATTTAACGCGAGGATATAATGCACTTAAACAGTATATGGTTTAACCGCATCCACAAACAGCACCAGAGAATGGACTCTGAGCACTGCAGAGGGGCCCTGCTCATGCAGAGGCACCCCCTCACATAGAAGCCAAGCACCCTGCCCTCAGGATTGATAGGGCCTGCCTTAGGGGTGACTGATAGGTTTATATGTGTGTGCAGGAGAGATATAGGAAACCTATATCTCAGTGAGGGGTGCTAGCACCACCTCACCCAGGCTGCAGTAGCAGGCCTGTGGTGTCAGATTTAGACTGCCTCCCAGGGGTGGCATAATATATGCTGCAGCCCCTGGTAGGCCTGTGAAGTACCTATGCCCTTGGCACCTAAGGTACCATATACTAGGGACTCATAAGGCACCACAGTATCCAATCACTAGTGCACCTAGAGTGCACTCCATGTCGTTTAGAGAGAACAGAGAGGCTGGGGCCCTGATTGGCAGGGACCCAGCCAGACTATAGCCAGAAACCAGTGCTAACATCAGAAAAAAAGTGGGGGCAACATAAGAGGCAGATCCTACTCTCCTACAGCTGTCAAAAGGCTTTTGACACCCTGAAAGAAGCAATTATCTCAAGACCCATTCTGAAAGCCTCAGATTATACCAAGAAGTTCATAGTGCAGACAAATACAGATGCCTCTAACATGGGATAGGAGTGGTCCAATCCCAGACCAATGATGATGGCCATAACCAACCTGTTGCTTTCATTAGCAGAAGGTTACTCCCCTGAGAGTAGCGTTGGAGTGCCATTGATGATGATGATAAAGACAGATTTATAAAGCACACAGATGCTCCTGGGAGTGTCCCAGCGCTAGTCTATTAGCAAGTAGAAGATTACATAGTGAAAAGCCAAGTTTTTAGCCCTTTCCTAAAAGCAAGTTCAGACCTTTCTTGCCTCAGGTGCAGCAGGAGAGAATTTAATGCAGTTTGCCCTAAAAAAAAGGAAAAAGAGCGTCTGCCAATCCTTGTCATCCTCACTCTCGACACTCTAGCAAAAGCCAGATGCGAGGACCGGAGGCTCCTGACAGGATTGTAAAAATTAATACTGGAGGCCAGGTAACGTGGACAAATATTGTGCAAAGCACAAAACATCAACACTTGTATGTTAAACAAAATTCCTTTCTTACTTGTAACCAGTGCAAGGAGGAAAGATGCCTAGAAATCCTAGTTCTCCTCTGCAAATTCTCTAGAAGTTGTGCTGCAGCGTTTTGCACCATTTGAAGTCTGTGAATGGCACACTCCGGAAGACCGAGATATAACGCATTAGAATAATTCAGGTGAGATGTTATCAAAGCCTGAATAACAGTTTTCTTGACCGGAAAGGACAGAAAGAACAAAAACGTTTTCAAAGCCTGCAGGATACCAAAACACATTTCAGTCACAGCACTGATCTGGGGTTGGAAAGGTAAGAATTTGTTAAACTTAACTCCCAAATTCTTGGCTGTCTCAGTGAAAGACGCAGGCTGAACAGAGCCATCTGGCCAACATACCAGCAAGCTGCTAGGTGCCGTAGTGCCAAAATAGAGTATTTCAGTTTTGTTGGTATTACACATCAGTTGTTTCTGATGCACCCAGACAAACACAGCAGTTAGGCACAATTTAATAGAGTCAAAAACCAGATCCTCTCCATCCTTAAAGGAGAAGAGATTCTGAGTATCATCTGCGTATGATACAATCTTGGCTCCAAACGACTCAACTACCCAAGCAAGCGGGGTAAGATAGACATTAAACAAAGTTGGGCTGAGGGCAGAGCCCTGCGGGAACCCAAATGAAATTGCTCTATTGCCGGAAGCAAACGGAGGAAGCCTTACCTCCTGTTCTCGATTGTCTAAGAAGGAGGCTAAACTTTTCACTCCAGTCCTATAAAGGTTATCCAGAAAAAAGGAGTGGGCAACCATATCAAAGTCGGCTGACAGATCTAACACAATTAACACGTTCCTTGCTGGGATGCCCCTGGCATCCAAATTGCCTTTGATTTGTTCTGCCACCTTGAGTAGAGCTGTCTCAGTACATAAATTCCTCCTAAAGCCCAATTGACTAGAATGAAGGAGATTGTTAGCCTCCAAATAACAGGGGAATTGGCTGTTGACTTTATTTCTCCAAGATCTTAGAGACTGCAGGCAGCAGGGAAATGGGCCTGTAATTACTAGGCAAATTAGGGTCGGCTGAGGGCTTCTTCAACAACAAAATAATTTTTGCCTGTTTCCAATCTATAGAGACTATTGCAGAGGTCAAAGACTCATTCAGTAGCTTATTTACCCATAGATTAATTACCTCTACCACCATGATTAGTACACTGGTGGGGCAAGGATCAGTCGGTGAACCTGACTTAAGACTTAGGATGGCTGCTAATGACTCCTCAAGAGAGATGGGTTCAAAAGAAGAGAGAGAGCACCCCACCTCTTTGGTCGCTTCCCCAAGAGGGGAGAGGCCACTAAGTTCCTGCACGTGGCATACAGGAGTTAGTTGGATTCTCACAATTTTCTCCTGAAAAAGATAGCTAACTTATTACACCATTCTAAAGAGCGTGGAACTTCACTAGTGCAGGCCGCAGGAGACATAAAGCTGTTCACTATCTTGAATACTTCACGTGTCTTATTGCCTGGATTTTCAATCTTTCTGTCAGAGTGTTCCTTTTTAGCAATCTTAAGCAATCCTCAATGCCATCTAGTGCAACTCCTTCTCTTTCAGGTTATAACCCTTGTGCCACCCTCTTTTAGCCTTTTTTGCAGCATTTCTTTTCTTCCATCAGTGCTTCAGTGAACCAGGGAGACGAGTGCCTACTTCTCTCAAGTTTCCTGATCTTAATAGGAGCCAGTAAATTAACTGAATCACGAATTCAGCTATCCATCCTGCTAATATCTGTCTCAAGGCTACCTGTGAACTTGGGCGTAGTCATACTAAGGGAGGCCAAGAGCTCAGCTTTTTGTATTTTGTTGTAAGGCCTAAATGACAAGGCTACCCGAGATAAAGTTATCGGAGTAGCCTTGAGAAAAAGGGCTGGCCAACTGAATCTAATCAAGTAGTGGTCCATGTAGGGAGCTGGCTCTGTATATACTACACCAAAGTAAGGTATAGTGTGCACAGAGTCCAGGGAGTCCCCAGAGGTATAGCAGAGGCTAGATTAGGTAAGTACTAACAGCTCTCTTTGTGGTAGTGTGGGCGAGCAGTTAGGCTTATCCAGAGGGTGTGTTAAGCATTTATTGTGTTCACTCACTCAAGACTGATAACATACACTCAGAGACTGAATCCAGACCAGTCAGGTAAGTATAAAAAAAGGTATACTTATGTTTTATTTCTAGAACCAAGCAGACCTTGGCACAGGTAAGTGAAATATACTCTTAAATGCAAGACTTTACATAAAGTGAAGTTGTGGTTGAATTTGCATTTGTTACAGGTTTGTATTGGCTTTCAAAACTGTTTGAATTACACAGTAATTACTTTTGGGATACTTATAGATCACTTTTGGATTACATCGACTACTCAGGGTGGTATGCCTAGATGCCACACCGGGGATCTCACAATACAAGGTAAGTAAGACTTTTTATGATTTACAGTGTAGTTACTTTTTTCTCCATACAGAACATCAGCTCAACATTTAGAATGTTTTAGGAATAAAAACACATAACAATGATTCCTATGGGAGAAAAATGGTTATCGGTTTCACTGGTAAGTAAATGTCTTATGAGTGAGAGTTTTGGGGGCTAGGACCAAGGTTCCCCAAGGTCTAGGTAGGCACTCAAATTGCACCACCAGCGGCACTGGGGCGGCCAGATACAGAGTGCAGGGGCCCAACATTAGCCAATGGGGCTAGGGAGGCCTTTAGTCAGGGACTGCTCACGAGCAGGCCACTCAGGTGTGGTTGGCACAGGGGCAGCTGGGTGCAGTGTGCCAAGAGGATGTGGCTGACGGCTAGACCGCCAACCTTGGAGCTGGGAAACCATGGTTCGAGCCTCGGGGTCGACTCCACATCCTGTGATTCTGGGCAAATCACTTAATCTCCCCCTGCCTACCAAAAAAAAAAAATGAATGTGTCTTTGTGTAACATAACTGGTGCTTATGTAAAGTGCTCCAATACCTTTGGGTCGAGTTCGCGCTGTATAAATCTGCACCACAAAAAAAAAAGAAGACAATGGGGACCCTGTGGATTCCAATAGAGACCTCAGGTTCGGCAAAGAGGCTGCAGGCTTGGGCTTGGGCAGGGAGACTTCCTGAAGGCGATCACCAGCTGGAGAGGTAAGTTGGATTCTTGGGGAGGCCTAGACACCGTCGGTTGGGCCACCCAAGGCAATGGGGTTGCAGGTGCAGGGGTGTCTCTTGGCGTCTTGTCTTCTTACCAGCTCCGGTCGTGGTCAGGGAGACCCTTCAGGTTGAGGCAGCAGGCGTTGTCTTGAAGCTTGAGGTCGGGGATCACCAGATCCCAGGTCAGGATCACTGGGGGACTTCCTTGTGGTGTTGAGCCACTTGAACTCTTGAATATCTTAGTCACATTCACTAAGGGTTACTGCAGGTATTTCTTTACACTAGGGGGGCAGACAGCCAAATAGGCTAACCCTCCCTCCCCTTCAACGAATAAAACAGCCTCAGTATGAACCCCTATTTGCTCTGGGCACACTGTTGATCCCATCTGGAGATTATCCACATCAGTAGAAACTGCAGAAGGACTAGAGGTATTCAAGTTGTGACATGCAGGATCTCCGGTTTGGTGTCCCCTCTTGTTACAGTGGAAACAGCAGGCCTTTGCAGGAACAAAATCTTTCTCCTTGTCCCCACCCCCCTGGACAGGATTTGGGGGCCTTTTGAAGACTCTTGGTTTTTGTCTTTGGGTTTCACACCCTCTTTCCCCTGGGGAGGCTTCGTAACTCCTTTCTTTAGGTCATCCCCATGGTTGCCTTGGTTACCCTTGTCTTGACCCAGTGGTCCGCATTCTTTCCCAATTCTTGGGGAGAAATTGGACTTAGGTCTACTAGATACTGATGCAACTTTTCATGGATTCAGTTACTTATAATGTGTTCCTTCATAAACAAATTATAAAGTCCCTCATAATTCTGCACTTTACTTCCAGTCAACCAGCCACCTAGTGTCTTTACTAAGTAGTCTACAAATTCCACCCAGGGCTGACTCTGGGATTTCTGAGCCCCCCTGAACTTAATTCTGTACTCTTCAGTAGTGAGTCCAAATCCCTCATTCAGGGTACCCTTCATGGGTTCATAGGACTCTGTTCCTGCCCCAGTAAGGGTCAGAAGTCTATTCCTGCACTTACCAGATAGCAGTTCCCAAAGGAGTGCCCCCCTGTGAGACGTTCTCACTTTTCTGGCTTCACAAGCCCTCTCAAAGGCTGTGAACCACTTGGTGAAGTTACAAAAAAACTCAGCAAAGTTCCGCGAGTGGCGGAGTGCAGTGCGAACTGCAGTTTGTGCTGGTATTCCTGCTGCTCGGGTAGAAATTCTACCCGAGCGGCAGCTCGCACTCGCGAACGTACTGTTCCCGATCGCGAACTTACCGTTCGCGATCGGGGAAAAAACTCTGCTGCACATCGCGAAGCGGAGTTTTCTGCACTCCGCGAGCTCCGCGGAATGCAGAAAACTCTGCAAACTCCGCGAACGGAGCATAGTTCACCGCCCAGGCCTAATGTCATCACCATCCTCAAATGTAGGGACAATACCTTTAGGGATTTGGGGATCATGGGATCCTTCTTTCTCTTGGTTTTAGTATTGCTGCAACTATTGATGGGACCTAGGCCCATATCTGTTCTCTCTTTTTCTAAAGCTAGGAGCCTATTTGCAGGTCTAGCCTCCTGGTCAACCTTGCTAAATGGTTGTCCTCTTCAGTGAAGGTCTAGGTAGGCACTCAAATTGCACCACCAGCGGCACTGGGACGGCCGGGTACAGAGTGCAGGGGCCCAACGTTAGTTAATGGGGCTAAGGAGGCCTTTAGTTAGGGACTGCTTACGAGCAGGCCACTCGGGTGTGGGAGCAAAGCTCCTGGGATTGAGGTCAGCACTGCAGGGGTCAGCAATCAGCACAGGAGCTGCATCACCAGCGGCACAGGGGCAACCGGGTGCAGTGTGCCAAGAAGTCGTCAGGGACCCTGTGGATTCCAATGGAGACCTCAGGTTCAGCAAAGAGGCTGCAGGCTTGGGCAGGGAGACTTCCTGAAGGCCATCACCGGCTGGAGAGGTAAGTTGGATTCTTGGGGGAGGCCTAGACACTGTCGGTTGGGCCACCCAATGCCGTGGGGCTGTGGGTGCAGGGGTGTCTCTTTTCATCTGATCTTCTTACCAGCTCCGGTCGTGGTCAGGGAGACCCTTCAGGTTGAGGCAGCAGGTGTTGTCTTGAAGCTTGAGGGAGGTCGGGGATCACCAGATCCCAAGTCAGGATCACTGGGGAGACCTCCTCGAGGTGTTGAGCCACTCGTACTCGGGTCGTGGGCATCAAGTGCAGAGTGGTGCAGAACTGCGGATTCGCCTGAGTTCAGGTTCTGTTTTGGAGTCTTTGTTGAGCAAATCCGGTGCTCACAGGAGACAGAGGCTGTAAGGTGAGTGCCGGGCAGGTCCTCTGGGCCCTGGGGGGGCTGCTGGACATGCCGGTTTCTTCGCTGTAGGCAGGTTGAAGTCAGGACAGGCCGGTTGGGCTGGGGCCGAAGCAGTAGGTGTCCTCTTTTTTCTGGGGCAGCACAGCTCTTCGGTCCTTTTTCTTTCTTCTTCGAATCTCAGAAGGCAAGGTTCAGGGTTGCAAGGTAAGTAACAACAGGGACTTCTCCAAAACCAATTAATTGAGATACGGCAAAATGTCCATAATACATAAACTGTTGTCCAACAGACCAATGGTTTATAAATGTTTATTATTCAAAAGTATAAAAATGCAATGGATAGATCTTTTTTTCTTTTTTTACATAAATATTTTCATTGTATAGACATACTATAAAACAAAGACATATATGGAAGATAATTAACACATAATATATTGAAGAGCACCACCAACAACACTGTAAGAGAATAACATCCTGTACATAAAACAACTAACAGAACATGTGAAGACTTAACACAATACAGTAACAGGTAAACAGGTAGACAATAAACAATCTTAATAAAAAGAAAAAAAGACAAAAGCAAACAAACAATACTCAATATGTTCAGAATCACTCGAATATTCATTGATACATATTTCAGCAGAAAAGCGCCGACGCGCGTTTCGGAAATGACTGGAAAATGGAAAATTCCTTCATCAGGGCGCTGTATGTACGGATTGTTCAGTGGCAGGGGGCCATCTATGAGAAATACACTCTCTCTGGTAATGGTATACAGGGTGCTCAATCTCAAAAATACGACCAAAGGTTTGATGGAGATATGCTCCAAAGATTTCTACAGATAAGGACGAGGTGGTGGTTCTTCTGACTGAGATACGCCCGGGACCATGGAGTCGTCCCTAGTCACGTGTATTCAGAAAGGCAAAGCAAAGTAGAATACAGTAACAGAGGGGTACACGGGGTCCCAAGAGACATCGGAATAGAGCCAAACTAACGAGTCCGGGGGTCTCACATGAGACGCAGTCTCTGCGAACTATCGTCGAGGAGTACTGCGATTGGAACGTGTATTCTAGGGGCCAAACAGATACTGCCTAAAAAGAGATATAGTTTATATTTCTTGACGAACTCACGGAATCTAGGTCCACAAGACAGGCCAAAACGTCCACCAAGGTTCAGGGTTGCCCCTAAATACAAAATTTAGGGGCGTTACAGAGGTGTGCAGGTCGGGACCAATGGGTCCCTTCCTTGGGGTGAGTACACCCCCTATTATGCCACCCTCCAGTGGGAGGGGGCATGAGCCTCTTCCTGATTAGTTGGGCCCCTCATCTCCAAGATGGAGGGGACTGAGATGTGTGCTTTACCTCGCCTTGCCCACCTCAGGGGTGGGGTTGGCATAGGTGGGCACACCTCTCCTCCTAGCTCGGTTTCCCCGCTGATTCTCCCGCCCAAAGTGGGGGTCAGAACTGGTGGAAGCCAGTTGCTGGGGGCAGCAAAAGGCAGGGACAGCATCCAAAGGCGGCAGGCCTTTGAAGCTTCCGCTTTCGTGGACCCAACCCATCCTGGGGGAGGAGGCATGGCACCTCTGCCCAGGATGGGCTTTGTTTCTGGACCCAGAGAATGGAGGCTCTATCCAGGGGTCTGGTGGTGGCAAATGGTGGGCAGCCATTCAGGAACCACACCAGGGCTGGTTGCTTTTCAGGGGGCATCTATAAGATGCCCTCTGTGTGCATTTTACATTAAATCCCACACTGGTATCATTGTGGGTTTAATGTGCTACGACGTTTGCTACCAAACTTCCCAGGTTTTAGTAAAGCCATTATGGAGCTGCGGAGTTCGTAATGACCAACTCCCAGACCATACACTCTTTATGGCTTTATTTAACTTACAATGCCTGAGAATGCACTTAGACACTGTAGGGGTACAGGGCCCATGCCACTGTACCATCACCTGGGGCTAGTGCACTCTGCTAGGCCCCAGGCAGTGAGTTGCAGGCATGCCACACAGGGATGTGAACCAGATATGGTAGAATGCAGTCAAGTGTAATCCAATTTTTAACGACGTTTAGGATGTGCAAACTTGATGCACGCTCCATCTGTGCGTGTTTTTAAACATGAAAGAAAAGGAGCCTCATCAGGTCCCCAAACAAGCTGCACAGCCACATACATTCATGAATCAATGAATCCATAGACTTTAACCAGTTTGTCATGTAGCATGAAATAATTACATTGTATTAGGTGCAATGTTGACAGAGTTTGTAGACTCACGAGTTCTTGCAGTTAAGCTGTTATATTGATTGTGCTGATGGGTTCCTTTATAAAATCTTGTATTTTAGATACCCCTGAGGAAGGGAATTATCCCGAAATGCATTGTGTATATTTTAAAGACACGTGGCATGTGGAATTTTGAACTCTCGTGCTGCTGTGAAAAGCCTGGAAAGGCAATTTTGAAATCAATGGGTAAGATGAACTGAAGAATTATGAAAACTTTGATATTAATAAATGGAGAAAATTTGGATAAAAAGAAGATTGAAATGTGACAAACTGGTTGAAGACTATAGATTCATTGCTACATGTATGTATGTGGCTGTGCTGCTTGATCTGATAGAGACTTCTAGCCGCAGATTCCTTACCTTTGAATTTCCCAGGCGTCAGGCTAGATCCGGAAACTTTTGCTGAGCAATACCCCTTGCGCGCGACGGGTGGCTCCATTCGGCTCCGCGTGACGTCGTTGGCGTCAGTAGCGTCGGTTATGATGTTGCGGTGCCTACATAGGCGCCACCCAGGCGCGCGGACGTCAGCTCTTTAATTTCCGCGCCAGTTAAGGGCCGATCCGGGAAGAGCTACCCCTCTGCCGCTTTTTGGCAGGCTTTTTTCTCGACTTTTGTCGACATTTTTTGAGTAGCGACTTCGTGTGCGAGGGATGTCTGGTAGGAAGACAGATTTTAAACCATGCGGGACTTGTTGCCGTATGATGTCGGTCACCGATCCCCACCGCGTATGTCTGTGGTGTCTTGAACGTGACCATGATTCGAAGTCGTGTTCAGACTGTCGGGCGATGGCTCCGAAGACCTTGAGGGAGCGTGCGATGAAGTTGCTCGCGGCCCGGCAGTCGACACCGTTAAGCGAGACTCCGAGGAGGTCACGGTCCCGTTCGAAGAAGAGGAGGTCGCGGGACCGCTCACGGAGCCCTAAGTCCTCTTCCTCCCATTCAAGTTCTTCTGGACACTCGGGGAAGAGGCACAAGAAGAATAAGAAGTCCAAGCGGACTTCGTCTTCACCTCAACTGGCGTCCGTCGTCGAGAGAGGTAAGGAGCATCGACGCTCTAGGCACGGTTCTGCGGAGCCCGAGCATGAGTCGACTTAGCGCCTCCCTCCCTTTCCGGGATCCGGAGCGACTCCCGCTCAGATTAAAGATTTTTACAAGGCCATGCGCCGGGTATTTGAGCGGAACGATCCCGTTGTTGAGCCCTCGGGCCCCGCGGGGTCGGATGGGGCCCCATCGGGTTTAATGCCGTCGGCTTCGGCCACGGCGCTGGTGGGGCCACAGGGATCCGATCCCGGTCGATGCCGGTCGTGCCAACACGACTTCCCCCGGCATCGAACCTGAAGTCGGTGCCTGCGACGTCGCCGATGCCCGTCGTTGGCGCAAGCCCCATCCTCATCCCCGACGACACGGAGCCAGAACGGTGTCGAGCGACGCCGATTCCGACGTCAACAGAACCCAGGGGTTCTATGTTGTCGCCTGAGCACTTTGTGGACATGCTGGGCTCAGGAGAGGAATGGGAGGAGTCTGGAGATCCACTAGAGAACCAGGATGTCTCTGAGGACACTATGGACTGGTATGGGGAACTTAGGGAAGCCAGTGGTCTGGATACTTCCCCAGACACTGGCATGCTCTCTCCTACAGTGGCTACGGAGGAAGGGGAGTCCTATGCCATGGTGGTTAAGAGGGCAGCTGAGGTCCTTGGACTGGAGTTGCCCTCAGTGCAGGTCAGGACTAATCTCCTGACCGAAGTGCTTCAACCTGGGGCTTCCACCTCTGAACCCCTATTGCCCTTTAATGAGGCACTTACGGACATCCTTCTAGGAACATGGTCCAAGCCTAGCACAGGGGCTCCTGTGAATAGGACGATTGCACGCCGCCATCGCCCAGCTCCGGGCGACTCAAAGTTCCTCAGCCAACACCCCACCCCAGAAAGTGTGGTGGTGCAGGCCTCTACTTCCCAGGGAACATTCCCTTCCGCCCCTCCGGATAGGGAATCCAAGAGACTGGACTCATTTGGGAAGAAGATGTTTTCTTCCTCCAGTCTGGCATTGCGGTCGGTGAATACCGCATGCTTATTGGGCTGTTTCTTCCACTCTCTTTGGGAGACGGTTGCGCAGGTGCTGCCACAAGTCCCGGAGGAGGTCCGGGCTGTGCTCTCCCAAGCTGTCAAGGACTGGAGAGATGCAGCAAAATTCGCCATACGGTGTGGTTTGGATACGACCGATTCGCTGAGCAGATCAATTTCAACGACGGTGGCCTTGAGGCGCCACGCCTGGCTTCGTACAACTGGCTTCTCGGGGGATGTCCAGGCGAATTTGATGGACATGCCCTTTGATGGAACCCGCCTTTTTGGGGAAAAGGCAGATTCGGCCCTGGTCAGGTTCAAGGACTCTCGAGCTACGGCCAGATCCTTGGGCCTCTCCTCCACTTCTTGTGGCCAATCTTCCTTTCGCCCCTTTCGTGGCAACGGAAGGGGTTTCCAGCCACGTCAGCCCTATCCCAGTCACCGTCCTGCACAGACTGCCCAAGCCATGCGTAAACGTGGACGCGTACATTCCGTCCTCGGAATGGAGGCCAGAAGTCGTCTACCACACTGCCCCCAGCAGCCGCAGCCTCCAAGCACTCCTAGGCTGATTCTGAAGGACCACACTACTCCAGTGGGTGGGAGAATTCCTCATCATCTCCCCCGCTGGAGATCTATAACATCGGACAAGTGGGTCTTGCAGATCATCCAGGAGGGCTATTCTCTTCCTTTCCTTTCTTTTCCTCCTCCTATTCCGCCAACTCAGGAACGGCTGGCGGAGGATCATTTGAAACTGCTCCTAGAGGAAGTTACAGCTCTTTTGGCCAAAGGAGCTATAGAAAGGGTCCCAGCTTCAGAATTAAGCAGTGGCTGTTATTCCCGCTACTTTCTAATTCCGAAGAAGAACAAGGGGCTTCGGCCCATTTTAGATCTTCGGACTGTCAATCTCTTCCTCAAAAAGGAGAAATTCAAAATGCTCACATTGGCTCAGGTCTTGTCTGCCCTAGACCAAGGAGACTGGATGGTGGCGTTGGACCTGCAGGATGCATATTTTCACATTCCCATCCTGCCGGGCCACAGGCGTTACCTGCGGTTCAAGGTAGGCCACGAGCACTTTCAGTTTACTGTGCTCCCCTTCGGTCTTACCAGTACCCCTCGGGTGTTCACCAAGGTGATGGCGGTGGTTGCTGCTCATCTGCGCAGGTTAGGGGTTTCAGTCTTCCCCTACTTAGACAACTGGCTGTTGAAGGCGTCCTCGCCCCATGCAGTCATCTCCCACCTTCAGACTTCGGCGGACCTCCTGCATTCGCTGGGGTTCTCTATAAACGTGCCGAAGTCACACCTGACTCCTTCTCAGATGCTCCCTTTCATCGGGGCTGTTCTGGACACAGTGCAGTTTCGGGCTTATCCTCCCGAGCAGCGAGTCCAGGATATTCAGGTTATGATTCCGATGTTTCAGCCTCTATCTTTGATTTCGGTGAGACTGACTCTGAGGCCATTGGGTCTCATGGCCTCCTGCATCCTGTTGGTAAGACACAACAGGTAGCGTATGCGGGCTCTGCAGTGGGACTTGAAGTTCCAATGGGCACAGCATCGGGGAGATCTCACCGATGTGGTTCAGATCTCGGAAGGAACTGCGAAGGATCTGCAGTGGTGGTTAACAAACCGCGATTGGGTCAACGGCAGACCTCTCACCCTTCCCCAACCAGATTTCACAGTTGTGACGGATGCGTCTCTTCTGGGATGGGGCGGCCACATGGGAAAGGCAGAGATCAGGGGTCACTGGTCTCCGGCGGAGACGGGGCTCCATATAAACTTGTTGGAGCTCCGAGCGATTCGGTTGGCATTGAAAGCATTTTTTCCCTCTGTCAAGGGGAAGTTGGTGCAGGTGTTCACGGACAACACCACCGCCATGTGGTACTGCAACAAGCAAGGCGGGGTGGGGTCGTGGACCCTTTGTCGAGAGGCCCTGCGTCTCTGGGCATGGCTGGAACAGCAGGGCATAACCCTGGTGGTTCAACACCTGGCAGGTTCTCTGAACGCCAGGGCGGACAATCTCAGCTGTCGATGCCTTCAGGATCACGAATGGCGTCTCCAGTCAGAAGTGGCGCAAGGTTTCTTTCAACAGTGGGGAGAACCTTGGTTAGATTTGTTCGCCTCCAAAGAGAACGCGCAATGTCAGCAGTATTTCGCGCTGGAGTTTCTGAGGCGGCTATCGCTCTGTGACGCGTTTCGTCGCGAGTGGAGCTCAGGCCTCTTATACGCTTTTCCGCCCATACCACTCCTGCCCAGGGTTCTGAAGAAGATCAGGAGCGACCGGGCCCAAGTCATCCTTGTGGCGCCGGACTGGGCAAGGAGAGTCTGGTATCCAGAGCTTTTGAGCATGAGTGTCGATCCTCCGATCAGGCTGCCCCTTCGTGAGGATCTTCTGTCGCAGCAGATGGGGAGGGTTCTCCACCCGAACCTGTCAACTCTGCGCCTCCATGCGTGGAGATTGAGCGGCGGCAGTTGATGGCTTTTGACCTTCCTCCCGAAGTCTGTAATGTTATTCTGGCGCCCAAGTGGCCCTCCACTAAGTCGGTATACGCCTGCCGTTGGCAGAAATTTGTATTATACTGTACAGAAAGGTCTATTCTGCTCCTCTTTCTACTGTCCTTTTGTTCATTCTTACCCTTGCTCAGCAGGACTCTGCTTTGGGAACTCTCAAGGGTTACCTTTCTGCTCTGTCTGCTTTTTTGCGGCTGCCAGACCAGCCCTCTCTCTTTAAATCTCCTATTGTAAATAGATTTCTGAAAGGGTTGGCTCATTTATTTCCTCCTACACCCTTTGCTATGCCACAATGGGTCCTTAATTTGGTCCTCACTTATCTGATGTGCGCTCCTTTCGAGCCTTTGCACAATTGCCCCCTCCGGCTGTTGACCATCAAAACAGATTTCTTAGTGGCGATTACATCAGCCGGGAGGGTGAGTGAATTGCAGGCGTTATCCAGCTCGCCTCCTTATCTTATGTCCTTTCCGGACAAGGTGGTGCTTCGCACCAGGGCATCATTCTTACCAAAGGTTGTGACCACATTCATCTGGGTCAGTCCATCACTTTGCCCACCTTCTTTGCTCCCCCACATCCCTCTAAGGAAGAGGAGCGTCTCCATCGACTGGACCCTTCGGTAACGCATTATCTGGTAGAGACTGTATCTAGCTGCAGATTCCTTACAGCCCCACCCCGCCTCCCCGCTTTGCGGACTGATGTTGTATGTCTAGGGTTACTCCCCTTTCAGGACCCTAGTTTTGCACACGTTTACGTCAGTCACTTTGTGGCTCTGCGCTTCTGGCGCGGAAAAACGAAAAGTACTGCCGTCCGCGTGCCTGGGTGGCGCCTATGTAGGCACCTCAACGTCATAACCGACGCTACCGATGCCAACTACGTCACGCGGAGCCGAATGGAGCCACCCGACGTCGCGCGCAAGGGGTATTGCTCAGCAAAAGTTTCCAGATCCAGCCTGACGCCTTTGAAATTCAAAGGTAAGGAATCTGCAGCTAGATAGAGTCTCTACCAGATAATGCGTTACCGAAGGTAAGTAACTTGTTCTTCAGGGACCTGACGAGGCTCCTTTTCTTTCATGTTTAAAAACGTGCAGGGATGTGTGCCATTTTAACACTTCACTTTTCTCTGCACCAAAACACTCAGCCTGCAATGGCACTGTCTAGGTGTTAAGGTACAGGGCTTCTAAGTGTGGCACAATAGGTGCTGCAGCCGTTGGAGGCCTTCCCTGGTCACAGTGCCCTTGGTACCCATGGTACCATTTACAAGGGGCTTACCTGTGGCCAGAGATGTGCCAATTGTGGGTACAGAGGTATAGCTCTGGGAAAGGACACAGGCCCTGGGAACCTGATTGGCAGGGACCTAGAGCACACCAAGTTAAAAGTGCATCTTGTGTCAGGCAAAAAGTGGGGGGTAACCATGCAAAAAGTGGCACTTTCCTACAATCCGTCCAAGAAAGGGGATCACATGTCTGCCTCTTATGACTGGAGAACACCAGATCGATTAAATGACCCGCTACATGGATAGGCTGGGTAATAAATTGAGTCAAGCTAAGGGAGGAGGAAATCTCCATTAAACGTACTGAATCTTTATTAGTGGCGCAATCCATATGAATGTTAAAATCTCCAAGTACAATGAAATGCGAGAACCGTATTGCCCAAAGAGAAAGGGTGTCACCCAGAGAATTAGAAAATGCTCCAGCCTGACCAGGGGGTGTACAAATTAGGACACCACCAACAGATTGTTGAGGTGCTAAGGAAAGACAAAAACGTAAAGCTTCAGCACCTTCCAGTTCCTTGAGCTCAAAGACTGAACAGTTATAGTTTTGTTTGAAAGGAATGGCAATACCTCCACCCCTCCCGCAAGGGCGGTTCAAACAGTGAATTGAGAGGGAAGCCTACGCTGCGTTTTGTTCCCTGAAGAAGCTGAGACCATACTTGTTTGGTTCTCACTTCCTTGTTCAAACTGACCACAGGCCTCTCATATGGCTCATGCAAATGAAAGATAAAAAAACTCCAAACTGTTAAGGAGGTCCATATCGCTACAGGGAATGGACTTTACAGTGAAACAAAGACCTGGGACTGACCATGACAATGCAGATGGCCTTTCCAGGTTATTCCGCTTAGATGATGAAGACTCTCTAAGGAAAGGTTAGTCTCATCCTCTTTTGTTTAGGAAGATCATGTGAGAAAGTGCCTCTTTTGACATGGTTAGCCCCCAGTTTTTGCCTGGAACATGATGTGATTTTGAATGAAAGTGCACTGGGTCCCTCCTGACTCGGTTATTACTGCCATATTTCTTTCCTAAAACTGTACCACGATTGGCACAACTTCAGCAACCCCAGTAAGTCCCTAGTAAATGGTACTCCTGGTACTTAGGGAATTGGAACTGAAGAGAGTCCATGAGGGCTGCAGCACCAATTGTGCTACCCTAGGGACTGGCTGCATGTCTTGATGCAGAGAAAACTGAAGAGTTCACATGGCAGACGTCCCTGTGTGCCTTGCCCACAGATACTGCATGAGGTATAGATAAGTTACCCCTACTGTAGGCCCTACAGCCCTAAGGCAGGATGCACTATATCCTATGTGTGGACATATCTGCTTGAACAGATGTGATCCTACAATATCTAAGTCCATTCGTTGCTATTGTAAGTGCACAGGGAAGCCATAGATTGTACATGGGCTGGACACCCGCTATTACGAGTTCCTCAGCACCATGATGGCTTCAATGTACCCAGGGATGTTCAGTACCAAACATCTTGTCTTAATAATTCCACCCTGATGGCAGTGTTTGATTTATTAATAAATGCCCACAGGGGACACCTTAGAGCATGGGTACTCACAAACATTTTCCAAGGGGCCAATAAGTTTGGTCTTTCATGTGACCGAGGACCGCATTGAAACCAGCGGGGTGATGGTTGGGCGGGGGGAGCTGGCGTTAAGGTGGGTATACGGGGAAGCGAAGCTTAATTGCACAATGTGAAAACAGAAAATCTTGGATTAATCCTGGATTCCCCACTTTATCAAATTGTGTGATCCTAGGCAATTATTTTATTTCACTGTCCCTCCTATTTCTTCATTATCACAAATAAGAGTACCTAAAGTTAAATGACTTAAGAATGTGCACTGTACAAAACCTTCTCCTGTGTTTGATTTAATAAACTATAATGTAGTCCATTTATAATAGGAACCCAGGTCACCAAAATAGTGCACATAACAACTGATTTACCTCTTTAGTTCTCCATTGGCATTATTGTCAGGGTGGAGGGAAGAATTAATGTTTATAAATTCATGTATGAAAACTATCACTTTTAAAATCATACTTCTCAATGCATTGATATAATCTGATAAACTAAGGTGAAAAGGTTCTGCATGTTAATTAAATACACTTTTTGAATTTTGAAGAGACTCATATTTTTACTCTTGCTGCAAGATGTCTTTAAAAATGAAGATGTTCTTAAAGTTGAGCAGTGCAGGACTCCCTAGTTATATTCTTTCTTTAAAACAAATTAACGTTTAAATAAATGCCTGCCTATTTATTTAGCATCTTTTTTATTGTTAGTGCTGAGACAAGTAAACAGCAGCCCAGAGCTGCTGTTGACCAGGGGGCTGCATGTAAAGGTCAGATTGGCCGCATGCGGCCCCCGGGCCATACTTTGAGTATCAGTGCCTAAGAGGGTTCCCTGAAAACCTACCAAACACTGGAGTGGTCTCTGACTAGTCTTAGCCAGCCCGCCACCACCAGACAAGTTTCTGACCTCATGGCTGAGAGCCTGTGCTCTCAGAGGCCAGGAACAAAACCTGCTCTGGGCGGGCGTGCTTCACACCTCCTCCAGGCCGGAATGGCATTCCAAAGCTGGAAGCTTCAAAAGTGATGCCGCCTTTGAAATGCAACCCCGGCATCTCCAGATAGTGGAGGATGCCAACCGCCCTGTTCTGATCCATGTTAGTTGAGAGAACAGGTGGGAAAATTAGTTAGATTAGGTGGTGGGACTACATTTAGCCAGCACCACCCCTAAGGTGGGACAGGTGATGTGGACCCCACTTTTCAGTTTCCTCCATCTTGTTTTAGAGGGAATTAGTCAATTAGGGTACGGGTTGTGCCCACTCTCCAAAGGAAGTCATCACAAAGAGGGTGTAGACACCCTACAGGTAGGTAACCCATTGACTACTACCTGTTTCCCCCTGTAATGCCCCTAAATTTTGTATTTAGGTGGCACCCTGGACCCTGAACTTTAGTTTCGATGGACCTAAGAAGAAATGGACAAAGAAGAGCTGCTGACCCGAGAACAGAGTACTTGCTGCAGAATTTTGGTGCAAGACCCTGCCTGCTGTCTCCAAGGACTCGACCATTTTGGTGTGCTGTCTCGGCCTGCTGCTGTGAGGCCCCCAAGAACCCCAGAGCACCCCCAGCCCTTCGCCAATCACCAGAGAACTCCCTTGGACTATAGGAACATCTGCCCTGAAGGCCGCAGGCACCGATCCCGCAGACTCCTGTTTACCGACTTGCTGCTCCTTTGCGACTCTGACGCAGCACCCAAGCAAGAAAAGGTGCACCTGCTCCGGAGGTTCAGAGCTGTCTCCCCACCAAGTGAGAGGACACCCGGACCTACCGGAGCCGTGCCGTAGCAATACTCGTGGTACCGGACTACCTGTAACCGACACTGAGACGAAGAGTCCAATCCGGACTCCAACTGCCCAGGAAGCAAGCACCCATCGAGAGACGTCGAGACCTTTGAGACCTACTTCGTGAGTGGCCCAGCTGTCTGGAAATCATCCTTGCAAGCTGCTTGCCCCTGACCACGAAGACCATCTTGACGCACAAAGCCCAGCTGGTCCATCTGCTCTGCACCCAGCCCGGGTACCTACGAATCAGTTGTGCTCCTGTGGTCCTGAGGCCCTTGTGACCTGATCCCTAATTTGTGGTCCCCCGGACTTACCTGTATTTCCCCTTGTGCAGCCTACTTGAGGTGGCCCCGTTCTTTGTAGCGCATCATCTACCAACGACCTCAGCAAACTGCTCCCGGTCTAATCCGGGATGCTCCCGACGACCCACTGGTGGAACATTGGGCCTTGGCCTGCTGCTACCCTAAACTCCGAAGGTAAACTGACTGTACGATTTTACACGCATTTTTTAATTTTCTCAAATTTTCTATCATTGTGTGTAATTGCGCACAACTATGAATTATTTTCTGAACTTTGAAAATTCCTAACTTAAAAAGTAATGTCCTGTCAACGAAGTTCCTGGTCTTAAAAATTATATAAACATCAGCGTTATTTTTGGAAATTGGTCTTGGATTTATTCTTAAGTGTGTGTCTCATTTATTGCCTCTGTGACTACAACAAATGCTTAGCACTACCCTCTGATAAGCCTAAATGCTCACCCACACTACCACAAATAGAGAATTAGTACTATCTACTTTTGCCTCTGTATTCCAATCTGGGTCTCCCTAGACTCTCTGCACAGTGTACTTCGTTTTAGTACACTATAAAGAGAGCCAGCTTCCTACGTAGGGCAGTCCTCTGAAGAAAAGTGCAGGCCTCAAACAGCAGGGCAAGCCTCAAGCAGCAGTGCAGTCATCTGAGGAACAAAGCAGGCCTCAAGCAGCAGGGCAGTCCTCAGGAGTACAAGACAGTCCTTATGTAGTCTTCTACAAGTCCCTTGGTACTAAAGAGTTGGTCTTAGTATCCACTATTCATACCTGGTGCCAGGTTTGAAATGTGAGAAACTTGTGGAGTTTTCCCCCACAGATGGTTGTGGAATTTCCTTCATCTCTGCCCGGGCTCCAAAGGATCTGGGGTGACAATAGCCTGGTGTCAAGTTCTTTACGAGTGTGCTAAGGTAGCTTCTTTGAAACATAAATGGGGCAGGGATCAGCTCCGCTTCTCCCATCCTGGCAGGATGGCCCTAACCCATCTATATCCAGATCCTGTTGTTCACTCTCTGGGCCCAGTACACATTCCTGATGAGGGAGCAATTAACAGACCGAGGCAGCTGGAAACTCCTAGAAGGCCCCAGAACGTTTATGGCAGGAAAATGCCAACTTTATGAAAGTGTCATGTTTAAAATTGTAATCTAAAATCCGATTTTACCATTAAAGAAGATTTTAAATTGCAATTAATTTGAGGCGAAACAGGACATTTTTATCTGCTCCCAATCAAAAGTTAACACTGACTAAATGTAAAAAGGCAACTCAGTGTAATCCTATGCGAGAGGTACGCCTCACAGCAATGAAAAACAAATTTGAGTTTTTCGGCACCAGGACATGTAAAAGTTAAAAGTATGTGTCCAACTTTTTAAATACAATACACCTTGCCCTATGGGCTGTTTAGGGCCTTCCTTAGTGGTGGCTTTTAAAAAGGGAGATTGAGGTCAAGCAAAAAAGGTTTATTTTGCGAGGTCGAATTGGCAGTTTAAAACTGCACACAAGCTGCAATGGCAGGCCTGAGACATGTTTTAAAAGGCTACTTTAGTGGATGGCACAACGAGTGCTACAGGCCCAGTAGTAGCATTTCATTTACAGTCCCTGGATAGATGTAGTACCACTTAAATAGGGACTTAGAGGTAAATTAAATGTGCCAGTTGAGTGTAATCCAATTTTACCATGTATTAAGGAGTGAGCACAAGCACTTTAGCACTGGTTAGCAGTGGTAAAGTGCACAGAGTCCTAAAAGCCAACTAAAACGGGGTCAGAAAACAGGAAGGGTGAAGCCAAAAAGTGTGAGGGTGGCCCTGCAGAGAGGGCCAAGTCCAAAAACCATTATCAAGTCAATGTTAGGTTTATGGACTGAAGTAGGGGATTGAAAAGTTCTCGTTTTTAGAAGTCCGAGTGGTTTTCAGCAAATGAGAGAAAAGTAATAAAGTTTATATAGAGTGTTATGGTGATGACTTTATGAGCAGATGGAAGATGTTCTCTGAAATATGATCCTAGTGTACGCAAATCACCCATGAATTTCTTTGGAACGGAATTTTTAGAGCCGTTGTAATCTCCCATGTCATAGGGAGGCTACGAGGAGTCATTTTCGATTATAATAACGTTGTGTTAAGTTAACTCAACGTTACTGTTAACAGATAATGAGAAAGAGGTTTATCTCTTGATTGTAGTGCTTGCTGTGTTAGCTGGCTTTACAGTCGTTTGTCTCTGATGTGGTGGGTGATAGATGTCTGTTTCTTGATGGTGGTCCCTGAATTGTTAGCCGGTGGCAGAGTAGCATCTGTCGCTGAACGTTGTTGCTTTAGTACATGTTTTGATCCCTCTTTTTGTCTGCCTTCTTTCTCAGGTGCGCACGATGCGGATGCATCTGTTCACAGCCTTGCAGTTGGTGTGCCTCGCTGTTCTCTGGGCCGTGATGTCGACCGTGGCGTCTCTGGCCTTCCCCTTCATTCTCATCCTGACCGTGCCACTGCGGATGTTCGTGCTGACCAGGATCTTCGCGGACCGGGAGATGAAATGTGTAAGTTTGTGCCTGCTTATCAGAGGCCGCGTGGCCACAATTCGGCAACATCTGTCTGTCAGATTCGACTCGCGCCCGTTTGCAAAATGCCAGGTGTGTGGCACACGTGGCGTGGCATGTTGCCCAACCTGTAGCGTAGCTTGTCAAATGCTACCTGTGCCATTGATCATCAACTGAACCCGCACTACAATTTGACGTGTCAAACTGCACCTGTACGTCAGATTGTCAAACTGTTTCTGAAATACAGCATCTCAAATGTGTTTTTGTCTTAACATCAGAAACCTTAATTGGCGCATCGTTTAGGTTTACAGTTTTTGCTGAAGTTATTTGTACTTCTGATGCCACTGGCTGACAAGTGCTATTTTTTCTGGTAGCTCTTGGTTTCCAGACAAGAAGACACCCGCATGTCCCCCTGGGACTTCGGCTCACCAGTTCTTTTGTGGTCTCAGTCCTGTGCTGGTGGGCACTGTGCATCCCCTGCACACACCGCATACATTTCTCCTCTCATTTCCATCTCCACAGACTCCATGCAAATTAATTTCTGTCGTGCTTTTCTGATGGCCCTTTCGTCCATATTCTTTCTGTTGTTGCTTCACAAAATTTGTGTTTTTGTGTGTTCTTCAATACAATGGTCCCGATTCACAGTCGTAAAATAAGATGAAAGTCTAACTTTACGAGTTTCGTGATTCACAAAGGGCATTTACTTCTCCTAAATGCTCTTTGTGAATACCGAAAGTCGTAAAGTTCAACTTTTGGTATTCACAAAGGGTATTTACGAGTACTAAATGCCCTTTGTGAATACCAAAAGTCGTAAAGTTAGATATTCGTCTCAGTTTACTTTTGTGAATCGGGCCCAATGTTTTTAATGTCGAACTTTCAGGTTTTTGGGCATCTTTGCCACAATTGTTTATTGCAAAATTTCTATACTTGATTTTTTTTTACTGCAAGCCTTTCTCTCACACACACACTCTCATGCATATACCTACTTTTGGTACTATAGTATGACCTTCGAACTCTAGCGCCATCTTCTAGAAGCACTACTTTGAACAAGGCAGCTCTGCCCATAATTGACATGGGCGCGAGGGCGCAGCCCAGGTGTCATTTAAGGTCCTCCAGATATAGAGTTATATCGCGCACCCAGCATGACAGTTCATCCAAGCTGATGAAAAGCCACTGGCTTCAGGGTTGTCTAGATGCCCAGGTCTCCCTGTACCCTGTAACAGTGTTGATTTTGACCTAAAGATCTGAGAACACCTAAAGATGTCAAGAATGCTTGCAATTCAGGGCCCAGATTAAACAGAGCTGCTCAAATAGAAGCAAGTAGTGAAGTACTGGGTTTTATTGGACCCAGCGGTGCCAGGGAACACACCCAATGACCTCGAGTTCTTCCTGTCTCAGACTACAGAAACACAGAGTCTTCTTGGTGGGTTCAAAGATCAATTTATTGGCTGCAGCCAGCAACAGGTATCCTAGAAGTACAACAATGTGTATGTTCTCAGGAGACTGCCTTCTCATGGAAACCAGCTATCTCTTTTATACAGAATATTATGCTTTAGGCAAACATTCCTTATTTTTACAGTGGGTCATTCACATATTTCTTACAACAAAAGAAAAGACAGATTCATGATGACAAGCCCATTTTCAGTTTGTCCAGCCCACAACCAAATACCCAGTGAGGCCCAACACCTGCAACAGATATAATCTGGACCCCTAATAAAACCGGGCACCTCCTCCTCGTAAAGCAGGTCATAAAGAAAGAGCAGTGACAGGTGTGAATAAGATTTAGATATAGATGTGTGCAATGAAGGGTTTATGGCATGCTGCACCTGGGCCCCTAATCTCGATCGGCCACTGGGAACTAAAACTGGCCGAACAGGTTCTGGCTCTGGACAGTGGAGTCAGCTTGCCCAGGTCACTGAAAGTGTACGTGTCCCCTAAGGTGCGTTTTGGCTTGAGACATTGCCTTATGTGAGGGCAACCACAAAATGGCTGCCGTACACAAAATGGAACCCGAGGGTTCACAAGGGAATCATTAATATTAGAGTGATCCCGTCACTCGAATATGACGCAAATACTCAGATATAGCATACCTGTCATTACCGGTCTGCTGATACCAAAATCGTCATGTTACAATGATGTTAATGACACAGGTCCAGAATTTTCAGTACCACAGACCCTCCTTTTGCCCTTACATAGGCAATTTACTTACACTCATGCTAATCTGAGTCTAGGTCTATGTTCATGAATTCATTGAGATGTTGCTGTAGCATCATCCTATTACTTAGCTCATCCCTTGATACAGGTTTCCTTACACATGATGTAACACATAGGCCGCATATGGCAGGAACACACTGTATGCACAGACAAAACAGGAAAAGGATGGCTAGAAGTATCCCAATGACCATCAGAACTTTCCATCCCCAGGTGGATAACAGTTCCCAGAACCATCCCATCAACGACCAGTCTCCTTCATCTATATGGATGGATTCAGAGATCCTATGTAGTTTGGAGATGGCCTGGTACACTGTTGGAGCGTTATCTGGAATGACAATGCAACAACTGGATTGGATCACTCTACATACCCCACCACGGTCTGCAAGTATGATGTCTAACGCGACCCTGTTCTGCAGGGTCATAAGGCGGTCCGAGTGGAGCTCAGCAGTCAAATTATTAAGGGCACCGACAGTTTCGACTATGGTGGATTCAACCACTCGCGTCAATTGCCTCACATTCCTGTTGTTAGCCATAGGTCCCCAGAACGGCAGAAAACCCCTAAAGAAGTCTCCCGCTTCTTGTCCTGCAGTGTCTTCCTTGCTGAAGACACCCCTAATTCTTCTTATCTTATGGTAATCTGCCGCAGCTGTGTAGGTGGGAGGCAACAGGAATGAAACGAAGCATGTGCCCGAGAAGTCAGGGGGCAACCACGTGTAGGCCCTATCATGGCAGATAAAGTAGGTACCCCTAGCTGCTAAGAACAAAGGGGAAGTCTGAGACGCAAAATATACGTTTCAGTGCAGATACTCTTCCCTAACTGAGCTCTTGGATTCTTGCCATTACCTTGCAGACATAGATGACCCTGATGGGGTACAATCCAAATTGGAGCGGATCTTTTTGCTTGCTGGTTCTCGCTCAGACTCGCTCCATATCCAGTCACGTTCCATCCAATATACGCTAGTGTCTCATCTTCCGGGATAGTTTCGTAGGAACTAGTTCCCCTTATCATGTCGACTATCCCCTTAACTAGAGCACTATTCTTTGGGTTGTCTTTGACGGAACGTAGGGGGTGGATTTCGCGAGCATAGATGAACATCGTTCGGTATGCCCACACAGAACCATTGTAGCTGAATGGCAGCACTAGGTAGGGAATACCTTTCTCAGTAGTATGAGGCATAAGGCCACACACCCAACAGTTGGTTCTGTTCACTACTAGCTGGTGTTGGTGTAAGAGCTGAACAAAGGAGTTGTTCATAAACTCTAATCTTCTAACGGACTCGTGTTCAGGTAGAGGGTGAAAAGAATGTGAGGAGATAGTAGAGGAAGGCATGGGCTGTACAGTGGGTGCAGATGTCACTTGAAAAGAGAATATGATATACCCCACTAAAGACATCATTAGACTAAGTAAAATACAAAGACACATAATTAGAAAACATTTTCTGCTCATGGTTGCACATATTTTCCTCTTGAAACTTATTCTTTCAACAGGTCTCTCCATCTGAAAAGGCTCCATCCTCTAACGTGCTGTTCGCGGCGGTTGGTTTTCTTCACTTGAGAGTGTTTCTGAATGTCCCAGGGAACGCCCTAGAACAAACCAGACCCGTAGACCTTGTGTCCGCAGGCTACACACTCAAGTCTTTTCACCACGACCCTACAGCTGAACCCGGATGGTGGTTCAAAAACAGGTTTTCGGATGGGAGGACCAAAATTTCATTTTATTTGTCCATGACTCTCGGTCGCAAGTTATAACGGCTTTTTCCAGGCAATGTCTGGTCGCAAAACAAAAGTTCAGGCTCAGTAGTGTCCAATCGAAGTGGTGATGGTATTGCTCTTTGGAGAAGATCGTCACTTTCTCGCTCAGAATTTGTCCCTGTGACGCGTGCGTCACTAAAAGGCAGAAAACGAGGCACTGTTTCAGTTTCCGAGTCAGCAATTCCCTCCTGGACCCACCGGTCATATGGTAGAGGCAAAGGGACCCTCTTACAGTGTACGCCGTGGATCCAGTTTTTCTTCCCTTGTACTCGCACTGCAGATCTTGTGGACAAAATCACCAAATAGGGGCCAATCCAGCGGGGCTGATCGTTCTTTGTCCGCTGAAAGTTCCTGATTAACACCCACGATCCGGGATTGATTGCATGCCCTGGATCTTTAGAAGCCTGAGGCAGTGTATTATGAACCTGTTGGTGTAAAACACGCAATTTAGCCGTCAAATCATGCAAGTAATCAAGCAGTACAGGGTGTTCAATCTCGCTGAATTTCGTTGGCCTCGGCACTCCCCATATGTTAGCCGGGCGACCAAACACTATCTCATGAGGACTAAGTCCTACTCGGGAATGTACGGTCATCCTAGTTGACAACAGTGCTAATGGCAACGCATCAGGCCATTTAAGGCCAGAGCTTGCTTGTATCTTGGCCAGTTTTAGTTTAAGAGTGCCATTATAGCACTCAACTAATCCAGCTGATTGGGGATGATTTGCAGCGTGAAATTTCTGCCGGATTCCTAAACCTTCACACACTCGTTTCATCACTTGACCCACAACTTCACCCCCATTATCACTCCACACCATTCTCGGCAAACCAAACCTAGGGAAGAACTCTTTGAGAAGGGCTTTCGCTGTGGACAAGGCAGTATTATCTTTCAGAGGATATGCCTCTACCCATCTTGAAAAGGCACAAACAACAATGAGTACGTATTTCAAATTGTTGCACCTCTCCATGTGGATGAAATCTAGCTGCAAAACCTCGAACGGATACGTTGGAGGCGCAAAATGACCAGCTGGAGTTGGGGTTCCCTTACCAGGATTGTATTTCAAACAAACCATACAATTTTTGACCACATTCTCTGCACATTTGGGAATTCCAGCATTTTGCCACACTGGAGCCAATAACTTACAGATTCCTTTCACACTGATGTGGGCCATCCCATGTGCCATTGTAACCACTGCAAGCACATATGTATCGGGTAACAACCATCGCTGATGCTCCGACAATTCAACCCAACAACCATTTGCATCCAATTTACCCGTACTCTCTCTCCACGTACTTAATTCCTTCTCCGTAGCTTCAGCTTGGATGGACTTCACACTCTCTATCGTATCTTCACACATTCCAACGTCACCAATCCATCTTGCAGGGCCCGCAACATACATTCGACTCATCACATCTCTTGCTGTTTCTTTCGCAACTTCATCAGCAAACATATTACCGCGACCAACGTCGTCAGTGATCTTCTTATGTGCACTGCATTTCACAATCGCGACTTGCAATGGCAAAGTAAGTGACTCCAGGAGCTCATTCACCAATTGACCATGCTGTATTTTCGTACCGTGAGACGTGAGGAACCCACGTTCCTTCCACAAGCGTCCAAAACTATGGGCCACACCAAACGCATACTGGCTATCGGTATATATGGTCACTTTCATTCCTTTTGATAATACACACGCTCTCATAAGTGCAGTCAACTCTGCTGCTTGAGCTGAATTATGTGGGATACGTGCAGTTTCAACAATCGTATGTAAAGTCGTGACAGCATATGCCGCAGTCGTATCACCATTCGGAAGCTTGAAGCATGACCCATCCACCCATAAGGTACCATCACACTTTACAAGAGGAGTGTCCCTAAGATCTACTCTCCCTTTCGTTTCTTCTTCTGTCCTAAGAAAGCAATCATGCTGTTCCGGAACATCTGTCTTTGTTATAATTGGCAACAATGTAGCTGGGTTCAGCGTGTTGCATTTTCTTATGTGCACATGGCTCGCTAAAAGTGTCAACTCGTAACCTGACAATCGAGCACTAGTTAAGTGCTGTGTCTTGGTCCTGTTTAACAAAATATCCACTGCATGTGGGACCATCACGACCAGCGTATTATTCATCACCAAACCAGCAGACTGTCGAATAGAAACAGCTGCTGCCGCTGTGGCTCTCAAACAACTCGGCAACGCTCTAGCTACCGGGTCCAAAATCGACGAGAAATATGCACATGGACGTTGCTTGTCCCCAAAAGACTGTGTTAACACTGATAATGCACATCCTTCTCTCTCATGGACATACAGCGTAAAGGGCTTGCTGTAGTCGGGGTACCCAACACAGGAGCCGAACACAATGCATCACGCAACTCGGAAAACTTTTCTGACAATCTTCGGACCAAGGAAGGGGATTCGGCGTGTCTTTATAGGTCAATGCTACCAAAGGTTTAGCCATCAATGAAAAATTCGGTATCCATTGTTTGCAATAGGATGTAATACCTAAGAAAGCACGCACTTCTCTCTGTGTCATTGGCACACTTAATTTTGCAATTGCCTGAATTCTTTCTGGGGTCAAACCTACTGAAACATTAGTTTCGCCAGACAAAGGTGCGCCAGGGAATTTGGAGTGCATAATAGAACTCTTTGTAGCACCAGTATCCAACAGAAAAGGCTCTGACACACCTGATGTAATCACCTCAATATAAGGTCCACTCTGATCTACTGGAACTGAAACAACTCCCTCTCTTTGTCTATGGCTGTCCTAGCAATCATCACCTTCCATACTCTCACCTTCTGCATAGTAGTCATCAGCATAGTACTGAGTCGTCCTACCAGACGCGTTATTCTGCTGATCAAAACTATTCATTGAATTTTGAGGAGGAAATGGGCGCGCGTTCTGGGTGAAATTTCCGCGTCCTCTAGCTCTAGGTGCTTGTGGAACACCTCGACCTCTTGCGCCAGAAATACCATTCATACGCTGCAACAAAATAGGGCAATTATATTTAAAATGACCTTCTTCCTTACAATATGAACATTGGTTAGGGCCTATCAGAGCACGTTGTTGAGGATACTCAAACCTTTGCGAATTCCTCTGATACTGTTGAGGTTGCTGATAGTCACGCTGATTACTACGAGGCGGATACGCTTGTTGTAAAAGAACCTTTGTTTTTAACTCTTTCGTTTTCTTGTCTGCTCTATCTTTCTCATCTTTATCTCTATTTTCGTAGTATTGTGCAGTAGCCAATATCTGTGCTGAAGAGGAAACGGCCCAAGAACTCTCTGAATCTTTCAATTTTTTACACAATTCGGGAAGCAAATTATGCACAAACTTGTCAACAAACAACCTTTGACCACCTTCTGTACTCATATCCTGACCACTGTGGTCGATAAATGTCTCTTCAAACCTAGTGAAGAAGTCAGATACACTTTCCTCCTTCTTCTGCTTGCATGCAGACAATTTATCCCAATTTACACGCATTGCAGGCATCAAAGTCTTCATGTAAGTAACGATCCTACCAGGGAGGTCTGCTACTAAAGGCTCTGGTTTAGCACCGCCTACTTGTCTGTCATTTGCCGCATTGATATTAATCCATGTGTCCCCTAACTCCGGCGCATGATCCGTGTGACGGATCACTCTCCATAAAGGCTGTGGGACCACATTTCCAAACAACATGTCTATATCAGCTAAATTCATAACACAGGAGTCTGCAGTCTGTGATAATTCCTTATAATAACCTGCAGGGTTTTTACGGGGGTCGGGTAGAGTCTGCTTAAGAGCCAGGACTTCAGTTCGCTTCCATGGAACATGTACCCACACACGTTGAAAATGAGGCTGAATAGGTGGAACAGCATTTAGGTCTCCTTCTTTCCAAACTGGGGGAACTTCTCTCATGGGATACTGTCTGACCTTCCTTTTAACAGAGGGTTCTGGCTCAAACAACAGTCGAGAAATACCCTCACTCCTAAATGATAATAATGTCGCAACTGCTTTCTCAATATCGGAACCCACAATCGTGCCTTTGGAAAACTCAAACCGTACACGACACAACTCAGGCGGATTGGCCTCCATATCACAATCTTTTAATCTTTCAAGAAGAACTTCGCACATTTTGTCAAAAACATATCTCTGTTTTGGTGCTTGCCATTGGTGGAAGACATCCATAACAGACTCTAACTCATATCTTGTAGGGTCAGTGACCCATTTATGCGCCAAATGATCCAATACTCCCTTCTCTCTAGAATCGGGCAATTGGCTACGCAATTGTTTACGCTCTAAAACGGGGGTCGTAGTCGGTGACCCAAAGAAAGGAGACAAAATACTAGTAACAGTGTTTGTCATTCTCTGTCGGACAGAAGGAGAAGTTGACAAATGAACAGGAGGAAAAACAGGAGGAGACAAAGCAAATGCAGAGGCAGTGTCAGAAGGGATAGTGTGGAGGGAAATAGATGCAGGGGGCAAAGTCATAGGAAGTAAAGATGGAACAGGTAGTAAAGGTGGCAGCCCTTGAGGGGGCTGCGCCATAGTAGTAGGTGCCAACTGAAAAACAGCTGGTGGTTGTGGAAGAACCGGAGGTACAACAACTGGGGGTTGTACAACTAAAGGTTGCGGAGGTGCTGTAGCACTCTGCGCATAAGGAGGTGGTGAATTCAACAAATGAGACATTAAAGGATCCTTCTCAAGTTCCTTCACTGTATCTTGCTGAAGAGGTGGCAAAACTGGATAACATTTATCAATTGCCAATTTACGTTGCCTGTGCAGCTGTTCACTCGCTTGTTCCTCTTCATCATCCTTATACTGCATAGCAGCTTGCATTATTGAAATACCCTTTTCTCTTTTATTCTTCTTTACTAATTTAATTTCTTTCTGTTTGGCTTCTTTTCGCCATAGGCGGAAAGAGTCAAACATCGCCGGCCGGGCTTTCTTCTTAAAAAGTCTAACCTCTAAATTATCCAGAATTTCGGTGTCAAAACTACCATATTGGGGCCACTTTAGGACACCATCTTTCCTTGTGTACCTAACCCATACGTTATTATACGTGATAGGGCCCACTCCATGCTTCACGTAGAGCTCATAGGTTGGAGTTCCAATTGGAGGAACCGGACACGAGTCCTCCAATCGGGAATCCCTATTACAACCAAGACAAAACAAATTTCCAAGTCTGCTAAGACCAGGCATCTTCGCTCACTAGTCTAGCTTCAAACTTCAAAGGATTATCGAATACGACAGTCTCGTGAATACACGAGTCCTTCGGCTTTGGTACTTGCAAGTTCCAAATCAAAAGATCCTAACAAATCAAAGATCCCATGGGATACCCAAAACTAAGAACCAAGACTAAGGACTGGGAGACGCTCCACTTATACTTAACTGAGGTATCGATGACGTCACCAGAAGACTCGTCTATTGTCTCGCTCTACAAATCATAAAAGGGTCCAAGACAGGGCGATAGTCAGGGCAGCAGTCCTTCGTAGCCGTCGGGACGCGGGGAACCTCGCAGCAAAGACTTTCGGACCACGAACGACATACAGGGGTCGATGAAGTGGTTGGCCTTCCTCCAGAATTTTACACGAAGCTCCTCACGACCTCTGGCTTGGACCGGTACCGCTGAAATCGCCCCACGTTGGGCGCCAATTGAAGTACTGGGTTTTATTGGACCCAGCGGTGCCAGGGAACACACCCAATGACCTCGAGTTCTTCCTGTCTCAGACTACAGAAACACAGAGTCTTCTTGGTGGCTTCAAAGATCAATTTATTGGCTGCAGCCAGCAACAGGTATCCTAGAAGTACAACAATGTGTATGTTCTCAGGAGACTGCCTTCTCATGGAAACCAGCTATCTCTTTTATACAGAATATTATGCTTTAGGCAAACATTCCTTATTTTTACAGTGGGTCATTCACATATTTCTTACAACAAAAGAAAAGACAGATTCATGATGACAAGCCCATTTTCAGTTTGTCCAGCCCACAACCAAATACCCAGTGAGGCCCAACACCTGCAACAGATATAATCTGGACCCCTAATAAAACCGGGCACCTCCTCCTCGTAAAGCAGGTCATAAAGAAAGAGCAGTGACAGGTGTGAATAAGATTTAGATATAGATGTGTGCAATGAAGGGTTTATGGCATGCTGCACCTGGGCCCCTAATCTCGATCGGCCACTGGGAACTAAAACTGGCCGAACAGGTTCTGGCTCTGGACAGTGGAGTCAGCTTGCCCAGGTCACTGAAAGTGTACGTGTCCCCTAAGGCGCGTTTTGGCTTGAGACATTGCCTTATGTGAGGGCAACCACAAAATGGCTGCCGTACACAAAATGGAACCCGAGGGTTCACAAGGGAATCGTTAATATTAGAGTGATCCCGTCACTCGAATATGACGCAAATACTCAGATATAGCATACCTGTCATTACCGGTCTGCTGATACCAAAATCGTCATGTTACAATGATGTTAATGACACAGGTCCAGAATTTTCAGTACCACAGTAGTTCGCAAGTAGGAACAGCCAGTCCTTCAACCCACGGGGCCCGTCGGAATCCCCTCACTTGAGCACCCGCTCGAACCATTCGGTAATCAGCTCATTTGCCGCACGAAAAACAGAGGCGGTGAGGTACACTCCCTGTCTGTTATGACGCCCTTTGGGGAATTTTTCAGTCTCTATGCTATTAACCCCCATGTAAAAGACACACAAATGATGAACGGAATGCAGAGCAAATCAAACATTCACCCCCAGTCAACAGATCTGGGTTAAATCCATCATTCTTTTGCTCACCATGCCATCCCACTTTAGAACCAGCCATATGCAAATCAGTCTTGACCCTCATTGGTACAGTCCAGCCCGAACTGCCAAGCCAGGCCCTCCCTGGACCAGAAACAACCATCCTGGTACCGGTTTCGGGGTATTACCCCTCATCAGCCAGGCTCGTTTGAATCTAGGGGTAGTGTGGTCGAGCAGCCTTAGGCTTGTCAGAGAGGAGTGTTAGGCATCTACAAATACACACAATAGCCAATAAGTGACGCACACGACTCAATAAGGAGATCACCACCAATTTATAAAAATAACACGTATCTTTATATATGTTTAGGCACCAGAATCAATACGATCAGGTAAGTACATTTGGCAAGAGAAATACTTTGGCGTTTAAACAGTCGACAGTGCATTTTTCAGAAGCTGCAATGTTATCCTATGGGAGGAAAAACAAGTACGGCATTCAGGTACAGTACAGCGACTTACGAGACCAGTCTCCCCGTGACTAAAGGTGAGTATTGGGCCAGGTCCAAGGCGGCACCCGCAGGTCACCTCCAGCAGCATTAGGGCGGCCGGGTGCAGTGGTGCAATACAGCGTTGGGTGCCCAATGCTAGTCAATGCTGCAGATTTTTGATTGGGAAGCCAGTCGACCTGAACCAACAGGAGGGTTCAAGTCTTGTGATGCTAGGGGACGTGGGGACACCATTGATCCTCTCCTTTTCGAGCGAAGGCGTCCTGGTGCAGAGGGTCTTTGAGGTGTTGGGTTCCGGGAGCACTCGCAGTTGAGGAGGGTCAGCAAGCAGTGGCTGCAGGTGATGTTGGGGAGTTCACGAGGGGTGATTCCGAGGTGGACTCTGTCTCTTTAGGGCTTGGAGAACAAGCTGATATTGTTGGCCCATTTCAACTAAGGCTGGGGACTTGGGTGCAGTGGTGCTTGGAGGTGTCAGATTTTGGCAGCTCGAACTCCTCATGGTTCTTCTTGGGGTGCCTGCAGTATGCAGGGGAGCAGTTCGGATGCTCTTCTGGAGTTCTTGAGTCTTTATTGAAGGCAGGCCATCCTCCCAGCCTTTGGAGGCACAACAGCTGCAGGACAAGACGTCTTTGGCGCAGGTTCGACGTGGAACAGCATTGATACCGGCAGGGCTGGTGCCAAGTTAGTTGCTCTTCAGTCTTCTGCTTCCGCAGCTCTTCAGTGCCCTTCTTCTTTGTAGGTCATCAGGATCCAATTTTCTAGTGCCAGGAACTCCCTTGAATACTGGGCTGTAGGGTAGAAGCCAATGGGCTACCTACCCCGGGGTCACTATGTACCCTATATGACCACTGCCTGTGGAAAGTGAGCGTAGCCCTGTCCCAGAGTTCCCAAGTTCGCCATCACCAACATGGCTAACTCTGAAAGGTCGCCTCCACTTCAGGTAGCCCACCTTAGGGGTGGTACTGGCCTGAGAGTGGACACGCCTATCTGATTAGCTAATTTTCCAGCCTGTCCAGATGCCAAAGGGCTCTGGACAAAGGGGGTCGGCTTCTTCCCCTGTGATAGAAGTCAGATTTGCAGACCAAAGGCGGTGGGCTCTTTGAAGCTCTCCTGCTTTGGAATGCTAATCTGCAGGTTTGAATTTTGGCCTCCTGAGAGCAAAGGCCCTCAGCCTTGGGGGTCAGAAACTTGTTTCTGGTGGCAGGCTGGCGAAAACCAGTCAGTCAGCGCACCAGTTGCTGGTAGGTTTTCAGGTGGCACTTCTAAGGGGCTCTCTGTGTGCATGTATTAATGAATCCAACAATGGCATCAGTGTGGATGTGTTAATACGAGATGTTTAATACCAAACGTCCCTATTTTCAGTGACACTATCATGTAGCTGGGGAACTCATTTTCACCAGTATCCAGCACATGTATTCAAATAGGCTCCCCTGTACTGGCAGTAATAGAGCTGACCAGCACTGGGGCATATCTGCTTGCGCCGATATGTCCTCACATATAGTATAGTGCACCCTGCCTTAGGGCTGTGAGGCCTGCCGTAGGGGTGACTTACCTATCCTGCATGCAGTGTCGGTGGGCATGGTACAAAGGCACGTGGGCCATGTTTTGTTTTAATTTGTGTCTGCACCAAGACACGCAGCCTGCACTGGCAGTCTGTATGTATTTGGTGAAGGGTCCTTTAGGGTGGCACAATTCGTGCTGCAGTCCTTAAGGTCCCTCTTTAGCCTCCTTGCCCTAGGTACTAGGGGTACCTTTTGCTAGGGACTTACAAGGAATACCAAAGGTATTGCCAATTTGGGAAACAATTGTACAGTTTTGGGAAAGAGATCTGGTACTGGGGACCTGTTTAACAGGAACCCAGTGCACTTCCAGTCGAACTCACATCAAATACAAGGCAAAAAGTGGGGGTGTCCATGTTGAAAAGCGCACTTTCCTACACACTGGAAAAGCATGCTCAAGCAAAGGTGAATCTGGGCATAAGGATGGAGTTGCAAATTACAAAAAGTCATAACCTCTGTTAAGGATAGGCCAGTAAGCAAGGAGTAATATTACCCTTTCTAGATTTCCTATCCAGACTAGGGTAAATCTGCATTATATCTAAAAGTATGGAAAATAACAATACGCACATCTAGAGCCTGCAATACCCTTTGCACCAAAGCTATCAATATGTTTGAAATAAGAGATCTTAAAGATTGAAGCTTAGGACCATTCTAACACTTTATTTATCTTTCTAGCTGCTGCTCAGATGAAAGCTTTAAAAGCCATTGCACCACAGGGAGGTCAGATTGAATTTATCTAGATCAATCCCAGCCAACTGGAGGACTATGCACATTCAACTTGGAAGGGTTACAACCCAAACAGGCTGAAAAGGAGAATGTAAGAAAGTCAACCAGAGGTGGTTCCTCTGTAATGGCGGTTCCTCTGTAAGGGGGAGGAGTGTTGCCCCACTCGTCAGAGTTAGTGACAGAAAAATAAAATGATAAAACAACATCATTTTCTTTTTCTGTGACTGGTTTAGGCATCCGTGTTGGGTGGGGTGGGGCCGGGAGGAGAAGTGCCCATGTAAGTACAGACATGCGCATTTCTATTTCTCCAACCCAGCTGTGTTCACAGCCAGGTTGGAGAACAGCGGCAGGCTCCCAGTGACTGTCTGAGCGGCAGACCAGGCCGCTCAAACCAATCCTGGTGCTCCTCTCATAGCATGAGAGCAGCGTCTGGATTGGGCAGGGAGCCTGCATTCCCGGAGACTGCTGGGGGAGCACCGAGGCTGGCGTTGGAGGCACCGGCAGCGGAAGGAAAGGGACTTTAATTTGTTTTTAAAAGATTCCCCTTCCTTTCCTCCCCTCCCCCCCCGTCCGTCTGTCCCCTGCCTCCCCCTACTTTTGTTTTATGGCAGCCGCCACTGATATCAACAGTTTAGATGAGGACCCAGGAGCCTCTGTTCTCTGCTTAGGAGTCAAGACCAGAGACTTTAACTAGCTGGTACTCACTACTGTTGCTGTTGTGGGGTTTTTATGCAAAAAGAGGGGCATCCTTGTTTTTAACTTTTAATTTCTTTATCGGATTGGTTTTATGGGAAAACTTTTTATTATTCACTCTGTGGAGTTGTGCACCATTTTTTCGTATTGGGTGTGAGCCACCGCAGAGATGCCATCTTCATAGGTTAGCGCTCTAGCGGTACGACTGACTGGCGACCCTACTCCTTTATTCTGCTTCCTCATGCTGTTTAATGCAGCCTATGCTGCGGATGCACAGCAGAGACTCTAATTAGCTGATATTTACTACTGTTGCTGTTGTGGGGTTGTTTTTATGCAAAAGTGAGGAATCCTTGTTTTTAACTTTTTTTTTTTTTATCTGATTGGTTTTATGGGCCAGCTTTTTATCTTTCACTCTGTGGAGTGATTTGCCATTGTTTCCCATTGGGTGTGAGCTACCGCAGAGACGCCATATTCATAGGTCAGAGCTCTAGTGGTTCGACTGATGGGTGACTCCATTCCTTTGTCATGTTTCCTCATGCTATTTAATGCAGCCTATGCCGCGGATGCACAGCGGAGACTCTAATTTGCTGGTTTTTATGCAAAAAGTGGGGAATCCCTTGTTTTTAACTTTTAAATTTTTATCTGATTGGTTTTATGGGCCAGCTTTTTATCTTTCACTCTGTGGAGGGATTTGCAATTTTTTCCCATTGGCTGTGAGCCACCGCAGAGACGCCATCTTCATAGGTCAGAGCTCTAGCGGTAGTCTGACGGGCGACCCTCCTCCTTTGTCCTGTTTCCTCATGCTATTTAATGCTTCTGATTTCGCGGACGCACAGCTGAGACTAATTAGCTGGTACTTACTACTGTTGATGTTGTGGGGTTATTTTTAAGCAAAAAGGGGGGGAATCCTTGTGTTTAACTTCAACATTTGTTATCTGATTGGTTTTATAGGCCAAGCTTTTATCTTTCACTCTGTGGAGTGGTGCACCATTTTCTCCCATTGGGTGTGAGTCACTGCAGAGACTCAATCTTGATTGGTCAGTGCTCTATTGGTTCGGGTGACTAGTGATCCTCCTCCTTTTCTCCTGATTTCTCACGCTATTTAATGCAGCATATTCTGCTGACTCGCAGCGGATGTGCTGCTGGTGTGCCCAAGGCAAGCCCTTGTGCGCTCGTCCGTGTCAGGATCGCTTCCAGCGCCAGCCAAGCTGCCCGCTTAATCATGCTCTGCCCCCAAATGAGGGCCTACTCCTGGGAGTTGGCTTCAACTTTAAGAAATGGAAACTGCCTTCCTCTGAAGTCTTTTAATTCTAACTGTTTAATAGCGAATTAGTATATTTGCGAATGTTGTGGGTTTGCTTTAAACTTTCTCCAGTGGGATCTGATAGCTATTGTAAATGGAGTGATCCTCTAAATAAAACCACAACCCTCCCTCATTACATATGGTCTTTATATAGGGCCTGTCTCATTAATTGTAAATAGCTCCCAAAACACTCCTTTGATGTGTTTAATCTACTCTCAGATAATACCTGGGACTTTATATTACTGACTGAAACATAGCTGAAGGAAACTTCTGTTCCAGACATAGCATTCGCCATTCCTCCATTATCGTATTGTGTATGTCAACCGTGAGGGGGAAAAAATGGGAGGCAGTGTCTCTGTCATTTTTAGGGACTTGTTCGTGGATACCTCCACCACACTGATACAAACAGAAAATATTGGGGGTCTTATTTTTACTTTTAAATTGGCACCCTCCTTTTCAGGAATTCTGATATGTAGACCCCCTGACTGCCCAAATAGCGGACTACATCAACTGCCTGACATGATTGCTCAACTTTCCCTGCAATACTCTTATTTCACTGTCCTAGGAGATTTTAATTTGCACATGGACGATCCCAAATGCTCTCAGGCTCTCCAGGTAAGTCTTACATTAGCAGGCATGAACTTCCTGCAGCTGGTCTTGTCCCCTACGCATAAGGCAGGACACACACTCGACTTGATTTTCTCTATCATTTCTGATCTGCAAGTTTTTACCAGGGTGCCTTATTTGGTCAGATCACTTCTAGTTCCCTTTTCTTTTAACGGTGCGTCGCTATAAGAAGAAGTTAGATAAGCCCCCATCTCTCTCCAGAGCATGGCATAAAATTGCTGAGGTGCCTCTTTCCCAAAAGTTACAATCCACCATTCCTTCTCAAACGGGCATCCTCGATGTGGATGTGGCTAATTTTAACAGATGGATCACTAAAGCCCTTGACCTCTTGGCACCACTAGAACCTCAGATGGCGAAAAGGACCAAGCCCTCGGACCTCTGGTTCTCCTCTTCTTTAAGGGAAGAGAAGGGCCGATTTCAAAACCTGGAATGGCAAAGGAGAAAGACCTAATGCCCAGAGGCTAAGGTGAACTACAAAGGCGCATTAAGAATTTTTTGTAAATCCACCCGTAGAGCTTAGAGAGAGTATTTCTCTTCTTGAATCTCAGCGGCTTCTAATAATTCACGTAAAGTATCCAAAATTGTTTGGTTTTTTTTATCCTGAAGCCGCAAAAAAGTAATTTCAGCCCATCCCTCAAACTTTGTAATGACATATCATTTTTTATGAGAAAATTCTGAAAACACATACAACTTTCCCTACAGGAACCGTATCTAGGGCACAGGCAGACCTCGCACCAATTCAAGGTTGCCTACTTTCAAACTTTCTCTTGATTCCAGAGGAAGTTTCTCTGAAGGAACTTGAGAAATGTAAATCAGAATCTCCAGAGGATCCGTGTCCTCCCTGAATCCTAAGGATTCTCCTATTATTAATCCAGTGCTCAGTAAAATTCTAAACACCTCACTGGAAGAAGGACTATTTCCATCTGACTTAAAACAAGCTTTTCTTCAGCCCTTAATTAAGAAACCTAATGCAGACCCTGCTATACTGAACAATTTTAGACCCATCTCCCCCCTACCAGTGGCTGCAAATATCTTGGAGAAACTGGTAAACAACCAATTACCTGCCTTTGTGGAGGTGAACAGCCATTACTTCGCGGCTGTTAGTGTGCATACCGTTACTACGCAAGCTTTACAACGCATGCATTGTAACAACGCGTAGCCATTACTACACGCGTTGTTACAACGCATGCGTTCTACGTAATGCACTAACTGACGTGAAGTAATTTCCTACTTTTGTTTCCACTGTTATCACGTGACGTCCCAGGCAGGGGGAGTGGTGACAAGGAGTGGCGGATTAAGGATTGTGATCACGGGACCAGCCGTCATGGAGGGAGTGTTTAACACCTACGAGGAGGCCGTCAGGAGAGGTAAGCCGGGGGCGTTGTTTTAGGGAAGTGTAGTTTGGTTTGTGTAGTGTATTGTAGTGTATTTGTGTTTACGGTAGTGTAGGGGGTCGTGAGGGGTAGTGTTTTGTGTAGTGTAGGGACTGGACTGGGGGTAGGGGCAGTGTCGAGCTGGGGGTACAGTTTTAGGGTTTAGGGTAGTGTGGAGTTTGTGTAGTGTAGGGTAATGTTTTAGGGTTTAGGGTAGTGTCGGGATGTCGTGTAGGGTATTGTTTGGGAGTAGGGACAGGACTGGGGCTAGGGGTAGTGTAGGGTAGTGTTTTAGGGTTTAGGGTAGTGTCGGGATGTCGTGTAGGGTAGTGTTTGGGAGTAGGGACAGCACTGGGGCTAGGGGTAGTGTCGTGCTGGGGGTAGTGTTTTAGGGTTTATGGTAGTGTTGTGGTGTTAGTGTAGTGTAGGTTAATGTTTTAGTGTTTAGTGTAGTGTCGGGGGGTTGTGATGGGTAGTGAATGAGTGTAGGGACCCGAGTGGGGGAATGCGTATGTTCGTGCAGGGGGTAGTGATTTAAGGGTTAAGGGTAGTGTAGTGGTGTTTCAGTACTCTAGGGTAGTGTAGTGTTTGAGTGTTTTGGTAGTGTTTTCCATTTTTAGATGTGTAGGGTAGTGTATTTCTATTTATTATTTAAAGTAGTGTTGTGTTATAAACATTTAAAAAAGGGGTTAAATGTCTTTTTTAATATGACACGTTATTCCGCATACCATTTTTATTACTAGGCAAGTTTTTACTTCGTATACATTAACACTTTCAATGTAATGGTATGCGAACTAAAAACTTGCGTAGTAACGGTTATTGCTAAGTAATAACCGCGTAGTAATGGCATGCAAAGTAATGGCATGCGAAATAACGTGTCATATTCCTTTGTGGAATCTAATGGCCTGCTTCATGACTCGCAGTCTGGCTTTCAGTCGGGCTTTAGCACTGAATCTGCCTTATTGTAGGTCACAGAATACATCAAAGAGAATCTGGACTGTGGACGATCAGCAATGGTGGTTCTGCTTGACCTATCGGCTACGTTTGATAAGGTCTCGCTCACCACCCTGTTAAATAGATTTAGCTTGGCAGGCATCCAAAGTAAGACTTTTTCATGGCTGAAATCTTTTCTGGAGGACAGATCACAGCAGGTTCATCTCCATCCTTTTTTGTGACCCCCCTAAACCTCTTTATCTGATAGAGACATCTAGCCGCAGATTCCTTAACTTAGAATATCCCCAGGCGTCAGACTGGTCCTGGAAAACTTTTTTCCCCCAGCAGTACCTCTGCGCGCCGGGGGGCGGCGTCGTCCGGCTCCGTCATGACGTTGTCCACGGAAGTGACGTCAATGGGGCCATATAAGTCCCCCCCCCCGGCATGCTTACGTCAGGTTTCTTCTTTTCCGCGTCCCAACGCGGATCCGGGAGAAGCGGTTCCTCTGGCCTGTTTTGTTTTCAGCCCTTCACGATGCCTTTTCGCGTCTGGAACAATGTGCCGATGCTTGCGGGCTTCAAGTCGTGCGCGTCCTGTTCGTGGCAGATGTCAGCGACGGATCCACACGAGATCTGTATGTGGTGCTTGGGTGAGCACCACGACTCCGCCGAGTGTGACTCCTGCTGGCAGCTGAAGCCGAAGTCCCTGAGGGAACGATGGATAAAATTGATGTCCGCCCGGTTTTCCCGGTCAGAATTCTTGCGGCGCCGGCCTCCGTCTTCAGCGGAAGGGTCCAAACGGCGCAGTTCTTCATCCCACGCTGAGGTTCCTGTTCGGGGCAGGTCCCGGAGTCGTTCCCGTGGACGTTGTTCGCCTTCCTCAGGTAAGCATTGGAAGAAGTCGCAGAGGTCGCCGGCCTCGCGCAAGCACGTCGGGCCCGCTGCTCCCGGTCTTCACCAGAACCGGGCCCTCAGGAGTCGGCCCCCGCCTACCCACCGTTTCCTGGTGATGGGGCGACTCGGACCCAGATGGAGGCCTATTCCAGGGCTCAGCAGGCCATCTTTGGGTCACCCCCTCTCCCTGGCGCGCCTTCGGGCCCCACAGTGGGGGTAGGGACTCAGGTCAGGGGTTCTCCGGCGGGTGCGCCCTCGGCGCCGACCGAGTGCCTTGACTCCGGTTCTTGGGTCGCTGCGATGTCGGGACACGGCCCGGAGGGGCATCCCACTCTGACGTCTAGCCCTCCTGCAGCGTCTTCGCACAGCCCTGCAGGGCTCCCTGCGTCATCGCTGGATGCGGCTGCAGCGCGGAGCTCGACTCCGAGTCGACGTCATTCCATCCCGCAGGTTCCTACCTTGGTGGAGGTCGAGTCGACGCCGGTCCGACGCCGGGCGGACGAGTCCTCTTCGGGGGTCGTCGACGTCGATCCGACGCCGTCTCGACGTCGGTCGACGCCAGTTCCATCCCCGGCTGTTCCTCTGCTGGTAGAGGACGTGACCCCAGTGGGTTCTCCACCCCCAGGGTTTTTTCACTGCTCCTCGTAGAGCAGGGGCCCATGGGCCACTGGCTGGCTCGTCATTCTACGGAGCCTCTGTCGTTGGGTGGACGGATTAGCCTGCAGCCGTCCCCAACGGATGACTTGCTGTCTCCGCCTCGGATGGCCACGGAGGCTAGCGCAGTGTTTGCGAGGGCGGTTCGCAGGGCTGCGGACATCTTGCAGATGCAGCCGCCCTCTGTCTCCCTGCCTTCGGACCCTTTGTTGGATCTTCTCCACCAGGGCACGGTGGACGTGGAGCCCTTGTTGCCTTTTGGTGGGTCATTGCATGATGTCCTTCTGGGGACTTGGGCCAGGCCCTCATCGGGGGACCCCGTGGGTCGTGCTATTGCACATCGCCATTGGCCGGCTCCGGATGACCCTGCCTGTTTGTCCTTCCATCCTAGTCCTCACAGACTTGTGGTCCAGGCAGTGCTCCCTTCCTCTCCTCCTCCGTTGCTTCCTCCCACTCGGGAGTCTAGGTGGTTGGAGTCGTGTTGCCGCAATGTCTTTGCGTCCACCAGTTTTGGCCTTCGGTCCCTGAACATGACCTGCGTATTTGCTCGGGCTACTATTGCCCTTTGGGACTCAGTCGAGCAACTCCTTCCCTCTTTGCCGGAGGGTGCTCGTGCTGACCTGGTCCGGCTTATTCGGGATGGCCGCGACATGGCGCAGTTTTCTGTCCAGTCGGCCATGAACACCACTGACTTCGTGGGTCGAGCTATGGCCAGGTCAGTTGCTCTGCGTCGCCATGCGTGGCTACGCGATGGCGGTTTCCCCGAGAATGTTCGAGAGCAACTCCGGGATCTGCCCTTTGATGGGGTCAATCTGTTTGATGAGCATGCCGACTCGGCGGTCCGGTGCCTCCTATCTGTATTTCCATGACTGCCAGGTTTTTAGTCCTCTTGGTGGACTTGTGTTTTCGTATGCCGTATTGTCACTGCTTTTATGATTGCAGTCTCTGGGTTCAAGAAATTTTTTCCCAGACGGCCTGTATGGCTGTTCATCCGTGTTTTTCCTTCCTTTGGTACAGCTGGGCCAGCTGTTTATGCGCTTCTTTTTGACCTCTGCCTATGAGCTTGTCTCAAGGGGTGTCCCTTGCTTTTTATAGGGATGTGACATACCCTATGTGGGGTATACGTTCGCTATTATATAGCTGCTCTTCCTTGCCAGGAAGTTTCGGAGACTCCCGTGAAGTTCTCTTCGTTTATTTTCTGTCCCTCTGGGGACTTTTCCTATGGGTTATGCTGTGGGCCTCTCCCTTCGTTCCATCCTTCCTGCTGGGGTGTAACGCCTCCTCTGTTGAGAACCACGGACTGGCGTGGCCCTCTTCTGGAGCTTCGGTGTTGCTGCCTACAGTCGTTCCGTTGCACTCTCATGCGTCTGTGGATGCAGCCTGCTCCGGTGTATTGTTGGGATTCGGCCGTACCCGGCTCGCCCCAGGGGGTTTCACATTCTCCTGCCTTGCATTTGACTCATCTTTCCGCCTTCGTTATGTCCCTGGCACTGTTGGCTGTCTTGGGCGTGAGTACGTGTCCATGTGGGCGCTTGTTCCGTTCCGCTCCAGATCGGTTCTTTGTGGCATTATGGCCAGAGCTTCACACTTTAGATCAGAACCAGCCAGGCTCGAGTCTCACCTTTGGCTCAACTTCTTTCTGTGTTCTAGGCGGGCACCACATATGGGTCCCCACTGGGTGTATGCACTATCTCGGGGGACCCGTAGTATTCCTTGAGCCACTACCTTGGCTGCGTTCTTTCCCTGTGGTGTTGTCTTCTTCCCTGGTGTTGGGAAAGGCTTGGGCACACCCTGTCTGGGGTTTGCCTAAGGGCAGTGGAGTTTTCGCAAGGGCGGATCTCTGCTGCGTCTTAACTTGTGTCCCTTGCTTCCCTCTGCCCTTCCCTGGCTGGGGCTCACGTTCTTCTGTTCGTTGCAGCGCATGGGTCAGGTGTTTCTCCTCCTGGCCTCTGCTGCGATTTTCAGTGGCCGTATTCTGTCTCGGGATGATCTCTGGCATCATCCTGTTTATATATATATGCTTTTTCAGACATTCTATGTCTGAGTGTTCCTGACTCCTTCTTCTTTGTTAATGTGGTGGTCAGTGTCACCGCCTGTGTCGCACTGGCTCGGTCTTTCCTTCCCCGGTTGTGGGGTTGGTGTTGCCCCCTTTAGTGGACGGACTTGTATGTCCTGCTACGTTTCATATCGGTGCCGTTGGTACCTCTTGGGCAACTTCCTATTCTTTGGGGTTACTCTTTTCCCCTTGGTTGTCACTTTCTTGACTTTTTTATGTATTTCTTTGTGCCGTGTACGCACACGAGAGGGCAAGCATGCAGGGTTTCCCTGCTGTGGTTTCTGGGGATTGTCCCAGATTTCCTCTCTGTCTCTCTCTCTCTCTCTTTCTCTCTCTCTCCATCATGGGAGATACTTTGGTGTGTCCGGCTTGCCGGTGACCCTTGGTCATTGAACCTGTGGGTACTGTTGGCTGGTTGACTACCTGGCGATGCGCCCGTCTTCTCTGTCGACGCGCACATGCTGTTATTGTTACGTTTCATTGAGCTTGTGCATTGTGTGGTGTGGTTCGCACGGTACACAATGTCTGCTCCGCGTATTCTTGTACTCCACATCTATGTTTCTCCTGGTAGTCATACTTTGTATGTCTCGGCATGGTGACCTCTGCCCCTGACATCTTGTTTTTGGCACCTGCTGATGTACCGCTCAACTTGTGTGTTCTGACTCTGTCATACTGTTTACATCCCTTCGCTGGGGCTTTGTCTCTTGTGGATCCTGGGATCCTATACTCAGTTTCCCTTCTTTTGTAGAAGTTTATGGCATTCTGCCTTTGTGCACTGACCTTTCTGGTTCTATGATTTCGTTTCGTCCCTGTCTGGACGAAAGTGGGCTTGTACCGTCCCGTGACGGATTGTGGTACCTTGCTTCCCTTGCTCATGCTCCACCCTGAGCTTCGGGGTCTGGTGCCAGCTATGCTGGCATTGCTGAGCTTTATGGGTCTGGTGTCAGCCACGCTGGCATTGCTGCCCCCACCTTGTTTCAGTCAATGTTCTTGATGGACTACTTCCCTTGGAAACTCGGTGGGTTTCGGTCGCAGACCCTCCTCCAATGGGGTATAGCTTTGATATCTATTCTAAGTTAAGGAATCTGCGGCTAGATGTCTCTATCAGATGAACGAGTTACTTACCTTCGGTAATGATGTATCTGGTAGAGACCCAGTCTAGCCGCAGATTCCTTAACGCCCGCCCATCCTCCCCGTTCTGCGAGGACCTTTCCAGGTTGGGTTCCATCCACTTGCCTCCTTACAGGTGGCCTTGGTCTTCCTGAGGGGTGCTCTAGTTCACCTACCTCCGGGGCAGGATGTGTCATTCTGTTTTAGCACGTTGGCTCACCACCCATTCTAGTTTTGGGGTGGTTAGGTTATGTGCCCTTCAGTGCTCCTCCACCCTGGTTCTTCCGGCGAGGAGATTCTCATGTTCTTCTACCCTCCCTCCGCCCTCGTCTGTTTCTCCCCATTACTTTGGGGTCTCCTTGTCTATACTGCAGTCGATTGGGTTGAGGTTCCATTTGACTATGCTACAGTTCAAAGGTCATTGTGGGGGGGTGTGGTGCACATTCTCTGTTGTTGAACACTGGTGGTCACTTGCCTTGAGTCTTGTGGTTCTAGTATTATTATCCTTTACAGTTACATCCTGTGGTGGCAAACTGTCTTTCATACAGTTCCATCCTGGGGTTGCACACTGTCCTTCTTGTCAGGCCAGTCATTACGTCAATGCGGTGATGTTTTCTCATCATTCTATGATTTCTTGTCATTGTTGTTTCCAAGATTTTTGTTCTTTTTTGGCACACTGTTCCCATACTCTCACAGTTTTTGTAGTGGCTCCGCGTTGTGGCACGGAAAAGTTTCACAGTAGAAAACTGACGTCAGCGTGCCGGGGGGGACTTATATGGCTTCATTGACGTCACTTCCGTGGACGACGTCATGACGGAGCCGGACGACGCCGTCCCCCGGCGCACAGAGGTACTGCTGGGGGGAAAAAGTTTTCCGGATCCAGTCTGACACCTGGGGATATTCTAAGTTAAGGAATCTGCGGCTAGACTGTGTCTCTACCAGATACATCGTTACCAAAGGTAAGTAACACGTTCTATACGGAGTCCCACAGAGCTCAGCTCTCAGTCTTACTCTCTTCAATCTGTATCTAGTACCGCTGGCTCAGCTGATTAATTCTTGGGATGTGCAGGTGGTGTCTTATGCGGATGATACTCAGCTCTTACTGTCCTTTCAGGAGCATTCAAAGAATGCCCTTACCAAGCTCAAGAAGTGTCTTAATGGAATTGCTGGCTGAATGGATGCCAACTTCCTTAAATTAAATTCAGACAAAAGAGAAGTCCTTTTCTTTGGACCTGGTGGTCTGCCCTCCCCTAGCCTCTGGTGGCCTGAAAAACTCAATCCCTCCCCCCACCTTGTTTCCACTTCCACAGCGAGGAATCGGGGGATAATATTTGATTACAACCTCTTTTTCTGCACAAATTAATCAAGTTTCATCAGTTTGCTTTGCTCAGCTCAAATCTTTGGGGAAGCTGCTCCATTTGATTCCGAAGGATATGCGAAAAACAGTGATCCCCACCATGGTAAGCTCCCGCTTGGACTATGCTAACAGTCTCTATCTGGGCCTTCCTGCTTTTGTAATCTAAAGACTCCAGATAGTTCAAAACACAGCAGCAAGGCTGATCCAGAGAGTTCCTTATCAGCAATCTATTTTGCCTCATCTGAAGCATTTATATTGGCTACCATTAGTCATTCCTATCAAATTTAAAGCCCTTACTTTTGCTTTGAGGGCATTCGCAGGTGAGGACCCTATTTGAGAAAAAGACTCCCTCCTTACAAGCAATGTAAATTGCTCAGGTCGAATAACCTTCCAAAATGTTCTACTGCTAGCGGGGAGGCAAACCTTTTGCGTTCCTGACATCCAAACCGTGGAACGCACTTCCTGTTAGCCTCCATAGGCATCTTCTGTCTCTATCTTTACCTTTCTTTTTGACAAATTCCAGACTCCCCTGCACTGCTACCGCCTGAGCAGTCTCTCTGGCTGTTAATGCCGGGACGCTTCTGATGAAGCAGCTGTGCGCTGTATAAATGCCTTTGATTGATGGATTGATTGATTGAAGAGTCATCAGACAACACTTAATGTCGAGTTAAGCAGGTAAAAAAATGGAAGAAGAGTAGGCCATAGTATGTCTGGTAAGGAAAAAACAGATGCCCTCTAGAGTAAACAACATAGCCGAAACGTGAGTCATCAGAGACTCTGAGGAGAAATGAGACAAAGGAGAGTTGTTAGGTTCAAGGACAACCTGTTAAGATACAAAGACTCATTTGGAGAACAGGTGGACAATAAACCCAGTGTTAGATTTCCATCACTAAGGTTTTTTTGTACACCCCAATGTTTTAACACCCAGATAGATATCTCCCCAGAGATGTGTATGCAACATAGACGTTGTTGAGAGAAGGACAACTGACAGATGCTTCTTACCCTCTCCTTTGAGCTGTACTCATACGACTATAATCGATTTTAAGAAAACAACACACCTACCACAGAAGCTGTTGCAGGGTATAAGAAGCTTTAGCTTGGAACTCTTGAGCCAATACACACTCATATGTATTATAAAATAATTAGTGTTTATTATGTGTTACTCTATTGTAAATCACGTGTTAGAATTAGCATTATATCAAGCAGATAACTCAGCAACAAAGAACAAGGAATAGTCTGATAAGGAGGAAAATGTACAGCCCAAACATTTACCAACCGTCCCTAATGTTTCAGTCTAATCTTCCTGTTTCTCCTTTGGCATATTATTTTCACATTGTCAGTCCACGTAATACCCTGCTGCATAACTGCTGCAGACTAGACAGTGTCCTTTCCTACATTTCACTATATTATAACAAGTGTCCCTTTTGTCCGTATGTCTCTGAACATCTTGTCTCTGTCTCCTCACTAATTTAGGGGAGCTTATGTAAACTAGAACTGGTGGGGGAAATGTTTACCAGACACAGTGATTTCATTGGAAACATCAAAAGTGTTAATATATGTTGCATGTGAGGCATTTGATATGGAAACCAGAGTCCTGACAAGGATATCTTAGTTTGAAAGTCTGAAGTTAATAGTAAGCATTGTGATAACTGAAGGCATGTGGCACTCTACACACAAAGTAGTACAGAATATTCATTAGTATTCTGCACAAGCAGAGCAAATTTGTGATAAGTGAACACACGCATTAAATACACACAGTGACTATAAACACAATTTAAGTTAATTTTATGGTAAAGCATAGTGCTTAAACATCATTTATGTTATTATTCTTTAAGGGCTGTTAATTTACCAATGCATTAAACTGTATCTGCAAGAACTATGTCCCAATTCTTTATGTTCGTTAGTATGCAGAAGTTGATTTTTGTATACAGTCTCTTATATACCCAGTCACTCTTCTATACACCTCTTGCACACTCACTTTCTTGCCCATACAGGCACTCCACAGCGAGTTACCTTAGTATATATGTTTAACACTCAGTAACTTTTTAGAAAACACTCACAATCACTGAATGAAGTCATCAGTGATGTCATTTCAGATGTCATGAGTGATGTCACTGACCATGTCATGAGTGATGTAATATGTGAGGTGATAAGCAGTGCATTGCGGGGGCGTGAGTTATAGTTAGCTCAGGTAACTATAACTGCTGAATTTTTCTGGTTTTGTACGAGTGATATATATATATTCACTGAAAAAAACAGAGGTTACAGGGATGTTATAGTTAGGCTCAGATTTCACATGCACAAAACCAGAGAAATTCAGCAGTTATAGTTAGCTGAGCTAACTATAACTCGTGCCCCCGCAATGCACTGCTTATAACCTCACATATTACAGCACTCATGACATGGTCCGTGACATCACTGATGACATCTCAAATGACATCACTGATGACATCATCCAGTGACTCTGAGTGTTTTTAAATAATTTATGAGTGTTAAATAAATATACCACGGTGTAATGGTGAATCAGTGGGTGTATAAGTGCCTAAATGGATGATTCAGTGGGTGCATGACTGACTGTATAAGTGAGTGATTAGGTGTCTTAGTGAATGTATGGGTGAGTGACTGGTTGTGTGAATGTCTGTATCAGTCTGTCAGTTGGTGTCTAAGTGGCTGTATGGATGTGTGATTGGGTATGTGAGTTTCTGTATGGGTGAGTGATTGGTTGTCTGAGTACCTGTATGGGTGTCTGTGTGGGTGGATGAGAGGGTGTGTGAATGCCTGCATGGATGAGTGAGTGGGTGAGTCAGTGGGAGTATGAGTTAGTGAGTGTGTAAGAGAAGGGCTGTATAAGTGAGTGTGTGTATGGCTGTGTCGGTGAGTAGATGGATGTGTCAGTGGTATATGGGTGAGTAACTGCATATGTGGAAGGCAGTATAGGTGAGTGTTGGAGTATATGAGTGACTGTATGTGTGACTGAGTGCTTGTGAGAGTGGCTGTATAGGTGAGTGTGTGCTTGTGTCAGTGACTGTGTAGGTGAGTGAGTATGTTTTAGTATCTGTATGAATAAATGAGTGGGAGTGTGATTGACTTTATAGGTGAGTGAGTAGGTGTGTGAGTAGCTCTATGAGTGACTGACTGTGTGAGTGGCTGTATGGGTGCATGAGTGGATATATGAGTAGCTGTATTAGTGAGTGAGTTGGTGTATGAGTGGCTGTATGGGTAACTGAGTGGATGTGTGTAGACCTATGAATCAGTGAGTGGGTGTGTAAGTACTGGTATGGGAGTGTAAGTGGTTTTGAGAATGCTAGTGTAGAAGTTGGAGTGGGTGTATGAAAGGTTATATTGGGGTATGAGATTCTGTGGGTGATGTCATTTGAGATGTCATCAGTGATGTCACTGACCATGTCATGAGTGATGTAATATGTGAGGTCATAAGCAGTGCATTGCGGGGGAGCAAGTTATAGCTAGCTCTGCTAACTATATCTGCTGAATTTCTCTGTGTTCGTGCATGTGAAATCTGAGCCTAACTATAACGTCCCTGTAACCTTTGACTTTTTTTCAGTGAACTTCTAAGGTTTTTTAAAATTCTATTTCCTAACTATAACGGCCATGTAACCTTTGGTTTTTTCAGTGAATTTCCATGGTTATTTAAGTAGCAATGGTGTTTGCAGAGTGGTGGGGAAAGGCGGCAGGCTCTCTGACCAGCTCTCAGGAATCCCGCTGTGTAGGACTTACAGAAAGTACCTGGAGGGCTTCTTGGTCCCCAAGGTCCCTTAGCATCCAAGAGAACTTCACTCCCCAACCAGTAGTGTGCCAGGAGATGCGTTTGCAGAGTGGAGCAGAAAGGGGGTGTGGCCTCCGAAGACCTCTTAGCAAACAGACTGTGTGGGACTTGCTGGAGGTAACAGGAGGGGTAGTTGGCCCCCAACGACCATCAATAGCCAAGGAGGCTGCATCCCCCACTAGTACTGTGCCAGGAGGTGCTATTGCAGAGTGGTGGAGAAAGAACGTCCTTCATGATTGCACAGGTAGTGCCTGTGTGATTCTATGCATGCTATTGCCAAGGTCATACTGTGAATACCGGGTGTTTTTGACAAAGTGTAAAACACATATATAGACATCATTTACATAAAGTTTCAGTGTAGCTATTTAGTAAGATTATAATTTAACTTTCCCCTTTGTATACGTATGTAAAAATAACTACATCAAAAATGCATTTTTACTTCTTCACCGCAACACCAAAGGAAGCAATGACATCAGTAGTCACAAATGCAAATTACAAAATGTAAACCAGATATTTAAACATATTTTACACAAAGTTTGAGTCTAGCTGTTTAGTAACATAATTGTTTGACTTTATTTTAACAACTCATTTAACAAAAACAACAATTTCCAAAAATAACTTTCAACATCTGAACTTACGAATAAAACATAAATACAAAACACCCATAAAACCATCCATTCTTACCCAAACTCAACAGGAATCAAAAACTGCTCCAAAACTAGTACAATGCACACTCTGTGGAAAGATCCACTCTAGAGGGACGAATAGAAAATATTCATGTGGGATGACATCCATAGTCTATCGTCTTAAAACCTAACATAGAAAACATCTCTAACTGGCAATCAAGTAGAGGGAAGCTGGAGGACCATCTACATCATTGGCACCAGCAACAATTCCTACTCAGAAAGTCCTTTGAGAGGTGCAGACTACTGCAACAGATACGGCTCCAGAGTTTTCAAAAATAGCCATGTACAAAACCAGAAACAAAAAAAAATCTAAAACAAAACAGAAAATCATGTCACTGAGAAATAAAGGAATATCATTGGATAATAACAAAAAGAAGACGCCCATTTATCTATCTTAAACATTCTTTAAGAAGAGTTCATAGTGAGCAGATTTGTGCAATGCACAATATGTCACAAGACATTGTCAAGGGGTACAAATAAAAAATATTTTTGCGGGACTACGTCCATGCTTTACCATCTAAAAATATACCAAAGCAATAGTGTAAAAGCAGCAAGAAAGCAACGCAAGGCTGAAGGACCCTGAACGTCAATACTAGCCATAACAACACTGGGGCAGAGAGTCCCTTCAGAGGTCCATTCTCAACTTCCAGATTTCCCGGATGGCATCATACTCAATGGATTGTGGAGTTGTAGTGAGTGCTGGAGAGCAGTCCATAAGAGCTCTTATTATCTTACAAAATGGTTATCTAATAGCTATGTGTTGTTCATTTTATTATCTAATTTATTGTCACACTAGTTACATATAACTTGCTGTATGGACAAGTCAAAGCATTCGTCTACAAATAAACACACAGCTAACTTTTGCCAGTTATAATTATATACTTTTTAAATACAAGTCAAAGGTCTGTGTTTAAATCTTCTAGTGAGTGCGTCGACAACATATACAAAATACTCTGTTTTTTTTAGACCACACTGTAAAATTTTGTAATCTCGTCTTCAAAACTATCAACTGTAATATCTATGTCCTGTTCTACAACGCCTCCTCTTAGCAACTCTTTATTTATATATATCTTATTTATATAGATCATATATATCTTAATTTCTAATGTACATTTTTATATAATTAAAAAGTTAAATACATACCAGTGAATTGAGCTCGTAGATTTTATTGTTCTTTTAGCTCTTTCTGGATAGTTTTGACACTATAAAGATTTGTAAAAACTAAGCACAAGAATGGTACACCACTCTCATAGAAAGCAACTATAAAATGGCAACCCCTTCAACTTTTCACTCTGTGATCATGAGAAAGGCAGCAAATGAAATCATGTCTTTCATTTTGGACTACTCTAGCTCCACTTGTGAATGGTTAGCATCTGTTAACCCTTTCCCTATCTTTCAAAACGAGGTTCTTGTCGGCGCGTTTTCAAGATGTAATTGGCGATGATCGCGGAGAAATCGTGAAAAAAACCGGGAGTCCAAACCTATATCTAGCTTCATTCTTTTAAAATTTAAATAGTACACAACTGTTTATTACATAGTCCTGAGTTGGAAATCAAAGCTTGCCGTTATTTAAATTGTATCATCACTCCTCAATTTAAAAAAAAATGTTCTGTCTCTTTAACAGCCTCCCCCCCCCCCAATACAGTCTTAGCTCAGTGTACCTAATAACCCAGTTGAACCAGTAGGTCACAAATTTACAGCACATTTGAGAAGGACCACACTACTTCCAAAGGAGAAAGAGCAGGTGTGGTTTACTCCACAGATTCAAAAGCATATCCATGTCTGTATTACATTTCATTTTTTAAACAACAGCCAATAATAAAACTTCTTCCTAAGGCATCCAACACGCTACCTAATTTTATTCACTTTTTATGCTGACAGCATCCAATGAAATATATATATATATATATATTTTTAAAACACCTCCATTTTAACTGCTTTTCCTTTGGAAAACTACATAATTTAGCTCCAGCCTTCTACTGACTACTATTGCTCCTTCGCTTCAAAATGCTTAGAGTGTGGATTGTGGGCCACAGCTATATCTATTGGGCTAAAGAGGCTGCAAAAAAGAGAGGTATTGACAAGGACTTAGGTTTGGCAAATGTGCAAATTACTTGGTTTGCCCAGAGAAGGTTAAAGTTTCATCAGTTGCTGACTTTGGTTAAATCCATTGTGGATTCCCAAGCTCCTCACCTTATGATTGTGCACTGTGGTGGCAATGACCTAAGTATATTGACTGGGGAAGGGTTGAATATCCTAATGAAAGATACCTTTGCACAACTGATGTCACTTTTCCCTCACAATGTCTTGTTGTACTCTAATATATGCCAAAGACAGAAATGGATGTGGTCAAATCAATTCTGTCCACAGATTGACAAAGCCAGGAAACATGTTAATAAAACTGCTTCTGCATTCCTCAGAAACCATCGCATGGGCTGCATTTATAACAACAATCTGCGTTTTGACATGCATGGAATTTATAGAAATGATGGAGTGCACTTTACAGATGAAGGCAACAGGGTGTTTCTAAGTAACCTGAAACTCTGCATCTGGTCTTATGTGTAGCAGCCATATACACAGAGCCCCCCTAGTACCCGAAATATTGTGAAGTTTATTTCTAAAGGTTTTTTTTGTTTTTGGGGATCTTCGCAACGACGACGCGATCTCCGCAGACACGTCGTGAAAACAAAAACAAAAGCAGACATTCTATGACCACGAACACATCTAAAAATAATATGTAAAAATATCCATTCTGAACATTGCACTACACATATTACTATATACATATTTTTTTCAAAGCATGGTTAAACTCATACTTTTGTACCAAGTTTCTTTCAAAACCATCTTTAAGACCTATTTTCCATTTTTGCAGTTATTCGGGCCGTCACGACTTCGCCGTTAACCGCGACGATCGTGCCTTTTCCATAAAGTGAAAACACATTTATGCACACATATTACAGTATTTTACACACTAGGGGTTTATTACTGTACACTTCAAACTCATATATTTCTAGTGTATTTCTAGAACAACCATCTCTAAAACCTATTTTCTGATTTCGCAGTGAGGCTGGAGATCGCAATGACGTCGGTAATCGTGACCCCTGCGGTTACGTCGCGAAAGCATAAAGCAAAAGCAGGAATTCAATAGCCACTACCACATTAAAAAATTAACTAATTCTAACCCTCACAGTAGATAATTCACTATATAAATAACTCTATAAAAACATTTATCACAATCTCAATATCTCTATAACAATGCATATTAATGATTCACCGATATTTTTTTTATATTTTCACCAATATTCGCGATGACGCTGCGTAGTCGCAACGTCACCGCGACAGTACACGTGGCGGTCGCAGCATTGTCGCGAATATCGCACACAATTAAAGAAATCAATTTTGGACACATAACTTGTGTCACTAACACCCCCATTTCTCAAACATGGGGTCAGAGTACCTCTACTCTGACCCCTTATGTTAGCTTTTTCAGACATTTTCAGCCCTGGGAAATGTTCACGATCAATAAAATGGGGGCTGCAACTTTCTGTTCAGGTTCCATCCAGCCAATCAGACCATTCCTGTTGGCGCGTGCATTCGCGATTAATCGCGAAACCACCACGAAATATCCGCAACCAGAGATATCACTATAATTTTCAGCTTAAGTTTCTCAAAAACTACTGAGCAGATTTACACCTAATAGGAAAAAGCACTTCCTTGAACCAACATCTACCTCTCTGCCAAATTTGATGCAGCCCATGCCCCTCAAGCAGGAGTGGGCATGGGCAGCATTTTCTTTGGTCTCAGTGGGCTCAGTACTGACGTGAAAGCTACAGAAGGTGCAGGGATTATAGACAAGGGCACATCAAAAGCAAAGTCCATTTTATGAGTTCACACTGTACAATTTTTACTTAATTCAAGGATTTTGATACATTTTAATATTATAAATGTGATCATTTTGCAATGTATTGGGAAAGATGTATGTAGGTCCCAGTTCTGGATCGTCAAGAATGCCACAGGGCAGGGTATTGGTGCTTTGACAGCGCCATATTCAGATATTACTCCTTTAATGAGGTGGCGCTGCAGGCCATAATTGGGATACATGGTGTTTACCAGTTAAGTTCAGTGCTGGACATTCCTTTTAAAAATCATTGTTTTCAGATGTGATACCGCAGGGTGATCAGTTGAACTAAAACAACACTACAAGACTACAGAATGGACTGAAGTGGCAAATGTAGCCCAGGACAATGCCCCACCTACCTGAAGTGATGCTGTAACCATACATGTGCAGTTATGAAGCAGTGTGCACCCACTGCTTGAAAAACGGGGATGGTACAGAATACGACTGAAGTGCTCTTGCAGAGATGTGTGGGTCTTAGTTATGCAATGACAGAAGATGCTGCAGGACAGCGCTGAGGTGCATTGATAGAGCTACCTGGGTCCTTTAATATCAGTCCTGTGATATATTATGTCATATGATACTTTAGGGTAATGGTAAGGTGCAGTGGTAAGGATATCTGTGTGAGTTAGAGCACAATTGCTGCAGGTCAGCAATGAGCTGCATAATCATAGATCCTTGTGTGTTCCAGAATGGGCATGCAGTTTCTCTGGATCATAATGGAGGTCCATTGACAGGTCTATTTGCTCACTAAGCCAGAATAGCTGTGATGGGGTATGTGACAATTTAAATGTAGGTGTTACTAAACAGCTGTAGGTTAATTGAAGTATTGGAACAGCACTTGCTGATGGGCAGAGTTGGGAAGCATTGCTACAGTTGTTGCATCTGCCCCCTACTGGACGAAATAGGGTCGGCATGGTATTTCCGGATGTTTTGAAAGATCTCTGTGTACGTTCCAGTAATGGAATCGCAAGGAATGCTGCAGGTCTACTACGGATATATTAGTGGAACTGTGCTTCTTACTGGTAGGATGGATTTGGAAATGTGTACATGGATCCAAGTATTGAAATGATAGCTTGTGCTGGATGGTGAGATTGAGGTGCATCGGCATACCTGCTATGTATGGGTCTTTGATCTGGAATGGCAAATTATGCTGCCATTTCAATAATAATTTATAATTTCAAATAGGTTCATGCCTTTCAAAGGGCTTGGATATTAAGTATTTCTGCAGGTCAAAGTTGAGGTGCTTTGGTAGAGTTGTTGATCCAAGTGCTAGGATTGTCGCAAACAGATGGGAACTACAGTGGCAATCTGCCATTTTCAGAAGATCCGCATTCACCTACAGTCGGCTAATTAAGAAGGTGGACATTCAGGGGCATAGCTTAGTCAAAAATGTTAGGGGGTATGAGTCTGATATTTCCCCAATAAGCACGGTGGTGTACCCAGCTAAAACGATTTGGGGTGTTATGCCACATTTCGGCACAAAATCACTCAATGCATAAAGTAAATGTGATACTAAGATTCTGAATTATGTTGAAAAGTTGTGCATCGGTATGACTTAACATTATGTTGAGACCACATTGAGTTACAAAATTCTCTTTGGTGCATTAGAGTAAAAAACCTTTAGAAGCACAAATCACATTTATGTGGAAAATCAAATTTAGATGCAAACTTACATCTAGTTGCAAAATCATCATTGGTGCAATCACCAGAAGTGTGTTAACACTTTTAAGAGCACACATACACATTAATTATAGTGCTTGATGCTTTCTTTCACCTCCAAGCACTGCAATGAGCAGCACTCTTTCATCAGGAAAATTCTAATACAACCCGTCTCTCCGTCTCCCTTCCATTCTATACCACTTCACTCTACTCTAAAACAATCTACTCTACACCACTACACTCTTTACTACACCACTCTAAGCCAGTCTTTTGCAATGTGTGCCACCCCACTCTGTTCCAGTGCGATATACGCAGCGCCACTCTGTGCCACTATACTCTACACAGCTTTACTCTACACTACTGCGCTCTACATCACATAATTGCTACACACATAATTCCACTGCACACCATGCCACATATTTACACTACACAATTCCACTCCACGTCACACAATTACACAACTAACAATTCCAATCCAACCCACATAATTCCACTCAAACCACATAAATCCACTCCATAACATAAGGGTAAAAGACATAGAGCCAGATGTACAACCGTTTTTTGTGGTCGCAAACGGGCATTCTGCCCGTTTGCGACCGCAAAATAAGTCTGCCCAATGTACCAAGCCATATTTTGCGAGTTGCTAACCTATTAGCGACTCATAAAATATGGTTTGCGACTTGGTATTAGGGAAGGGGCGTGCCAAGGGCGCCCCTTCCTAATAGCGAGTCTCAAATCTATGTATGATTGTTTTGCGACCGCATTTGCGGTCACAAAACACTCACTGGTTACCACCCTTTTCAAAAGGGTGGTAAGCCACTCGCAAACGGGAAGGGGGTCCCCAGGGGACCCCTTCCCCTTTGTGAATGGGTTTGCAAATATTTTTTAAGAGCAGGCAGTGGTCCCAGGGACCACTGTCTGCCCTTAAAAAATGAAACTGAAAAGTTTAATTTTTCTTTTTTAAATGCATCCTGTTTTCCTTTAAGGAAAACGGGCTGCAATTAAAAAAAAAGAAACTACTTTATTAAAAAAGCAGTCACAGACATGGTGGTCTGCTGACCCCAGCAGGGCACCATCCCTGGGAGTGCTAGCCATTCACAATGGGGTCGCAAATTGCGACAGCCTCATTAATATTCATGAGGCATGCAATTTGCGACCCCATTGGGAATGGCAAACAGTGTCTGAGACACTGTTGTACATTAAGTTTAGGGAGTCGCAAATTGCGAGTCGCAATTTTGCGCAATTTGCGACTCGCTCAACTTAATGGTCGTACATCTGGCCCATAGCCCTTTACAGCGCCAATAGCTCTAACTAAACAAAATGCGAGACCTGTTGCATTTCTAATGGTTGTTGTAAATTGCTGCTATAAGCAATGACCTTGGTTGAACTTGGTATGACTTTGTCACTAGCCACTAGGTCACTTCCTGCTGTAGGACAGTTTCCACTGTAACAGATAATATTACTATAATATAAAATACCATCTGTTCTTTTAAATCAGTTAAAACTTCTACACACCAAGACGTGGGTCCAAGTAAAGCTAGGAGAAGGAAACTACCTGTCCAGAAAAATTCCAACAACCTTGGGGCTGAAACAGGGGTGTGTGTTGGCCCCGATGCTCTTCAACTTGTTTATGGCTGATCTATCGACAGAACTGAACACTTGTAATTCACATGGCCCAAGGATGGGAGGGCTCCCTCTTTCCAACTTGCTGTTCGCAGATGACCTTCTACTCATTAGTCGAACTCCCATTGGTCTTCAACACCTACTAGAACAACCAGTAGATATTCAGCAATCAACGGTCTAACTATGATAAAACGAAGGTAATGCGATTATACCCAAAAAAGACATCCTCTAATCATTGCTGGCGATTGGCCGATACACAGGGCCGGACTGGGATCCCAAATCAGCCCTGGTAATTTTGTCGGACCAGCCTCCCGGGGGGCAAATCTGAAGAACTGCTGCTTTTGTTACCGGGGGCCGATAGTGCAGCAGCGCTGCAAAACCGGCCCCCAGTAACAAAACCGGCCCCCACCACTGGAAAACCAGCCCCCCACCCTTCTAGCATCCTGGGGAAGCGCCCGATGCCCGCTAAGGCCAGTCCGGCCATGCCGATACAACAATAGAAGTAGTTGAAGAATACAAGTACTTGGGAGTGATAATAGACAACAAAGGCACATTTAATAAACAAAAAGAAACCATCAAGAGAAGAGGCAATGCAATTGCGGCAGCTTTAAAAGCTATCAAACACAAAACTGCCGGCCCAAGCCTTATCCCACTGTTACAAGTCTGGCAAGCAAAGCTCATTCCAACTATAACTTATGGGAGCGAGTGCCTGAGGGGGTGCGATGCGGCCATTTTAGACAGAACCGTCTCAAGAGGGGCCAGGATGATTTTTAATTTACCCAAGTACGCCTCGCCAACCCAAATAAGGCTGGAATTCGGCCTGCAGAGCCAAGAAATCGCCTGCAAAGGAGCGTATGTCAAGTGCTGGCACAAGATCATAAAAGCCGAAGGAGGAATACTGAACTCCCATCTATGGAATGAAATCCACTTAAAGAAGGACACTCCAGCTATGAGCTACCTGTTAGCATCAATTGATCGTTGTGGCCTCGACGAACTCTGGGTGGCCCCAGTGACCCATCAATGCTTCAAACAACTAGTAAACAAGTCTGTGAAAAGACTATCGCTAGTAGAAGATAAGGCGGCACTCACAGAAAGGACTCATGGATGGTTCGATGTACACAGCTACGTTAAGTCCTCTCTGCAACCTTATCTAGTCGCGGGATTTAACAGGAGGAAGAAAGAAAAATACCTTTGTTATCGAATGGGCATTTTACCATCCCTGTTGCATCTTCCCCCCTGGAAACGATCTCCGGCTCAGACCACATGCTGCTTATGTGGGGAAGCTGATGAGAGTGTAGTACACTTACTGTGCATCTGCAGAGCACTTCAAGCTGAACGGCGGTGGCTGCTGAAGCCCATTTTCCTGAGCAGGGGGATAAGAACCTGCAGACAAGCAGAGAAGGCATGCCTTGGAGGGGGCGACGTACAGTTGTTGTGTTGCTTTGTACGGTTTATGGAAGGGGCAGGGGGAAAAATTCTTGCATCAAGTGACCAGCAATCCCTATCACCATGATCAAAAGACTCCTAAAGTCCCATCTTCCAGTGAACATTACTTATCCACTGTAATCTCCGTCGAGAAGATAGACGTAGGAGTACAACAACCATCAGCACCACTTCACTGCTGCTGTTTTTAAACCAATTGAACATTCGCACACTCTCCTGTATAACATTTCAGTTGCTGTTTTTTTACCCAACCGAATATTGCCTTCTTGTCCCAATATTGACTTTTTCTAGTCTCCATGATCCTTACCCCCTTTTTTTAACTCTCTTTTTAGGCACTTTAAGCGACAGTATCAGTAAATTCCTAGGAAAGTTGTCTGTACAAAGAATGGTAAAAAGTATTTTCCAATTCATGGCAACTGACAATAATTATTGAATACTGCACTAACTATTTCAATATAATGCATGAATGTTTTAGGATACGCCTTTTCGATTTTTAATCATGAATCATGCTGCTACTTACTGTTTTTCTTTAAAAAAAAAGTAAATTGTAAAGGTTTTTATTAACTAAACAATAAATTATTATTACCACTGTAACAGATATCAGCATGACTTTTTTCTAGTAAGGTCAGAAGATCACTTTGCATAGATTGTTCTTAAAAACTTCAGTTTGCTTAGCCTGTTTTTCTGAAGAGTGCTAGTTTGAAGTGAGTGGTACAATGTGCTATCACCTTACATACAAGTTTCAGCCAAGGCTGCAACAACTGCATTTTGTGCTATATAAACTACAGATGATATGAAAAACAACTGTAAAACTCGCTTGTCGGAAGTGTGAAGTTTCGTTTTTTTCATTCCAGTTCATTTTTGTGTGTAGAAATATTTTTTAATGGTTTTAGGATTTGTGACCCCTGCAAGACAGGATGAGTTAAACTAATCTAAATCATGGATTTGCAGTGCCCACCGTTTGGTGGAAACCCCGTACATGATTAAGCGGCATTAAGTTTCAATATAAAATGTACCCTATGTCAAGTAATTCCAATAGGCAATCACTATCAATAACATATTATTACTATTAATTATTAAATGCTTTCCCAAAAATCCACCTATAACTTTTGGTTAGTTTCACGGAAACCAACGAGTTCATCAGTACTATTCAATAGATAGTTAAACATCTGCGAAACTATTTTCGGTTCACAAATCCAGTACATTTCCTTACATGAAAGCTCTACTTTTATATGTAACTTTTACACATAATTTGTGCACAAGAAGAACATTAACAAAAAAGAACACCACCACCAAAGCACTATCCATAAACTTGAAAGTTTGTCTTATGGATAGTCCTTACACTTTACTTACCACAATCCAAAATAGGGTATGCATGGCATTTGACTGTGTATAGTGAAGGAGTGAAGCCATTAAATTTAAGCACTTCCTGAAGCTTCAAATGCATTGTAGTGCCCTTCTACACTCTCCTGTCTCTACGAAGGATCTGAAAAGCCTTACCTGATTTCTGGCTATTGTTGCAAGGCATTAAAAGTAACATATATTATTATTTATTGAGTGATACTACAGAAAGTGAAGTGTACGATGGTTAGACTTTCCACTTCTGACCTGTGAAACTCACTCTCTCTCAATTATTTTTTAGGGATTTTCCCGTCTGTAATTCTCTTTTTCCTTTTTGTTTTTATCTACCCTATTATACAATTGACTGTTTGTGGATTCATTTTAGAATGTCATGATATTATTGACAATTACATAATTTGGTTTTCCTATTTAACAGCATCAGTGTTCAAACTAAAGATTATTTTCTGTTTACTTGTATTGCTGGTTTCTACTTTTTCTCTTATATTCACAACATTCTGTCATGTTTACATACTGTATTCTTGCAAAATTTGATTTTTGAAGTAAGTTATGTATTTTTATCACATTTGCTATAAAGTAGGGGGAAAAGACCCCTCCCCCAAAGCCAGCACCCTTTTCCACAAATGAGATAACATACAAAACATTTTGTTAGTTTCTTTTCTTTATATCATTTTGTTAACCCATTGTTTCTTTATCTCCCCATATTTCAAGAGCAATTCCAGTGCTTTTCAACAGTTATCATTTTTGATGTATACATTTATTTGAAATAAGAACCACAATCATCATGAAGAGAGAGGACGGCCATATAACCTATATACTACCCACTTAATACAACATAAAGTACACAAAAATAACAAACAGCAGTACTTCTTCCCTAATTAATTACCACCAACATACGTTTCCTAACTAGAAACCAAATAGAAAAACAATAATTGCCCACCAAATCTCAGTGCAAGTATCCCAAGTTTCTGATGGATATTTCTAACTGCATTCTTCACCTTTTGAATCTACCCATGTGCTAGACTATATCAGGAAACTTATTCCAGCAATTTGTCCTACTTGCCAACAGGTGCTGCCATCAGACTCTACGGCAGCCTTGCCCTGCCTCTAGAAATAATGGCACTGAGCCATATGTAAATGCCACCCATGCACTCTCACATAATTTTTTTCAACACAAATCTGGAACTCTGCTCCTGAACTTGTTAGTGTCTGCCAACTCCAAAATTCTGTTGTGTGACAGTGGGCTTAGTGGTCTCCCCCGTAGAGTACAAGCTTCAAGCTGTGCCTCCACTGCAGGAAGCGGAAGTTGGTTATGGGCCCGCATGACCTCTAATTTTGATGTCTCAGGTCCAAACATGATTTGAAGTCATGTGACAAGTGCTACCTAATGCCAAAGGCCATCCCAAAGGCTGTCTGGAAGCGGGAGGCAAATCTATACATTGCTGAACAGAAGAAGCAAGGCCAGTAGCCAGTGGCGTAACATTAGCCCCCGCAGCCCCTGTGGTGCGGGGGGCCCCGAGCTCCAGGGGCCCTCTCCGGCACTTTGCAGGGGGGTCCCTTCAAGTTTCGTTACGCCACTGCCAGTAACGTTCTAAATCGCGAGCTCCTTCCAGCTTCACTTTCTGATCTAGTCCAGGTTTTTGTCCTCAGGTAAGTCTAAGATGAAGTCCAAGGACAAATCTCTGTACCAACTCACAGTCAAGATGGGAGTACTCTCCCTGTTGCTCCCACTCCATGGACACATTGCGCTGGCAGCTCTTGAAAGGCCCAAATTATGCCAGTTGTCGGATTCTGACCCCATTCCTCGGTTCGAGGTGATGCATCTTGAATTTCCCTGGCCACCATCAACTCTATAGAACTTAGAGGCCTAAAGGGAGGCACTGCTGCTCCTTTTTCGGATGATTCTAGGTGCCTCTGGGGCCCCATGGATCTGCTGGTGCCCCCAGTCAGGCTTCCGCCGGCTGGGCTTTCCCCGGCACTAACTCACCCCATTAAGCATCTACCCACCCCATGCCAGCACCAGGCTGCACCTCCACTCTCGTCAAAGGCCATGCCAGTTCTGGCCAGCTCCAAAGGTGCTGTTTCCTGATTTGTCCCTGACGCTGATCTCAGATCCAGAGTCGAGACTGGCTAGATCTATTCCAGTGTCTCGTTATGATATTACGAAGGGGAGAGGAGTTGGCCTAAAGGCTAAGGCGGTCGACCTTGAAGCTGGGGAACCGGGTTTGAGTCTCGGCAAGGACGCTCAACTTCCTGTGATTCTGGGCAAATCACTTAATCTCCCCGTGCCTAACAAAAATGAATGTGTCCTCATGTAACACAACTGGTGCTCGTGTAAAGCGCTCTGATATTACTTATTCACATTGTGTTAGCAAACTCTCCAGCACGGCACTTGCCTCAGCACAGTATCTTTAGCATCTTGACGCCCTATTCGGTGCAGGATCTTCAGGATTTTCCACATGATGGAGATGAACAACTTGTTACTGCCTCATTAATAGACCATATTTAGACCTCCAAAATACTGGTGGTCTTCATGCCTGACGAAAGATGGAATTGTACTCCCCTTTTGGGGCCCCACTGGGTAAGATTCTTCCTTTACTGTGGCAGTACACAGGGCAGAAAAGGTGTTGGAACAGCAGTTGTCAACAGTAAAACCTGAGGCTCATCTGCTTACTGAAATTTTGCTGCATGGTCCTTCAACTTAAGAGCTTCTACTCCTCTTCAGTCAAACCCTGACAGACACCCACGTTGGGGCAAAGGCTTAGCTCTTCTGTGCACCTTTGATTAGTCGTCCCATAACTAGACGTCACAGGCCTGTCCCAGGTGATCCTTCTTTCCTAACTCTGCACCCAACACCGTAAAGTCTCGTATTACAGGTTTCAGCCAGCAAAGTCAACTCCAATGCATTTCCTACTGTTCCACCTGATGGAGACCCTAAGTTATTGATGCGGTTGGCAAGAGGGTGTTCTCCATAAGTTTGTCATTACGATCATTGAATGTGGTCTGTCTCTTTGGCAGATTCATCTACATGCTTTCGAACATGGCATGGAAGATCTTACCTGCTTTTCTGTGGGAATTTAAAAATACCTTCAAGCAAAATTGCCATGTGATGGACAGGATGTGGCCAAATATATTTCCAGGCCTGTGTTGGTTACCACAGATTTTGTAAGGTGTGCTGTATTAGCTAGTGTAGTGATTGCTCGCTATACAAGGATGGGCACCACAGGTTTCTTTAGGGATAAGAAAGCGTACCCCATGGATATGCCTTTGGATTGCTTCAGGATGTTTGGAGACAATGATTAGAGTGGTTTAAAGACAGCTGTGCTATAGCCCATTCCTTGGACTCTCTAATCTGACTAGCCAGTTCCCTCATCAATAGTGGAAGTTCAGGGGATACTCCTGGAGCCTAGCTTATTGCCAGGGACAGCCATCTCAGCCCATGCAGCAGCCTGTCCAGCCTTTTGAAGCTTCAGGGGGCATTGTGGCGGCAGAGGACAGGCACTCCAACAATGCCAGTCCTCGTCTTCATCTTCTCCTGCCACTGCCGCCAAGCCACTCTGATTCCCCTTTTGGAAGCCACCAGCAGCTAGTGGGGGACACTTTTTCCTGCCCAACTAGCATGCAATTACATCACACCAGTGGGTCTTGCAGGGTGTTAGTCATGGTCATGCTCTGCAGCTCCCTGTACAGGTCTTCTGTTTTCCCCTAGACTTGAGCAGATCATGCCACAGTCCCTGACAAAAAGGTTTAGTTATTTCTATCCATAGGGAGCAGTAGAGAGAGTCCCAGAGTAGGATGTAGCAACAGTATTATTCCCATTACTTCTTCATGCCCAAGATGGATGATGGACTCTAACCAATTTTGGATATCCAGTTCTTGAGCACCTTCCTTTGGAAAGGCCTATTCAAGATGCTAACTCTGTCCCAAGTCCTCTACGCCCTAGATCCTTGGGACTGGATTATGTTCTTGGACTTGCTAAGTGTAGACTTTCATGCACCCATCCTGCAGTCCCTCAGGGGTTTCCTTTGTTGTGGTGATAAAACACTTTCACTTCAACATCATGTGTTTCAGCCTCACCTGAGCCCCCTGCGGGTAATAATAACAGGGCTGGCAGTGGTTGCGGCCTATCTTCGCATGTTGGGTGCACAAATTCCCATACTTTGTGACTGGCTGTTGAAGGTGGGCTTGAGACAGTCTGTTGCAGACCACCTGCAACCACCATATTGCTTCTGTCTTCCAAGGGTTTCTCCCTCAACGAGCCAAAATCACACCTTCGGCCAGGTATAGGGGCTGTCTTGGACACAGTGGCATCTAAAGCTTTTCCACCACTACAGAGAGTCCATTTAGGTCTTTTTCTTGTGTTCCAACCCAGATGGTTCTGAGTCAGCGTGGTCTCCTGGTCTTGAGTATGGTCCTGGTTCTTCATGCCCTTTGCAGTGGAACCTCCGCCTTCAATTGGCTCATCACTAGGGGTGCCTCTCAGACAATATCCATGTGTCAAAAGAGGCAGTTGTGGACCTTCGTTGGTGGATGAAGGATTCCAGTCTGACTTCCAGAAGGCTGTTCTCTCTACCCTATCCGGCCCTCACAGTGGTGATGTATACATAGGCTCTGACTTTGGGAGGCCACCTGAACAACTTGGAGGTCAGGGGCCTCTGGTCTCCTTTGGATCAGAGGCACACTATCAATCTTCTGGAGCTGCATGAAAACCGGCTGGTGCTTAAGGCCTTTCTACCTTTCCTCGGGGCAGTTCTTGAAAGTTGTGATGGACAGCACAACCAACAAACAGAGCTTATAGGGTCATATGTGCTGTGCTAGGAAGTGGTGATGTAGTGGTGCTGGCTGGAACTTTGGTGAATTTCCTTGACTATCAACCATCAGGCAGAGTGCCTGTATTCCTGAGCGACTAACTCAGCAGACGCCATCCAGCCAACCATGTATCTGCATCCAGAGGAAGTCCAAGGTGTCTTCGCCTAGTTGGACATGCCTTGGACAGATCTTTTTGCTGCCACAGAGAATGCTCATTGCCAAGCCTTTCACTCTCTAGAGAATCTGCCTCAAGGCTCCCCAGGTGGTGCTTTTTGCCTCCTGTGGTCTGTACACATTCCTGGCTCTGCTTTCCGAGTCCTCAAGATCAGGAGAGACCAGGCTCCTCTCGTCCTGATAGCCCCAGGCTAGGATCGAAGACCCTGGTACTCCGATTTGATCAGTCTGAGAACCTGCCCCTGGCTCTGTCTATCTCTTCAGGAGTACCTGTTATCCCAGCAACAGGGCAGGGTGCTACACCCGAACCTCCCCAACCTGCACCTCAATGCGTGGAAATTGAGTGTAATCAGCTGAGCAGATTCGATCTGCCCGGGAAGGTGGTGGATGTCATCTTGGCATCTCGCCACCCATCTATGAAGCCAGTCTATGCTGGGCAATGGGCAAAGTTTGTGACCTTGTGCAAGGACCATCAGGTCGGAATGCTGCAGACTTAACTCTCTAATGTACTTCTGTTTGTCTGTACAGCTTATATAAGGCTTCGTACGGTGACTTCCAGAGGCAGGAAGAAGCCACCGCCGAGTCCGATGTTGCCTTGAGCAAGTACTGTAATACATTTCCAGATCCAGTCTGGCCCTGGGAGAATACAGAATGTTATGAATCTGTGGTTAGAGAAAGTCTCCACCAGAAAGAAAGTCACTGAAAATAAGTAAGTTTTACTGAGGACTCAAATTAACCCATCCATACAGCAGAATCAGTCACAAGTTATCTTGCAGACTTAGGCCCTGATTACAAGTTCGGTGCTATTTGTCGCACCTGATAAATAACGATACCACAGGTTACGCTATTTATAGGGTGCGATAAATAACATCTATTACGGGTTGGTGGGGAATACCATGCAGATTTTGGTGTTCAACACACCAAAATCCGCATGATATAGTGAATTCCATATGCTTTTCCTCTGTTAAATTTCGGCAGGTTTAACTTACTGAAATTCAACAAAGGGTGAGGTATTGAACACATCCGATTATTATCAGATGTGTTAAATACCTACCAGCTCGTAATTCTGACGCACGGGTCGGAATAAACCAAGCACCTCTTATTTGGGCCCTTAGGAGTTGATTTATAGTTTGGTGGAGGGGAAACCCCATCCACCTTATTACAAGTGTATTATATTTTATGAGACTTGTATTCGTCACGTTTGCGCACGAGCAATCGGTCGGCCAAACTTTAAACCAGGCCCTTAGTCACTTTAGTGCCGCCAACAAACCTCTTTACTGCATCCATATAAATGAACATATGAACCCTACCATCTTGCAAGATCACCAGAGCAGTCTTTAGCACCTGTAGATATCTCTTTTTCACCATGGTTTTCGCACTTAAGTCGAAGAACATGTCAGTATTTTGGTAATGGCAATTAGTCTGTTTCTTTGAAGATGGCTGTGATAGGATCGTTTTTCGCTGTGTGTCACCCTTTAGAGGTATAACCACAGGCCCTTCCCCCCATCTCTATGATGCCAGTGTGAACACTTGTTTGAACAGAACAAGACCTCCTCCTTCATTTGGGTTCACCTGATTCGTGAGAAAGTGTTCCATTTCAGCTCATCTGTCCCACATGCGATGGAAGCTGCAGGATACTTCTATTCACTCCATGCTAACAGTTCTCCAAGGACTCTACTTTATTTCCAGTTGGAGAGTGGACTATATGGTGCATTTTTAAATTCCTCGTGGTGCTCCAAAGATAACAACAGTCTTTCCACTGTTAACTCTGGTCAGAAATTCTTCCTTCGCTGCAACCACTTTTGTTTTTCAATTTGCACAGTTTTGCATCTGAAGTTCCACCGAGGATTCAAAGGAGACCAATCTTTGCTAAATGTTTGCTTTCTTCAGAGCCACCAATAAATCCATAAGGGTCATGTCGCTTTTGGTGAAACTAGACATCTCAGATTCAGAAGAGCACCCCAAGCGGCAGCAAGAAATCTTTATTTGTGTTCTGTTGCTGCTGGTTCATTTTGTAGTAGGTTCACCACATTAGGCCTCCACCAAGAACAGTTACCTCTTTCACTTCATAAACACCTTAGCCAAACGCACCAACAACTAGGGGAAGAGCAGTGTCTCAAAAGGAGTGCCAATGCAAAAACTGATTAAACACTAGTGGGGGCCGCTGCATCAAAGGCCATGCAATGTGAAGACATGAGTGGGCCCCGCTGCCATGGAAGGGTGGAGGCCTCCATGTTCGTTGGTGTCCCGCCTTGCCTCCTGCACTCCAAACATCTGATTGGATGGTCTCTGACCCCCAGTACTGAAAGGGGCAACAGGCAAGATCGTCTTTGTGGGTCCCATGCAGCATCACCAGTCAATCTCACTACCGCTCTGCCCGCCGACCCCTTCACAGATGCAGGTTGAATGTACTGTGTCGTGCAGCCAGAAAGTGGTGCACTCCACTACTGCTGGGCGGGCTCCATTTCCAACCCTTGACCTCTCACCTGGGATGTACCTCACCCACAAAGCCTGTCACCCCACCAGGTAAACTGCTTCTCTCCCCAGATCTCAAGACTCTTCCCAGGCACAGGCAGACATGAATATGATTACAGGAGCAGAGCTCGATTAGAGAAAAAGGAAGTTCCTCCATTCTCCTCAATTAATCATTCATTTATTCTGCAAATATTCCGTCAAAACAGCCGGGGGATTAAAAATAACAAGTCACTCTACTTTAAACAAATTCATGTATTTTATTTTTGTTTTCTGTAGCCCATACATAGTAAGCCTAAGTGCACCAGCGTATTTTACAAAGAACAACGCAGGGAGGAACAATATGTCTTATAAAGAAACAATTGTACCAGTAGGTAAACAAAACTTAAGTTAGAGGAATCAGTAAGCATCAGGAAGAGTTTGAGTTTGCATATGACATACGAAAAGCGTTGAATTTGCCTCGAATTGCGGGGCAGATTTACGAGCCCCCTGCGCCACCAGTACGTCACTTTCCGTGACGTACTGGTGGCGCAGGGGGCTGCTCCATATTTACAAGGAGAGGAAAAGCCACCCTGCGTGACTTTTCCTCTCCTTTAAATACGGCCTTCACACGCAGCACTTTGCGGTGAAGGGGCGTTCCATGGGTGTTGCTGTGGGTGTTCCCACGCAACACTCATGGAACAAGACACATCTCCAGAATTACGAGAAATCGTATCTCTGGAGATGCGTCTGAAGCTACGCCACCCTAGAGGTGTGGCGTGGCGAGGCGCACCGAGGAGAAATCTCCTCGTTTTTCCTCTTTCAATGCGTGCTGCATTCTGCAGCACGCATTGAAAGAGGAAATGGTTGTAGTGATTGTTTTTGTGCAGGAAGGTTCCCTTACTGCACAAAAACAATCTCCCCACGACGCAGGCATCCTTGCACCATGGTGCAAGGGTGCCAGCGCTAGCGCATGGTTGCAGTTTGTGCGCCTAGCGCAGGAAGCACAAGGATGCGACATATTCTTGTAAATATGTCGCATCCCTGTGCTTCAGAACTAACGCAGCGTGGCGCAGCAAAATGACTTGCTGTACCCCGCTGCGTTAGTTCAACGTAAATCTGCCCCGTAATGTTTTTGAGTATTATGAACTCTGCTGAACAGTATTATGATTTTTTTTTTAAAGAATTAGCCCTAACCAGCAGCTAACATTGACGGACGGGAAACAGTGCCGTGAGACGACTTCTGTTACTCTGTTTTCAAATCCCTACTTTTACGAATTGGGTATTACATTTTATCTGCAATATTTAATTGTAACGATAAAATATTGTGTTGCTTTCTTATTCATGTCTTACAACGGTGCTTCATTATCTTAACGAAATATAATATTGTTTGGGAATTTTTTTTATGGTTTTAGGTCTTAAACCAAATAAAAACTATATTTGAAAAGAACTATCTAACACATTTGAGTTGCAGCCCATTTAAATAGTTTTTTTTGTTATCAATAATTTCCCAGCTTTGAAGTTCCAGTTAAAATGGAACGTTCGAATCAGAATACTTTTGAACAAATGTGGAAGCTTTGTACATTTTCTCAAGATATCATGCTGCCTCTCTTTCCCTGTATGCTCCTACTTTTTCCCCGCATTATTTATCAGTGCATTATAATTTTGTGTTCTTGAAATAAACAGTTTTCCTTACATTGTCTATTGAGCAATCCTTGTTCTATATCCCGCAAATACTGATACCTGACGTTTTATTAAGAAGAGGCCTTACTTTTCGATGACGATCGGGAGAACGAATGGCCCCTTTTAAACTAAGATTATGCAATTCTGCGTTGGCAAAGTCGATTCGTGAACCCGAGGAATTTACAGTGTGTAGCTGAGTAAGAACGGCAGCGTCTTGTAACGTGGGATCTCATAGTATGGCAGAGAATCCTCACTGTGGCGAGCAAGGAAGTGCAGTAGGCTTCCAACTGTGATGAGGCAAGAGTTCTGGGGAAAGTGGGGAGTAATTTTGCATTCATCCATGGGTGACGCAAGGAATGATGCCCCAAGATTCACACCATGACGTATTGGACACACCAAGATGGTTCTTAACTGATCATTGACACACACACAGATCCATGGGCACTGGCAAATTGCACTGCTCTTCATAATGGATACAATCATATATGCCCAGTGCCCTCTAATGCAAGTTACTGGCAAGCCATTGTATGTGCGTGCAAATTGGTGCCATCTGTTTTCAGAAGTTGATACTATGTGCTGAAACCCCTCCAACACCAGCCATCACGAAATGTTGGCCCACACTAACAATGTCTGATCTTTCTCTACAGCTGGATGCCAATGAAGCGCAGCCTGTCTTTGACGAGCAGGAGGGTGTTGACGAATATGATGAAATGCCCATGCCAGTATAGCCAAGCTTGAAGAAGAGTTCAAAGAAGCAGACGCTGAGTTCATCGTTTGGCTGGCATTGATACAATGATGGTGTCTCCCCGACCTATGAACTGTTACTGTACACCAAAGTTGGCTGCATACCCCCACCTCCAGTTCCCTTCCCTGATGACACCCTATAGTGAGCACAGTTACCTGCCAATTAGTATTGTCCTGTCTCAGCCACAAATACTCTGCCTTCACTCCCCCATACATATTGTATGAGGTGTAAAGCAAGTGGGCTTCAGGTATATTTACTACTGTTCTGATATTGCTAAAAACATTTCAGTTTTTGAGGCTGGGTGAGTAATATAGGTAGGAGTAAGCGGTGGAGATTGCAATATGTGGTCCTTCATTCTTCACAAGGCATGTAACAGACCAGTTCCAGATCACCGTGTCAGCCTCAGAATGAGTTTAAATTTCTGGACAGTATCTCTGTCCATATCTGACATTACCACATTACTGCCAGGCCATTCCTCACCTAAATTCACATAATGCATCCTAACACTTCTCTGATATTCCCAGAATGTTGCCTACCCCTCTCCTAACCTTCATTGAATATTAGCAGGTCCTTCTATCAGATCCAGACTAGAGGGAGGACCTTTCTAACATTTCCAAGACACTAACCAGCCCTCTGCTTCCACTTAATCTGTCCAGTTCCATTCCTTCTTATATTATGGCTTATTGCTTGCTGCCCCAATTTTTAATGACCTTTCTTTTATCCTCTCGCCCTTGTATAGACTTATTCTCACCCTTTTTTAAATAAAATTTGCTCCCTTTTCCTTTTTTCAGCTCACCATTGTTCTTTATCAGCTCATCCCTTGACAACACCCCAACTCCATTCTACATACGCCTCTGACATCTTCCTTTTCTTTTGATCTCGCACACCTTGCTCCAGCATCCAATCATTCCTTTGCATTTTGCACATTACTTTTATCCGGTTCATTTTTTGTACTTCCGCCACTCCCCTTGACTCCCAAACCACTGATCCCAGCACTGTGCCCATTTTAGTTTTGTTGATTTACTCCTGTAATTCTGTGCCTTTTTACAGAAAAGCAGGTGCAGTATAGGACAATCAGGTGTTTCCATAAAACTCTTGTATTTTATTTAAATAAATAATTTAATGGACTAGTGCCAATAAACATAGATTTGATATAATATTGGTGATGTGGTGTATCAGTGTGTCGTTTGGACTTCATTGGAACTGACAGGGAGATTGTACCCTGGAAAAAGGCCTTTCCTCTTTGCTCTCACATCATGTTTCCAAAACGCCACCTTCCTTTGCCTTTGTACGTGGGCATCCTACTTCAAAAATAATATCCATTTCCAGCAGTCTTAGTGAAACCGGTGATCACCTCTTTCCCTCGTCTTGCTAAGATTCTACCTTTCCTCTGCAAGTAGTTTTGTTTCCACAGTAACTGACCTTGTCTTCTAAAGCATAGCCCATCTTTAAACAAAGATCTTAACATCCTAATTCAAACTTATAGTGCATACATTTGATTGAGGCATTTACTCTCAACAGTGAGTTATGCTCTTCAGTAAGCCAAGTTCACTCTTTAGTATCAATAATTTGTCAATCCTTTAGAGCAAAGTTAATACACTTATATTTAAAGTTGTTTCCCTTTTGCTGGCCTGGATAGCCAAAGCTTCTGATTTCAAAGGTGCTATTAATAATGCAAATCATTGAAGAGTAATGGACATTTATTTATCCAGTGTTTCAGTTTAGGTAATTTGGCAGGTAAATACTTGTCTTGAGATAGCTCAACCCCCCCCCTCCCCCCCAGTGCAAGCAGTAGCACATCCACAAAACAAGCTCCTATTGCTGCGTCTGTGCTGATACTATGGGCACAGGCGTATGCCCAAGAGCTGCTGAGGCCTGTACCCAGCATTCACGGTCAGAGCTTCTAAAATACCCTGGACCAGCTGAGGATCTTGCAAAAGAGTGTGTTCCTTAAGACGTAGTTCAGCACTCTTGTCCGTCCCCAAGACCATCTATGGGTCCTGTACGTAGCAATACTACAGTGATGAAGGCATATCCTAGTTGCAACTATCTTTACTCTACAAGCATTGAAAGAAGTAGGTCACATGTAGGCTGATTTTCCCAACCCTTATTCACAGACTTCCTGGACCAGGTATTCTAGAGATCTCATTGCATTTTAGTCTAGACTACACAGCATACTCAAGACCCAACATATATTCCACAACTGCTCCAAGGAATAAAGGTCAGTGCTCATTCCCTTCTTTAAGATCATCTAAATTCTTACATTCAGCACTGGTCCTATAGTTGCAGTTGGGTTTTAAAGAAAAGCACCCAGCATTGATCCTGAAGATTTAGGTCAGTCCTCCTCACCCTTCCACGAAACACTTGAATCTCATATACTAATACTGTGACGACCTTTATTGTTCATCTCCCAAGTCCGACTCCTTAAACCTCTAGACACCAAGGCCACAGAATACCTCAAGGTCTGCCTTGTGATACATATCATATAATGCATGGAATTTTCAGTGACCCATAAAGAGGTATAGCAACTTGTCACAGAGCTAAGCAGACAAATGAGAAAAGGACTGGCACTTGCGGCAGCGGCTTAACCAGGAAAGATTGAAGACCCATACACCTTCCTGAAGCATAAAGCTTGGAATTATCTGGGTACTCAGAAGTTGAGTGCTCCTGACTTTATAAACACTAGATACACATCAGATATATATTAATATGTAAAGCCATAGAACCGTAAGAGGGTGAACTTCACAACACTGTAGAAACCAGTAGGTACAAATGTATCTTACTCACTCAAATTTGACTGCTGCCCCATGACTATCAGAGAAATTTGCACAGAATAAGTGAGAGGAGCTTTCAGGGAAATGTACCTGCATTCTGTTCTTCGCCACTGAACCTCTGTCTGTGATCCACAAAGTCTGTTTTCAACTTCATAATATAGTTCACGTTTTATGTGGAGGAAGTCCCATAATTGAAACATACCTAACAAGTGTATGGAAAGCATAACTCTAAAATTAGATTGAATAACCTGTTCAATTAAAATAAACAAGTAGAGCCTAGTTAAGAATATTTATTCTAGTGTTTTATATGGCACCAGGTTGTCATCATATATGAAAAAATTAGGACAAATATAAACAGTACAGAGATGAAGCCTAGGCCGTAGGGAGTCCAGAGATGAAGGCTGGTAATACTTTTGTCATTCTCCGTAATCAGCTTAGGGAAGATTTGGGCCAAGGCTTTCTTGAATAGTTCAGTGTTTTTCAGACGTTTTCTAAATTGGGGGTAGTTAAATCTAGAGCATCCACAATCTTGGACTAGTCGCACCAAGAGATCATCCTCCGCCTAAAGGGACGAAGAGTAATTAAATTTGAGGAAGTTGAGTGTGTCTAAGTGCTTGCACATTGAACAAGAAGGCCCTTGGATGGTGCAAAGTGCATTCAACTTAATCCTAACATCCTGTGGGAGGCAGTGGAGCATATTCAAGGTCTGTTTAGAGTGGCCACATCTCCGAAAGTTAAGACATGTCTTGGTGTCTTCGATTTGGAGTCTGTCATCCAAGATCTTTGACAGGAATGTGTAAATCCCACTGCAGTAGTTTACTGTTTCAAGACAAGGGATCTTCTGACTTCAGTTTGGTGAGAGATTTGCAGAAGAGGGAGGATGTTGCAGAGTGAGGAGAGTTGTGTGTTGACCTCCTTCACTATATCATTATTTTGAGAAGCAAAAGAGAGGTTTGAGTCAAAGAGAATATTTAAGTTTCTTACTTTCTGAGTGGTAGAGGGGGCAGCTATAGACTAGATGGTCTCTGAAGTAGCAACGTGTTGTGTTCCTAAAATAAGGATTTCTCTTTTATCTTCATTTAGGCAAAGGAAGCTTTCTCTTATTCAATGTTGTACTGGTCTAGGAAATTGCAGATGTTGTGGTGACCATCTGGGCTGTTCATCAGACCAATGTAGATTTGTGTTAGCATACTTACAGAAGTGGATTAGGTACTGTTCTAGTAGCTTAAACAGGGGGTGCATGCAGAGATGTCGTGAATCCCCTGGTTTAGTGCTACAACAGGGGTGTGTTTTTTTATGGGCCTCTGTTGTCTGCAACTCGGAAGACAAAAGCTCATAAGTAATGCTCTAAGGAAAAATGAAAGCTGGGGTGATAGAAAAGGGAAAGAATGATTGAAGGATAAAAGCGATGAAAGTAAGTATGGGTGAAAAAAATTAGGAAGGGTTGATGGATGAGTTGGTGGATGGACGGGTGTAAGGATAGTAGCATAAACGGAAATCTGAGTCGATGGATGCATGAACAAATGGATCATTTGATGGTTGAAAGGCCTTACTGATGGATGGGTAAGTCAAAGTATAGATGTATCGGTGGATGGATGCATGAATACATGATGGATGCGTGAACGGATGGATGAAATGGCTGATGGATAGTGAACAGTTGAATGATGGATGAAAGAAAAAAATGAATGGATAACAGAATGTAAAAGTAGCATGGTGGCTATCAGAGGGTGGATGGAAGGGTGAAAGCATGAATGGATAGATGCTTGGATGGTAAAGACAAGGGAGTTCTTCTAGGAAGGGTCGGGCTCACTTGCTTCACGTGGTGCCATCAGAGCTTTGAATCAAAGTGGAGGGTTTTTTAATTCTCTGGCTACTCCATTGGTTGTGTGTAGCAGTTGAACAGGAGTAGGGAGAGTGTGGAGGCATGGGGGACACTGCATAGAGATCCGCAATTGAAGAACAATGAAGAGCCATATGTACTTGTTGGCTACAATGACAGATACATGAGGTGATCCATTTATGGCCAATGCCAAATAAGCCAACCCTGTTTCTCAATCTCAACATTAGAATGCTGTGGTCATTGAGGTCATAGGCTGCTGATAAACTGACGATGCTTACCTTTACAAAGGATTGCTGCTTTGGTCTTCTTACCATTTGGAAATAACAGTGGAGATCATGCAGGAGTTTGTTTTGTTCAGTGTATATTTGCAGTTGGTTTGTTACTATTCTTTACAGAATTTTGCTGGTGATGATACTTTGGAAATCAGACAACCATTGACCAACACTTGTGGGTCTGCAGTGGTTTTCTATCGCATTGGAGAGCTATTCACATGTTTCTTTTGGCTTTGGACTGTGTCTCTCAAAAGTGAGGGACTAGTCAGAGTATCAATGTCAAATGCCAAGGTGGAAAATCACGTTTCATCCAGGATGCCAGGCAAGGATCCACCCTCATATTAAATGCTTTGAAGTTCATTTAGATGGCTCATCTTCATGGAATGGAGTTAAATTGGAAAAAGACTATTGTGCAGGTTAGCATGAAGAGTACGAATGCAACAGTATTGAAGGTTATTTAGCATTTGTAAGAAATTGGGTTAAGGGTTGACTGGGATATGAGCCCTGGTCTAGCAGCAACCACAATCCTTGTCAGGGTGAGGCTCAAGCCAACCCTGAATTAACCTGTGCTCAACCCTCTGGTGGCTTTGCACAAAGCAGTCAGGTTTAACTTAGAGGAAATGTGTAAAGTACTTATGCAACACTTCAAACAGTAATAAAGTTAAAACACCACACAAGAACCCACACCAAGTTAGAAAATTTAACCTTTTTTAATAAATATAACAAGACCAGAATGACAAAAATCCAATCAGTAGAACCAGAGATATGCAATTTTAAAGATGTTAGTGAAAATATCGCCAAAAAGCGCAAAGTCACAACGCTGGATTTCTGGTTGCGCCAAACGGGGACAAAGTCACAAGTTCAGGCCAAACGCGATGGAGCTGGGCAAGCTAGAGGGACCCAGTTAGGCCCGCAAGTCCCGTTGCGGGGACCTGCTTCAAAGATTCATCACTCAGCCGAAGCGATGCGTTGGCTCAGAGTTATGGCACGGCTGCAGTGTGAGGTACTGCATCGTCGTCGAGGATCCCATTGACGAGGGCTTGCGATGGGAAGTCCGGCATTGAGGATGCATCGCGCAGTCAGGGCGATGCGTCAGTTCCGAGGAACTACGATGCGGAGTCCATTGTCGTCGTTGCGGATGCCATCAATGATGGGTGTGAGGGCCAGAGCTGATGAAGCGATTGCGCAGCGGCGGTTTTGATGGGCTGCGATGTGAGTGTTTACGATGGGTCCAATCCATTCAGCAGCAGCAATACGTCGATTCTGCACGAGTTTGCGATGTGTGGCAGAGGAGATGTGTCGGTTCTGCTGGATCACAGACGCCGGCAGAGCACCTTAAGCCCACTTCTATGGGTCCAGGACATGGGTGGCACCACCTGGCAGAGTAGACTCACAGGTGGCAGAGTCCAGGTGCAGGTGCAAGGTTGTTGGAAGCCTGTTGTGTCCCCGAGGCTTCAGATCTGGAGGCCAGCCAACTAGCCCTTGTAGTCATTATGAGGTTCTGGGTTCAAGAGATGCAGGTCCAATCCTTCTCACCCAGGCAAGAGGGCAGCAGGTCAGCACAGCAGGGCAGCAGTCCTTCAGAGCAGCAGTCCAGCAGAGTGGCAGTCCTTTCGGCAGCACTGCTGTCTTTCTTCCTGGCAAAGTATTCACAGGTCCACAAGTGTACTGAAGAGCTGGTGTCTGAGATCCAGTATTTATACACAGTTGTGCCTTTGGAGTTAGGGAGAGGTTTCTAGAGGCATAGACAGGTACCCTGCCTTCCTGTCACTGGCACCAGACTAACTACAGGGGGTATGCAGCCCTTTGTATAGAGGCAGGACAAAGCCTATTCAAGTGTAAGTGGGGCTGGGTCCAGCTCGTCCCTCCCATCTTACCAGTGATGGCCCATCCAAACACACCTAAGCTTCCTATTGTGTGTAGCTGTCTTGGAGGAATACACAAAGCCCAACTATCAAGTACACCAAGTAATGTGACCCAGAGACCGGCAGCTGGCACTAAATGGGTAAGGCAGGAAAATGTCAACTTTCTAAAAGTGGAATTCTCAAAATTGTAATTTAAAATCAGACGTCATCATAAGTTAGGATTTTTCATTACAATTCCAAAGACACTAAACATGAACTGCTTACCTGTTCCCATTTGGAAATTACACTTATAAAATGTAATGAGGTAACTCCCATGTTCTCCTATGGGAGACGTAGGCCTTGCAGTAGTGAAAAACGGCTTTAGGGGTTTTTCACTACCAGGACAAGTAAAACATAAAGGTACATGCCCAACCTTTTAAATACATAGCACCCTGCCCTCTAGGGTGGCCATGGCATACCCTATGGGTGACTTATGTATCACAAAGGAAGGTTTGGGCTTGGCAAAAGGTTTATTTTGCCAGGTTGACAGGGCAGTTTAAAACTGCATACACAGGCTGCAATGACAGGCCTGAGAGTGACATGTTTAAAGTGCTAATTGAGTGGGTGGCACAATCAGTGCTGCAGGCCAACCAGTAGCATTTAATTTACAGTGCCCTGGCCACAGGCAGTGCCACTTTACTAAGAACACACCAGTAAATTAAATGTGCCAATTGTGTATAAGCCAATCTTACCATGTTTTAAGGAGAGAGCACAAGCACTATAGCACTGGTTAGTAGTGGTAAAGTGCACAGAGCCCTAAGGCCAGTAAAAACAAAGTCAGCAAAACAGGTGGTCTCAAGGCAAATAGTTAGGACGAAAACCATGCCAAGGATGCCATGTCTAACACGATTGAATCTCAAATATTTGTTATTTTTAATATAAAGATTGAAGCAGACCTTTGCATTGTTGTAATGTCAAGGATGAGAAGTTTTGTAAGACTTTTCGGTTGGTCAGTTTGTGGTAGATTTGGAAGTTGTCTGTCATTTGGTTTGAAGTTTCATTAATGTGTTTGGCCAGATAAGCTTTTTGATTCCTCTCCCACGGGCTTTATGGTAATCACATCTACATATCTTGTATGCTAGTTTGTCCACTTTTGATTGCAGCCTTGCCAGATAAATCTGTGGGCATCTGGATGGGGGAGCTGAGACTCAGAAGAATTAAATTATTTTCCACTAGAGTTCAAGTTATTGGGAGCTACTGAGGAAGTTTGAGGGCCTGGGGAAAGGTGGCCTTGCACAGGGTGAGTGTTTTTTAGGTTGAGAGGTTCTCCAAGGGGTTAAGAATGGCAAAGCAGATACTCTATTAAGGCATGGTTACAAAAAGGAAGTTGACCAGGCCCCACCTAACATAATTGATATTAAAAGGATGGTCTGCACGAAGACCTCATCTGAATTTACCCATAAATGTCTAAGGTTCATAGTCAAAAGGAAGTGTATGGCTTTGTTTTTAAGAAAGGTGGTGTTATTTGTCAAGGTTTATATTATTTTCAGGAGACTTTATATTTACCCATTAAAAGTTTACAAAAGAAAGCTTTAGATTTGTGTCATAACTCACCTTTAACTGGTCGCCCAGAACAAAATAAGACAATGGAAATTCTTCAGCAATATTTTTGGTGGCCTAAAATGTCTCAGGATGTCCAAACCTTTGTAGCTACTTGTGGAATTAGTGCAGAAGGGGAAAGTTGACATCAAGTCCCTGCAAGATTGTTACTACCAATACTGGTGCCTCCAAGCCCTTGGCACACTGTGACATTAAATTTCATTGTGGGACTACATAGAACGTCCAAAGGCTATATGACTATCCTAATAATCATAGCTCATTTAACTAAGATGGCACATTTCATACCACTTAAAACATTACTCACAGCAAGAGAATGTGCACAAGTGTTTTTGAAATCAATGTGCACGTTTACATTGTATACCCTCAAGACTTATTACCAACCATGGTGCACAATTTGTGTCATACTTTGGGTAAGCCATGTGTTCTAGCATGAAGGCGATTATAGTCTAGCCATTGACCACAGACCGATGGTCAGACTAAGAGAGTGAATTGGTGTGTGGAACAAGACTTATTTTGTTAAGCCTTACAAGAGGATAAAAATTGGTCGGTTGATTTGTGGTTAGTTGAATTTGTCTATAATGATGCAATTCACTCAGTTACGTTATAGAATGATTGACTGGGAAATTCCATTTAAGCCGACTAATGTACCCACAGTACCTAATGTACCCACTGTAGAAGATTTGGATAAGAAATTACATCAGATAAAAAAACCAGCCAAAAATGTTTAGAACAAGCGAAATCACAATACCACAATACACACACAGTAAAAAAACCCTAAGTACCAAATTGGTGAGAAGTATGGCTCTCTACTGAATATTTACGTTTAAAAGGGAAAAGTACATTTCAGCTCAATTTCATAGGATCTTTTCACATTTCAAAGGTAGTGAACATAGTGGCACTTAAGTTAGATTTGCCATCAGACTTACCGATACACCCAATTTTTCACATTTCTTTACTTAAGCTAGTAGAACAAAAAACTAGAAATCAACACGACCTAATCCCTTCTCAGTAGAGGGGCAGTTGGATTTTGAGGTCAGCGCCATATTTGATTCCAAAAGATCAGAAACAAATTGAATGATTTGGTGTACTGGAAAGGATATGGCCCAGAAAACCGAACTTGGAATCCTATCTCACATATTCATGCACCTCACCTTATACAATAGTTTCATCAACAAAACCCACATAAACCGAAACCTGTAGGAAGGATTTATGAGGAGTGTATGGGCAGGATACTAAGTTCTGGAGAGAGGGCTTGCGTATTTGTGCCCTGGGGCAATCATATTATTGTTTAGAGTAGAGTTGTGAAAATATGATGGCTGAATACTTGGCGTGTGTACATTTGTTTTAGTGTGGAAAGGTATTTGGGTTTTTGAAGGAGTAGAGCACCCTAGATGTTTTTACGAGGTTCTCGCAGGTTGTGTTCCCGGTGGGCATTTTAGGCGAGTCTAGTCTATTTCATACGCGCTGTGGATGCCAGCAGTGCTTGTTTTATCAGATCATGGAGGGAGCAGGAGCTACTTTCTACAGTTTGTCTACGAATTGACTTTGTACTTACCTGAAATCTCCATTTCCAGAGTCAATTCTGAAGGACTCTCAGTCTGTTGCCCTTTGGAGCTACCATACTGTTAGACCTGGCCCTCTCTGCAGGGTCAAGGCCCTCTCTGCAGGGTAAGTCCCAAACTTTTTGCCTTTCACCCTCCACTTTTTACTGAATTCATTTTTTGTTGGCCTTTGGGCTCTGTGCACCCCACCACTTCTAACCAGTGCTAAAGTGCTTGCGCTCTCTCCCTAAAATTTGATCAAGTTGGCGTATACCCAATTGGTAAATTTAATTTACTTATAAGTCCCTTGTAGGGTGTATACCATATAACCAGGGCCTGTAAATTAAATGCTTCCAGTGGGCCTGCAGCACTTATTGTGCCACCCACTGTCGTGTAGTTCCTATAGTACCCATGCAGGACCTGCACGTTTGTATAACATAAGGTTTGGGCTTGGTGGCAGACTGACTCTGTGCACCCTCACCGCGTATGTTAGATTGTTTTGCATTAGCTAGCTCACAGTGCCACTAGAATCTCCTCTTATCGGGGAGAGATTAGTTTCTGGCAACCTTAGATCATGACAACCCAAATTCCTCAGAATCGTGGAAACAATATACTACCTTTCGCTCAGTCACTCGTGCTTACTTATTCGGTTTGTCTCAGAGAGTTACACAGAATAAACAGTCGGGCGTTTCAATAAGTATTTATTGAACAGTTGTTATTCTAGTGTAAAATATATGTGCTGCGGCAACCAGCAGACAATAGCAGAGATATATTATTAGCAGTACGATAAAAGCAAAGGGAAAGAACAGTTCTACCATATTGCAATAGTCATGAATACATACATGAATATAAAAAGCATTATGAAAAGTGCGCGTACTCCTACGATGACTAACTAGATGTACCTGAGTGTACCTAGCATATGTGTAGGTCTAAAAGCCTAAGAGCCAAGAATCCTTCTAGGATTTAGTCGAACCCCCATACCTGAATAGAGAGAGTGTGGGACCCCGTCCTGGTCTCGAGTTGGACACCCCGCAAGGGCTGTGTCAGACCGCTGTCAGCTGGAGTGGCTGCATGCAGGAGCCTCAGCGTCTCTGGTCAGTGTGTCAGCATGGAAGTCTCGGTTCTCTCTGTCTTACCGGGGCAAGATGTGGTGTATTTATACCCTAAAGAGTCTCGGTCCTCAGTATGGATTGGATTGGTCTGTCGTTAGACTTGAGGAAGGCGTCAGGGGTGAACTTTGTACATACATATTATGCAGGTGGTGTATTCCTAGAGAGCCATGCATAATTGATGAGTACAGTGTGGGCCTGTGTTTGGGAAAATCCCTGCTGTATTCAAAACCACAGGATAGATAACGTTCAGCCCTCAGAACACGTGTACTAGTGAGGACCAATGTAGGTGAAAGATCATGCCTATATAAGGAATCATGACTATAATAGGACATGTACAGTTATGACCGTAATAGGGCATATGCGGCTTTGACCATAATAGGGCAAGTACGAATATGACCGTATTAGGGCAAATATGAATACGTCCATTTTAGGGCATGTATGAACGGGTCTACATTAGGGCCTCTATACGGGACATAACACCCACTCCTCTTTCGAATTGGATAACAATGACCATACTTAAAATCTGGACAATTTAAAATCATATTTAAAAACAAATAAAAACATGGTTTTAAAATCTCTTTAAAAAAAATTTCTTCTAAAATGTTAGTAATTCAGCTAATTTCAATTGGCTCTAAAAGAATGTCTATTTTGTTTCTCCATATAAGTTGCCTCACTCAAAGCGGAAGAAGGCCATGCTTTTCTCAAGCGAAAGTGTCAATTTAGGAAATGTTCCAATTTTGCTAGTTTGTTTTGAAACGAGTGAAGAAGCCAATTCAAGATTAAGCGTCCTGGCTGGGAAGCACAATATTATCGGTGTTAGCTGCTGCAGACGACAAATCCAACGCCTCACAGAGAACGTCAATCGCACATAGATGGAATGTAGCACTGCCAACAGTCGGTGCTGCGGCAGCTTGTGCAGCAGTTGTAACCTGGGTGCCTGTGGAGGAGTCACCTAACCCAGCAGGAGCAAACAACACCTGTGGAGTCTCCAGGAATGCGTTCATCAGAATCGGAAGCCGCTGGGGACAACGGAGAGCATGGGCCTTTATGGGGTCCAGCATTGCATCCGTGTCCGGAGGCGCATCTGATGGAAATGTCAGACAAAGATCCAACGTGCATTCTTCTCCGCAAAACAGGCATCGAAGAACAGGTAAGATGCAGTCTACCCAGACTGGTCGAAAGGATAGAAACCAGGAGGCATTGAGTTCTCGCAGGCAAGAAATGCCCAGAAGTTGTACCACGCGTTCACGGTATTTCCGCTCCTGGAGCATGTTCGCCATTCCCTCGGGAATTGGGCCGTCCATTGCGTAGCAGCAGTATTATGAATAGGACCCCTGCAATCAGCAATAGGATAAGCGGGAGTCCTCCAAATACGCTTCCCAATACGGAGTGTATCAAATTTGGGATTACTCCGAGGACTGTCTGAAAGGTGCTTAACAGTCCTGACCCTATGGTCTTAAATAGGTGTACAATACCACTCATATCAGACATATTGAAGATGCGTCCCACCATTTCTACGAAATGAAAGGGGCAGTTTGTACGTATAAGCGCCTGTATCTCAGTCGAGGTCCTTGCAACTTGAAGTTCATAGGTTTCTCGAGCGGAGGTTAAGGGCACGGATTGCTGTAAAAGCATGGCTTGCAGTCTGCTCAGAGTATCAAATTGTATGAAAGAAACGTTCAGTGAAGGCCATAACGGCGCCTCCCTGACTGTGTTCAGTGGTGGAAACAATACTTGCATACAGCAAGTAACCCTGGAGTTAACAGTGACCAGATATGCGATGCCCGGAAGCATCCCACAGCAACCTTGATCATTTAGCATCAAGTAACTCCCATTTGAGAGCAGCTCGAAAACCGGCGTGATCACGGCAGCTGGGGTCCCAGTCATGTGACACGATAGGTTCGCTACTGAACCGTTACAGGCTCTGTGTAGTGAAATATCCTGACACATGAGAGAACCGCTTAAAGCATTCTTGCAGTTTGTACCACTCAGATACACTTCTCGATCCCCATTCCGGCATCGATATCTATATGGTAACTCCCAAGTTTCGTTGATGTATCCCTTACCCATCTTTTCATATTTGCCTGCCTGCCTTTGCTCAAGGCAATATTGAAACTGAAACGTAGTGACCGGCAGAGTGATTTGGCCATGAATTAGCCATTCTGTTGATGGTGATTCGGCTACAGTGAATGGTAACCTTTCCAGTTTCTCAATACGCAGCATTGTATATTTGGCTCCCCTTTGTGCCATTTCTGTCTGTTTATCAGTCAGATTGTATTCTGAAAACAGAGACGTGGTGTTTATAAAACGCCATGGCACATAGCCTGCACGCAAAGATTGCAGCGTCCAGCTTAACATCATAATAGAACGTAGCTGAGATTGCCCGTGTTGTAAACAAGGCCAGATCTTGTTCTAATATGTCGATTGCCGAAGACACAATGTTGCCTAAGGAGTAAATCCTGGAGGTCAAAGTAGTTAACCCATTATCCACTACAGCTAATGCCTTTTCTAAGTTAATACGGTCTATCTCCCGTATCCTTTCTGCGGCCTCTTGTTGGGATATTTTCCAGTTTTTATTATAATAGACATAAATGCCGGCATATATGAAACGTTTCTGACGTGTTTTCCTTGGGCTTAACAAGAAATCCCTAAGGTCCACATCAGGTGTGAGTAAGGTCAAGTGATGTTTTACTTCTGTGAGTGTTGAGGTCTCTAGCCAATCAAGGCACAACTTCCCCTGGGTGTTGCCTTTGTACATAGCGAGTATCTGGCCTATGGATACTAAACCCTTCGGTTGTATTCATAAATCTCTGTTGACAGGTGGTTGTGTCAATGGGCCAAATCAGCCATTTCGTCCAATCAGGATCTGATCTGTTGTACTGGAGAATGTCATCTAATCCTACCCCTTGTGTAGTTGAATTCTGCCCCCCACCCATCTGTGATGGTGTAGGAAACCCAGGTGAGTTCAGTTCCTTGGCTATTCCAAGACAGGATGTCTGTTGCACAGTTTCATTCAGAAATATGATCTGCTGTGAAATGAGGCATGCTCTAAATAGCGCTTCTGTTCCCTGGACTTGCCAGTCCCTAGAACCCCAGATTGATTTTAAATCTATAGTGTCCTTCCATAGGTCGAAACCCTGTGCAGACAACTGGGCCAAAAAGGAAGCAGAGTAAATCTGTTTGGTGTTAGTTAACATAATTTTCTGTGCTGATGTTTTTGCCACTTTGTAGTAAAATGACTTTGGGTCAGATGTATTAAACCCTGAAACTACCTTTAGGAGGAGTTGGGCAGTGTTCCCACTGGTGGTATTCAAATACATTTCTAGGTGTTATAGATTTGTGTAAGAAATGATGACCATATTGCTGGTAACAGTACAATGTATCATAGTCTGAAGTACCTTCTAACATTTCATTGTTCGGAAATGCGGCAGTTTTTTCTAAATCAGACATCATAGCATTTAAAGGTTCAGTGTCCCAATCATCAGAAAATATACTGGAGGTAATGATATCACTTAAAGAAATTTTAAATACATGTTTTAGCTTTAAAAGTTCAGTCGGACCTAATACATCATAATCAATCTTGTCCCATACTATACCGTCCGGTATAGGAACTGCTGTGATGTTCACTGAAGACAAGTCTCTTGGTTCACGATGTGAGGACTGGTGTGGTTTTAAAATCACATTGACTCTTTGGGCTGTAGAGCTTTGCTGGAGATATCGTCCATTAATAAGCATACTAAAAGTTATAATTAAACCTAGCCAGAAAAGAAAAAATAAGATCCCAGTGATATACCATAGTTCAATCCAAGGTGACACCAGGTAAGTCTTTCTAAAAAAGTTCAAAAAGTCAGTGAGTTTCCGTTTGAGTGATTTTTTGGCTGGCGTCGTTTCCGGCTCGCTTGGATCCAGTGAAAACGTATCAAAGTTCATGAATTAGCCAGAAGCAGTTCGATCAATTGTTGGAATTGCATCGGGATTTGTTGAAATCGGATTTTGCTCTTGACGAGGCATGTTGACGTAGATGTCTGTATTCGGTCTGATTGCAACTTGGTTGTTTAGTTGATTTTCTTCTTGTTGAAGTGGAACGAGTTCCATAGCATTGTTGCTTAGTCCTTCATTCCGTACAGGTGGCTCTTCAAACGTGATGAGTCTTTCTGTTTGGACTTCTTGTATTGTAGCGAGAGGAGGGTGTCTGCTACTGTGGAGTCCACGCGGCCTACTGTTTAGTATCGGCCACATAGTGTGGTTTGATTAAGTCGATTGAGACAAATCTTTTCTCCTTTTTCCCGGCAAGAGGAGGCAGAAGTACAGTTCTTGTGCCTTGGATTGCTAGGACCGGTACAGGCTTTCTGTAGGATGGCCCAAATTCTTTCTTCTCAGCAATCTTCTCTCTGACAAGATCCCTGACCTTTGGGATCCAGACAGGTCTTGCCGTTACTGCCTTGACTTCCTCAGTGACGGTCTGTTTCTGGAGCACGTTACTTTGTTGGGTTCTGGATTTGTTTAGATCCTGTAAAACAGCCAAACGATCATGGATATCAAATGGTTTTTTATCCGCCACTGTGCCTTCACAATCAAGATCAGGTACCCACATTCTTGTCCCAAATAGGACCTCGTAAGGAGTAACACCCCCTAGAGAGCTTCTTGGCTGGTTATTGATCGCTCGCTGTACCCCATAAAGGTGATCGACCCATCTACCGCCCTTGCCTAAATACCCTAGCTGTTAAAGATTGCTTTAAGTCCTGGTTTTTCCTCTCCACAACAGAATTTCCCTCGGGATGGTACGGAGAGGAGTCCCACAATGCTACACCCATTCCTTCCATGGCCTCTTTGTAAGCCCGAGAGCTAAACGCCAGACCACGGTCAGAATGTAACGTGCCAACTGCGTATGTGTGCAAAAGACTCGCAAATGTTTTATAACAGTTCGAGCGTCAGCCGAGCGCTGAGGCCAAACCTTGAGGAAACTTGAGCTGGACGTACATGAACGGACAACCTAATGCTGTCTAACAATGGTATCTGTACTGGACGTGTTGCGGTGGACCCTTCCATCTGCTTGCAGATGTCGCAGTTCCAGACATAGTCTCTAATCTGCCTTCTCATCACGGGCCACCAGTAGCGTTCTTTCAACAAAGAAACAGTCTCCCTAAGTCCCTTATGTACAGAACCTTCCCCTTCGTATGCGGCCAGAATTAAGCCTTGCCTACGATCCATATTTGGTATTACTGTATCCCCCACTCCAGGAATCTGAGCATATGGAATGTTTTGTGCATCTAACTTGTAGGAGTACTTGAGTGGAAATGTTTTAGGTACTGCTGTGCTGCCTTTGCGTGAAGCATTGACAGCTACCATTATCTCGCCGTCTACCCTCGTCTTTGAACGAGTAACTGCAGCTACGGCGGCTGTGCGAACAGCCCCTTTGCGGCTTCATCAGCCAATGAATTCCCTTCAACGTGAACGCCATCACGCTGATGACTCAGTGTATGTATCACGTGAGCCCTTGGTAGTTCTTTTCTCAACTCCACTACCTGTTCCCATAGCATTTTATGCTTAATTGTGCCACCTTTTGCATCTTTGAACCCGTTTTGTTCCCAATGATGTAGATATTCATTGTACGACTGTACACAGTAAAAGGAATCACACACAATAAGTGTGGGGAATTCGTGATCCGTATTTATAAGTGCCAGTATAAGTTCTTTGAGTTCTGCCAACTGAGCCGTGCAGTCTCCTAGAGATTGCGTTTTAGTGCAACTCGGACGGAACTTTCCATCGTGCATGCGACCTTTAACAATCGCACACGCCGCGCTGTAAGCTTGCTTACTCCCTATGGCTGGTTGAGCAGAACCGTCAGTGTAAATAATGTAGTCATACTGATCTAGAGGCAAAATTTCATTTGGTAGAGGATATTCTTGTTCGTATTGCAGGAATGCTTGTGTTTTTAAACTTGGATCAAATCTGTATTCAACATCCGTTGCAGTAAGAGAATTAGCCCACTGTATCCATCTCGGATGTAAGGCTTTCGCATTTGGAATGCTAGCTTTTGTAACAGCTTCTAAAGCTGGTACTGGGGTCACGACAATTATGCATTTTCCCTGAGCCAGAGCTCTTTCTCTTGCTACAGCGGTCTGTACTGCTGTCAGAATTTTTTCTGTTGAAGTGAAACGCATCTCTGCGTTTGTGTACAGGTGTGATTTGTATGCGATTGGTACTGTTTCGCCTTCATTAAAAGTTAAATAAGTGTACCCGCCTTGACCCGCTATTACTCGGATCACTAAGTTCTGTGCATTTACGCGTGCCTGTAAATGTTTAGAAGCTATCATGTCTTCCTGTAGGGAACGCAGGATATTTGTGTATTCCTGTGTCCATTGTCTGACTGAAAAATCAGTTTTTATTAAGTCGTAGAAAGGTTTTACTTTTTCTGCGTAATCCAAAATGTATGTTCGACCAAAATTTAGGAATCCCAGAATTGATTGTAAATTCTTTAATGATTTTGGAGGTTGGAGCAGCGCACACTTTTCTAAAAAGTTAGCTGCTAAGCTTTTCCTTCACTTGACAGCTCGTATCCTAAAAATAGGACACTGAGGTGGGCAATTTTGGATTTTTTTAAATTAAATTTGTAGCCCTCAGAGGCGAATCCCATAATAATGGTGCTCACCCTGGTCAAGTGCCTCTTCAAGTCATCGTCCGTCAGATAAATATCATCCACATAGGACAATGCTTCTTCATCCAAATTTTGGAGTAACTCTGTTACTCTTGCTGAAAATACCCCCGGGCTGGGACCTAACGCACTGAAGGCGGTCAGATACCTGCTTTCAGGCGCTCTATTTTGGCAGAAAAATCCATTTGAGATATCAAGTGTTGTTTTGTATTTTTTCCGCACAATGTTATTCATTAATGCGGCACTGTGTGCATTTTGAACTGCAAATGTCTTTGTGCAAGTGTTTAAATGTCTGTAATCCAAAACTAAACGATATGTGTTGTCAGGTTTCATTACGGGAAACAAAGGATTGTTCATAGGTGAAGTGCAATTTTCAATCACCCCCTGGTATTCTAGTTGGTCTAGAATCTCCCTGACTTGTTTTTTAGCTTCCTGCTTTATAGGGTATTGCCTTTGAGCATTTGGGGAAACTTTTAACGGGATCACGTGGTGGGTTGAATCCTCATCCGAACCAACATGACTTTTATACAATGCTGGAGCTAGGGCAACCGCCCACTCCTGCGCATATGCATGATCTGAAAGAAACACATAGTGATAGATTCCTTACCTTAGAATATCCCCAGGCGTCAGACTGGATCCGGAAAGTTTTTGTCAGCAATACCCCTGCGCGTCGGTAGGTGGCGTCGTGCGGCTCCGCGTCCATCGTTGGCGTCGTGGTCGCCGAGATGACGTCGCGGGCGCTACTTAGATGCCGCCCACGTGCGCTGGCGTCAGTTCTTTCTTTTTCCGCGCCAGCAAGCGCAGATCTGGGAAGAGCAGGAACCCCGAGCCAATTTTTGACTGACTTTTTGAGGTTTTTTGTCTCTGTTTTTTCATCTAGTCTTCGACTCCTGGTGCAGATAGGATGCCCGGTTTTAAGTCCTGCGGGGACTGTCACCGTATGATGTCGGTGACGGACCCGCACCGTGTGTGTCTTTTCTGCCTGGGGCGCGACCACGACCCCAAGTCGTGCCCCGACTGCCGAGCCATGGCGCCGAAGCCTTTGCGGGAGCGGTCCCGAAAGTTGCTGGAAGCCCGGCAGTCGGCTCCGCGCCGTTCGAGGTCCCGGTCCTGTGGGAGGTCAAGGGACTGTGCGCGGAGTCATCACCATCGGTCTTCGGGATCCAAGTCTTCGCACTTGGGGTCAGGTAAGGCAAAGTACAAGAAGTTGAAGAAAAGCCATCGTTCTCCGACTTCCGGTCGCGCGACGCGGCTGAGGGTGCGGGTGGTGCCTCCCCCGCAGCTCCAGCGGAGCTTATGCAGTCGCCGCCGGACTACCTGCCCTTTCCGGGTTCGTTGGCGACTCCGGCCGAAATACAGGAATTTCTGTCGGCCATGGCTCGCCTCTTTGGGCCGTCGGGTCCCGCTGGTGCGCCTTCGGGCCCCGCGGTCCCGACTGGGGGTCCTCGCCTTTCATCGCCGGCGGCTCCGGCCCCGGCGTCGCTGTCGGCTCAGGCCTCGGCACCGCAGGACCCCCCTGGATCCAGGCCTGGATCCCGGTCGACACCGGTTGACCTTATAACACGTCCACCGACCCCACCGGCACCACTTTTGATGCCGCCCGCTCCTCGGGACGACGTCGACCCCGGTTTCAGCCCCGAAGTGGACCCGGCGTCGAGCCGGCGTCGAGCCGGCGTCGATCTCGACGTTGCTCGGGGATTTCTATCCCCATGTCCCTGCTCCTTATTTTACACCTGTTGAACAGCCTGATGAGCCAGTGGAGGACTGGGAGGGGTCTGAGGACCCTCTCGCAGCTGCTTGCGAGTCTGAACAGGACTGGGCTGAGGAGTTGGGGAGTGCCAGTGGTCTGGATACCTCTCCAGACCTTGGCATGCTGTCTCCTCCTACCGTGGCTACGGAGGAGGGCGCTAGTTATGCTGTGGTGTTGCGTAGGGCGGCCGAGGCCCTACACCTTGAGCTTCCTACTGTGGCCGTCAGGACTAACCTCCTGACAGAGGTGCTTCAGCCAGCAGCTACTTCTGCGGAGCCGCTGCTTCCCTTTAATGAAGCCCTTTCTGACGTTCTTTTGGGCACTTGGTCCAGGCCCACCACAGGGGCTCCTGTAGATAAGAACGTGGCCCGACGCCATCACCCGGCTCCGGGTGACCCCCTTTTCCTCTCCCAACATCCCACCCCCGAGAGCTTGGTTGTCCAAGCCTCTGCTTCCCCTACCGCCTTCCCTTCCGCACCACCGGATAGGGAATCCAAGAAACTGGATCAGTTTGGAAAGAAAAACTTTTCTTCCACCAGTTCTGCGCTGCGGTCCGTGAACACCGCATGCCTCTTGGGCCATTATTCCCACTCTCTGTGGGATACGGTGGCGGACGTGCTGCCCCACTGTCCGGAGGAGGCCTGGCCAGCTCTCTCCCAGGCTGTTGCAGAGGGGAGAGACGCAGCTAAGTTCATGATTCGTTGTGGCCTAGACACCGCCGACTCACTGGGCAGACCGATTGCAACGATGGTGGCGGTTCGCCGCCATGCCTGGTTGAGGACCACTGGATTTTCGGGGGATGTCCAAAACACACTTATGGACATGCCCTTTGATGGCCGTCGCCTCTTCGGCGACAAAGCAGACAGCGTGTTGGAGCGGTTTAAGGACTCACGGGCTACGGCCAAGTCCTTGGGACTCTCTGCAGTCCGCCCTCCTCCGCCTTCTGCTTTTCGCTCCTTTTGTGGTACCGGAAGGGGCGCCCCGCAGCGTTTGCAACAGAGCCACAGGCCTGCGCAGCAAGCATCCCAGCGCGGACGCGGGTTCTGCTTTGGCGGACCAAGGGGCCAGCGGGCGGGTCAGTCCACCACCACCCCGGCCACCACTGCCTCCAAACCTTCCTAGTCCGAACTTTCAGGCCCATCAAACGCCAGTGGGTGGCAGGCTTCGCCATCACCTCCCCCACTGGCACACCATCACTTCGGACAGGTGGGTTTTAGAGATAGTCCGGAGGGGCTACTCCCTCCCCTTCGAGACTGCCCCTCCAGCCATGCCACCTCAGTATCACCGCATGTCGGGGGATCACTTGGTGCTTCTTCAGCAGGAAGTTGCGGCCCTCTTGGCCAAGGGGGCCATCGAGCGCGTTCCGATGCCAGAAGTAGGTCGTGGTTGCTATTCCCACTACTTTCTGGTGCCCAAGAAGGACAAGGGCCTGCGTCCTATCTTAGACCTCCGGAACGTCAATTGCTTCCTCCGCAAAGAGAAGTTCAAGATGCTCACTCTAGCTCAGGTCTTGTCTGCTCTCGATCCACAAGACTGGATGGTAGCGCTGGACTTGCAGGATGCCTATTTGCATATCCCCGTCCTGCCAGCCCACCGGCGTTACCTGCGGTTCACGGTAGGCCACGAGCACTTTCAGTTCACCGTGCTCCCCTTTGACCTTACCAGCGCCCCTCGGGTGTTCACAAAGGGGATGGCGGTGGTCGCAGCCCATCTGCGCAGATCAGGGGTTTCAGTCTTCCCCGATCTCGACGACTGGTTGTTGAAGGCGGGCTCGCCCCAGACAGTCGTCTCCCACCTCCAGACTACGGCCGACCTCCTGCACTTGCTGGGTTTCTCCATCAACGTGCCGAAGTCGCACCTTATTCCCTCTCAGAAGCTCCTCTTTATCAGAGTGGTTCTGGACACAGCGCAGTATCGGGTCTATCCTCCCAAACAGCGAGTCCGGGATATTCGGGCTCTGATTCCCATCTTTCAACCCTTGTCCCGGGTTTCGGTCAGAGTGACTATGAGGCTGCTGAGCCTCATGGCCTCCTGCATCCTGCTGATCAATCATGCCAGATGGCATATGCGGGCTCTGCAGTGGGACCTGAAGTTCCAGTGGGCGCAGCATCAGGGGAACCTGTCCGATCACATCCAGATCTCGGAGGGCACTGCACAACAGTTGCAGTGGTGGCTCACGAACCGGCATTGGGTCGACGGCAGATCCCTCTCCCTTCCCCAACCGGAGTTTACAGTGGTGACGGATGCGTCCCTCCTGGAATGGGGCGGCCACATGGGAGAGGTGGAGATCAGAGGCCTCTGGTCTCCGGCGGAGTCCAAGCTCCAGATCAACCTTCTGGAGCTTCGGGCGATACGGCTTGCACTGAAGGCATTCCTTCCCTCTGTCAAGGGGAGAGTAGTGCAGGTGTTCACAGACAACACCACCGCCATGTGGTACTGCAACAAGCAAGGCGGGGTGGGGTCGTGGACCCTCTGTCAGGAGGCTCTGCGTCTCTGGACATGGCTGGAACATCAGGGCATGTCCCTGGTGGTTCAACACCTGGCAGGTTCTCTGAACGCCAGGGCGGACGAACTCAGCCGCAGGTGCATGCTGGATCACGAATGGCATCTTCACTCGGAGGTGGTGCAAGGTCTCTTTCAGCAGTGGGGAGAGCCTTGGTTAGATCTATTCGCCACCGAAGAGAACGCGCAATGTCATCAGTTCTGCGCGTTGGAATTTCCAAGGCGGCACTCGCTCGGCGACGCTTTTCGGCGTGAGTGGAGTTGCGGTCTGTTGTACGCCTTTCCGCCTATACCACTTCTGCTCAGAGTGCTGAAGAAGATCAGGCGCAACCGGGCACAAGTCATCCTTGTGGCCCCGGACTGGGCTCGAAGAGTATGGTATCCCGAGCTACTCAGTATGAGCATCGATCCCCCAATCAGACTGCCTCTTCGGGAGGATTTTCTGTCGCAGCAGCAGGGGACGGTCCTCCACCCGAACCTGTCCAGCCTCCACCTCTTTGCGTGGAGATTGAGCGACGGCAGTTGATTCCTTTCGACTTGCCTCCTGAAGTTTGTGATGTCATTCTGGCAGCCAGGCGTCCCTCTACTAAAGTGGTATACGCCTGCAGGTGGAACAAGTTTGTGGCATGGTGCACAGCAAAGGCTGTGGATCCCCTTTCTGCCCCTCTTTCTGATGTTCTACTGTTCGTTCTTTCTTTGGCCCAGCAGGGCTCTGCTCTGGGCACTATCAAGGGCTACCTTTCTGCTATTTCGGCCTTTCTCAGGCTCCCTGATCAGCCCTCTCTTTTCAAGTCCCCTGTTGTAAATAGATTTCTCAAAGGCATTACACACCTTTTTCCTCCTATTCCTTTCGTGATGCCTCAGTGGGACTTGAATTTGGTTCTTACATACTTGATGTGTGCTCCCTTTGAGCCACTTCATAACTGTCCTCTTCGTCTCTTGACCTTGAAGACTGCTTTCCTGGTGGCCATCACCTCCGCTAGGTGAGTGAGTGAGCTCCAGGCTCTTTCTTGTAAGCCTCCTTTACTATCAGTCCATCCGGACAAGGTTGTGCTCAGGCCCCGTCCTTCCTTTTGCCAAAAGTGGTTACGGCCTTTCACATTGGGCAGACTATTACCTTGCCCACCTTCTTTCCGCCTCCGCATCCTTCCAGAGAGGAAGCGAGACTCCACCGTCTGGACCCAAAACGTGCGCTCTCATTTTATCTCAACCGCACACAGCAGTTCCGGGTGGATGACCAGCTCTTTGTTGGCTACGTTGGCACCAAGAAAGGTCGGGCGGTACACAAGAGAACTATCTCCCGCTGGGTTGTCTTATGTATCAAAGCCTGTTACTCTTTGGCTAAAAAAGAACCTCAGGTGGGGCTGCGTGCTCATTCCACCAGAGCTACTGCAGCCACTACTGCATTGGGATGTGGTGTCCCCCTGCAAGACATCTGTCAGGCAGCCACGTGGGCCTCGCTGCACACGTTTACCAAGCATTATTGCCTGGACAGCCAAGTCCGGAGAGATGGCTTCTTTGGCCGTTCTGTTCTCCGCGACTTTCTGGTGTGATCTTGGTTCGCAGACCCACCACCGGGGTTGGTATTGCTGGGGTATCTATTCTAAGGTAAGGAATCTATCACTGTGTTTCTTTCAGATGAACAAGTTACTTACCTTCGGTAACGATATATCTGTAAGAAACATTAGTAGTGATAGATTCCTTACCGCCCCACCCATCCTCCCCGTTCTGGAAACTGATTTCTAGGGTTAAGGTCATCCCTTTCAGGGCCCTAGTTTCAATGCACCAGTGGTCAGTATCTTGCATGGCTCTGCGTTCCTGGTGCGGAAAGTTGTGTACAGAACTTTCGTCAGCGCGCGTGGGCGGCATCTAAGTAGCACCCGCGACGTCATCTCGGCGACCACGACGCCAACCACGGATGCGGAGCCGCACGACGCCACCTACCGATGCGCAGGGGTACTGCTGACGAAAACTTTCCGGATCCAGTCTGACGCCTGGGGATATTCTAAGGTAAGGAATCTATCACTACTAATGTTTTTTACAGATATATCGTTACCGAAGGTAAGTAACTTGTTCTTTTAGGTGAATGGGAACGAGGTCGGAAAAGGCTGGAAAAATTACAGTTTCTCCCCTAGGGCACTCCATGACGAATGCTGGCGGCCAGTCTTGTTCTGCTAATAGAATGTCATAACCAGATGACAGATTTTTCCAAAAGAGACCTTTAACTTTTCTGGGCTTGTCCCCCTCCATCCGGAGTGTTATCTCATGTAACTTATGTGGGACACTTACCCGAGTATCAGGTGTTTCCACCGTGATATACTCACTCAACTCCGCTGTCACCAGAAATTTCTTCAGGTTCTGGCGAGCTATCGTTACTTCTGCTGCGCTTTCTAGCATCGTCAGAGCCCATTCCCCGTTCAGAAGCTGTGTCCTCAGAATTCTGGGCATGTCTGATCTTGAGACCTGCTACCTTCTTCTTTTTGAACTGAGGTTTTGATTTTTGTTTATCTTCTTTTTTAGGTGCGTAGTCCGCAGCGCGTTGCGTGTCTCTGAACTTTGTTCGCTCCTTTGACCGTCCTTCCCTCTCGGAGTTTTTTGATGAACCCTGAAAGGAACGAGAGGAACGAGTATCAGTATCCTGATACCTGTCAGGTTTTTTAATATTATCCCTATTCCTGAGGTTATACCTCCTTTCAGAGGGCTCCTGTTGAGGAAACCTACCTCTGGATTGAGATCTGCTGTCTTTAGACTTTTGTTGTTTTTTAGTTTCCCACTTCTTTTTAGAAGAAGTAGGTGTCTGCTTTGTAGTGTCCTTTTCAGGACTGCCCACTAGTTGTGGTTTTAATGCTTTCCCACCCAAACTGTCTCTGCCTAGTTCTGCATATGCAGTTTCAATTATTTTGGGTAGTTCGTGTTGTTGATCCTCTGGACTGAACTCCCTTAGGCGTTGGCGGATCGCCACTGAAGCTGCTTCCCCCTTAATATTAGCTAGTATTATGGCTGATACCTAGTCAAAGTTATTTAGTAACTTCATTCCTAAGTTTAGGGCAGGTTCTGCTCCGTACTCATTTTGTATCTGTCTCAATACGTCAGGTACTACTGCTAAGGACGGGATACCATGTGTTCTGGTATATATGGCAGCAAAGACTGAACCCCAAGAGGTGCAGTCCTCTACTTGTGGTGTGAGACCCATGGGCAAGCAGATTGTTAGAATTCTGTGTTTTTCATAGGTGGTAGTATTCGGGAATACTGCCTCAAGCTGAGTTATTTTCTGAGCCATCCAGAATGGTATTTGTTCGCGTTTTGCGGGCATTTTGCCCATTACCGCGTGTAATGTTTGTGGAGTAATTTTATTAACTGTACTCTGGACTGGAGTATATTGTGCTGCAACTGGTGCAGGCTGAACTGTTAAAGTCCTCATCACAAATTGTGTGAGGTTTCTGTAGATTTTAATGAAATCTTTGTGTTGTACGAGTAATTCTGGCTGTGGCATTGTGTTAATGTCAGGATGCGGTGTGTATGCCGCTAATATGGGCCATGTGGCTCCTGCTCCTCCGAGCGGGCCTAATTTTGCTCTTCCTCGTACGTGGGGTAGGGCGCCTTTAAACCAGTAATTATGCTCCTGGTAAGTGAGCGGAATCTCTAACTCCTCAAAAGGAGTATAGTCCGCTGGTGTTTCATCTTTTAGGTAGTAGTGAAATACATCTGTTACTCGATTCGCTGCTGGGAATGTAACCCATGAATAGAACACCTCTGTTTTATTGGATTCGTGTGCCTCGATCACGAAAATTACTTTACCACCCCTGGCTCTTAAGCCATGTTCTAGAAGTTTTATGGTGACTGCCCTTCTGAAATTTGGTGCAATTTGTATTGCATCTTCAGGGTCTTCTTCTCCTAAACCGAAGAGGTCTGTTTCAACTCTCCTTGTTTCTTCTGCTTGTGCAACCATTTTTAAGTGGAAGAAGGGTGTTTAAGGAAATTTTAATATAAGGTGTAAATGCACAATTTGTAGGAACTATATGTCCTTCAAGCTTGAATAACAAACAGCCAATAAATAGTATTCTTTTACTACTCAGCTGCGGCGGATTTTGTGCCCACCCACTCCAGACGTCTCTGGGGTTTTTGTGAGTAGGTTCTCTGAGAATAGCACGACTGAACTACTCAGATTCTACTGTTAAATAAGTACCAAACCAACGTTGGTGGCGCCATGTCGTGTAGTTCCCATAGTACCCATGCAGGACCTGCGCGTTTGTATAACATAAGCTGTGGGTTTGGTGGCAGACTGACTCTGTGCACCCTCACCGCGTATGTTAGATTGTTTTGCATTAGCTAGCTCACAGTGCCACTAGAATCTCTTCTTATCGGGGAGAGATTAGATTCTGGCAACCTTAGATCATGACAACCCAAATTCCTCAGAATCGTGGAAACAATATACTACCTTTCGCTCAGTCACTCGTGCTTACTTATTCGGTTTGTCTCAGAGAGTTACACAGAATAAACAGTTGGGCGTTTCAATAAGTATTTATTGAACAGTTGTTATTCTAGTGTAAAATATATGTGCTGCGGCAACCAGCAGACAATAGCAGAGATATATTATCAGCAGTAAGATAAAAGCAAAGGGATAGAACAGTTCTACCATATTGCAATAGTCATGAATACATACATGAATATAAAAAGCATTATGAAAAGTGTGCGTACTCCTACGATGCCTAACTAGATGTACCTGAGTGTACCTAGCATATGTGTAGGTCTAAAAGCCTAAGAGCCAAGAATCCTTCTATGGATTTAATCGAACCCCCATACCTGAATAGAATGAGTGTGGGACCCCGTCCTGGTCTCGAGTTGGACACCCTGCAAGGGCTGTGTCAGACCGCTGTCAGCTGGAGCGACTGCATGCAGGAGCCTCAGCGTCTCTGGTCAGTGTGTCAGCATGGAAGTCTCGATTCCCTCTGTCTTACCGGGGCAAGATGTGGTGTATTTATACCCTAAAGAGTCTCGGTCCTCAGTATGGATTGGATTGGTCTGTCGTTAGACTTGAGGAAGGCGTCAGGGGTGAACTTTGTACATACATATTATGCAGGTGGTGTATTCCTAGAGAGCCATGCATAATTGATGAGTACAGTGTGGGCCTGTGTTTTGGAAAATCCCTGCTGTATTCAAAACCACAGGATAGATAACGTTCAGCCCTCAGAGCACGTTGTGTACTAGTGAGGACCAATGTAGGTGAAACATCCCAGGCCTGCCATTGTAGCCTGAATGCAGTTTTTGACTGCCATGTCGACTTGGCATTTAAACCCCCTTGTCAAGTCTTAAACTCCCCTTTTATTACATATGTCACCCCTAAGGTAGGCCACAGGGCACAGTGCTGTGTAATTAAAAGGTTGGACATGTACTTTTAAGTTTACATGTCCTGGTAGTGAACAACTACCAAATTATTTTCTCACTACTGTGAGGCCTACCCCCCCTGTAGGATAACATTAGGGATTCCTTATTACATTTAGTAAGCTGTCATTCTTAAATAGGAGCAAGTAGATATATCATGTTTGGTACCTATAAAATTGTAAATATAACCCCTCTTTAATGATAAAGTTGGATTTTTCTTTACAATTTTGAAAATGGCACTATTAGAAAGTAGGCATTTTCCTGCCCTTCGGCCTTTGTGCTTGTAGCCTGGCCTGGGTCACATGAGTTGGTGTGACTGACAGTTACACTTTGTGAATTCCTCCCAGACAATCACACAATAGAGGGTTTAGGTGTGTCTGAGTGGGCTATCTACTGGCAGGATGGGGAGAAGGAGCTAAGCACAGCCCCACTTACACCTGAATACCCTGTGCTCTTCCTTCATACAAAGTGCTTAACAACCCTGTATTGTCACTGCAGCCAGCTTGGAGCCAGGGGAGTCAGGTCCATGTACTTCAAAGAACCTTTTTCAGAAGTTTCTCCCACCTTCCAGAAGAAGGGCACCACGGTATAAAAATAGGACTTTCAGGCCCACTCTTCAGTTCACTTCTGGACCTGTGTGAGGACTCTCAGAGGACTGCCTGCTGCTGTGACCTGCTGTAAACTCTACCAGACGTATGCTGTATGTGGAAGGACTGCTTTGCTGCCTGGAGCATGCCTTGAACTCTCAGAGAGAGGCCTGCCTTGCTGTTGAGCCCTGCATCTTCACCTGCACCCAGGACTACCAGTAGTGACTCCAAGGGCTAGTCTGCTGGCCTTCTGTTTAGAGCCAATGGAACATAAAAGGCTCCCACCATCTTGAATCAGCATCTGGACCCAGCCTGAGTGAGTCCTGAACCCCCAAGAGGTATCACACCAGTCCTAAACCCTTGGTTGTGGTGCTCAAAGAGCCCAGATGGCCAATTTCCAAAACTGAGGACTTAAACAAAATTTGGCTAAAAAGTGCTCTGAGAACCAGGAGGAGACCAGGTCCAACCTACTCACCTATCTGCCCGAGGTGCATCTCCAGTTGGATTGATTTTGCGGCATCTCCCGCTACTCCTCAGTATCAAATCTGTTTCAGTGGTCCTTTGCCAAAGGGGTTTTTGACATTGTGGTACTGTCTTTGGCTACAGCCTTCTGCTTTATCTCACTGGAGATTTTTGACTTCCAATTTGGCGACTCAGTCGAAACATAGAAATCTTCACCATGGCTTTGACCCAAAGGTCATCTGATGACAAACTTCTTCCTCGGACACCTCCTGCAGCTTTGCCTCGCTGAACTTTACCTTCTCAGACTTCAATAATTTTTCAAAGTCCAAAGGTAATCTCTGACTGGACCCAATCCACTTATTGTGTCCGAACTGAACGTTGACCCGGTCTTGCGTGACTAGATGCCCATGGTTGGTGCTTTGATCTTTTAGTGCTAGTTTTCACTAAAACCTTTAAAAAATCAAAACTCTGGTTCTACTGATTAGATTTTTATCATTTGTGTGTCAAATCATTTATTAAAATGTACTCTATTTTTCTAAACTGGTTTGGGATTTTTCTTGTGTTATGTTTTCACTTCATTACTGTTTTTGTTCTGCATAAATACTTTACACATAGTCTCCAAGTTAAGTCTGACTGCTTTTTGTGCCATACTACCCAGAGTTAAGCACTGGTTAATTTAATTACTTTGTGTTTCACCCAGCAAGGAATTGTGGCTGTTGCTTGACCAGGGCTTACACCCCAGTCACCCAACAACCCAATTTCTCACACATACGATAAAAGAAATCAGAAAATAAGTAATATTTTCTACTGCAGTACTCAGCCTGAACTAAGGTAAGGTGCAAGTGCAGATATTTGAATAAACCAAGTACTCACCTGAAGTTTTTCTCAGGAACTCACCTGAAATACCTAGAAAAGGAGAAAAGACATTTGCAAACACTTTACAACTTGTTCACAGAAAAGATATTGCTTAGACTGTGTCTGAGAGGGCACAAGGAAGGGAAGACAAAAGGCACTCACCGGGATGCGACCAGAACCTTCTGGGGAAGCCAACTGACTTTCTCTCCTAGACGCTAAAAAGAAAGAAAGGACACCATAAGAGGAAGAATGCAAGGGAAAGAGACAAAGGACACAGTAGAGAGGGGGTGGGGGAAACGAGGGAGGAGACAGAGATAAAGATACTGAAAAAGGACTAAACTATACAGGATGCGAAGGACAGTAAGGTGGCAGGAAGGCAGAGGAACCTGGAATGCGCAGTTGAGCAAGACAAAGAAAGGGTGCCTGACTGCACAGAGGCCAACCAGGACCGGAGCCCAGACGGCATTGAGGACACTGAAGAGCCCAGGGACACCTGGTCAGTGGACTGATGGACACCACCGACAGGAGCTCCATTGTGCCCACAGTCCAGGAGGGCTGTTTCAACCTGGTTGAGTGAACTCAGACAGGGACGCGAGAGGTGGGTGGGAAGACGAATGCACCATACTTCAGTTAGGTTTTTTTTGCTTTCCCCTTTAATTGTATTTTTTCTTTTTTATATAAACTGACTTTCATTGATTTTTTTAAGCACATAACTACACATCATGTCCACAGGCCCAGACGTGCAGTACTATATAGCAGTGTTAGGTACATCTGCAGATCCCACCCGAACATATCCATCACAAAAGTCCACGGCATTCCAACCTTTTTCCCCATTTCTTGGTATGCTTTTTGGGGCATCCCCCAGCTTTGTATGTGCCCTTCTCCTGCGTTGCTCATCAATTCATGGCCTGTTTCCATGGGGCCAGCGTGGGGAGGAGAATGCAGCCGCCACCCATTAGCAATATGGCTCTTTTCCAGTGCCACTCCAGTCCGCACCAAAATCTTGTCTCCTCCGGCATCACACACCCTTCCAGGACTCCCAGCAGACTGGGTAGTAGTGAGCTGTGAATGGGCTTCCCCACCTTGGCAGGACTTCAGTGAGCCTGCCCCAGTATCTCGCAATCACAGGACAGTCCCACACCATGTGATAAAAGTGAGCAGGGGTCCTGAAGCAATACCAACACGCTGGCAACTGCAGTGTGCCTGTACGCCAGAGACATTCATGTGTTTCTTAAGTCATATGCAAATAATTAAGCAATATAAGCTGAGGCCGTGAGGATATAACCTGCACTCTTGGTGCCATGTGAGCGTCTCTCCAGTCTGAATATTCCAAGGGCACCACCCATTCTTTTCACCGGGGCTTGAGGTACTTAAACAAATTAGGAAAGTGTACCATAAGGGATTTGTAAATCTGTGAAATCCCTTTCTATGCACTGGGTCCCAGGATCTGGAATGCAAGAGGGTCACACTCAGGAGTTTTCCCTAAAGAGTCGCAATGATGCGCTAGGGCGTGGCTTAACTGCAGGTATCTAAAAAACTGAGATCTCTTGCAGCGCCTGATAGGATTTAAGGTGTTGACCCTGCCAGACATCTCACACTCTGGAGATCCCAATTCTGTCCCACTCACCAAACCCTTCTAAGGAAGATGTCTGATGTGAACACCTGGCCACCCGTAAAGAGGGCACCTGTATAATCATTTGGGCTCCAACTCGCCCCCACAGTGCCATGCGCCAGGTTCCAAGAACCATCCCTGCGGGCTTAGGGAGGGAAGATGGGACAGCGGGCGCCATACAGTAAACGCTTTAACTTGTCAAGACCCATCCCGTCCACCTCTAATTGAAGTGCCAGGTCCCGTCATCCCCCACTCAGCCACTCATTGACCACCACCAGCTGTGCTGCCCAATAATAAAGACACACATCCGCTATGTCCAGCCCACCATCCAATGTGGATTGTGTACTTTTCCCATATGCTATGCGGGAAGGTCGATTGAGTCTCAAGAAGACCCGAATTTTACCGGCGTATGGTCCGAGATCCGGAGGTTCAGGGAGGATCCGAAACTATAAGAAGGATACGGTCATTACAGGAGAGAGATTCTGAGCCGCGGAGTGGTGGGTGTAAGCCAAGGTTCCAGGGTTCCATACCCTCCAGGCATCACAGAGGCCTAGGCCCTCCGACCAACTCTGAAATCCCCTACTCTCCCTACTCTCCCTTCCTCTAGTTGCACCCAGCCCCAGTGAGTCATCCCAGGGAATCATAATATCATTAAAGTCCCTACCAATTAAGGTTATTCCATGGAGCTCCTAGATGTTATTATGTACTAAGGTGAGAGGGACATAAACACTAATGAAGTGATTACTGCATCCCTGTAGTTTACTCTCCACCACCAGCAAACCCCCCCCACCCTCAGGGATCCAGGTCAACCTTTAAGATCACAAACCGGAGTGTTTTATGGAGGAGCACCGCAGTGCGTCTAGAACTCCTAGTGTGCCTCACTTGAAGGACCCTATCGATCCCATAACGGGCCAAGAAAGAACAATTATTGCCAAGTAGGTGAGTTTCCTGCAGGAGCAAGGCCGCAGGGCCCTGTCATTTGGCGAAATGGATCACTGCCCCTTTTTTAATGCGGTCATTAAAACCATTGACGTTCCACGTCATCAGTATGTAGAGGGCCATTACCGACGGTAGAAGACATCACAATCTGAAAGAAACAGTTATAGATTTCTTACCTTAGAATTAGCCCCAGGCATCAGACTGGATCCGGAAAGTTTTACGTGAGCTGTACCCCTGCGCGTCGAAAGGTGGCGTCGGTCGACTCCGCGTTTGTCGGTGTCAGGGTCACCGGGATGACTTTGCGGTAGCTACATTGATGCCTCCCTCGCGCGCTGACGTCAGATCTTTCTTTTTCCGCACCAGCAAGCGCAGATCCAGGGAGAGCGGTACCCCCAGCCAATTTTTTACTGAACTTTTTTCTCAACTTTTGTCGACTTCGTTGTTGTTTGAGTCCATCGACTCCTGGTGCACGAGGGATGCCCGGCTTTAAGGCTTGCGGATCCTGTAACCAACTCATGTCGGTGACGGATCCGCACCGCGTGTGCCTCTACTGCCTGGAGCGCGACCCCGAACCCAAGTTGTGCTTCGACTGCCGGACCATGGCCCTGAAATCTTTGCGGGAGCGGTCCCGAAAGCTGCTCGAGGCCCGGCAGTCGGCTCTGCGCCGCTCGAGGTCCCGGAGGAGGTCGAGGGACCGGTCGCGGAGCCAACACCATTCTTCGTCGAAGTCTTCACACTCGGGGTCAGGTAAGTCGAAGCACAAAAAGAAGTCAAAGAAGCATCGTCGCTCTTCGACTTCTCCCCGTCCATCGGCCGACGCGACGAGGGATGCGGGTGGTGCCACTCCCGCGGCTCTGCGTGCAGAGCCTGCTGGGTCGACTCCGGGTTTCCCCCCCTTTCCGGGACCCGGTGCGACCCCTGCCCAGCTTCGGAGTTTCTACGAAGCGATGCATGCCATCTTTGGGTAGCCCGACTCCGCCGGCGTGCCTTCGGGCCCTGCGGACTCGGTTGGGGGCCCTGGGCCTTCGGCGTCGGCGGCTTCGGCCTCGGCGCTGCAGGGTCCCCTTGGATCCAGGCCTGGATCCGGATCGGCGCCTGTCGACCTCGTTACGCCTCCCCTGGCGCCGATTCCACTGGCACCACGTCCGCCACTGGCGTCGGCTGTGTCCCCAGCCGACATCGACCCCGGCCTCCACCTCGAGGTAGACGCGGAGTCGGACCGGCGTCGACCGACACCGGATCCGACGCCGACGGGTACTTTTGTGCCCCTGTTCTACCCTGGCTCTTTGAGACCAGATTGGCAGCCCGAGGAGGGTGAGGAGGACTGGGAGGGGTCTGGAGACCCTTTAACAGACCAGATGGTGTATGAGCAGGACTGGAGAGAGGAACTGGGGGAAGCCAGTGGTTTGGATACCTCACCGGACCTTGGCATGTTGTCTCCTCCTACCGTGGCTACGGAGGAGGGAGCGTCATACGCAGTGGTGTTGCGTAGGGCGGCCAAGGCTCTCCACCTCGAGCTTCCTACGGTGGCAGTCAGGACTAACCTCCTGACAGAGGTGCTTCAACCGGCAGCGAGCTCTTCTGAGCCCCTGCTGCCGTTTAATGAAGCCCTGACAGACATCCTTTTGGGCACCTGGTCCAGGCCCAACACAGGGGCTCCTGTGGACAGGATGATCGCCCGACACCACTGCCCGGACCCGGGCGACCCCACTTTCCTCTCCCAACACCCCACGCCTGAGAGCTTGGTAGTCCAAGCCTCCACGTCCAAGGGCGCATTCCCTACCGCTCCCCCGGACAGGGAATCCAAAAAGCTGGATCATCTTGGGAAGAAGATGTTTTCTTCCTCCAGCTTGGGACTGCGGTCGGTAAACACTGCATGTCTATTGGGCCGTTACACCCACTCCGTGTGGGACACGGTTGCGCAAGTGCTGCCTCAGTGCCCGGAGGAGGCCCGGGCCGTGCTCTCTCGAGCGGTTGCTGAAGGGAGAGACGCAGCGAAGTTTATCATCCGGTGTGGGCTGGATACCACCGACGCACTTGGCAGGACGATTGCCATGTCAGTAGCCCTTCGACGCTATGCCTGGTTGCGTTCGACTGGTTTTTCCGGGGATGTCCAATCCACACTTATGGACATGCCCTTTGATGGGTGTCGCCTTTTCGGCGACAAGGCAGACAACGAGCTAGAGCGGCTTAAGGACTCTCGGGCTACGGCCAGGTCCTTGGGCCTCTCCACCACCCACCCTGCGCAGTCTGCCTTTCGCCCCTTTCGTGGCTACGGAAGGGGTGCCCCGCTACGTCCCGCTCAGAGCCACAGGCCGGCGCAAGGTATTCAGCCCTAGCGCGGCCGGGGAAGTAGGAACCACCGCCGTGGTTCTGGGGGCCAGTGGACAGGCCAGTCCACCACAGCCCCTTCTGCAGCAGCCTCCAAACCCTCCTAGTCCGACCTTTCAGGGCCACCAAATGCCAGTGGGCGGCAGGATCCGCCATCACCTCCCCCACTGGTGCACCATCACGTCAGACAGGTGGGTTTTGCAAATAGTCCGAAGGGGCTACTCCCTCCCCTTCGAGACTACCCCTCCCTCCATGCCACCTCAGTACCATCGCATGTCGGAGGATCACCTGGCCCTTCTCCAACAGGAAGTTTCGGCACTCTTGGCCAAGGGTGCCATCGAGTGCGTTCCTGCCCCAGAAGTAGGTCGTGGTTGCTATTCCCACTACTTTCTGGTGCCCAAGCAGGACAAAGGCCTGCGTCCTATCTTGGATCTCAGGAACGTCAACCGCTTCCTCCGGAAGGAGAAGTTCAAAATGTTGACGCTCGCTCAGGTCTTGTCTGCCCTCGACCCTGGAGACTGGATGGTAGCGTTGGACTTGCAGGACGCTTACTTTCACATCCCCGTCCTGCCGGCCCACCGGCGTTACTTGCGGTTCACGGTAGGCCTCGAGCACTTTCAGTTTACCGTGCTCCCCTTTGGCCTTACCAGCGCCCCTCGGGTGTTCACGAAAGTGATGGCGGTGGTCGCAGCTCATCTGCTCAGATCAGGGGTTCCAGTCTTCCCCTATCTCGACAACTGCCTGTCGAAGGCGGGCTCGCCCCAGGCTGTCGTCTCCCACCTCCAGACTACGGCCGACCTCCTGCATTCGCTGGGGTTCTCCATCAACATGCCGAAGTCACACCTGACCCCCTCTCAGAAGCTCCTCTTCATCGGAGCGGTTCTGGACACGACACAATTTCGGGTTTATCCTCCCGAACAGCGAGTCCGGGATATTTAGGCTATGATTCCGATCTTTCAGCCTCTATCCCGGGTTTCGGTCAGGATGACCCTGAGCCTGCTGGGCCTCATGACCTCCTGCATCCTGCTGGTAGATCATGCCAGGTGGCATATGCGGGCTCTGCAGTGGGACCTGAAGTTCCAGTGGGCGCAGCATCAGTGGAATCTGTCCGATTGCGTCCAGATCTCGGAGAGCACTGCACACCAATTGCAGTGGTGGCTGACGAACCAGGATTGGGTCGACGGTAGATCCCTCTCCCTTCCTCAACCAGAGTTCACAGTGGTGACCGACGCATCACTTCTGGGATGGGGAGGCCACATGGGGGAGGCGGAGAACAGAGGCCTCTGGTCTCCGGCGGAGTCCGGGCTCCACATCAACCTTTTGTAGCTTCGGGCGATTCGTCTTGCACTCAAGGCATTCCTTCCCTCTGTCGGGGGAAGAGTAGTGCAGGTGTTCACGGACAACACCACCGCCATGTGGTACTGCAACAAACAAGGCGGGGTGGGGTCGTGGACCCTATGTCAGGAGGCCCTCCGCCTCTCGACGTGGCTGGAACATCAGGGCATTTCCCTGGTGGTTCAACACCTGGCAGGTTCCTTGAACGCCAGGGCGGATGAACTCAGCCTGCAGGTGCATGATGGATCACGAATGGCGTCTTCACTCGGAGGTGGTGCAAGGTCTCTTTCAGCAGTGGGGAGAGCCTTGGTTAGATCTATTCGCCACCGAAGAGAACGCGCAATGTCAGCAGTTCTGCGCGTTGGAATTTCCAAGGCGGCACTCGCTAGGCGACGCTTTTCGTCGCAAGTGGAGTTGCGGTCTTCTATACGCCTTTCCGCCTATACGACTTCTGCCCAGAGTGCTGAAGAAGATCAAGCGCGACCGGGCCCAAGTCATTCTTGTGGCTCCGGATTGGGCACGAAGAGTCGGGTATCCCGAGCTGCTCAACATGGCCATCGATCCTCCGATCCGACTGCCTCTTCGGGAGGATCTTCTGTCGCAGCAGCAGGGGACAGTCCTCCACCCGAACCTGTCCAGCCTCCACCTCCTTGCTTGGAGATTGAGCAGCGGCAGTTGACGTCGTTTGACCTGCCTCCCGAAGTCTGCGATGTTATCTTGGCAGCCAGGCGTCCCTCCACTAAGATGGTATACGCCTGCCGATGGAACAAATTTGTGGCATGGTGGATCCCCTTTCCGCCCCTCTTTCTGAGGTCCTCTTGTTCCTCCTTTCTTGGGCCCAGCAGGGCTCTGCTCTGGGCACTTTCAAGGGCTACCTCTCGGCCATTTCAGCCTTTCTTAGGCTTCCTGATCAGCCTTCTCTTTTCAAGTCCCCTGTTGTAAATAGATTCCTTAAGGGCATTACTCATCTTTTTCCTCCTGTTCCCTTCGTAATGCCCCAGTGGGACTTGAACTTGGTTCTTACCTACCTTATGTGCGCTCCCTTTGAGCCACTACATAACTGTCCTCTCAGGCGTCTCACTTTGAAAACTGCCTTTCTGGTGGCCATCACCTCTGCTCGCAGGGTGAGTGAGCTCCAAGCACTTTCTTCCAAGCCTCCTTTTCTGGCTGTTCATCCGGACAAGGTCCTCCTAAGAACTAGATCTTCCTTTCTTCCCAAGGTGGTTACTTCTTTCCACATTGGCCAAACGATCACTTTGCCCACCTTCTTTCCGCCTCCGCATCCTTCAAAAGAGGAAGAGAGGCTCCACCGTCTGGATCAAAAACGTGCGCTTTCCTTCTACTTGGATCGCACAAAACAATTCCGGGTGGACGACCAGCTCTTTGTTGGTTACGTGGGCGCTAAGAAAGGTCGGGCCGTGCACAAACGGACCATCTCCAGGTGGGTCGTTCTGTGCATCAAAGCCTGCTATTCTTTGGCAAAGAAGGAGCCTCCAGTGGGGCTGCGCGCCCATTCCACCAGGGCGACGGCAGCTACCACTGCTTTGGGACGAGGAGTCTCCCTCAATGACATCTGTCAGGCAGCTACCTGGGCATCGTTGCACACGTTTACCAAACACTACTGCCTGGACAGCCAAGTCCAGAGAGATGGCTTCTTTGGCCGTTCTGTTCTCGAGGACTTTCTGGTGTGAACTTAGTTCGCAGACCCACCTCCGGGGTTGGTATTGCTGGGGTATCTATTCTAAGGTAAGGAATCTATCACTGTGTTTCTTTCAGATGAACAAGTTACTTACCTTCGGTAACGATATATCTGTAAGAAGCATAGGTTAGTTATAGATTCCTTACCGCCCCACCCATCCTCCCCGTTCTGCGAACTGACTTCTAGGGTTAAGGACATCCTTTCAGGGCCCTAGTTTTGTGCACCAGTGGTCAGTGTCTTGCATGGCTCTGCGCTTCTGGTGTGGAAAGTCGTGTACAGAACTGACGTCAGCGCGCAAGGGCGGCGTCTATGTAGCTACCGCGACGTCATCCCGGCGACCACGACGCCGACGACGAACGCGGAGTCGACTGACGCCACCTTCCGACGCGCAGGGGTACTGCTGACGAAAAAGTTTCTGGATCCAGTCTGACGCCTGGGAGTAATTCTAAGGTAAGGAATCTATAACTAACCTATGTTTCTTATAGATATATCGTTACCGAAGGTAAGTAACTTGTTCGTTAATGTGGCCCCAATGGGGCCTGTGTGCAGTTTGGGACAGCCAGGGACAGGACTTCGTGAACATGCTGTGTGCCTGTGGTAACCCCATGCCAACAGTAAAACAATATATATATATTCAACCCAAAACAAGAACAACAAAGCAAACAATGCCCACTTCCTCAGCCACACCCCAACCCCCCCCCAGAAGCATCTGTCACCCACCACATCTAACAGTAACATAACTGAGGTGAAAGTTCGAAAATTCGCTCCCCACATGGACTCGCGCCATCGCACCACATTCAGTGGAGACATTGGTGCTGAGAGAATGTAGAAAAGAAAGAAGGGTCATGAAGGCCCTAGGCCCTGTCCATTGACTCCTCGGACAAATCTCAGGCTGACACCTGGGGGGGTGGGAGGGGGGGACACCACTCCTTGGGTGCCAGGCAGCCCCGACCTCTGGTCCCGGTCCCCCAGTTCAGAGTCAGAGACCACCCCAGACCCTCGCAGCCACGCCTTCTTGACTTCCTCCTGTGGGCCGAAAGCTTACCCCCCCCCCTCCAGAGGGTCCTACTCAGGCGGGTCCCCTCATCTTGGCACCGGATGTGGTCTCAAGGCCTACTGTTGTGTCGCCCATTACCATGCAGCCTTCAGTATATCTAAGAAAACAGTTTTAGAGTTATGAGTAACCTACAGGTGCGCTGAGGACATCAGCATGTACTTCAAATTTAAGGAGTGAAGTTTCACCTTGATCTTACATGATGATTTACGGGTCAGCTGCACCCGTGGAGTATAGTCCGGAAAGATCATGATCTGTTGTGCATCATGAACTGGTTTCACAGCCTGGTGGGCCTCTTGCAGGATTCAATCCCGGTCTCTGTAATTGTAATTGAGTATTTTGGCAATAATCGGACCAGGCGGGCACTGTGGGCTGGCTTGGTGCAAAGATGGCATGCGCCCGCTAAACCACGAAGCAGGAGGCAGGTTACAGCGCCGAGCACGATTCTCTGCATCCTCAGCTCTTTCCTCCAGTCGTTGCGTCACACCCATCTGTTTAGTGACCTTGGCCTGCAACTCCCCCAGCGTGTCTTCCATCACGCAGACTTGCCCCGCCACCTCTGTCCCTCTGTCCGCTACCCCACATAGGTCTTGCTGCAGGAGGGACCCCGACCTCACCAATTTTGGTCCCTAGCTCATATCAAGAGGCTTGAATTGCAAAACAAAGGGCTCTGGAATCGTCTGCTGGGGAGGAGGGTCTGGGGGGTGGCCGGGGTCTGGGTCCTCCATACACCCGATGATGGGGCGGTGAATTGGTCAATCTTGGACTGGCTCTGGGCTCCGATGGGCCTATCGCGCTCTATGGTGAAAGCAACTCCGCTAGGTCCTGGAACCACAACTGGGCCCCAGCCACTTACTCTACACCACAACAGTCCAGGGCGGGGTCTGTTTGTTGCTCCACGGCCATGCTTACACCTCCAGGCTAAGGTGGGCAGCACGTGCAGCCGAGCATGCTCTAGTTACCCCCCCACCGCACCTGCGTGGTATAATGCAGGCCTTCAAGCCACAGCCTTGTCTCGCCGGGGGAGGAACAAGAACCCCCTGTCTGGCCACCAACAGACCCACAACAGTCCAAGGATGAAGAAGGAGGAGGAAGGAAGCCCCCTGTAACAAAAGTCCAGTTGAGATCCAGGATGGGGGCAGAGGACCACAGGCCCCAGGATCTCCCACGGCTGACGCCTGCAACTGCGCCCGAAGGTTGCCTACTTCTGTCGTTGGGGCTCCCGCTGCGTGGTACGCCGGTTGAGATCCAAGAGGGGGCAGAGGACCACAGGCCCCAGGAGCTCCCGTGGCTGACGCCGTCTATGCCCGCAACCACACCTGGAGGCGCCTATTTCTGTTGTTGGGGTGTGCCCGGGAGAAGACTGGGCCAAGAGCAGGCCCGTCTGCGCCCGTCCGCGGTGGGCCAATGCAGGGCTGGGCCTACTCTCTGAGTCCTCGGCCATAATGCCTCCATTGCTAATGAGCATTTTGGGGAGCAGAAGTTGGATCATTTGGTCCTGCCTTTTATGAACCAGACCCACTCCACAGAGCTACTGTTTATTCTTCTTTATTGTATAGGTCAAAGTGTGGCCCCGTGGGGTTCGTGGCTGAGTATATATTTCCTACACTTTGGGGCCTGCCATTAAGATAGTTCACGATTGCATTATGGGGAGGAAAGAAATGGGAGGCGGTGGCTCTGTCTCAACCCCTTTAGTAAAATCAATAGACCGGAAGTTAGAGCGGGCCACCAACGTCATCAGTAGTGAAATCGCCGCACAGAGCGGAGACTCTCTTTGAAATAAGGAGGGGATAGCGAGGGCCTATTTAGCACCCCCCCCTCATTCCATCCTGGACACTTCTGCCCCCCCCCTCCAATTGCCTAGTATCTCCGCCTGCCTAGGGTCTAAGTGTAACTGGTGACAACATTATACCCAAAGAGCCCACAGAGTCCATTCCTCCCCTTGCAACAACTAAAATGGCCGCTCATCAGAAACTGTCAAATAATAAAAAACGAGGCAAGGGTCGGAAACAGTCATTCAGCCCACACCCAACCCCACCTGGTACCCCGCAAGGACCTTAGAGTACATCAACAGTAACGTCTAGCCCAAGACTCCAAATGACATCATCGCAGTGTGAAAAGACTTGGGGGCATATTAGCAAGACCCACGTTAAAATTATTGCCGTTTTAGCGGCAGGAAACTGCCGCTAAAACGGCGATAATGGGCTTGCTAATATGCGTTATAGAATTCCAATAGAAGCCCAGGTTAGATGTGCAGGACATCTAACCTGGGCATCTATTGGAATTCCATAACGCATATTAGCAAGCCCATTATCGCCGTTTTAGCGGCAGTTTCCTGCCGCTATAACGGCGATAATTTTAACGTGGGTCTTGCTAATATGCCCCTAGGTTCCAAAACAGTGTCAACGATCTTATGGCCACTCACTTGGAGTCTTTTTTAGAGAAGCTACATAAAATGTTTAGCACAGTATTTTCTCCTTTGTCCTCACGTTTGGACAGCATAGAATCTAAACTAGCCTCTTTGTTACATAGTAGTGCTCAATCTTTATCTCAACCAGGTAATACCAATAGTATATTCAAAGGGCAGGACGCCACACCTAAAACACTTGGCACACCCCTGGAGGGAGCACGCCCTTCCTGCAGCGCTCCCCCTGCTTCCTGTATCCCGTTAGTTGGACAAGTCCAATCAAATAACATTACATCAGCTAGGCAAAACGTAGATCACCTGTCTACTTCAGCCCCTGGTTGCCTTCCCGCCATGAAGGCATCTGTTGGTAAAACTTCTCTAGTGCAGCCGCTAAATCAAGTTTCGATTATTGATCTTCCCCCAGATGCCTGCCTGTATGTGGCCATTTTTTTGGGTGTTCCTCAGTTAGGACATGACCAGCGAGAATCTTATAAATTGTGGCTCAATGGTTAGAGCGGCAGACCTTGATGCAGAGATCTGGCCCGGGACCAGGGTTCAATTCCCGCCTCGGCGGGTCTTGGACTCAATTTCCTCGGACCTGATAATTCTCGCCTCGGTGCCTATTCTAATCATGGGTCCCACTCTGCAACTCTGGGCAATAGCTTGCTTAATCTCCACAACGGCCCCACCAGCGCTGGGATGCCTGGCTTCACCTTGGGGGTGCTCAGGAGTGGACATTTCACAGGGAATAGCCAGGAAGGGTTCCACAGCGGTATGCGTATAGCGCCAGGATGCCCCAGTTGGGGTGGCAGTGCGCTTTACAAGTACGAATTACATTTACATTTACATAAAGAACTCTTCAATAAAACTTTAGATTGGCTGGTCCATCATAAAAGCATGTCTGTCTCCCATGCAGGATATTTCGTACACGTAGGGAGATGTGCTTGGATTGGGCCATACCACCCAAAGCCAACAAGGAGATTGCATTGTGGTAAATTTTAGAACCCCCAACTTGGTACACTATTTGCTATTTAACTTCAGGCGTAGCATTCTACCCACTAGTTCTATGACTCTGGTCCCACTTGGCCACTTTTATAGACCCTCGTAGTACCTGCTGTCACTTTTACTAAAGTTCGGAATGATATATCATCAGCAATTTTAGCTGTTCCACCTGTCCCACAGCCCGTTACAGTCGCCTCTTTTACTTCAACCACATAGTACAGATCTTTCTCCATATTGAGTTGGAATGTGGCAGGCTTAAAGGGGAAGATCAATAATTGTGAGTGGCGGGCATTTGTGTCAAAATTCAACATCATTGCATTACAAGAAACATGGCTTACTTCTGCACAACACATCGAGGGTTTTCAATTTTATTTCAGATATACAAACTAAGATGGAAAACAGACACACTCAACCATGCTTTTTTATTTGTGGTGATTTTAATGCAAAACTCAGTTGAGGACCACATTCTCAAGATACCTGCACTGCTGGATATGTAACCACTCAGGACGCAAGGGGGCAGAGCTCCATGAGTACCTTAACGCCTTTGGATTGGTTGACATAATTGAGACTTTAGAAGATGCAAATCATACAGTCCCGACTTTTAAAGGGCGGAGGAGGGCTTCAATAATTGACTGTTTGTTAGTTCCAACTTTTTGGCCTGGTTTCAAAAAGGGGAGATCTTACCAACAGAGTGAGGAGATCATAATGCCCTATGCTCCTCTGTGCTCTTACCGATTAAAGAACTTGCTTGCAATCGTAACCTAATATCCATTACACAACATTCATCGGATGGCCTAATATTAGTTTAATGCCTGAAAAAGCCCTTAGAAACCTTATCAACTTTCCTTAAAACTCATTTAGGAGTATTTCTTAACTGTCTAGCCAAGACCGGGCAAGAGTTGGCGGTTATTCATTATCCTGGGCTAACAGAGATCATTAGAGAGTCAATGCTTAAGCCAATCTACCCAAGCAACAGGGACCCTAGATGGTTCGATGAGACCTGTTCAAAGGCAAACCGAAAGCTGAGGATGGCTATAAACGGGTGGCCTAGGGATAGGAGCGAGATCTCTCTGACTCGGAGAGAGTATAAATTTGTGCTATCAAACAAGAAGAGGGAACTCCATAAATGGGACTGGGAGCTGCTAGAAAACACAGCACTCAAGAAGGACACCAAGTCCCTTTAGGATTTAGTGAAAGCAATCCAATCTAGAAACTCTCCTACTAACTCCCCTCTGCAAAATAACATTTTAGGTTTAGATTGGGTTACTCATTTCCTCTCCATTTACTCTATTGTGGAAGAATTTAGTGCGCTATCTGCACTACGTAACAAATTACAGAGCTCCCGACATCTGACAATAACGCTCTACGAAGTAGACTTGGCTATCCATCATAGTAAGGGATGGAAAGCACCAGGCCCGGATGGAGTACCTATGGATTTGGTGAAATCCATGCCTAAAATTTGGGGTCCCCTTATTACTAATACATTCAATTCCCGTTTAAACACAAATATTACCCCTTCCTGGGCTACTGCAACAATCGTGCAGATATTTAAAAAGGGCGATCTTCTGTCCCATAAATGTTATTGCTTCATTTCACGGATTGATAGTATGATCAAAATTATCGACAGAGTCATCTGCAACCATTTAGTAAACTGTGCGGCGGACTAGGGTATTCTTTCCCCTTTCCAATATGGCTTCCGCTCAAAATTAGGCACAAACGAACAATGCCTGAATCTGGCGTTAATAATTTTCAAGTATACCAACGCCAAGCGATGCCCCATCTACCTTGTTTTTATGAATCTGTCCACTGCTTTTGATTCAGTGGACAGAACCAAGTTAGGGATAATGTTGTTGGATCAAGGAGTGGACCCCCCACTTATTAAATTTTTATTCTCACTACACTTAGATTTATCGGCTAGAGTGTGCTTAAATTCTTTTAGCAAGCTCTTTGCTCTCTGCTGCTTTCCCCCTGAGGAGTGGAGTGCGGCATGGATGCATGTTAGCCCCTCTGTTATTCATTTTATATATAAATGGATTAACAGCCCATTTAACTTCCTGCCCCTCATATCTCCTTAGAATAGCAGGCTCTCCAATCCCTGCGCTACTCTATGCTGATGACGTGGTGCTGTTTGCCTTAACTTCAAATGCACTGAGGCACCAGGTGGAGGCCTTCGCCTCTTTTATGTCAAGTTTGAATCTGAAAACCAACTATTCAAAGTCACACACCATGTCCTGTGGACCAGAGAAAATAAAGCTGAATTAAATCAGCCTTAACGGGCAAGACCTAACGGCTGTGGACAACTTCTGCTGCTTAGGTCTAACTTTTAGCTCTTCAGGGTCTTGGAACCCCCACCTTGCGCAGGCCATTCTAAAGATTTGCTGTACAGCAGGGACTGTTTGTAATCTATCAAGGGCAGAGTCTAGAGGCACGGTTCTTCCTCCCTTGAAGGTATATCATTTTCAGTGCATTAGTGCAGCCACTTATAGCGCGGGTGTCTGGCGTTTTAACAATGCGCTGGCCTTCAGTCCGAGGAAAACTGCTTTTTTTGGCAGCTGCTGAGTTTACCACCTACCACTTCCACCTTTATTATACACTCGGAATTAAACCAGACTTATATATCGGACAAAGTACGCGTGGGGCCACTCTTACTGTGGGTAGGTGTTTGGACGAATCCAGTAGCAAAACTTTGCAGGGACATTATACTTGATTGCCTTGCACACAAAAAGGTCCTCTCTATCCCATGGCTAAGTTATATCCGGAACATCTTAGGAACCTTGGGTTTATCCGCCTGGTATTCCGAACCCACCAGTATCCCAAAAACTGCAAAGGCAGAGGTGAAAGCAGTGTACATGGAGTATAGGTAAGTCCTAAGAACAAAAAATTAGTCGGTAAAGTCTTCAGTTTTGACTTATTATAGATCCTTATTATCAGGCTCACAGCCCGTGTATCTGTCTTTAGACCTCACAAGTTGGGAGAGATCTCTTCTTTTCCGTTTCAGGGCAGGATCCATTTACTGGTCTTTGTTTTTTTTAAATCCCCCTGATTCCGGTGATAATACAGACTTGACCTGCCCTTGTGATAATCTGCACAATCACTTTTGAACTTTATGTTTTTCTGCAAATCTTATAGTCTAGCACGTAAGCACTTTTTCCAGCCTTTGTTACGTGAGCTAGGTCTTCGACAGTGTACAGTAGCCCTGCTCCACTTACAGTTTTTAAGCTCACACAAAATTTCTTATTGCGTGTGTGCTTTTCTGAAAGCAGCTATTCAGGCCAGCAAAACTATGGATGGCTAACTTGCTTGCACTGAACCCTCCATTAGTTAGATGGCGCTAGATCGGGGAGTTTCCTCCTCTTTTTTTTCTTAAATCAGCTAGGAGCACATGACGGACCCTATTTGAGGTTTTTGTCCTCCTATTTTGCTTGATAATTGTGTTTCTGTGCACGTATTCTGTGTTTATATCCTGAGTTTGTGTCTTTTTTTATCCTGGTCATATGGTGAACTTAGGAGACCTAAAGTGCCCTGTTGTAATCATATTTTTATTTGTTTTTAAAATAATGTAAACTCGGTTTTAAACTACTGTTATATTGTGGATTTGAATGTAATACTATGTGCTTTTATGGTCTACTTTTATTCGGCAGAATAAAGAATTTTGAATTGAATTGAACAAAAGTCCTCTGCTGCCTCACAGTAGGCCAGCGTCTCCCATCATCTCCCCAGAATCAGATCTCACCCCTTCCCAGTCCGAGGATCCAACAAGTAACTTACTTGTTGGATCCTCGGTGCCAGCACCAACAGTGGTTTTCCAAACTGGGGGAGGGGAGGAAAAAGGGGGGAGCAGAATAATCGGTGCAGGCGACCACAACGCCATGCAGCTCCTCAGGCCATCCCCCTCCTTCCTAATGCTTTCAGGTGTCTGCACAGCTCGGCTCCACTGCTGCCGCAGTTCACGCTGCTTTGAAAAAGGGGGGGAGCCACCGCTTCGATCCCAGAGCCACCTGCTTACTTTTTGGGCCCCCAGGGGCCAGCACCAATCTCCATTCTTCAGTCGGGGTAGGAGGACAAGAAAAGAGGAGCAGGAGACTGCAGCACCTCTACAGTCCCCCCGGGTTGTTCTCACACTCTCCGATGCCTGCAGGAGATCAGGCCCACCATCAATTTGTGTGGCCTGGCTTTGTCGCTGCAGCGGTTCACTCCTCGTTCAACGGGGCCCAACTGCCCCAGTCTCGGGGCCCGTGCGGCCCGATTTCTCGCGTCAATGGGTGAGGAGCTGCCCGGGGGAGGGCAAGAAATGGGAGGAGAAGGGGGTCCCTCTCATCCCCAGGGCCCCCACCTGCAAGCCAGGAGTCCGTCTGCTGCTGCGCCATTGGCCGCTTATTAGCAGCCAGCATTTTGGGGGCTTCCACATCTCCCTCGCCACAGTCGCTCCCGAGCCTGATCGTCTCCGTCAGTGCCGCCATGCCCCCGAACCTTGTTCCTCTCTTTGAGGGGTCACTACTGGCAGGCTCCTGCCGTCCTACCGGGCCTGTCAGCACCAGGATGGCCTTGACTTCGGCACGGCTGGCAGGAGCTCTAGCAGAGAGCGACCTCCATCTTGGCCCATCAGGCAATGCCCCCCCATTGTATTTTTTCTTTAAGCCTTCCCTTTGCTTAAAGGACTTGCCGGTTCCAATAAGAGAGTTGACCTAATGAAATAACACCAATAGGTGTAATGTGCTCACATATGGCTTAACCAAAAATGGGCTGAAAGCAAGAATTGTACTTTTAGTGTTTAAAAAACTTTATTTAGTAGCAATAAATACCATAATACAACACAAAGAACTATGATAAATAATCAGCAATTCACATATGGTATTAAGAACATGAGAAAGATATTAAAGTCTTTATAATTTTTCAAGGGAGGGAAGAAAAGGAGGGAGGGTAGAAAAAACAAAAGAATAAAAAGGAAATAATCAGTATCCTAAGTATAATGACCTAAAAACAACGTTCTCATACACATCCTAAAATAAATAAGTGAAACAAATATCATATAATAGAAATAAGAATGTCATCTTACATACAAATACAATAAAAAGCAGAGAGAGAGTATTTATGGGGGATTGAAATTTTCAGATAATAATGAATTCGTGTTGAACATAACATTTTCAACCTGGTTAAGAAATGCAATGAGAGGTAACCATAACAATTCAGCATTATGTTTAGGGAAAGATGGTACAAGGTAACTAGTTAAAGAACCTAGAAAAATATAAAGAATACTAAAGTGATGCTCTAAACTAAAAATCTTTCTAATCTGGGACCAAACCTTATGCCAAAAAGAAAGTGTATTGGGACACCTAAACAGCATATGCATAAGATCAGCCTTAGGAAAACCACAAATCCAACAGCTATCAGAAGTATCTGTGGAAAATCTGGAACAGTGTAGGGGGTAAAATACAGTCTATGATAGATAAAAAATAGGGATTGAGTAATACTTTCTAACCTAGAAATTTTATTGATACATGCCCATATCTTATTTCAAAAAGTAACCTCCCAAACAATATCAAGGTCTTGTCCCCATTAAGACTCCAACTTGGATTTGGTTCGAGAGGGGTCCATAAGAGAAAGAGTTTTATAAATAAGTGAAGCTTTTGGACCAGTTTTCAGGAAATCAGTAAATCCAGATGAAAAAGAAACTGAATAAGTGGACTGCTAATTGAAAAATAGATGTCAAGAATAACATTCATTAATGATAAAAAAAATGAGGATAAAAAGATTTGGGGCAATGATAATCAAGACAAAATTGAGGGAAAGAGATAGGAAAATTATTATGAAAAAGTTGAGATACCCTCATAAGACCCCTTACCTTCCAAGTATGCCAAAAAAGAGGACAGTTGTTGAGCTTAATCAGAGAATTATACCATAATGGCATCTTTAGAAATAGAGAGGAAGTCAAAGTGATTGGAAGAAACATGGATTTAATCAATGAAACCGTTTTTGTAAAATAGAAGAGTGAAGAAGCAACTTTGTAAATGAAAAAGATAGCACCTCTTTGAAAGTAAAAGGAAGTAGAAAGGCCTTTTCAAGCTCTAGCCACAATGGAGAAAAGGATGAAGACAATTCAGAAGTCCAAAGCGTGGCTTGACGAAAGGCAAAAGCTTTATGATAATCATAGAAATTCAGAAAGTTCACACCTCTCGCTAGGTTGGATCTTTGTAAAGTAACTAAAGCTGCTCTTGGTTTTTTATTATGCCATAAAAATCTAAAAAGAAGAGAGTTAATTTTCTTAAAGAAATACTTTGGAATATGAACTGGTAACATAGAAAAAAGATAAAACAAAAGAAGAGAGATCATCACTTTAATAGAATCTAAGCGACCCCACCAAGATAAAAATAAAGGATTCCAGGAAGATACAATACTCTATATTTTAGTACTTAATTCTTTACAGTTAATTTTGATGGTATCCGGAATATAACTGGTAAGCCAAAGCCCTAAATACTTAATTTTGGCAGAAGTAGACCATTTATACACTGTAAGATGATAAGAGTGACTAAAAGTATAATTATTAAGTGGAAGGATTTCTGTTTTTTTACAGCCAGATACCTGTGAAAATGAAGAAATTTCCTGCAAAAGCGGGGGCAAGGAACTATCAGGAGAGGAAATAAATAGAAGAATATCATCCGCATAAGCAGAAAATTTATAAATGATGGTCTCCGTAAGGAAAACCAGAAATAGAAGAATTATTACGAATGCGAGAAAGAAAGGGTTCAAGCGCCAAGACAAATAATTGAGGAGAAAGTGGACACCCTTGCCTAACTCCTCTATGAAGAGAAAAATAGGAAAAGACTATACCCTTGACCAGTACTGACACACCAGGAGCACAATATAAAAGAGAAATAAGGGCTATAAAGTTAGGACCAAATCCATGCCATTGTAACGATTTAAGCATATACTCCCAGCTTATTCTATCAAACGCCTTCTCTGCATCAATGGTTATGGCTGCAAGAGAGGCTTTAAATGTAGGGGCTTTACTAAGAACATTAAGAAACAAACACACCATTATCTGATATGTTTCCCTTTAATTAAACCAGATTGTTATTTCCCAATAAGATGAGGAAGAAAGGACTCCAGACGAAGAGGTAAAAGTTTAACAAATATTTTATAATCCACATTTAATAAGGAGATTGGTCTATAATTTTTACAATCTTGGGGATCTTTACCATCTTTGTGTATAAGACAATAATTGCTTCCTGGAAAGTACCTGAAGTGGTGGAGGAATCAATAAAATGAATAAACAACCAATATAAATAGGGTAGAAGAAGATGAGAGAAATTAAGATAAAATTCTACCATGAAACCATCAGGACCTGGTGTTTTCCCTAATTTTAAAGATTTTAAGGCTCCAGATAGTTCATCAGAAGTAAGATCACTACTAAAGAGTCAAAATCCAGGTCAGGGAGAGTAAATTGGGAAGTCTGACCTAGATATTATGCAATTGTGGAAGATTGGGGAACTACTTCTGGAGTATATAAAGACTAACAAACTCCTCTAAAATAGATTGATGATTAGTAATAGACTGCCCTTGTGAAGAGGGTACAGAATCAATAACATGTCTCTCTTTCTTAACCTTTAAATAATTTGCTAGCAATTTACCAACTTTATTTTTCCCACCATAATACCGAGCATTTTTCCTCAGAAGTATGTGGTTAGCTTCCTCAATAGAAATAGTATTGAACCGCAATTTAGCCTGTAACAAATCACGCAAATCAGAAGACGATTTAGAAGAGAAGTACCATTGTTCCAAAGTCTTAATTCATGAAAGCAATGCATTAGGTTCTTGCGTTCTATTTTTCTTTTTCCTACAGACATAGTTTAAAATAAAGTCCCTTGCAGATGCTTTAAACGTGTCCCACAATAAAGCAGGAGATATTTCCGAATTATCATTAAAACAGAAAAATTCTGAAGCAAAAGAAATAAAAAAACTAGAAAATTGAGCATCCTGAAGTAAAAAATTATTGAATCTCCATCTATGTGATGGAGATCTAGGAGGTACCAAATCCAAGTCAGCAACAACCATGGCATGATCAGAAAGTACAATTGGAGTAATGCCGGATTGTATAAGGCACTGTGAAAGAGATTTAGAGAGAAAAAGGTGGTCTAGTCATGAAAGTGAACCATGAGTGGCAGAATAAAAGGTATAATCTCTAACAATAGGGTTAGATAATCTCCATGACTCTACTAATGCACTTTTAGAAATGGCAGTGTGAAATTGTACATACATTTTATGTGACACAAATTGAACTGACGACTGTCTGTCCAAAAAAGGATCTAAGATTTGATTACTGTCCCCACCTAGGATAAAGTATTCATCGTAATATTGTGCACATTTTCTTGCACTGGAAGGCCAAAAAGTATGATCAGGTTGTGTAGGACCATAAACATTCAATATAGTCAGAGGTATATTATCTACAAGAATATTGATAATCTACCTGCATCATCCATTTCTTGTGAAACCACAGTAATATTAAGAGACTTATTACACAATACCTCAACCCCAATATTTTTATTCACTGAAGGAGAAACAAACACATGTCTAACCCAGTATCGTTTGCATTTCAGTGCTTCAGATTCAGTAAGGTGGGTTTCTTGAAGAAGAACGAGGTCAGGATTAGATTTACCTAAATGCGATAATATTCTCTGTTGTTTAACCGGATTAAGAGACCCCTAAATGTTCCATGATATTACTATGAATTATATAAAGTGAATAGAGGGTAGACAATTTGAGAACGCTAAAACTTCTAAGGACTAACACAATAAATATCGAAAGATAAAAAGAAACAATGAGGGAAAAAGAAAAGAAATAAGAAAAAGATAGTAAAGGAGGAAGCAAAAGAAAAAAGTGACAAATAGAGAATAAGGAAAACCAGAAGAGGAAGAGAAGGAAGGTAACAAGAAAAAATGGGAAGCCGAAAGAAAAGACAGTACATATCCAAAAAGGATGACTGTAATATAACAATAGGACGACACATGAAACTATGACACACCCAGTTGGGAAGAGATCCACGTCACACCCGGACCATATACACTTACGAGATAGGACTGCACAAAGTTAACATATATGATGAATCTATAAAGAAGACAAGGAGAACAACTTAGAACAAACAATATAACATATTAAAGCATTTCCCAAAAATTACAACGGACATATTAATACTTCAAGGAAACCTTATTAAATTGTCAGGAAAAAACCTGAAAAGGAGAGAAAAACATCAACCATTAGAGGAACCAGCTGTATCCATCGTGACCAAGGTATGAGATTGTATAAACTTTTTAAGTTCAGCAGGATCCTCAAATGTTGTAGTGTTATTCTGGAATGTCACCTTAAAGATACAGGTATGAAAAAGACCATATCTGGTGCCGAGAGAACGGAGAGGAGTGCGGAGATTAAGAAATTCCTTCCTTCTGGCTGCAGTCGCATTAGAAACATCTTGAGAGAGAAAAACTATGTGACCCAACCAAGTGACTTGACATTTAACTTTAGCTGCAGAAAGAACAGTCAACAGGTCAGTAAACTTCAAAAAGAATAGTGACTCCCTTGGTTTGACTGGAGACGATGACAATGTAGGACGAGGACCTAGCCTATGCGCCCTCTGAATGCTCAGGGCAGTAGAGGAATACATATCTAACAATTTTGGAAGGAAGGAGGTAAAAAAGGAGACAGGATCATTTCCTTTCAATGCCTCCGGAAGGCCATAAATGTGGAGATTATTTCGCCTGTTCCTGTTTTCCAAATCCTCTGTGTGTTGTTTAAGCCGAAAAACCTCCTTCTCCAAACAGTTGATTTGATTAGTTTCCTTGCATAGGTCCACAATCTATTGTTCCACCATAGATACACGTTCCTCCATTGTTGACCATTTGTCATCCAAACATTGCATCCTGTTATTAGTCTCTTCCATGAAAGGATGTAATGCTCAAATATCATCACGCAGCAATTCCAGAGAAATAGGAGACATGGATTTCTCAGGCGAAGGAGGATCTTGTTTCAGCCGTTTAGGGACTGAGGAAGGGGACTGATCCTTATGCATGGAGGATTGTAGGAGACAGTACGAGGTACCGTAAAATTAGCCATTTCACAAGGAGAGTCCAAATAATCTATTGGTAATACATTTGAAGCAGAGACAGCAGATTCAGCACTCAGCCCAGAAGAAGAATGTGCCTTAGGAGTAAAAACAAAATGCGGCTTCCGTAATTTTCCCATAGAGAAGAGAAATACAGCATGCCAGTATTTCCAAAACTGAAAGCTGAAGTAATATTGCCACAAGTACCGCACTCATTAATATGAGGAAGGTCCAAAAAAAAGCAACTCCAGATGCTCTCCAACAGGCGAAGATAAAAACTACTCAGGCGCCATAAATATAGTCACAGTACAAAGGTTTATAGCATTAGAGCAGCCTTATAAAGCACAAGTAAGGCAACATTGTATAAAGCACTGTAACGTTAAACATCCCTATAAAAACAAAGGGAAACTCCTCTGAGGCTCCAGAAAAACAGTCACAATAAAGCATTTAGTGTCTCATTGCAAAAGTATGCTGAAGGCAACATTACTTTAAGTACTCCTGAAAGCACATTGCATGTAGTTAAGTTAAACCCTCTCGTGTCAGCAGGAGACCGGAAATAAAATGGCGGCCGCTTATGAGGAGATCTCTGCATCAATAAAAACACTGAAATAGGCATGCCGCACCTTCACCAAATGCAGTGCGGCAGCATTGCTTCACGTTCCCCTTCTCCCGCAGTCATCAAGCCTCCGAAAAAACAGCATCAGGAACGCCGAAATATCCTTCACAGGTCCGCGGTACGTCAGAGCTTCTCCACTAGGCGGCCATCTTAGGGGGCACCTAAGCCTCCCCCCTCAAGAATTGTTCTTTTGAAGTAGTTCAGTCAGTGATTGGCCATAAGCTAAGATATAGGGAGCAGCTGGGTTGATCAAGGAAAAGGAGAAGTAAGGCAGGAAACCAGGCACAGGGAAGGCATTTATTAGAGAGATTCCGACTTGGTCATGCTAGGCTGAGACTTGTCATTCTGTACCCTTTACTTTCCTGGGTTTGATCTTTTTCCGAGGGGACGTCTGATGGCAGTCTTCGGGTTCCACCTAGAAGAGTAATGAGAAAAACAGACCCATTAAAGATTGAAAGATAATCCAGATCGGCATAAATTAATTACCAAAGACTGGAACTCAGTAAATACAGACTATACCATTTTTTGTCTTCTGAGAGAAGAAACAAAAGCAAATAAACATTACTAAAAGAAAACATACAAAGCTTCCTAAGCCTTATTTGCTCCCATTCCTCTACACTGTGATTATGTAAAAGAGGACATTGCTAAAAGAAACAAAGATTTGTTTCAAGGGGAATATTACTGTAAGAAACAAGCATGTTATTTTCTTAATACAAAGACAATTGGGTTGCTAAAGGAAGGATGCAAACTCTGGGCAATTACTTATTGATCAGCAACCTGTTCAAGCAGATGTTGTGGTACAGCGCCTGAACGCATCAGATTATTTGAGGTATCTTTAGAGACGTAACTTAAGGTTTTCATAGGATCCTGTTAATTTGAATTACTGTAATCAAGGTAGGTAAGAAAAGATAGTTGAACAACAAAAAGGTTAGGCGCTAAGTTTTTGGAAGTCTCTCATTAATGTTGTCATTGTTTAAAATCCAACAGATGGTGACTTAAACTGTTGCACTATATAATATGTGGTGAATTATCATCCAATGACTTGGGGCACATAGGTAGGCGAGAAATATCAGTGATGTCTAGAATATTTCCCAGCAAGTGCTTAACGAAAAATACAACATTAAAGCATGTTGTGATTTTTCAAAAAAACAGTAACATCACACATAAAACCTTGTTGCACACAGATTGCCACATTACATTGCCATGGCCTCTACCATATGCATATCATACATTAAGCCGCAAAGCTGAAAGATGATAATAAAGTCAGGGTGGGGTATATGTATCAGAAACACAACTAGAGTCCATGACATGAAGCCCAGCTTTTCCAACCATTTCTGGAACTTGGTCAGGGTTAGCCTGCAGAAGCCTATTACGCATCATAAAAATTCAGTAGCGGAGCAAGGTGGCTTCAATGTACCTTTTTCGGACTATAAATCAACCATATCTTCCCCCACCAAATAGATAATAGTGGAGTAGTGGGCTGCTTCCAAAATTGAGCATGTGTCACCCATGCCGCCACCAGCAGGTGAGTAATGAGTTTCCCTTGTAAGAATGTTTAATGGCTATACGTTCGTTCCCCAGGATCACCTAACAGTAGCAATAATGGGTGCAAGGGTAGCATTATCCCCAGTGCAGCCCCAAATGTGGAAGATAATAGCCTTCCAATAGGTTTGTGTGTATTAACAAGACCACCACTTGTGGAAGTAGGTGCCCCTCTCCCCACAGTTTTTCCAGCAGGACTTGGGGCTACCAAACATCGCATGAATCTGTGTTGGGGAAAGATACCATTTGGTGGGGAGTTTGTATGTGTTTTCTTTGTGCACTGTGAAAATGGAAGATGTTACAGTCCTTTGCAAATTTTATTCCATGTATCATTAGATATTTCCTGACCACGGTCCCTTTCCCAGTATTGGGTGTATCTGTGTTTGGGTTTGGAGCCGATAACTGAAATCGATCACTGTAACTAGGTCATTCATTTCTGAAGAACTTTATTCAGAAATATAGTCTCTAGAGAAGTTTTTTTCAGAGGAAACTCTATCTTTCAATGCTCCAGAGCCAGCCCAGTGCAACAATTGTGTGAGTCAGAATTAATCTGCCCTGTTGTGGTGCCATTTCGTCTGGATCTCCTCTCTAAAGAGAATTGTTCAAGCCCCAAAAATGGCAATTGGTGAGTCCTGGTGGGAAATCCGGATTGAGTATGGGGGTAAGCGGAGAAGGGTACATATTGGCACCCTGCTTGTGTGTATATGATGCCAGTATTCCAGTAAAATCTTTGTCGTGGGGAGCAGGTGTTGCCTCCTTAAGTTGGTCTTCTGGGGGAGCGAGAGTAGAACATGTAGCGGTATAAGAGAGTAGTGTTGTTATAACTGTATCCTTTCTTGCTGCCATGATTATGATTCCAGTTGAGAGCTGAATGGAGTTTACCTGCCTGGATGTAGGTCTCCATATTTGGAATGCCCAGGCCCCCCCACCCCCCGGCCACTGTCCGCTTATATAGAGTGACCCTTGGGACTCTGGAAGAGTGATTTTTCCAGACAATGGAAAGAAGTTTATTCTGGATCTGTTCAATTATGAGTTTCAGGAAGCACAATGGGAAGGTTTGAGCCAAGTAAAGGAGCCTAGGTAGGAAATTAATTTTTACTGATGTCAGCCTTGCAGCCTCAAGATCTCCAGTCTGCTCCTGCGGTAGAGGTCCTTGTAAAGAACCAACAGCAGCGGTGGGATATTGCCCTGAAACAGGTTAGCCTTGGTGCACTTCGATTAATGCCAAGATAATTTATGGACTCCTATGTACAGGCAAATCCATGCTGGCAGAGACCTGTCTGGGTGTTCTCAGTGTTGGCCACTATTTCCATCCCACAAGATTTCATTTAGTTTATGAGGAAGCCAGAAACCTCCTAGAAAAGTGATCATTTTCTCTTTCAATGCTGGTATGGAGATCTCTGGTTCAGTAAGGAACAATAAAACATCAACTGCGTACGCCGCCAATTTAAACTCCAACTCACCCACCCTAATTCCTTTTATAGCCGGGTTATTTTGTACTTTTTGGATAAAGGGTTTCATTGCAAATGCAAAGATTAAGGGGGACAGGCTGCAACTCTGCCTTGTGCCCATTGTGATGAGGACCTGGGAGCAGTATTCGCCTTTCACTTATATGTGGGTAACTGGCCTCTGAAAATTTGCCAGTAACACTTGTTTCATGTAAGGGCCTAATGGGGTCATATGTAGAATCCTGACTATATACAGCCTATTTACCGTATCAAAGGCCTTCTCCACGTCAAGTAAGAGAAGGACCATCAGGGTTCGGGCTCTCTCTGCATTCTCCATCCAGGAGACCGCTAGTCGGATATTGTACCTTGTATGGTAATTCACTGATAAAACCAGCTTATTGTGAGAACATTAAATGTGCCCAGATCGTGTGTAATTGCGATACCAGCACAGAAGCGAATATTTTCATATCCGTGTTGAGCAAATAATTTTGGCAGAATGTGAAACAAGCTGAGAGTCTTTCTCAGGTTTTAACAAGAGTGTTAAGTGGGATTTCAGTATCCTATTTGTGACCATCCTTGTGTTAAAATGTTGTTAAAAACTGCTGTCAGTGGTCCTGTTAGAGTGTATATAAAGGTCTGGTGAAAGGAGGCTGGGAAACCATGAGGCGTAGGGGACTTTCCTCTAGGCTAGTTTGGCTGCTTGGACCTCTGCTGCAGACATTTCTTCCTCCATTGGGAGGCAATCAGCCTCCATCAGCATTGTTAGGAAGTCTGCCAAATAAGCGTCTAGTTTGTCTTGGGATAAATGTTCAGGTGTGAAAAGAGATTGGTAGTAGGCGGTGAGACATTCTAGGATGTTCTTGGTGTTGGATTGTAGGGTTCCATGTGCATCCAAAGTTTTGTGAACGAGATTCCTTGTGCGGACCTGTCTGAGTTTATAGACTAACAACTTGTCCGCCTTGCCACCCTTTTCGATGTACGTTTGCTTAATGTCCAATAATGTCTTGGCTGCATCCCTCATTAGTTATTGCTGCAACTCCTCTCTGATTTTCCATAGGGCACTGAAGGTGTTTTTTCAGGTTTTTTATCCTCTCAAGGGCAGTTGTATGAGATATTAGTTACCTCCTGATTACAGCCATTGCTACATCCCATTGTACACTGCAGCATGCTTCGCCATTATCATTCTCCTGGAAATAAGGAGTTAATGCATCTTTTATGTGGCATTTTAATACCAGATTCCTGCATACTAATTCATTCATTATCCATAGGTTACGGGTCTGGGTATAGAGGGTCACTGAATCCAAAAAGAGGCACGTTTGGGTTTATTTCTGTGTTAACTATTCGCAGCCTAAGCACCCTTGAGGTGAGGGAGTAATCTATGTGAGTATATTGTCTATGAACATTTGAATACAAAGTGTAGTCTTTGTCACCTTGATGCTCTTCTCTCCACACATCCTCTAAATTTAGATCCACTAAAGCACTGGAAGGGGAAGGCCTTTGGGGACATCTGGGGGCAAGGCAATTATCTAATTTGGGGTTGAGGATGCAAATTAGGTCTCCCCCTACTATAATCTTCTTTCTTGGAGGTTGCTGCATCTACTTCCTTTGTTTTTACCCATTGTAATAGTGCCCTCCATTTAATTGGTGAATTAAGCCCCTGAACGTTTAGTGTGATTAATGCCTGTCTGTGGTGAGACTTTTGAGGAGGTAGGGCTCTAGTCAAGGGCGGGATTGTGCTGTATTCTCCCCTCCCATCAGGCAAGTTTGTGCCTTGTGTTTGCATAGCAAGAATGTAAATGGGCCATGTGATGCAAGTGTGGGGCTAATTGTGACGATAATATGTACTGTGAGCGACAGTTACAATAGGCAAACCTAGAGAAAGCAGCAACAAACAAAGCAAAACTACTGTGAACTAAAATATACATATTACAGTCACTGATTTAAGCCCCGAAGAATCAGGTAGGGCTGGCCCAAAGATTGCGCTGAATGGTCGACGGCGTTTCAATTTGTAAGAAATTCAGGTCATTATCAGGACCGGGTTACAGAGATTCGGTCAGTGCTATATAGAAGAATAAAAAGGGGAAAGAATAAGAATGGGGAAAGAAACATGTATGTAACGGCTTGAGCTAAAATAATGTTAATGCTACTTAAGTGGGGATAACAGGTAATCCTTGTGGACAGAGTGAATCAGTCAAGGATTGCGTGTGTTAGCATCTGTGTAAGATCTGTGGAGGAATGAGAGTAATTACCCTGATGAATGATGATGCTGATGGACAACGTCCCGAGGGGGTCCTGAAGTTCGATCAGTGAAATAGTAAATAAATAAAATGGGGCGAACAAGAGATTCGGGACCCAGCAGTTAGGGGAGGCTTACCGCGTCCGATCTGAGGCAAACGCATCACCGGAGGCGCGTGCGGATGCCGGTAAAGACCGTTTAAATGTTCCGAGAAGGAATCCAGGGACAGGTGCGGCAATATCCAGAAAACGGAAGCTGAACGGAGCAGGACCGTGGCTGGAAGGGACGGGAGGGGAAAGAGTTACAATTAGATCAGGTCTGCGCTGTATTCGAGGTCGCAGCGGTAGCTGGAGATGCAACAAGCTCAAAACGCAATCGCTCGCGGGGTCAGATCGGGGTAAAGGTTGGAAGAGCGATTAGACCAATAGGAGTGAATAGTGATTGCACTCGTCGGGGCCCCAGGGGGAAGATATTAAGTGAAACAAGCATTTTCAATGCAATAGGTCTCGCATTTATGAGAGTTTGAGCTATTGGCATTGTAAATGGCAATGCCTTTTATTTATGTGTTGTTTTTAAAACAGATAAATAAAAGGCACTGTCATTTACAATGCCAATAGCTTTAACTCTCGCAAATGCGAGACCTATTGCATTGCAAATGCGTGCTATAAAATTTTTAAAAAAGTGTTAGGAGAGAGCGTGTCCTGCCTGCAACAGCAGGCAGGACAAAGCTATTTGAGAAAATAGTGCTCGGAGGCTGTGATTACAGCCTACCAAAAAACAACACAAGTAGCAGGGTGTGTCGCCATGGGAGGTTACAAAATGAGATAAGGCAGGACTAAGGAGGGACTACTAAGCCTTTTGACCAATGAACAGCCACAGTTTACAGTGGACAGTGACACAAGCCAATGAAAAATGAGGGTGGAGAGTGATCAGAGCTTCAAGTCCCTACCTCAATACAGCATGCCTCGCAGAGCAGCACATGCGCTGCCCAGGCTCGACCTAAAAAGAAATGAACTGTTTTGAAAGAGGAACATTGGACCAGAAGATTTCTGCTAGGTCTCAGAGTCACCTCATAACTATGTCGTTGGGCTATATGGTAAAGTTCCTCTTCCGGGGAGAAATAACAATGTTACATTCTCCTCTAATGCGCTATTTCAAGTTTGGGGACATAGTGGTGGGGGCGTGAACACAGCTTGCATTGAACCAAATTGTTGGTTATTTCAGCTAAAATGGGATATTTTCCACTCACTTCCGAAACTGAAGCTTAAAGTATGAGTTTAAAGCTGAAAAGCTAAGACAGGCAGTAATATTGATGGGAGAGAAGGTGTGCATGTTGTTCCAGCACATGCCCTATGAAACACGACCAGAAGATATATCGATAGAACAATCTGTAGATTTATATTAAAAGGGTGAATGTACTTAATGAAACTTAGCCCAACCCTCAAGTAAGAGGTGTCCGTCACCGTCACCCATAATTTATTTCATGAGATAGCTCAGCTGACACAGTGCTTCCAATAGACTTCTGTGAACAGGCAGAGCCTGGAGTTTTCATGTCAGCCAAAGGCCGTAGATTTGATTCTCTGCAGCGCCGACTCTAGGTTTCATCTGTCTGTGTTTTTAAAATGGGTCTGCTTACTGCCTGGGGTTCTACATGAAGATCTTTTGCACGAATAAATAACTGCAGGCAGATTTTTGTGCTTGAAAATTATTGAAAAACATCCTTTAACAATAAGAAAAAAACGTATTCAGTTAAGAGGCTGAGACTCCGATAATATACAGCCCTCGGTCGGTGATGGTGTTGTAAAAACCTCAGGCCAAGCACCGTCAGTCTAATAAAACAGATCACAGCCCAGGACAGCTGAAGAATCGGCCCAGGGCAGTTGGCTACCACCGTCCGGAGGATGACTCCCTACCACAAACCTAGCAGCTCTTAATTAATTAGGCATTGAAATGCCCTGTGAGCCGGCAGGTCAGAGGTCAAGATAATCAGCACGCTCCACATTATCCTGCCAAGTTTAAATAAACATAAAGAAACGTTATTCATTAAATAGCTTAAAGCCCATCGGTGTTCGAGAGCGAATAGAATGTGGTAGAAAAAAAATCTGTAACGCGCTCTAGCCAGAGACCGGCTCTCACATCACCCTTATACAAAGGTGCCCTCATGCGTTTAGGATCACCCATCTTTAAATGCTCAACTTCTGGTGTACGGTAGCCTTAGATGCCCTTAGCCAACGCAGTCATCATACATCCGTCCTCTCCCGGGAACCCTTACCCGCACTGTGCTGTGGCTCAGGTCGAAAGTCCGGCTATACTGCCATGATTGAGCAAAATATCTGCCCTTTCCAGCTGCAAGGAGTGTAGAGGCCGGATTTCGTGGGCACCTTGCTGCAAAATGGGGGAGACGGCGGCGCTCAGGGTCCGCACAGTGCGCCGCTACACTTTACACCCAAAAAACAACCAGTGGTGCGCGCACACCACAGAGGAGCGGGGGGGAAAGGGAGCGCGGCAGCGAGGTGAACGTGCGCTGCTGCGCGTGCTAGACACCGGTGGGAATGGGCGCGGCAAAGGCGGGAAATGCGCCCGCCTTTGCCCAATTGCGTGCTGTCTTTCTTATAAAGACGCACGCAAAGCCCAATAGCCGGGGGAAAAACGAAAAGCACACGCACGAGCGTGTGCGATTCCTAGCTCAGCTTCTAAACCCCCTACATGAGGTCTCTCGCTGCGCAAGCAGTGCTGTGCACTGCAACGCTAGGCGCGAGACCTAAAAAGGGGACAGAAGATAGATAAGGAAAAGCGAATGTATAACTCGTGATTCGTATAGACAAATGAAGTGTTATATAATAATAATAACTTAATCGACAATATTATATACATGCGGAGGGAAGAACATTTCAAACTTATTATGTAACCAAAATGACTTAATCTACAGTATAATATACATACAGAGGAAAAAGTCTTTCCGACATTTCAAACTTAATATATAACCAAAATGACTTTGTCTACAATGCTATATACATACAGAGGGAAGGGAGTGGAAAAAGGATACAAAAATACGGATATTTCGGCGTTAGCGTTGATTACAGACTTATGTTGTGAGATAGTACAAATTGGAGAAACCATAAGTATCAATAATGGTGTCCTGTTCATATCAATTAAGCAAACAATACAGTCAATTGTGTATTTGCTCTAGTCTATTATATCATGGTGTAGAGAAGTAAGGGGCCAAAGTAAGATATGACTAAAAAGTCCTTGACAGGTGGAATGTTAGGACAGAACAGGAGTCCTGTTCATATCAATTGGGCAAACATTACAGTCAATTGTGTATTCACTCTAGTTTTATATATCATGGTGTAGAGATGACTAAAAGGTCCTTGAAAGGTGGAATGCTAGGACAGATAAAAGTAGGGGAAATAGGCTCAGTGGATGTCGATGGTGGTATTCCATTTGTCCAGTGTGTTCATGTTACTTTACTGAGTCGCAATGTGCGATCCACCTACATTCGCATTTGTTCAGAAGTAGTTGTAGGTTCCCACCACACAAAGGCAAAGTGGGTTGGTCAATGACCTGCCAAATCAAGTCAGTTTCCAAGTGCTTTTTCTCTATGTAACGTGAGACCAAGGGGGCAGTCTCAACTTTACATCTGATACGACTCTTTTGTTGTATGATCCGTTGCTTGATCATTTGGCTAGGTTGACCAATGTATATTAAGTCTCATGGGCAGTGGATGGCATAGATTACATTTGTAGGGCTGCAGTTAGAAAATTGTTTTAGTTGGTAAGTACGATCTTTGAAGGTGAATTCTTTTGTGTTTATAGTAAGCGGGCAGACCACAAAATTTTGGCACCAATAGTGTCTGAGTACAGGGGGGACACACCATGCCGATGTAATGGATGTTGTGTTTTTGGTTTCAGCAGGCCATGTCACGGCATGTACCAATTGGTCAGATAGGTTGTTACCCCTCTTGTAGGAAAAAAGGGGGGGGTCGCTGAAAAATGGTATGTGTCCGAAGGACATTCCAGGTCCATCTTATGATTTTGTTAACTTTATTGCTTGAGGGACTGTAGGTGGAGACAAACGGGATGCGTGTATTCACCCATTTTCTACTTGGTGACAAGAGAATGTCTCTGTGGCAACACCATGCACATTTGCAAGCCAGGGAAATGAGGCGCCGTGGGTAGCCTCGATTAGTGAGTTTTTCAGGTAATATTGCTGACCATCGCGGAGGTCGCGTGGATGGTAACTTGAATATAGTAAAAGTGTGTTGCGTTCATTGGGATTTCAGAACAGTGAGGTACCAATTACACCTTCCTCAGTATGAAGGGTGAGGTCCAAGAAAGGAAGATCGTTGTCCTAGATTCTGATGTGAATTTGAGGTGAGGCTGGCAGTTATTGAGCCACTCGATAAAGATAGATAGATTATCGGCTGTGTCCTGCCAAAGCAGGAGAATATCGTCAATATATCTCCGCCAAAAACCCACTTGATTGAAGAAAGGGTTTGTATGTGTAAGGATATGCCCGTGGAGACACCCATAACCTGTAGGTAAAAGGTATCTTTATACAGGAAGTAGTTGTTGTTTAAAGCAATTCAGAGTAGGTCTATTATGAAATCAGTGGGGATACAAGTAGGCTGAGGTCGGGTGTCGAGTAGATTCTGGATGATTTGTAAGCCCTCGTCATGTGGAATGTTTGTGTAAAGTGACTCAATGTCTAAGCCGACCATCAGATCGGTCTCGGTATTAAATGGTCTATCTTCAATCAAGTTGTTAAGGTCGGTACTGTCTCGTATGAATGTATCAGTGGGGGGGGGACAGAATTCCTTTAAGATGGCTTCTATGTAGTTCCCTAGGGGTTCCAGAATAGATCCACAGCCTGATACGATGGAGCGACCAGGGGGATCAGTTGTGTTTTTGTGAATTTTAGGTAGGACATAAATGACTGGTGCCCGGGGATGGGGTTATTGAGAAAGGTGTGTTCGTTTTTTAATATAATGTCTAAATATGAGGCCTGGTTAGTAACAACTTGTATTTGAATGCGGATGTTTTGAGTGGATCAGAGAGGAGGGCACAATAGTGGACATCATTGGAATTTTGTCTCATAATCTCTGCGTTGTACTTATCAATGTCCATGATAACGATACCTCCGCCTTTGTCTGCAGGCTTTATAATGATGTGAGGGTTGTCTAGAAGGCAATTAAGAGCACGTTTTTCAACCAGGGGAAGATTGTAAGGGACAAAGTTAAATTGGCGTTGCATTTCCATGATTTTGTGAAGTACAAGCCTTTCAAATGTAAGTATTTCAGGTGGCATTTAGGCCGTAGGTGGGAGAAAAGTGGAAGGAGGGTGGAAGGGGGATTTGATAAAATTATCTCTTGTGGGTGTTTCAGAGAAGAAATGTTTCAATCTAATTCATCTGAAAAATCGTAGTAAGTCTTCCTGAAGATTGAAGAAGTTGCTGCGGTCAGTCGGGATGAAGTAGAGACCCTTATTGAGGAGAGAAATTTCCTCAGATGATAAGGTATGTTTGGATTGGTTAAAAATGGGAATGGTGTCAATGTTGGGCTGATGGGACATGTTGGGTAAAGTGGTGGAGGAAGAAACCATGGCTGTGTCATGTAGCGTTACTGCGGGGGACCCATTGGTAAAATTTTCGGCAGGTCAAGCGTTTGCCCACGTATTGATACTGGTAATTTAGTCTGGTTCTCCCTCTGCCGCATCCACGGTTCCCTCCTAAAAAACCAGACAGTAGAATTGAAGGTGGTGGTGGTCTATTTTGATTCCTCTCTAAGCTGGAGCCTTCTCCAGGGTCTGAGTCCTCAATGGAGGTGTGATGCAATTGTGGGGCTAATCGTGACGAAAATATGTACTGTGAGCGACAGTTACAATAGGCAAACCTAGAGAAAGCAGCAACAAACAAAGCAAAACTACTGTGAACTAAAATATACATATTACAGTCACTGATTTAAGCCCTGAAGAATCAGGTAGGGTTGGCTCCGGGCAGTAAATGTTGAGCCCCCGTCTCACTTATGTGAGCCTCAGGTTGAATCTCAATGTCAGGGGGCAGAGTTCTTGCAACCATCAGAGGTTTACAATATGTCAGAGTCGTGGGCATGGGGAGTCCAGGCCTCAGCCACATGGAGGGTATGTGGTCCAACTCTGGAAGCGATGTGTGTGCCGCTGGGTCTTCAAGATGAGTGCTGATCAGTCCTCATAGGATACAGGTACATGATCCTCTCTTTCTCACCATTGTCGCAGCTGTTTTCATTCCATGCTTACTATGTTAGAGTCGGGTCCTACCAGGTGCCTCACCCCTGGTCTTCCCCATCTGCCACTCCCTCTGCTGAGGTCACCACCGTACCCATCAGGCCTAAAATCTCCAAAGCCTTAGCCACCTCTAAATCTCCATGTTGCTTGCCTTTGTAGGTGAAAAGCAAGTGGAAGGAGAACCTCCATCTGTACGGAATGTTTCCACGATGGAGGTATGTGGTAATCTTGGCGAACCCCTTGCGACATGCTAGGGTGGAAAGCGACACGTCTTGAAAGATCATTAAGTTGGAGTCCCTAAAAGTGATTGGTTCCTGTTTGCGAGCTTCAGATAGAATTGCCTCTTTGTCTTTGAAGAAGTGAACCCTAGTGAGCACAAGCAGCAGCGTCATTCTTGGGGTCACAGTCACTATCTTTTGGCTCTGACCCCTCTGGTAGTCTTAGGCTTCGATGCGGCACTAAGTAGAAGGCAGAGCTAGTGGGAGTCATTCAGGCCACGGACTGCCTGTCGGGGGTAGGGTGTCAAATGTCAGTAGTAATCTGGCCTGGGGTTGCCTCTGTGTCTTGTATCTCTGGATGGGGGTATCACCCCATCTGCTGAGTCGGCTGTTGGGCGGTCAGTCGCCCCAGTGATCATGAAAATCAGAGTATTTGGGGGGCGTGGCCTGACGCCGATGTAGGAAGAAGCAGGCATCGGAGCTCCTCCGTGGCCTTCCTCCACAGGCATTGATCCTGACAAGGTACGGTGGTCCCTGGCACTGGATCTGGGGGCGGAACGTCTGGTGCCCCCTCGGCTGCATTTTCCGGGTGTGGGGACACTGTGGGACCGAGCCATAGCCGGTCTTCGCCTCTGCTCGCGCTCTGGCTTGGCCGCAACTAAAATGGCGGCCGCATGGCGTTGCGGCGGCTCTGGCTGCTGAGGGCGCCAAAAGCACTGGGGATCCACCCTGGCCAGACCGGAGGCGTGCGGGACCTACCCGCAAGAGGGGGCTGCCACGGAGATACCGGAGAGGCGTGAGCAGCAATTGCGGAGCGCACAGCGGCGGCCGCCTGACCCTAAGATGGCGGCTTGCGGGACATCGGGAGAGCTGCAGCGCCCATGCTGACCACCTTTACAGCGTGCTACACTGAGCACACAACCTGGTGGGTGCCCCATAGAATCTGGACTTGACTAAGGCTGTGAGGCTAGTGGAGGGGTTAGTTTCCCTTAACCCTCGGCGGTGGACCTGTGCCCTGGAGAGCCGCGACCTGGCGGGGGCCTGGTGGAGTGTAACAGGCGGAGCCCGATTGTTACCCGGGATGATTGGGGGGCCCCCCCGGAGGTGTGGTGAGGCATCCTGCTGCGGCGGGGGGATGTGAAGGGGCAAAGAGACACCCTGCCTTTACTGCGGACCGCAGGAGGCATTGCCCTGCTTGCGGCACCAGAGACGGACCGTCCCTGAAGGTGGGGACAGGTGCTTGGGGCTACCTGATCTGGCCCGCGCCCCCTGAGCAACCGGGAGGCTGCTACTTTGCACTCTGGAGCGGAGGGATGGGTGGGGACGTCCCTGCAGGGCTGACTGATTGGCGAATCCGTACTTGTCCCTGGTCTTGGGTGTCTACGGCGGACGCTGTGGCGGACCCCGGAGGGGGCAATTGGTTGTCCTACTGTGCCCTGGAGCGGCCCGCCTAGGGACTCCTCAGAGCTCTACCGACCCTTCTCCTGGGGGCAGGGGATTCCACCATCGACTTCCTGCGGAGGTGCGCCTGGGCGCTTGAGAGGGCGAACACGGACATTGGAGGGCCGCAAGTGCTGAACTGGGTGTTGGGTGACCCGGGGGACACCTGTCTAGGGGTTTGACCCTGCTGGAGCTGCTGCTGGGCCCTGCTGCCCCCCCCTCCTGACCGGTTGTGGGATGGGGAGAGTGTCTAAAAAGAAGGGGTTCGAGGTCCTGCGAGTGGACGAGCTTGAGCCCCACACGGACGACGAGGAGGGTGCGTCACGAAAACGACCGGAGGGGTTGTCGGGGGACCCCACCCTGGCTGATATCCTACAGGCCATCACTTCCTCTAGGGAGGCACTGGAGACGAAGATCGACGCCATCGGGACGGATCTCACCCTCTTGAAGGATGATCACCGTAAGCTCAAGGAGCGAGTCACTGCCCAGGAAACTGCCCTGAAGGATGTCCCGGACACGGTCGCCACGTTGCAGCAGGCCTTGAGGGCGGTGGAATCCAGGGTCCAGGGGCTAGAGGTGAGAGCGGAGGACAGTGAAGGGCGCTCGAGAAGAAATAACCTGCGCATAGTAGGAGTGCCGGAGCGAGAGGAGGGGCGGATGCAGTCCAGTTCCTGGAAGCATGGTTGAAGACAGAGGTGGCCCCGGAGGGCCTCTCTCCTTTCTTTGCCCTGGAGCGTGCCCATAGGGTCCCGGCCAAGCCCCCAAACCAGGCGCTCCGCCTCGGCCGCTGGTGGTCCGGCTGCTACATTATAGGGACCGAGACTACCTCTTACAACGCGCTCGTGAGCACCGGGATCTGCAGATCGGAAACAGTAAGGTGATGATTATTCCGGATTATACCCGAGAGGTACAGCGGCAACGATCCTCATTCCTGGCTGTCAAGCGAAAGTTACGCCAACTTCAACTACCGTACGCCATACTGTTCCCGGCCCGACTCCGGGTGACTGCGGATGCGGAGACACACTTCTTCCTTTCCCCACGGGAGGCCTGGGATTGGCTTGAGGCTACGGGGCAGCGGGGTGACGCACTCTCCGCGACGAGGCTCGCCTTGCCGACAGTCTCCTTCTCCTTCGACTTCGCCGCCCCGGAGGGTCCCCTCGCCTGCTGGACGACGTCAGGAGCGGGATGAGGCGGTGCGAGCGGTGGTGGAAATCAGTCGGGGGACTGTGAGTCCAACCAGCAACACCACAGAACATACCCGACTCAGCTCTGGGAGCTCAAGCTCTGGCACTGGCCACGGACCTTCGGACAATGAACTTCCAGAGGTTACACCGCAGACCGCAGATGGCGTTATTTGACTGACCGGCTGACAGGTCGTATGTGTTGCAGTTTGCTTGTTGAGGACTGCTCCCTCTGCTTCTGGAGATCCGAGCTGCGAACTGTTGGTGGCGCCATTGCACCATTGGGACTTACTGAATGTGCCATGATTGTGGAGGGGGAGGCGGGGAGTTCTGGGGCGCCATTGGTAGGACACGCTCTGCCACTTTCATGTCTTACTGTTTGAGTGCCTTAGTTTGGATGGGGACCTGTTTGTGTAGACCTGTCCTGGGGAGTGGGAGTTGGGGTGTTGTTATGTTAGGGGGAATGGGTTCTGGGGCAGGCATGTCGCTGCGAGAACGCTGCACCGGGAAGGATTGGAGATTCTCTTATGGGTACCGCCGTAGGTTTTAAGTGTATGACCTGGAATGTCAGGGGGATGCACACCATGAACCGCCGACACAAAATCCATGCCTATTTAACCAGAAGGGGGGTGCAAATTGCATTACTACAAGAGACCCACCTCACACGTCAGGAAGGGGTAGCGCTGCAGCGCCGCTGGAGAGGGCAGGTTTTCCACACCACATACTCTGCCTTTTTTTAATTTTTTTTTTTTTATTTATTTATTTTTATTTATTTGAGTTTTATATAGCGCTGGCTAGACCCGGAGGTATCAGAGCGCTTTACATAAGGTTCCACAAAATTACAAAGTTACATCAGTTACAAGTTACATCAGTTACTAGGAAAACGTTTCAAGAGCGTAGAAGACGAAATAAATGGAGTTTAGAAGGGTAAAGGGGTAGGAGGTAGATAGGATGGAGAGACGGAGAGTCTGCCCAAAGTCCGGCTGGGTAGGTGACGGCCGAGGGGGAAGTCCACAGCCCATCTCCTCTATAGCTATCAGGTAGCTCCACCGGGCATCAGCCAGCTCGGGGGACCCTGGTTTGGGTGCGGGCGGGAGTCCCTTTTCAATGAGTTAGGCAAATCATAGACCCAGAGGGCAGGTTCGTGGTAGTGATGGGGCGCTTGGATGGCCGGGACATCACTATAGGGAGTATTTATGCCCCCAACGTGGACCAGCCTGCATTTCTGATCCGGCTCTCGCGGACGCTGGCGCAGGTCCTGACTGGACCGGTGCTCCTGGGGGAGATTTCAATAGCATAGCGGACGTATCCCTGGACAGATCACACCCACCGCTTCCTGATGCCCCAACACATAGGGTTGCAGAAGCCCGTAGGGATTGGCAACGACATTGGGAGCTGACAGACACTTGGAGGGCCCACCACCCGACGCAGAGAGATTACTCGTATTTTCGGCTCTACACGAGCTCCACGTTAGGTTGGACGCTATCCTCTGCTCCCCGGACGTCCATGTGGGGATTACGTCTAGTGAATACCTATCCAGGATGATATCTGATCATAACCCATTACTGGTGGGATTGAATTGGATGAGGGTCAGACCCACGATTCCCAGTTGGCGCCTCAGGCCGGAGGTGTTAGAGGACCCGGTCTTTAGGACTTCCATAGGTACTGCCATCGAAGAATATTTCCAGGCCAACACCGACACGGCCACCAGTCCCCACGTTGAATGGGGTGCCTTTAAGGTTGTCATCAGGGGTCGTTGCATTGGTGAGGCAGTGGGCGTTCGGAGGGTCCTCCTGGCTGATGTGCAGAAAGCGGAAAACCGGCTCCGGGATGTGGAAAAGGATAGACCGGGAAGGGCAGACAAACAAGAAGAGTTGTTGGAGGGTAGGGAGGCGCTGGCGATACAGGTGGAACGGCTGCGATGCTTCGTTCATAGGGCCTATGAGACCCAGGCACATGCGGAGAGGGATAAATCGGGGGCATTATTAGCCTGGCTAGCCAACCCAGCGCGAAGGGGGACGCCGATCCTTGAACTGCGAGGGGGGGATGGGGCGACTTACTATGGGCAGCAAGATATTAATACGCAGTTCTTGAGCTACTATACTACTCTCTACCAGAGCCACTTAGACCCGATGGCCCTGGCGGATGAGGGATTCTTGGAGGACATTGAACTCCCACAGCTCGATGCAGAGACAGCGGGGGCTCTGGGCCGAGACGTTGACCTCGGTGAGATCAGGGTCGCCATCAAACACATGGCCAGAAATAAAACCCCGGGCAGCGACGGGCTCCCGGTTGAATTTTATGCCGCATATTTGGATGTTTTGGCTCCCCGGCTGATGGCCCTGTATAATGCCTCGAGACGGGTTGGATGCTTGCCTGCGTCCACAAGGGAAGCAGTGATAGTGCCGCTCCTAAAGCCAGACAAACCTGCCTGGGACCGTACGGCACACCGCCCACTTGCCATGTTAAACCTGAGACTACAAAATACTGAGTCGCATTTTAGCTAGTCGCCTGCTGACCCACATGACGGCGCTTGTGCACATTGATCAGGCGGGGTTTATTCCGACCCGGAATACGGCCATGAATATACGGCGACTGATCCGACTGCTGGACGCTTCCACTCTCGCTGATGGCGAGGCGTGCATTCTGTCGATTGACATTGAGAAGGGCTTCGACAGTCTAGAATGGCCATACCTTTTTAGAGTCTTAAGGGCCTTTGGACTGGGGGAGGGGTTTGTGGCCTGGACGGCGATCTTGTATAAGAATTCTACTGCCAGAGTGCGCACGGGTGGTGTGATTTCGGCAGCCTGCGCTGTGGACAGGGGAACGAGGCAGGGTTGTCCGCTGTCTCCCCTCCTGTTCGCGCTGGCGATGGAGCCCCTGGCGGTGCATGCGCGCTCGGGACAGTATTATCGTGGTCTGGATCGGGGGCCAACCCCAATTTATTGCATTATATGCCGATGATCTCCTGATGTTTCTTGCCGATTCGGAGGCTGATTTGCAGGGTGCCAGAAACCTGCTCTCCCGACTGGGCAGGGAGGCGGGGCTCCGGGTTAACTGGAACAAGACGCGACTATTTCCTGTCTTGGGTGGCAGAGATCACCCGCCGGATGGCTTAGATGTCGCGTGGGAGAGTAGGTGCCTGCCTTATCTGGGGGTCCGGGTCTATCATGCGGCTGCCGATCTACTAGAAGGCAATGTTGCACACGGGCAATACGATCCACCAAGAGTAACTTCGAAGTTTTGGGATCTCCTGCCACTTTCAGTGGCAGGGCGGGTGGCGCTTCTAAAGATGGTCACACTGCCGCGCTTGCTCTATTATTTTGGCTCTTACCGCTCTGGATTCCGTGGAAATTTTTCACCCAACTTAATACCATGATTACGGGGTTTTTATGGGGCTCTGGAAGACGAAGGGTGGCGCTTGCCACCATGATGCGACCCAGGCGAGAGGGGGCTTTGCAGTGCCTGATTTTGAGGCCTACTACCATGCAGCGCAACTGCAATGGTTCACGAAATGGATGGCTGGGAGGCTTCGCGCTGAGGAGGTCCGGGAGGGCACGGATCCAGATCTGCAGCAGCTTTCTGGGTGTTATTGCGGCTCCCTTTGCGTGAAAGAGAGACTCCGGGGGACTTATGGGCGATGCGTAAGTGTTGGAGCCGGGTTGGCAGGGAGAGCCCAGCGGGGAACCCCTTATGCACCTGAGATTCCACTGTTGGTTTGCGAGGCCCTACCTCATGGGGGAGACTGGCAGGGACTGCGGGCCTGAGTAGAAGCAGGGATCTCCACGATTGGGGACCTATACGAGGCTGACACCCTGCTACCTTTTAATGACTTGACCGAGCGTTATGACCTGCCTAGAGGAGACTTCCTCTTACACGCAGCTCTGACGGCAGCTATCCGCAAGCACTGGCGGACAGGGATGGTAGAACCACCGGTTTCCCTGCCGTGCCAGTATGTGGTGTCAGCGGCTGGGACGGTTAAGGCGGTCACCTGCCTCTATAGGCGCCTTACCCAGGAGACGAGGCGCCCCTTGGAGAGCTTGCGACTTAAGTGGGAGACAGACCTTGGGTTGCCCATTGAGGAGAAACCATGGGAGGCAATAGTGGCGAGGGCATGGAAAAGCTCCAGAAATGCGCGCTTCCAACTTATTCACTTTTTTGTTCTCCATAGGGCCTACCTCACGCCACACAAGATACATGAGTATTTTGGTGCGCAGTCAACCTGTCCGCGATGTTCACTTGACAACGCCCGACTTTTGCATATGTTCTGGGATTGCCCACGGCTAGATGGGTTCTGGAAGGAGGTATCGCATACCCTGAAAGCCGTAACAGACATAGACGTTCAGCAGATGCCGGGTTATTGCTTGTTGCATTGGTTCCCCACACTGCCCGAAATAAAGTCACTAGTAAATTCATTGACTTGGGTTTAATATTGGCAAAGCGGGAGATTACCGGTCATTGGAAGGCGACGGGTGCCCCTAGTGCTCCACGATGGCTGAGGGAATTTATCAAGTGGGCAGACTATGACGGGATCCTTAGGTTACAATTGGCCCAGAGGCGGGACAATGACAAGATGTTGGAAGAGGCGAGAGCATGGGTGGCGCTGGTAGAGGTTGGCTTAAGAGCCCACCTGACGATGATGCGCCCCCGAGTGAGTGAAGCAGCCCGTGCAAGTGAGAACTGGTGTCCTGCCCTGATGCACGGACTGGGAGACTGGAGGCGCTTAGAGCGTGGTGGCTCCCCCTCATTGGACCTCTGCTTATCGGACTCATAGTACTTGATGCCTTCCGTGCTTGGTTATACTTTCTGCAGCGATGGGGAGGGCGGAGCGACATGCCTGAGAGGGTGGGGGAGGGGGAGTTCTGGCAGGGGGAGGGGGTAGTTCCTTGATTTTTCATTGCTTACTGTGGTACCTGTGATGCAGTACTGGGATGGATTGTGGAGATGGAGTACCCCTACTAGAGGGGCGTAGCAAAAGCCCGCTGGGGCACTGCTCCACTGTGTGGGGTATGTTGGGGACAGTTGGTACGTGGACCACGACCGCTGATAAACTGCAACTAATGCTGGACATTTATCAACCACAGGTCTCTGCGCTCAATGTCAGCTGTATGATGTGAATGCCCAATTATCAAAGCACTGTTCTTATGTACCTGCAGATACTTGAATAAAATCTGTTTTTAAAAAAAAATGAAAATCAGAGTATTTTCTTCTCAAGGGGTCTTAATTTAAACAAGAGGGGACCAGGAAGCCGAAGGCAAGTCCCACTCTGGGGAGGGCAGTTAAGCCGAGGCCTCCAATGTGCCTTGGAGAGAGGGGCACCCCATGCATGGAGGCGAGCCTGGCCTCCGATGCTGAGCTCTGGCCGAAACCTCAGGTAGGCCTCCGGCCTATTGTCAAATGAAGGTGAAACATCAAAGAAGGTAATAACTGAAGCAGCTTTAGTCCAAATGTAGAAGAGCCCACTTCCTGCACGTCCTTGCCCAGTTACTTCCAACTACAAACTTCATAAAGTTCCAGTTAGAATCCATAACGAGCACAGCCAGAACATGGAATGACATACAAACAACAATCCCTTTGGCACGGAGATGGGGAAAGGAGTAGGTTATACAGACTGGTGATCCTTTTGACGAATGTGTGACTACAAAAGAACCCACCCCCTCGGTGACCATGATGCTGGTATCCCCTAAAATTTAGGGTCTCAAACTTCCACTGAACAAACAGAGAGGATATTTGGGTAGGGCTGAACTAAATCAGTTTCCCTGTCATTTCTAACCAGTCAAAAATAGAGATTGTCTATGTACATACCACCTGTACGGATCCTAACGCCCTGACGAATGCCCCAGACCTTTTAGGCTAGTTACCAACAGGCAGAAACATGTTGGCAGGTAGTGGTTGGGTGTGAGTCATTACACTCCAGATACCCACCCAATTTTGATTATTTACCATACCTAGTGTCCCATTGAATAAAGGTATCTCTCCGGGTACACTACGGTATTTTTAAGTATATATCTGGATCCCCATCCCCTTGGTGTTGTCCAGTAAGATTTATGCAAGAACTCCCTCCTACTTAGTCAGTCTTCGAGGAGGTTGAGTCCACCCTGGTGGGGAGAGGATTCCTATGATGAAGCATGACACTATTAGTGAGTGAGGTTTGCTCTTCCATTAAGGATGACTTCTTATAGATAGGAATCTAAGTTCTGTGCTGCATATTTACCTGTCATAGCCAGCAATCTTGGAGTATCTATTTACACTGCTTATCATTCTTTGATACTTGTCACCGTATCATTATGTTGTGTTAAGCCTTGTGAAGGGACGTACGGTGTCATACCCTTCTCCTCTCCCTTATCTGTGTTTTCGTAGATAACAAGTAGGTATACATGGATAATAAAACAGAGGTAGGACTAATATCTGAAAGAGACAATTAGTTATGGATTCCTCACCTTAGAATTACCCCCAGGTGTCAGACTGGATCTGGAGAATTTTTCTTCAGCAGTACCCCTGCGCGCGGTAGGTGGCGTTGGTCGCCTCCGCGTTCGTTGATTGCGTCGTGGTCGCCGGAATGACGTTGCTGTATCTACTTAGACGCCGCCCTCACGCACTGACGTCAGTTCTTTCTTTTTCCACGTCAGCCAGCGCAGATCCAGAGAGAGCGGTACCTCGAGTCACTTTTTGACTCTCTTTTTGCGACTTTTTGTCGACATCTTTCGAGTTGTGCGACTCCTGGCACACGTAGGGATGTCCCATCCTCGAACCGGCTTCAAGGCTTGCGACTCTTGTCGCAAATTGATGTCGGTTACAGACCCGCACCTCGTGTGCCTCTGGTGTTTGGAGTGCGACCACGATCCGAAGTCATGCTCCGACTGCCGGGCCATGAACCCGAAGTCTTTGCGGGAGCGGTACCGAAAGCTACTCGAGGCCTGGCAGTCCACTCGAGGTCCCAGTCGAGAGGAAGGTCGTGGGACCGGTCGCGGAGCCATTACCACCACTCATCGTCGAAGCCTTCGTCTTCGGGTAAGTCAAAGCACAAAAAGAAGGCGAAGAAGCATCGTCGCTCTTCGCGTTCTCCCCGTCCGTCGGCCGACGCAACGCGGGTTGCGGAAGGTAGTCGTCCAACTCCGCCTGCGGAGCCTGTTGGGTCGACCCCGAGCTTCCCTCCCTTCCCGGGAGCCGGGGCGACCCCTGCCCAACTTCGTAGTTTTTACGAAGCCCTCCACTCGATCTTTGGGCAGCCTGACTACGCTGGCGTGCCTTTGGGCCCCCAGACTCAGATGGGGGCTCTAGGCCTTCGATGCCGGCGGCTTCGGCGCCACAGGGCCCCCAGGGATCCAGGCCTGGATCCGGTTTGGCACCGATCAACCTCGTGACTCCTCTGGCGCCAAATCCAGTGGCGACACCTCCGCCCCTTCTGACGTCAGTTGTGTCCCCAGCTGACGTCGACCCCGGCCTCCCCCTCGATGTGGACTCAGAGCCGAACCGGCGCCGACCGGTACTTTTGTACCACTGTTCTCCCCTGGTGTTCCCTATCACCCTGAGTGGCTACCAGAGGAGGGTGAGGAGGACTGGGAGGGTTCTGTGGACCCTCTGGCAGACCAGTTAGAAGAACCGTACTGGAGAGAGGAGTTGGTTGAGGCAGTGGTCTGGACACCTCCCCAGACCTTGGCAAGCTATCTCCCTCTACCGTGGCTACGGAGGAGGGTGCATCATACGCAGTGGTGTTGCATAGGGCGGCTGAGGCCTTAAACCTTGAGCTTCCTACGGTGGCGGTCAGGACTAACCTCCTGACTGAGGTGCTTCAACCGGCAGCGGCCTCTTTGGAGTCCCTGCTGCCGTTCAATGAGGCCCTCACGGACATTCTTTTGGGCACTTGGTCCAAGCCCAACACATGGGCTCCTGTGGATAGGATGATTGCCCGACGCCACCGCCCGGCCCCGGGCGACCCCATTTTCCTCTCCCAACACCCCACCCCTAAGAGCTTGGTGGTCCAAGCCTCGACTTCTAAGGGCGCGGTCAGGAAGCATCTGACCCAACCGAGGGAGCAGAAGAGAATGAACGAGATGACCTAATCCCTTCATACATATCTCCCCTCCTTTATTTACAGCTCCCTCCGTTACGTGGTACAATACCCATCCGCTGGAGATCGAGGAGGATGCACGAAGAAGCGGTCCCTTTAAGCGGGGTCCAAGTGAACCTGGGAACGCTGACGTCAGAAGTCAAATGACATATGAGGGCGGTCTACGGAAGCCAGGGCGCGCGCTAGAAGAAACCAACAAAACTTCGGGAAAAAGAGCGACGGGTCAGACAACCGTTTGGAGGACCGGGGACGCAAGGAGGAGTCGACGCCAATAACCGGAGGCATAACCAAGCCCAGGGAAGGACGCAACCTCAATGAGAGAGCTACAGCCAGTCCCATCAAAGAAGAGACAACTAAAGAAACCGGTGACCGGGCACAAAAGAACATATCAGAAATAGCCCGCCACTACCCCGGAGGTACGTGGCTCTCCCAGGTGCGTGGGCGCTTACTTAAGGGGAAAATAAACAGAAAGTAATTGAGGGGTCGGGGAGGGAGAAGTGGGAAGGAACAAAATTAACGAAGGTGATACGCCTGGAAGAGCAATTGGTTACTTGGTTCTTTCTTCTATCATTTTTTTTTTGGTTTGTTACGATTCTCCCTCCCTTCACGCTTTGACACGGAATCTGGTGTGTTAAATCTTTTTCTTTTATATACCCCTCAATCCCTCCCTTACTCAAACTAATAAGAAACAAACTATTAAAACAAAACACTTACCGGAGCCTTTCTTTTGTCCGCGGGACGACGGTGGCCAGGAAGACTCCTCAAAGGGACTGACTAAGAAGACCCTGTGGAAAAGGAGACATGAAAAGAAAAAGGACATTTAAAAGAGTGATTGAAGCATAAAATAAAGTATATACAAAGAACCCTTATATGCACTGAGTTTCATTCTTATTAGAAACTCTCACAGGCGCATTCCCTACCGCACCACCTGATAGGGAATCCAAGAAGCTGGACCACCTTGGTAAGAATTTTTTTTCTTCTTCCAGCTTAGGACTGCGGTCGGTGAACACCGCATGTCTCTTGGGCCGTTACTCCCACTCTGTGTGGGATTCGGTCGCGCAGGTGCTGCCACAGTGCCCGGAGGAGGCCCGGGCCGGGCTCTCCTGTGCAGTTGCCGAAGGAAGAGACGCAGTGAAGTTCGCCATAAGATGTGGGCTGGACACCGCCGACTCGCTAGGCAGGACGATTCCAACGTCAGTAGCCCTGAGACTCTAGGCCTGGCTGAGGTCCACTGGCTTTTCGGGTGATGTCCAAGCTACACTTTTGGACATGCCCTTTGATGGCCGTCGCTTGTTTATCGACAAGGCAGACAACGCGCTTGAGCGCTTTAAGGACTCCAGGGCTACAGCCAGATCCTTGGGCCTCGCTTCCACCTCCCGCCCCGCGCAGTCTGCTTTTCGCCCCTTTCGTGGCTATGGAAGGGGTGCCCCGCCACATTCCGCCCAGAGCCACAGGCCTGCGCAAGCTGTCCAGCCTCTGCGTGGCCGGGGACGTGGGATCCACTGTCATGCGTCGGGGGGCCAGCGGGCGGGCCAGTCCACCAGCGCCCCCTCTGCAGCAGCCTCCAAGCCCTCCTAGTCTGACCTTTCAGGGCCACCATTCGCCAGTGGGCGGCAGGATTCGCCATCACCTCCCCCACTGGCTCAACATCACGTCGGACAGATGGGTTTTGCAGATAGTCCGGAGGGGCTACTCCCTCCCCTTCGAGACTACCCCTCCATTCATGCCACCTCAATTCCATCGCATGTCGGAGGATCACTTGGCCCTTCTCCAACAGGAAGTTACAGCTCTCTTGGCCAAGGGAGCCATCGAGCGAGTTCCTGCCCCAGAAGTAGGTTGTGATTGTTATTCCCACTACTTTCTGGTGCCCAAGAAGGACAAAGGCCTGCATCCTATCTTGGATCTCAGAAACGTCAACCGTTTCCTCCGGAGGGAGAAGTTCAGAATGTTGACACTGGCTCAGGTCCTGTCTGCCCTCAACCCTGGGGACTGGATGGTAGCGTTGGACTTGCAGGACGCTTATTTTCACATCTCCGTCCTGCCGGCCCATCGGCGTTACCTACGGTTCACCGGAGGCCACGAGCATTTTCAGTTTACCATGCTCCCTTTTGGCCTTACCAGCGCCACTCGGGTATTCACGAAAGTGTGGTTAGATCTATTCGCCACCGAAGAGAACGCGCAATGTCAGCAGTTCTGCGTGTTGGAATTTCCAAGGCGGCACTCGCTAGGTGACGCTTTTCGTCGCGAGTGGAGTTGCGGTCTACTATACGCCTTTCCACCCATACCACTTCTGCCCAGAGTGCTGAAGAAGATCAAGCGTGACCGGGCCCAAGTCATTCTTGTGGCTCCGGACTGGGCATGAAGAGCCTGGTATCCCGAGCTCTTGAACATGGCCATCGATCCTCCGATCAGACTGCCGCTTCGGGAGGATCTTCTGTCGCAGCAGCAGGGGACGGTCCTCCACCCGAACCTGTCCAGCCTCCACCTCCTTGCGTGGAGATTGAGCGGCGACAGTTGACAGCTTTTGACCTTCCTCCCGAAGTCTGTAACGTTATTTTGGCAGCCAGGCGTCCCTCCACCAACACGGTATACGCCTGTAGATGGAACAAATTTGTGGCATGGTGCGCAGCAAAGGCTGTGGATCCCCTTTCTGCCCCCCTTTCAGAGGTTCTCCTCTTCATTCTTTCTTTGGCCCAGCAGGGCTCTGCTCTGGGCACTCTAAAAGGATATCTTTCGGCCATTTCAGCCTTTCTTCGGCTTCCTGATCAGCCTTCTCTTTTCAAGTCCCCTATTGTAAATCGCTTCCTTAAGGGCATTACTCACTTGTTTCCTCCTATTCCTTTCATAATGCCCCAGTGGGACTTGAACCTGGTTCTGACCTACCTTATGTGCGCTCCTTTCGAGCCGCTACATAACTGTCCTCTCAGACTTTTGACACTTAAAACTGCCTTTTTGGTCGCCATCACCTCTGCTCACAGGGTGAGTGAGCTTCAGGCTCTTTCTTCCAAACCTCCTTTCCTGGCTGTTCATCCGGACAAAGTTGTCCTTCGCACTAAACCTTCTTTCCTTTCCAAAGTGGTTACCTCTTTCCACATAGGACAGACCATCACTTTGCCCACCTTCTTCCTGCCCCCGCATCCTTCTAAAGAGGAAAAGAGGCTCCACCGCCTGGATCCAAAACGTGTGCTTTCCTTCTATCTGGATCGCATAAAACAATTCCGGGTGGACGACCAACTCTTTGTTGGCTATGTGGGCGCCAAGAAAAGTCTGGCCGTCCAGAAACGGACCATCTCTCGATGGGTCGTTCTTTGCATCAAAGTTTGCTATTCCTTAGCGAAAAAGGAACCTCTAGTGGGGTTGTGTGCCCATTCTACCAGGGCAACGGCAGCCACTACTGCTTTGGGACGTGGAGTTCCCCTTCATGACATCAGCCAGGCAGCTACATGGGCTTTGTTGCACACGTTTACCAAACACTACTGCCTGGACAGCCAAGTCCGGAGAGACTGCTTCTTTGGCCGTTCAGTTCTCCAGGACTTTCTGGTGTGAACTTAATTCGCAGACCCACCTCCGGGGTTGGTATTGCAGGGGTATCTATTCTAAGGTGAGGAATCCATAACTAATTGTCTCTTTCAGATGAACAAGTTACTTACCTTCGGTAATGATATATCTGTAAGAGACATAGATTAGTTATGGATTCCTCACCGCCCCACCCATCCTCCCCGTTCTGCGAACTGACTTCTAGGGCAAGGGACTTCCCTTCAGGGCCCTAGTATTGCACACCAGTGGTCAGTGTCTTGCATGGCTCTGCGCTTCTGGCGTGGAATGTCGTGTAAAGAACTGACGTCAGCACGCGAGGGCGGTGTCTAAGTAGATACCGCGACGTCATTCTGGCGACCGCGACGCCAACGACGAACGCGGAGTCGACCGACGCCACCTACTGACGTGCAGGGGTACTGCTGAAGAAAAATTCTCCAGGTCCAGTCTGACACCTGGAGTTAATTCTAAGGTGAGGAATCCATAACTAATCTATGTGTCTTATAGCTATATCGTTACCGAAGGTAAGTAACTTGTTCATTAACTCACTACATCATCTGCCCCTTTTTAAAACAAATAGTGAGCCTCCAAATTCAAAATAAAATGATACATGCTGCAAAAGAAAAGTGTGCATTTAAGATAAATAACAATCTTTATATCGCTGGCATGGACACATTGCAATAGAGACGGTTATTATGCTCTAGTAGGTTAACGTTTTACTGCTCATCTGAGATGAGTTGACCATTCAATATGCCAGCGGAGTTTGGTACTTGCAACACACAAGGTGAATTGTTTTGTGCATTGCGACAGTCAGTCTCTTCTGCTTTGAAAGAGAGTGAGTCAGACACAATCAAATCATACTGGTAATTATCTCCTGAGTTGACAGAAATTGAATCAGAAGCATTAGACTCAGGTTGACTAACGCTTTCCACCAACCAAGCAAAATCTTGACAAGATTCACCATTGAAGCTACCCATGTGTTGATTGATTCTACTCGCCTGCTCTGGGGATGGTTTAACTAAGCATCTTTTACTCCACCATCCTTTATCATTGATCAAAACTGAACTTTTGGATATTCAAATTATCTGTACAAGTCGAGAAAAAAGTGACTCTCCTTTTCTGATTTTTTTTTTTTTTTTTAATAAACCCACCATATAATTTGGAACTTTCTGTCTTTTATACCATGTTTGTTGTCGAAATATGTTTTATGAATTCCCTGTTGTTTCAAAACTCTCTGTGCAACATCTTTGTATTCCCCACAAACACATATGACATCCTTGTAAACAAAATCAATAACCCAGTCTGGGCAGACTTTGGATCTAGGTTCTCTTTTTCTAAGGAGTCGAAAAGGTGAAATACCTGTTGTATTAGGTAGCGTGGTTAAATATGTCCAGAGTTTTGTTCTCAAAAAGCCTTCCACAGGTTCTCAACAGCTATGGCAGATTGAATGCCTTCTTCCGTGAACTTATTCATCCTCTCAACCAAACCATTTGAGGTTGGAGAGTATAATGCCACCCTCAAATGTTTGATGAATACCTTCTTTCGTGAACTTGTTCATCCTCTCAACCAAACCATTTGAGGTTGGAGAGTATAATGTCAAGTAGTTCCTACAAATCTATATAGGATATGCGTGTTTTAGACCACATAAACTAAGGGATTGGTGTCCAGACTGATTCCAGACACCCCCAGAGGATTTGTTAGTCTGTATTAGCCCCTCTTACCAAGAAGCGAATAGTTTCTGGCAACTATCGAACATGACAACCCTGACCCCTCAGGGATCGTGGAAACAGTACTGTACTTTTCAATCAGTCACTCGTGCTCACTTTGTCTCAGAGATATACACAGAATAAACGGTGGGGACGTTTTCAATAAGTATTTATTGAACCAGCGTCATTCTAGTATAAAATACGTGTGCTGCAACAACCATGAGGCAGAAACAGATATATACGGTTATAAGCACCAGCAGAGTAAAGAAAAGGTAGAATTCTACCACAGTGCTAAAACAATGAATATATGCAGGCATATAGATACATGACAGTAATTATGCATACTCCTACTATGCCAACCCTAACTAGATGTACCCAAGTGTACCTAGCATATATGTAGGTGTATAGCCAAGAATCCCCTTAGGATAGAGCCAATCCCATTATGTGATATGGGAGAGCAAAGGACCCTGTCTGGGTCTCGAGATGGACACCCCGAAAGGGATGTCAGATCACTGCGTGCTGGAGTGTCTGCGTGCAGGGACCTCAGCATCTCGTGTCAGCATGGAAGTCTTTCGACTCTGGTTTGCCCAGCGAAGATGTGGTGCTTATATACCCAAAAGGTACCTTCAGGGGATCTACCTAGATGTGTCATGGTACTGTAGGCATGCCGGCCAAGGATGACGATAGTGATGACCCTTATACAGCGTTATTATGCAGAAGATGGTAATCCTGCTGTGATGCTGAGAATCCTCATGCATAATAAATCAGGCTAGTTTTTGGAGAAAACCACACAATATTTATGCAGCGCCTAACTAGGTAAAAGGTCAGCACCAAACCTGTTATGTAGAACAATGATAGGACAAATGTAGGTAAAAGGTCATGCAACTACCTAGGCCTATATTGGAGTACATTGGGGTTCATAACACCCCTCCTCATCAGACTGGACGACAAAGTAATAAATGTTAAAATATGTCTGTTTAAAAAGCATAAAAACATTGCTAAAATCTCAGTATGAAAAACATGGGGGCATATTATCAACGGCCAGCGATAATTATCGCTGGCCGTGCTTAGCAATAATAGTCCTATCGCAGGCTATCTCTGGAAATTATCGCTCTGGTAGCGCGTTATTAACAACGCGTTTCTCCAGGGCGATAAAATTCCAGAGATAGCGAGGTTATCGCCGCTTTGCAGGGAACATCTCTGGTTTTCCAGCGATGTTCCCTGCAAACGGCGAGCACCTTGCTGGATACGACCCTGTGGTCGTATCAGCAGAATCCACCCCTATGTTAGGGATGGTTAAGTCAGATTTTAGCAGACGTTAGATTTTGGCGAAAACGGCCGTTTTCGCCAAAATCTAACCTCTGCTAAAATCATGTGGGCTGCCTTGTAAATATTGCGATGTGAACATCAGCGATATTTGCAACGTAGTCCATCCGGGGTATGCCCAGTAACGCCCACTTTGCATCTCATTAGAGATGCAAAGATGGGCGTTGGGGGAAAGGCGATAATGCAAGGATTCACGCGATAGCGTGACCTTGCTGATTAGGCGATAAAATTATCGCTGCTTTTCGTCCGAAAACGGACGCAAAGCGGCGATAATTGTTTATCGCCTCGTTGATGATATGCCCCTAAGTATTGTGGTAAATTAAATTTACTTATTACCTCATTTCTGAATTTCTATGCTTAATAAATCATAATTTCTTGTCAATGCAAAGCGAGGAGTCCGTGGTGCTCAAATGAAGGAGGAGAAGACCAATAACTCGAGTTAAAGGGAGCGCTTCCAGCACCAAGCGGGCACAGGAGCAATCTCTCAAGTCCCTCTCTTTAAGTGGGCGTTCTTTATTTTCAACAGCAGAATATTTATACAGTCTTGGTCACGAGGCAAAATAGAGGAACAAACAGGTCGTGGCAGATAGAGGAACAAAGATTCAGCAAGAGGAGCAGAGTGTGAAGAAATGGGGCGTGTCTTAGGCTTCGTGAGGGGACTTGCGATGTGAAATAGTCTGACAGTTGGAAGGGGAAGGCTTCCTCATTTGGGGGTTTGTGCTCGTGCTTCATGTCAGAAACATGAACCATCTCTGCGGGGGAGCAGGAACTCATGTACTGGTTTCCCGGACTTGGCAGAAACCACAGAGACAGATGGTGAAAATGAGGAAAACCAGGTGCAGGGGTGTCGTGCTCGTGCTCGGGGTCTTGGGACACCAAAGGGTGAATTAAAAACAAAATGGTGTCGGCTTTTAATGTGGGCAATTATTAATCGCGCAAAGGGGATCGCGCAAAGGGGCATAATTAGATCGCGCAGAGGGCAGCGAAGGGGCATAATTATAGATTTTATTTCCACATTCCCTCCTTGCCCCAGAGTGTACCTACATTATATCTCAATTTGCATGAGATCATTTATACATTCTTGTAACATGATTCTTTCCTTTCTCTCTGCTGGACAAGTGGTTTAGGAATGCATTTTGCAGCGCATAGACCTCATAGGGCAGGACCACATTGGATGCAAAGGCAGCATCCAGTTATTATCAGGAATATTATGCCTGCTGCTGACAGCAGTTGCCATCCCCCGGACGATATTATCTTCCAGAACCAGTCAAACCACGTCCAAGTGCCAGGTTCTTGATGTAAACTTACGGCTATCTTGTGTAATTTTGTTATGGCCGTGTATACAGATGGGGAATTATCAGGAATAAATATACAGCAGCTAGAGCCTATAATTTTACAGGCTCCGCCTCTGTCAGCCAAGATGATGTCAAGGACAAGGCGATTTTGGAGAGTAACCAATCGTATGGCAGACTGCTCCTGGGTTAAGCTCCCCAGGGCAGACGCCGTCTGGTTTACTACAGCCTCTAAGGTCCTTGTCAACCTGCGTATAAGCTTGCTGTTCTGTACAGGGCCAACAAAGAAGAAGAACCCTTTGTTAAAATCTGTATACTGTTCCCATGAGGTTTCCGTTTGGTCAACCAAGGAGGTATCGATCGTTCTTTTATGTCTGACATGGGGCACTAGGAGGTCTCTGTGGTAAGTGGATGGGGCCACAAAGACAGGGGGTAACAGGAATGCTATATAGCAAGTTCCCCCCAGTTCAAGGGCAGCTGCACATAGGCCGTTTGGCCACAGATGAAATAAGTATGGCGAGATGCTAGAAATGAGGACTTTCCTCTGTCTTCAAAACTTATAGTGGTATGACAGTCACTGTGTCCTAATGGAACAGAGCCATTTTTCTGGATGCACAGGTGTCCTTTTACTGGTGAGACCGAGATGGAAGGGGAACCAGCATTCTTTTTAGGTTTGGTATTTAACATCTTGTAGGACATGGTCATGTTCCCTTGCTTGTATTCTTCACTTTCTAGGACTGTACCGGTCGCCTGAGGATCTCCCTCCTTATTAGGGTAACAGGCAGTATTGAGTACCTTGTTTAAATCCCCCAAGGCCACCCATTCTTGCATGAATTATTTCCGTCAGGGCAGGAGGTGGGGGTAGTAGCGTCAGCTGTTATTAGGGCGAACCAGGCTTCACAAGTTCCATTATAAGAGAATGGGAAAGAAAAAAGAGGCATCCTCCCTTTTTCTGATGAGGTGGGATGCGGCCACATATCCAACAATTGGTGCTATTACTGGCTTGCTGAGTGTGGTGTAGCATCTGTATGAAGGTATTGTTTCGCAAGGCTAGTCTATGGGCTTGTTCATGAGGGGGTAGGTCGTGATAGGTGTGTTCCTGAGTGCTGTTGGGTGTATGAGAGGTGTGTTGTGTTGGGGGAAAAACAGTGTGGAGAATCCAACCAAGACACGTCATAACTGCCATGAGGAAAAATAATACTGTCATAATAGGACCATTATGTCTTTTTCTAGAGTTCATTTTTTTTCTTTTTTCTCCCACATAGTCAAGGTGTTAAAATCAATTCCCATGCTCCAACCGCTTCACCACTGGACCGACGCCCAATGGACTTAATTAGCCAGAGTCCGAATGGCAGACCTTAACTTTGATTTGTAATCCTGTTGTGGGGTTAGTTCCAAAGGCAATAAAGATTGTTCAGTCACAATGTCAGTGGGATTGGCAGGGCCATCAGCAACAGTGTCTTTTTGTCCAAAATGTTTCCGGCAGTGGCTTGCGTGGAGCCAGCCCTTCCTGCCCTCGACCTTCACTGCTGTCCGTGTTGTTAGTAGTACGAGTCTTGGCTTCTTCCACCTGGGCTGGAGGGGACTGGTCCGGTCGAAGTTCCTCACGAGGACCCAGTCCCCGGGTCGGATGGCGTGTTCTTCCGGGTTGGTTTTGTCAGGGAAGGTGGCAGCAACCTGAGAACGACAAGATTGGAGTGCAGACATCAAGGAAGCCAGGTAGTCAGTCAGCATAGTACTGTCAACATCAGTTATTCTTTAGGCCTTGGCGTACCCCACATATTTGGTGGTCTGCCAAAGACCACTTCATATGGAGATAAGCCAGTTCTGGAATGGGCTACCATACGCATGTAGAAGAGGGCAACCGGTAAGGCTACCATCCAGTCCACGCCTTTGTCAGTGCATATCTTGGCCAATTTTGTCTTCAAAGTTTGGTTGTGCCTTTCTACTAGACCTGCTGCATGAGGATGTCTTACACAGTGAAACTTCCAAGTGTACCCTAACAGAAGAGACACTTGCTTCATGAGTTCAGAGGAAAAAGGTTGGCCGTTATCTGAGTAGATGACACGGGGCAACCCATACCTCGGAAAAACTCTCTAACTAATTGTTTAGCAGTTGTCGTTGCAGTGTAATCTGGGACGGGATAGGCTTCTGTCCATCTGGTCAGAGCACACACTACAACTAGCACATACTTGTGACCTTCTACATCTCTCCATCTGGATATAGTCCATCTGGAGAGCTTCAAATGGATGGTCAGGGGTTGGAATCCTCCCTGTTCCACCTTTGTGCCTTTTCCTGGGTTGAACTGATTACAAATCATGCACGTTTTAACTTTTTGTTTGGCTGCAGCTCTCAAATGTTTGTTGTGCCATATATTCTGTATGCTGTCTAACATTGCTTTTTCTCCCAGATGTGCTGGTCCATGTATGGTGTTTACCATAACTTGTACCATGGCATCCGGTAGAAACCATACTGCTCTTTCAGGTGTCATCCAGCCTTGATCTGTAAGGACCCCTCCTTTTTCCTTCCATTCTAGCAGTTCCTGTGGTGTAGCGTGACTTTGGACATCCTGGATGTCAGAAAAGGGGTCTCGTATTGTATATTGGCGGTGTGGTATACTTAATTCTGTGTTTGCTGCTAACTTGGCTGCACTGTCTGCAGAATCATTTCCTTTTGATATTTCATCTGTTCCTTTTGTGTGCGCTTTACATTTTAGCACTGCGATTTTCTCTGGTAACTGACTGGCCTCTAAGAGGGCAGTGATGAGTGTAGCATGCTGTATTCTGAACCCATGTGATGTGAGAAATCCTCTCTCTTTCCATAATGTACCGAAGTTGTGTACAACTCCAAAGGCATATTGTGAATCAGTGTAGATGTTAACTGACTTTCCTTTTGCTAAGTGACATGCTCGTGTTAGGGCTATGAGTTCTGCTGCCTGTGCCGACAGTATCTCTATCTTGTGTGCTTCTAAAGTGTCCGTACCATTTGTGACGGCATAGGCTGCTGCTAATTCTCCTGTGGGGAGTCTCATACATGAACCATCAACAAAGAGTGTCATTTCTGCCTTAGCAAGGGGAGTATCTTGTAAATCTGGTCTTGGTTTGGTCACTAAATCAATTATGTCAATACAATCGTGAATTTCTTCAGTAGGAGAGGTCAGTGGCAACAGTGTTGCTGGGTTTAAAATGTTGCAGCGTCTAATCTCAATGTGTGGCTGAAAAAGTGTCATCTCATATCCGGTGAGTCTGGCTATTGTCAGATGCTGTGTTTGTGTTCTGTTTAACAGAAGTTCTACAGCGTGTGGGACCTGAACTATCAGATGATGTCCCAATACAATAGAATCGCTTTGTCTAATAGCTTGTGCAGTAGCTGCTACTGATTTTAGACATGCAGGCAATGCTTGTGCTACTGGATCTAATGTGCTTGAAAAATAACCACATGGTTTATGTTTGTCTGCTTGAAGTTGGGTCAGAACTGATAGTGCTGTACCTGAGTTTTCTGTTACAAATAATGTAAAATCTTTGGTGTAATTAGGTGTTGCCAGCACTGGGGCTTGACACATAGCTTTTTAAGAGACTGAAAGGCTTGCGTGTGTTCATCTGTCCAGGGTAATTGTGGAGTAGCGCCAGCTTCGAGTGTTGTCAGCTGCACTAACGGTTTGGAAATGAGTGCAAATTGTGGGATCCACTGTCTACAATATGAGGTGAGACCAACAAAGGCTCGAACTTGTTTCTGTGTTGTTGGTTGTGGTATTTGTTGTATGAGTTGGATGCGTTCCTGTGTAAGCTGCCTACCCTCTTTGACAGCAAGTGCCCTAAGTATGCCACTTGCTGTAAACAAAATTGGAGCTTACCAGGGAAACTTTATGGCCATTTGCAGCTAGGAATTCTAGTACTAGTAGTGATGCTTCAGCACATGCTGCGTCAGATCTGGCCGTAATGAGGATATCATCAACATATTGTAGTATGGCTGTATCCGTGGGCATTTGAACAGTATCTAGTTGTCTTTTTAATGCTTGGCTATATACGCTTGGACTCTCTGTGAAACCTTGAGGAGCTCTTATGAATTGGAAACTTCGTCCTTGTAAGGAGAAGCCAAAAAGGTATTGACTGTCTGGGTGAATAGGTATGCTAAAGAATGCGTTTTTCAAGTCAATGACTGAAAATGCGTTGCTTCCGCATCTATGGCTGTGAGTAGGGTGGAGATGTCTGGAACCACAGGGTGTTGTGGAACGACACATTTATTGAGCTCTCTCAAATCCACCACTAGTCTGTAGACAGGTGGTGTTCCTGGTTCCACTTTTTATGAACTGGTAAAACAGGGGAATTGCAAATGTTAGAAGTTGTTTCCTTAATCACACCTGACTGTATTAGGTCCTGAATAATTAACATTAATGCTTGTTCAGCCTGAGGTGGAATTTTGTATTGCCTTATGCGTGGTAGTTGGGCTCCCTCTTTCAGTGTAACCTTGTGAGGTGTTATTTCCATACATCCTACTGTGGTGGAATCAGTGGCCCACAGGGTGTGTGGCAAATCTTTCAAACGCTCATCTAATTCTCTACTTGTGTAGTGGCCCTTGAAATCTCGCAGAAATAGTCTGACATCTGTAGGTGAGTAAACAATGACAGCTCCTAATTCTTTCAATGTTTTTATACCAAGCAAGTTTTCTGGACATGATTTTGTCAATATAAGATCTGTAGTTGTCATGAAGGGACCAACCTGCAAGGGCAGTGGCTTTGACGTGACGTTTGTCACAGGTTGTCCCGAGAAACCCAGAGAAATACTTTTTGAACCCGAGAGAGGAGCCTCTGGGACCTCTTGATGGCTTATTGTTGTTTTACTGGCCCCAGTGTCTAGTAGAAACTTCCTATCCTCCCCAAGAAGTCGGACCTCTATAAATGGACCTGTCTGATCTACTGGAATGGGGATTAGGGGCAGTTTGTCATCTTCTCTCTCTGGGCAACATCATGAGAAATCTGGGTAATATTCAGTGTAGGCGCTGTCTATAATATTCATTTGGGCCATTTGTGTTGTCAGTGGAACTGAAGGTGTTGAACTGTCTAGGGAACCATTCTGTTTTGGCTGATATGGGCGTGGCTGGGTCTTACCAGTAGCCAAATTGTGCTTTAAGACAGGGCAATCTTTAACGAAGTGTCCCATCTTTTTGCAATAATTACAAGTGCTTTTTATATTTGTCTGGCTACTTGGTGTCTGTTGACGCTGGGGTGCAGTTTGGGCTACTAATGCTTTCATCTTTGTGTCTTTCATGCGTTTCTTATCATTTTCTTCTTCATCCCTAATGCGATTCTGGTGATATTGTAGCATTTGTAACACCTGTGGAGGTGTATGTGCTTGCCAGGTACTTTCTACTTTTAGTACTCTGTCCTTAATGGCTGGCAAGGCGTTATCTACTAATTTGGAAACAAACAGATGCGGGTAAGCTTCACTTGTTGGCGTAAGGCCGCTATTTACCGCAAAACACTTTTCAAGTCTAGTGTAATAATCTCCTATGTCTTCACCATGTTTCTGTTTGCAGGAGGAAATGGCATCCCAGTCCTCCTTTTTCACTGTTAGTAACTGTGGTAGCACCTTTAAAATAATGCCAGGAAGTGCTTTTAGTTTGTCTCCTATACCTTGACCTGCTACTCTAGTATTTTCGTCATTCTGAAGTTCAGTCCATCTAATGTGTTCACCTGCTACTTCCCAATCTTTTTCTCTTAGTTTGTCATATATACCTGATGGCAACAATAATTTCAGAATTGCTGTGATATCAGAAAGAGTATATGTTCCCATCATTAATACATCTCCTAATTCCTTAAAGAATCCAGCAGGATCCTTTGAGTGGGAGGGAACCATCTCTTTCATCCTTAGTAACTCAAGTTTTGTCAAGGGTACATAAATGAAGACGCGTTGTAGCGCGCCATTCGTGTCAGCTCTGGGGTGGACCTCTCTCATGGGGAACTGGCGTGTTTGAGGAAGTCTATTAGTTGATCCACACGTATTATGGGGAGATCTATATCCAGTCACTTTCTGGTATTTCTGTCTAAAATCTATAAATGTGTTAAGAAAAACTGAACTATTGTGGAGGAACATGTTATCAGCGCAGTCAGACAGAAAATCTTCGAGTCTTGGATCATGTTTAAAATGAGTGTCATTGAGTGTGATGAGATGTTGTACCATGTAGAGACTTGCTAATCTTTGATGTGAGCGTGGTAATGCTAGAAAAAGCTGGGCTATGAGATCATTGTCATATATCTTATATTGAGAGACCCATAGGGTCGCAGTTCTGGCTATTTCCTCCTCCTCCGGTGTAAGCGGAGGTTCCTGGTCTAACCAGTAGTCTAATGCATTGGATGTATTTTCAAATAACTCATCTGGAGATGACCGTTCAGAGTGACCTTGGAGGAATGTAAGCGGGGGTGTTCGTGAATTAGGGGCGGAAGAACGAACGGGTAGGACTTTTTCAGTAGGTTCAGTAATTTCCTCCTCAAGTTTCTTATTCTCTTCATTTGTTTGCAAGTTTTGCAGAATACGGGTCACATTACGGGTGAACCTGTCTAGTGCATCATTTATAAGTTCTAGACTAGTGTGGTCGGATGCGGAATCTAATAAGTCAAAAGTGAAACTGGTACATTTCTTTCCTCTGCTTGTATGTGTTTTATGAAACAGCAAAGGAGGAACCTATACATGTGCATTTTTACAGGGTGTGATCTTCTTGTAGTCATAGCGTTAATGGCTCGTGAGTTCTCTCCAGTACGAAGAAACTCAGAGGCCGCTTGAAGAAACGTGTCAATTGCTGGTAGATGTCTTATTTCTTCCCAGGAGTCATGAAGTATTTTACTTATTCGGCCCGCCTCCCCTGTGTTGCTCGGAGTCGGGTCATAGGGGCAGTCGGGAATTGTTTTACCTGGGTCTGGACCTACGGCACCCCTTCTGGAGTGAGAGGTGGTGCGTTATGTTGTGAAAGGGGTGATGGAGGCAGAGGGTGTTAAATGACTGGAACTTCATAGGGTGGTGGAGTATCTAAGAGAAAATTAGTAAAAGTATCCTCTGGTGGTGGGGCTGTAGGCTGTGCTGATGCAATGTTAAGGTTTTCAGGTGCAGATGGCAATACAGGATAAAAACCAGTAGAAATGGCTGATTGTTCCCTTTTATTCCTTTCACTAACTACTTCTTTCCCTATTTCTTGTAACTGTTCTTTCTTGGCCTGCTCTGACATTCTCTTACCCTTTTCAACTTTATGCAATTCCTTCTGTTGCCTCCTATGGGCTTCTTTTCTCCATAATTCTACTGAGTCACTCTGTGACTGGCGGACTCTCTTTTTCTTCCATAACTGTTCCTCTAATTTCATAATACACTCCGTATCAAAACTACCATTTTCAGGCCATCTATATCTGAGTTCTAGGTCTTTAGTATATTCTACCCATAGATCACAATAAATAAGTGCACCGACACCATGTTTTGCATACATGAAGTGTCCTGGAGTATCCCGAGGAGGAAGGGGAATTTCCTTCTCAAGAATACTCCTTTTGGTTGCCATCTTACGTATTTTCGAGAAAATAGGCATGATGGCAAGACTTTCAAAGATTTTAGAAGTGAGAAAACATAAACAGAACAAATATCTTTACCGTACCCACGAAAGAGGTGAGTCCGTCTTTTATACTAGTTTAGTAGTCCTCACAAAATAAGTGAGAAACCCACAAAAAACATGTATCTTTACCGTGCCCACAAGGTAGTGAGTCCGTCTTTTATACTAGTTTTAGTAGTCCTCACCAAAGATAGGTGAGAAACCAAAAAAGCGCGTATCTTTACCGCCCCACAAAAGCTGTGTGTTCGTTTTATACTTTTCAGCAGTACTCACCGAAAAGTAACTGGAAGGCCTCTTGAAGATTTTGGGAAAACGCGGCGCGCAGTTTCAAGGTGGGATTTGTAGAACCTCGGACTCGTCTGCTTCGCAGGTTGGGCTTTGGTTCAGGACGTTCCGCTATTTCCTCACCGCCTCGTGTGGATGCTGGGCCGCAGTCGGTCCCCTCTTCGCCTCGAGGGAGTTAGCGGGAATTCCCCGCGTTGTGCACTTTTGAAGTCCGTCAACGGTCAGGAGGGGACAGTACCGGGTCCAATATCGCCGGCGCGTGGGGAAAGGGAATGTCCCTGTTCGGGCGCCAATTACTGTGGTAAATTAAATTTACTTATTACCTCATTTCTGAATTTCTATGCTTAATAAATCATAATTTCTTGTCAATGCAAAGCGAGGAGTCCGTGGTGCTCAAATGAAGGAGGAGAAGACCAATAACTCGAGTTAAAGGAGCGCTTCCAGCACCAAGCGGGCACAGGAGCAATCTCTCAAGTCCCTCTCTTTAAGTGGGCGTTCTTTATTTTCAACAGCAGAATATTTATACAGTCTTGGTCACGAGGCAAAATAGAGGAACAAACAGGTCGTGGCAGATAGAGGAACAAAGATTCAGCAAGAGGAGCAGAGTGTGAAGAAATGGGGCGTGTCTTAGGCTTCGTGAGGGGACTTGCGATGTGAAATAGTCTGACAGTTGGAAGGGGAAGGCTTCCTCATTTGGGGGTTTGTGCTCGTGCTTCATGTCAGAAACATGAACCATCTCTGTGGGGGAGCAGGAACTCATGTACTGGTTTCCCGGACTTGGCAGAAACCACAGAGACAGATGGTGAAAATGAGGAAAACCAGGTGCAGGGGTGTCGTGCTCGTGCTCGGGGTCTTGGGACACCAAAGGGTGAATTAAAAACAAAATGGTGTCGGCTTTTAATGTGGGCAATTATTAATCGCGCAAAGGGGATCGCGCAAAGGGGCATAATTAGATCACGCAGAGGGCAGCGAAGGGGCATAATTATAGATTTTATTTCCACAGTATGTGTTATAAAATGATGGAAAGGTTAAAAGAGCTCTAAAAGTCAATATACTGTGAGACTAACTGAGCACGCTGAAAGCCATAGTGCTCGGTGAGAACAAAAGCGGAAAAATAAAACAAAAATGATGTTTTTGAATTCCAATTTAGGTTGTTTTTGAAAAAGGCCGAATTGTTCCCAGCACACGCAGAGCCAAATGTTTATGTGTCCTGTGTGGGAGACGCAACATTACTGCTGCTTGCCTTCGCAGACTACGGTCCCTATAACACTTCTTGGATCAGGTCAATGGAGCAAAGGTGATCTTCTTCGGTTCCCACAGCTGTTGCTGAGGAAGCACTTGATGCCTGTAAGCCTGGTACAGAGCCGGTGTCCATTCCAACAGGAGCTGAAGCATCCTGTGGTGGCTCTAAGAATGTCGACATCAGGATTGGAATACGCTGACGACACTGCATTACATGGGCCTTTAACGGGTCCAGCAGTACACCCACGTCCGGAGGCGCAACCGATGGAAGTGTTAGACCGATGTCCAACACGCATTTGTGTCTGCAGAATAAGCAGCGGAGTACAGGCAAGACGCAGTCTACCCAAACTGATCTGAACAATAGAAACCAATGCTCGCTTAGCTCCCGAAGTCGAGGTGTGCCTAGATGGAGTACCATGCGTTCACGGCAACGTCCCTCCAAGAGCGCTTTTTCCATCTCCTTTGAATTGGGGACGTCCATTGCGTAGCAGAAAAATTAAAACCAGGATACCCACTACAAGTAGCAGGACCAGTGGAAGCCCTCCAAAAACGCTTCCCAATACAGAGTGTATCAAAGAATGAATAAATCCGAAAACCGTCTGAAAGGTGCTTAATACCACAGAACCTATGTTCTTAAATAGGTGTACTATCCCACTCGTATCAGACATGTTAAAGATACGATGTTCCATTTCCCCGAAATGGAGCAGGAAGTTAGTTGGGACTAGAGCCTGTATCTCAGCTGAAGATCTTGCAACCTGGAGATCAATAGTCTCTCGAGCTGAGATTAAGTCCACCTCCTTCTGTAAAAGTATGGCTTTCAGTCTGCTCAGAGAATCAAACCGTATAAGGGAAACTTTCAACGAAGGCCAAAGCGGCGCTTCCCTGACTGTGTGCGTCGGTGGAAACAATACTTGCATACAACAAGTAACCCTGGAACTTACTGTGACCAGATATGCGATTCCTGGCAGCATCCCACAACAACCTTGATCATTTAACATCAAATAACTCCAGTTCAAGAGTAGTTTGAACACCGGATGAATCACGGCAGCTGGGGTTCCTTTCAAGTGACAAGATTGGTTTGTAACCGAAGCGTTGCAAGCTCCGTGAAGCATAATATCCTGACAAATCAGAGACCCACTTAACGAATTCTCACAGTCTGAACCACTGAGAAAGACTTAATTGTCTCCATTTCGACAATCAAAATCTGTAAGGTAATTCCAAAGATTCATGGATGTATTCCCGATCCAATGCTTCATATCTGCCTACTCAGTGGTACTGTAGACAATATTGAAATTGGAATGTTGTCACTGGCAATGTCATATGGCCATGGATTAACCATTCTGTGGAAGGTGACCCAGCCACAGTGAAAGGTAATTGGTCTAATTTTTCAATGTGCAACATTGTATATTTTGCATCTCTTTGTGCCATTGTTGTCTGCCTTTCCGTTAAATTATAAGCAGGGAACAGAGACGTACTGTTGATATATCGCCAAGGCACATGACCAGAGCACAATGATTGTAGCGTCCAGCTTAATAACAGGATGAATCGTAACTGTGATTGCCCATGTTGAATAATGGACAGGTCCTGCTCTATTATATCTATTGCAGAAGACACAATGTTGCCCAGTGAATAAATTCTGGACGTTAGTGTGGTCATGCCATTGTCAACCACTGTCAAGGCCTTTTCTAGGTTAACCCTATCAATTTCAGCGTATAAGAAGCGTTTACGACGTGGTTTTCGGGGACCCTTAAATCCATGTAATCTGAAAGTAAGGACAAGTGTTGTTTCACCTGGGACAGGGTTGAGGTACTTGACTGACACCTATTTGTGTCTATAGGCCAAACCAACCATCCCTTCCAATTGGGGTCTGATTAATTGTATGAACCATCATGTATAATGTCATCCAGTATATCCTCACTATGCTGTGTATAGTTTTGCCATCCCTCAAAATGTGAAAGCGAGGGAATCCGAGGTGTGTTCAAGTCCTTGATCTTGGCTAGTCCAAGACAGGAAGTCTGTTGTACTGTATTGTTCAGGAAGGTAATCTGTTGTGGTATGAGACATGATCTAAATAATACCTCAGTTCCCTGAACTTGCCAATCTTTAATTCCCCAGACAGATTTTGTGTCTATGGTGTCCCTCCAAAAGTCGAACCCTCGTAAAGACAGCTGTGAAATAAAGGAAGCAGAGTATATCTGCTTCGTGTTAGTAAGCATATTTTTCTTTGCAGGTGTAGGTGCAACCTTGTAATAATATGAGGTTGAGTCTGAAGTGTTAAACCTAGAAAAATAAGCAAACTTGTGTGCAAATGTTTGTGAACTACCTATCGGTGGTGTCGGGCAATGTTCCCATTGATGGTAAGTAAACACGTTACGTGGGATACTCGCTTTGCCCAAGAAATGATAACCATAATGTTGGTAGCAATACATGGTATCAAAATCAGATGTATCATCATATATTTCAGTTTTAGAAAATGCAGCAGATTGTTCTAAATCAGACAGCATACTATTCACAGTTTCAAAGTCCCAGCTATCAGAGAATGTACTGGAGGTGATGATATAATTCAAAGAAAGTTTAAATACATGTGGTATTGTCAAAAGTTCAGTGGGACCAAATACATCATATGAAACCCTATCCCAATCTATTCCTTCAGGAATCTGAACTGCTGTAATGTTCACAAAGGACAGGTCTCTTTGTTCATGATGAGATGACGTATGTAGTTTCAGGACCAAGTTCACATGTTGTACTATGGAGTGTTCTGGGAGATAATGTCCATTCAGGAGCAGGAACAAGACAGTCACTACACCTATCCAAAGGACTAGGAAAAGTAGACCAATAGCAATCCAAAGCTGTAGCCAGGGAGATACAAAGTTAGGGGCATATTAACAACGAGGCGATAAACAATTATCGCCGCTTTAGCGTCCGTTTTCGGATGAAAAGCGGCGATAATCTTATCGCCTAATCAGCAGATCACGCTATCGCGTGAATCCTTGCACTATCGTCCTTCTCAACGCCCATCTTTGCATCTCTAATGAGATGCAAAGTGGGCGTCACTGGGCGTACCCCGGATGGGCTACGTTGCAAATATCGCCGATGTGCACATCGCGATATTTACAAGGTAGCCCACAGGATTATAGCAGACGTTAAATTTGGCGAAAACGCCCGTTTTCGCCAAAATCTAACGTCTGCTATAATCCTGACTTACCTATGTTAGACATAGGAGATGGATTCTGCTGATACGACCACAGGGTCGTATCAGCAAGGTTATCGCCGTTTGGAAGGGAACATCGCAGGAAAACCAGCGATGTTCCTGCAAAAGGGCGATAACCTCGCTATCTCTGGAATCTTTATCGCCCTGGAGTAACGCGTTGTTAATAACGCGCTACCAGGGCGATAAATACCAGAGATAGGCGGCGATAATATAATTATCGCTAAGCACGGCCAGCGATAATTATCGCTGGCCGTTGTTAATATGCCCCTAAGTCTTTTTCAGCAAAAGGTAGCTATTATATATTTTAACTTTGCGGGAAACAGAAGCTGGTGGTGACTCAGGTTCACTTGGATCCAGTGAGAAGGTATCAAAATCGATGAAGTAGCTAGACGCTGTTCGATCTATCTTTGGTATCTCAGCAGGTTTTGTTGAACTGGCAGATGACTCGTTATGAGGCATATTCACATAGATATCGGTATTGGGCTGAATTGAGATTTGCGTTTCATTTGTATTTTGTTGTTGTTCAATTTTGACTGGTGCGAGTTCCATTCCATTATTGGCAACTTTGTTACTTCACAAAGTAGAATCTTCAAACTTATTAGTCTTTCTGTCTGAACTTCCTGTATGGTAGCGAGAGGAGGCTAAACAGGAGCCCACGTGGCCTGCTATTCAGTATCGGCCACATAGTGTGGTTTGATCAGATCAATGGAGACGAATCTCTTTTTTTTTTTTTTCGGCAAGAGGCGGAAGAAGTACTTTTCTTGTTCCTTCGACAGCCAGGACAGGTACAGGCGCTCTGTAAGATGGCCCAAATTCTTTTTTGTCCACAATCTTTTCCCTGACCAGGTCTTGCCAAAACAGCTTTCACTTCCCCAGTGGTGGTGCGTTTCACTTGGACGTTGCTTTGTAGTGCCCTGAATTAATTGATTTCCTGTAAAACAGCCAAAAGATCATTGATGTCAAATGCTTTTTCATCCGACACTGTGCTGCCACAATTGAGGTTGGGTACCTACATTCTCGTCCCAAACAGGACCTCGTTTGGAGTACGGCCTCCCAAGGAGCTTCTTGGCATGTTATTTAGTGCCCTCTGGACCCCGTATGGGTCTATACCCAACTACCACTCAAGCCTAATACCCTTGCTGTTAAGGATTGCTTTAAGTCACGGTTTTTCCTTTCCACAATCGAATTTCCCTCAGGATGATATGGAAAGGAGTACCGCAATGCAACACCCAAACTTCCCATGGCTTCCTTGTAATCCCAAAAGCTGAACGCGGGGGCACGGTCAGAATATAAAATGCCAATTGCGTATGTCCCTATGAAGACACGCAAATCCTTTATAACAGTTCGGGCGGCGTCAGCCGAGCGCTGAGGCCAAACCCACAGGAATCTAGAGCATGAATCCACTGCCACCAAGATGTACTTGTAAGCCCCGTACGATTGTAGAGGGCCGCAGTGATCCAAATAGACACATGCGAGAGGTCTGTCGGATATCAGTAACAGTATCTGTGGTGGCCATGCTACAATGGAACCCTTCACCTGCTGACAGATGTCGCACTTAAGGACAAAGCCATTGGTCTGCTTGGTACGACCTGGCCACCAATAACGTTGTTTCAGAAGTGAAACCGTTGCAATAATACCTGTGTGTGCTGAGCCCAGACCCTCGTGCATAGCTAGTATCCTAATCTGCGATCCATATATATTTTTTTTAATTCTGTTTATTTGATATATAACATAAAGTGCAACAATAGTACATGTGCAGTGAAAGTGCTATGTATATCATACATACATCAGATCGTCTGTGCAAGTAACAAAGAAAGTAAAATCACAGGTTTCATACCTGATTATTTGTACAGGCATAAGTTCCATGCTATTTCAAATATATACATCTCTTTCCCCTCATAACATCTCCCATATACATCTTGTATACATTTCTGTGTGACTAAATGTACTGTCCTTGTCCTGGATATCCGTCTAGATCTAAGGTAAGTGGTATCTCCCACCTCCTCTGGGTGGTACCCCTGGTGCCTGTGAAATTTTTGTTTATCGTGGCATTAGGTTACTGGGAAACCTCTACTAGATGAGGTATTAAATATGCTTTCAGTGGTTCCCATATGTCCTTCGGCCGAGATGTGGGCGGAAGCAATTCCGCATATGTAAGTGTTTGTTCCTGCCAGAATAGCAAATCTCTGCGCCATTCCTTGAACTTGGGGGCCCTTCCCCGTCCCCATCTGCAGGCCACTCTACACTTAGCCAGAAGGAATCCCAGCGCGACATACCTCCTATAGGCCACATCTACCTGTGCGGTATATCCCAGCAAAGCTAGTAGTGGGGACATTGGTAGCGATGTTGTTATCATTTGTGTCATTGCTGTAAAAACCTGCTGCCAATATTGATTTATTCTGTCACAGCCCCAGGCAAGGTGTAAAAAATCCGCCCTCTTAGTTCCACATCTATCACATCTATCATTATCTCTTAATCGAAATTTATGCATCTTGACCGGTGTGTAATAAGTGCAATGGGGAAACTTGAAATGAATTATGCGCAGACGGCTGCTGTCCCGTTTGTGTACAACAGTACTCCCATTTCTTGTCCGACAGTTCGGACCCCATCTCGCTTTCCCATTGCCATCGTGCCGTGCACTGTCTTGTTGTGTGTGATGTTTGTACATTATGATACAGCAAAGAGGCTACGTGTGTGGGCTTCTCAGATTGTAGTAGTGCATGTAGTGGGGGAAGAACCGGAGGTTCTTGTGGGAAGGACGGCGTGATCGCACTAATGCGCTGCCGTATCTTCACGTATAGAAATATATCCATAGGAGCGGGGTCTATTTTGTTGAAAAACTGCTCTAGTGTCCCGAAAGTTCCATCTATGGATAGATCCCCCCAGCTTTGTGTATTTGTCTTGTGCAGCAATTGCTTGCAGCTGGTTTCTAGGAGCACCTGAACATGCAGATGGTATATGAGCGGCATTAAGGGCGAGTATATCATTGGAACTTTTACCGTCTCGGCTAATTGTCGCAGAGCGACGATAGTGCATGCCGCTGTGGTGGGGTCTTTCTCCTGAGTTTTGGGGGTAATAGTGATGGCTCCCGCCAGGGGGATCGGATCCATGACTCCTAGCTCCACTGCTATATGTGGCATGTATGGGGGTGGGTGGAACCAATATGTTGCATAGTGAGCTTGGGAACAGACATAATAGAGCTCTAAATTGGGGATCTCGAATCCTCCCTGAGAGTAGGGTCTGGTGAGCACGTCCCACATCAGTCTCGGTTGCCTACCCCCCCCATGCTAGTCGAATCATTTCCTTTTTTAAAGCAGCAAAAAAATGTCTGCCGGGGTGGTATGGTATATTCATAAATAGGTATAATAACTTAGGAAGTGCCACCATTTTAATAAGCGATATTCTCCCTGCCATCGAAAAGGGTAAAGAAATCCATTGTGTGACGTAGGTGGTTATAGAAGCCATGCCGTGCTGTAGTTGAGTCTCATTAATTCTGCATGATTCGTAGTGATTTTTATTCCTAGGTACTTCACCTCTGACGTGCACCATTCAATAGGATAGTCTAGTGAGAAGGGTGCAGTAGTAGCCGTCAACAGGAAAATCTGTGACTTTCCCCAATTAATATGAATACCAGATAATTCTCCAAAAACAATAAATTCTCTCAGTATGGGATTGAGATTTAAGTGCGGATTTCTGGCGTACAAAGTGACGTCGTCTGCGCTGGGGGAAATTAGTATGTTGTGTGGGATAGCATAGAGCTCTTTCCCGATGATGCTGCCATAGTTTGGCCGCAAGGGATTCAATAGACAGAGCAAATAGTAGAGGGGATAATGGGCAGCCCTGCCGCATACCCCACGTTATTGAGAAGGGTGGCGAGCTTATGCCATTAATTAGGACTCTAGCTTTTCAGAAGATTGTATAGCAACTTTATCCATGAAAGGAAGCCTACTGGCATTCCCATCCGTTGTAGGATTCCTTTGTGGCGTCAAGGAAGACCGCTACGGCCGCTAATTCCGGGTCGATATCCTGCATTTTAGAAAAAAGGGTGCAGAGATTGTGGGATGTCACCCGCCCGGGGATAAATACTGACTGCTCAGGCAATACCAGCTTCTCCATCAATAAGCTTAATCTATTGGACAACAATTTAGCAAGAATCTTTGCATAATTGTTGATTAGCGACAGTGGTCTATACGAGTCGCACTGGTTAGACAGTTTCCCAGGCTTTAGGAGCGAGTTTATCAGTGCTTCCCTCATAGTCTGAGGAAGGACTCCAAGTTCTTGTGCCTCCTCATACACAGTTTTCAGTATTGGAGTAAGCTGGTCCACATAAGCCTTGTAGAAATCTATCGGAAGGCCTTCTGGTCCAGGCGCTTTACCAGACTTCATCTGCATTATTGCAGTGTGAATTTCATCTTCCTCTCGAGGTGCGTTGAGAAACTCTTGGAACAAAATCCTCACCAACTCCAGCAACTCGAAGGAACTCTTCAGCATAATCCAGCAATTCACCAAAGTCACGGAAGTCACACCCTCCCAGAACCTTTGCATCAAGCTTGGCTCCTATTTCCACCTGAAAATCAAGGCTCTCCACGACAACTTCAACGAACAAACTCCAGAAACCACCTTTTCCTCCGGCAACGGTCACCACTGAAGACACCTTCACAACCATGAAGAACACTCACTCAGGAGCCCCCACGGACCCCTGCCTGCCGCACATCTTTCACAGAGCCGCCGCCGCCATAGCGCCTGAGCTATGACGCACCATCAACGCCTCCTTCGAATCCGGCGCTTTCCCGGACGACTGGAAACGCGCAGCCCAGCTGACAATCTTCATCGAAGAGAACGCCATCCTCGAATATTCTCAATCCGGATTCCGCAGTAACCACAGCACCGAGACCGCCCTCCTCGCTGACACAGACGACATCAGCACGCTCCACGACCAAGGCCACACCGCAGCCCTCATACTATACCTCTCTGCAGTCTTTGACACCGTCTCCCACCGCACCCTCACAGCCAGACCCCACGACACCGGCATACGGGGAACCGCCCTCGACTGGCTCCGCTCCTACCTCGCCGGCAGAACCCAAAGGATCAGACTCCTGCCTTTCCTCTCCAAACCCACAGAGATCAACTGTGGAGTACCCCAAGGATCATCGCTCAGTCCCACGCTCTTCAACATTTATATGGCCCCCCTCGCCGCCATCGTCAGACAGCACGGACTCAGCATAGTATCCTACACCAATGACAACCAGCTCATCCTCTCCCTCACGAAGGACCCCGAAGCCACCCGACTCAGCTTTCAGGAAGGAATGTAAGACGTCGCAGCTTGGATGAGCTGCAGCTGTCTGAGGCTCAACTCAGAGAAGACAGAAGTCCTCGTCCTTAGATGCTCCCCCTCAGCTTGGGATAACACCTGGTGGCCCACTGCCCTCGGCTACCCCCCCACCCCCATGGACCACGCCCGGAACCTCGGCATCATACTCGACTCTTCCCTCACCATGACCCACCAGATCAACGCCTTCACCTCCACATGCTTCAACACCCTCTGCATCCTTCACAAGACTTTCAAGTGGATCCCCCCGAAGCCAGAAAGACCATCACCACGCACTCATAACAAACAGACTGGACTACGGGACTGCCCTCCATGCCGGAATCAACAAATCCCCACTACGCAAACTCACCGTGACCAGACTTGTCCTTGGCATCCCATGACATAAACACATCACCCAACACCTGCGGGTTCTCCACTGGCTCCCCGTCGAGAAGAGAGTAACCTTCAAGCTCCTCACCCATGCCTACAAATCTCTCCAAAACACCGGGCCCAAATACGTCAATGAAAGAGTCTCCTTCCACGTACCCAAAAGAATCTTCCGCTCCGCCGACCTCGCCCTAGCAGAAACCCCGCACATCTGCAGAACCAGAGTGGGTGGAAGAGCCTTCTCCTACCTCGTGGCTAAGGCCTGGAACGAGCTCCCAGTCAACATCAGACGCTCACCTACTCTGCACACCTTCAGGAAGAGCCTCAAGACTTGGCTCTTCAGGTGACCCGGAGCTGCAACACCCCCCTCCCCCCAGCGCCTTGAAACCCTCACGGGTATGTAGTGTGCTTCACAATTCCCAGATTTATTGATTGATTAATTGTGTCTCCCAACCACCCGAGGGCCACATCATGTAGGTATGTAGCTAGGTCTATTGGTTGATGCCGTCTAGTGGTGTACAATTTGGAGTAATGTGTGGTAAACACTTGAAGTAGTTCAGAAGTATCTCTATGGGTGTTACCATCGTGGTCATGTATCTCCAACACATAGCTAAAGAAGCGGGGTCTATGAATTTCTTCTGCTAGTGCCTTCCCAGGCCGTTCACCCTCTCCATACTTGCGGGCTCTAAAATATTTTCCCCGAAATAGACTTTCCCTGTCTGCTGTGTCCTTATAGTCCGTTAATTTATCCCTTAGCTCTTTTTGCATATTGCCGTTTGAAATGCTACTCATATCTCGTTCTAAGCGTTTCAGCTCCATTTCTAACGTTTGAAGTGTTCTACGAATGTCTCGGAATATGCCAGACCCTTTAGTTATGCAGAACCCTCTAATTGTGACCTTAAAGGCCTCCCAAACCGTGGCTGTTTGTGTGACTGTGCCGATATTACGTTGGAAAAAATCAGTAATCTCTTGATCTAGTTCTGTATGGAACGCTGTGTCTAAAAGTGTCAATGGCATAAGCCTCCAATTCCTATGAGGTACATTGACCCCTGGTGGGGACAGTATCAGAAGAACCGGTGAGTGATCCGAATATGTTCTCGCCAGATGATCTACTCTGGTGATCCAAAATCCCACACCCCTAGAGACCACCCAATAGTCTAGTCTGGACCAGGATGAATGGACTGAGGAGTGATGCGTACCCTCCTTCGTCGCAGGGTGTAAATGCTTCCAGGCGTCTATGAGGCAGCTTTCAGTAATTATGCTGTGTAATAACTTATGTGCTTTTTTGTAATGATGTGGGAGGGGGTTGGACCTATCTTTTAATGGATCCAGCATCGGGTTGAAATCGCCTCCCCAGATCAGGTGTGTAGATCCTATCTCTAGTATCTTCCCCCAAAGCGTAGTAAAAAAAGCGGGGTCATCTGAATTTGGACCGTAACAGCTCACCAGTGTGACCGACGCAGGGCCCAGCCTCCCCCACATTATAGAATACCTGCCTAGCTGGTCCTGAGTAACTCCTATGGGAACGTACGGGGTGTGCTTCTTAATCAGAATTGCTGTCCCTCTGGAATATGTGGAGTAGGATGAGAAAGCTCGGTGTTCCGCCCATTTAGTAGCGAAGGACGGGGCACCGCGGGGTCAAGGTGGGTTTCCTGCAGCAACACAATTTGGACATGATGGCGGTCTAGATATGCCAATATCTGTCTGCATTTACGTGTATCCCCTAACCCTCAGACGTTCCAGGTGAGCAGCTTTATTTCCTGCACAGTTTTAGAGTGTGTCATAATAGTTGTAGGAGAGTAGGATCTGCTTCACATGGGTACCCCCACTTTTTGCTGATGCTTCACTGTTTTTTGACTTTAGTCTGGCTGGGGCCCTGCTAATCAGAACCCCAGCCTAGCTGCTTCCTCTCTAAAATGGTTTCCATGTACCTTAGGTACATCTTTGATTGGAATCTGGAGTGCCCTTATAAGTCCCTAGTATATGGTATACTATGTACCCAGGGCATAGGTACCTCAGAGGCCTGCCAGGGGCTGAAGCATGTATTATGCCACCCCTGGAAGGCCAGCCAAAATGACACCACAGGTCTGCTACTGCAGCCTGGGTAAGGTGGTGCATGCACCCCTTACTGTGATATAGGCTACCTATATCACTACCATTGCACACACATATAAACCTATAAGTCACTCCTATGGCAGGCCTTAACAATCCTGAAGGCAGAGTGCTTGGTTTTTATGTGAGAGGGTGCCCCTGCATGAGCAGAGCCCCTCTGCAGCGTCCAGAGTCCCTCCTCTGATGCTGTTTGTGGTACAGCCTGACCATATACTCTTAAGTGCATTATATCCTCACGGTACAATGCTAACTTTGGACTGGCTGCACCAAAACATGTCGTGTTTGGTGTCAAACATCTTGGAATACAACCCCCCGCCAATCCTGGCGGCGGGGGTAGCATTCCACCCTTCTAGAGGGAGAGACTTGTACACACCGGGCTACCCGGTAACTTCTCTCCAGAGCCCTGGCATCACAAAATGGATGCCGCTGCCACAGACACGGGTCTGGCTTCCTGCTGCTGACTGAAACTCCGGCAGGGGAGGCCTGGACAATAGGTTTCCTGTCGAAGGGAGGTGTAACCACCTCCCCAGACAGGATAGTGTGTATTGGGGCTGGGCGGGAGCACTCTCTAGTGCTTTGAAGTCCTGCACTGGGGGCACATTAGGTGTCCCTGTGCATATGCCAGTTCAAACCGGTTGCAGGGGCTACCTGCCCCTGCTCTGGCGCGAAACTGGACAAAGGGAATGGGTGTAACCACCCCTCTTCCCTAACCCTCCCATAGGTGGGTCCCCAGAGTATGTCCAAACCCCCTAACTTTGTATAAGTATGGGACCCCAGTCTTTAGGACTTTAGATTACCCTGGACGAAACTCTGACGCTGAATCCTGGACCTTCGACGCTCTACTTCAAGATTAGAGGACTGAAGAATCTCCCTTGGGGTCAAGGAGTGACTCCCCTGCTTGGCAGGCACCTAAGAAGCAATTGTCCGGTCTGCATCTCTGAAGCTCCCACCGGACGCTGAAGTCTTTGCATCACCAGAGGTGGATTTCCAGACTTCCCCGAGGCTGCCCTGAGTCCCCAGCAAAGCTGAGGCCCGTAGCTGTCGTGGGTAACGTGGGACCGTGACCCCTGGACACCGAGTACTTTTGTAAGTGCATCCTCTTCCTGGTCTCCCATGAAGTTGTGCTTTGGGCTCCAAGTTGCCCTCGCCTCCAGCACCGACTGCACCGAAGATCACTGGCCTCCACTCCACGAGTGTCCTGCAAGCTAGCTCCAAGTGCGTCCACTCGAGGCTCCTTCGCGGTCGCTAGTCCGTTGGCAAGTGGGCCCTCCCGAAGGCAACTCTTCTTCTGCTTGGGCTTTCCTGGTTGCTCCAGAGGTGCCCTGACTTACCCTCGCTGGGTGAGTCCCCCAGACCTTGCTGGTCTGCAACATCGTCCTTTCTTTGTTTCTACGAGACTTGCCGTTGCCAAGGCTTGTTGGGTCCAATCTGGTCGCCAACACCGCAGCAATCGACAGACGTTGTGGGACAGCTCGAATCCAGCTCCTGGTTGTCGTCGATGCCTCCTGGACCTCGTGGCTGAAGAGTCAAGACGACCGTCAACCTACCTGAAGCACCCGACATCGGTGGGCATCTGCTCATCGCCTTCCTGGTCACTGGCTAGTGACCCAGACTCTGTCCCCTCTGCTTTCAGGTTCCTCACATCTTCGATCCACCTTTGGATCCACCCGAACACTTTCGACTTGGTCGCCAGCAGCACTTTGTAGCAGATCGCCATTGAAAACGACGACGAAACCCGACCCCGAAAGACACCTATGCACCCGGCTCCCCTGGGTGAGGTAACTCGAGTACTCCGGTGCTCCCGTGGGTATAGACTCTAGAACCACCTAGTTCTAAAGGGGTTTGCTCCAAGTCCTCCTCTAAGTGTCCTTTTTCTTTAAAAACTCCAACCGCGACATTCCCCATAGAAGTCAACGTCGGCTCGCGGCTGTGTTCTCACACTGCACGCGTCCCCCGTGGGTCCCCTGTGTCACTACCTTGGGTGGTTCCTTGTGGTCCAAGCATTTCTACAGGCTCTAGGCCTTGTGTCTAGCTCAGTCGGGGTTCTTATACCACTTTATTGGTATATGGTTTGGTACGCCCATAGGGCTCAAACGTGTATTTGTGCTATTACTGTTGTTATTCGACTTGTAACTTATGTACTTCGAACTCTAGCCTCATAAAGAGACTAGAGGGGTGTGTCTAAGACTAAATACATATATTTTAAATATATACCTGGTGTGGTCCTCTTTCATTTGGTCACTCAAGAGATTATAGACTGGTAAAACAAGCTGCTTTACATTCCTTCAAGACTTAGCCTGAAGGCTGCTCTCCATAGCTACCACTAGGATAGCTTTCAATAAAGGTTGTCTTTAACCTATCTCCACTAAGGGGTTGTTTGGACTGGTGCAAGGTGCCCACTATAATTAGTGGACAGCATATACCAGGCCAACTTCTCACAATAGTATTGAGAGGAAAACTCGAGTGAAGGAGCGAGATGTATTCCTGAATGCATTTGTGGATGTATGTAGTAGTGACAGAATGCAACATATTAACTGCATTGTACCAACTCCCAAACTCAGTCCCATTCCCACCCCCTCCCACAACGGCAACCCAACTGTAGATTCCAATGGCATTTTAACCCGGGGGGATCTCCCTTTGAGGTATGCCAGGGGCTGACACAGTTGCTCCCTTCCCCCTGAACGGCAGGGTGACTATTGGGGGGGAAGGGTGCCCAACTCTGATTTTGTGTGAGTCCCAATACAGCACTATCTGCTTGAAGTATCCTGTAGCGGTCTTGTTGTCCATAAACAACGCTGCCAACTTCAATCAGCTACTCGGATGCATCTGAGTCATAACTATTCGCTGTGCTGTAGCACCCAGTGGGAAGCAGTTTAGTTCAATAGATGGCATTATCTTATTTCACACTTGTCTCTCGAAAGTTGCACTCACTCCAATGAAGGGGGAAGGGGATGCTGCTCGCGAATGGGGGTCAGCAGATGTTTTATGCAAATCCTTACATAGGGTACGGTTCAGGAATTCGTCCACTTGTTGCGCATTGACGAAGAAGTGCTGCTTGCCCTGATGTGTAAATCTGAGGCGTGCTGGGTACATAAGAGCATACTTTGTTTGCGCTTGTCGCAGGCTCGCAGCTTCCTTTTAGCCAGGATGAATTTCTTCCTCGCTTCTTGCACGGCAGTTGTAAAGTCTGGGTACACTGTGAATTCATTCCCTTCAAAATGGAGTTGTTGCTTCTCTCTAGCTAATCTCAATGCAACATTTCGATCACGATAGTTCAAAAGTCTTGCAATTATTGGACGTGGCGGAGTGCCCGGGGACGGCCTAGGACCCAGCGATCGATGTGCCCTGTCCACCACTATATGAGGAGAGAAGGAGTCTGCCCCAAAAACGGTGTGCAGTAATCGCTCCGTGTATTCCTCCATACGACCAGTGTTCACGCTTTCCGGTATCCCCAGTATTCGTATATTATTGCGCCTAGAGCACGCTTCCAGGTCTTCATTTTTGGCCGCTGTCACTCTCAATAATTTATCCATCTGTGCCACCTGTGTCTGCACGCCGGTCAAGGTGTCTTTCATATCTGAAATCCGACGCTCCGCCTCTGTAAGTGCGTATCATGTTTTTCATGCTTGTGCACTATGGAGTCCATGCGGGTTGTCATAGAGTCCATCTTAGCCTCTATGGAAGTGAGACTATGCTTCATGGCAAGTAGGAGCGTTTTCACCTCATCATCCTGGCTCTGTGTAGCCTCTTGGGGTTGGTCCATTCCTACGTGTTTGAGTTCTTCTTGCTGTGCGCGCGTCAGCTTCTTGGGTTCGAATGTTAACTTCACTTGTTTCCCATCTGTTCTCCCCATTGCCAGACACAGGACGTCCACGGTCAATGTGAAGGTATTGGTTTGTGGTCATTATACACCAACAGAGGTCCACCTTTCTTGTTGGGGATGAAGCGCTGGGTGTGGCTGCTTCGTATTACCCTTTAGAGAGTTGATGGTCCCGGTTATTTAGTATTGAGAGTAGCGAGTTCAGCTGAGGTGGCGTCTAGATTCTTCCGGTACACCTTCGTCGCTCTAGGTTTCTACCAGCCAGCAATCTGCACTGCTTTGGAGCTATATTTGCAATCCCTGATTGTAGAGTTGCCTTGTACCACTGTACTGTACGGGCACCACAAGTGTTTTCTATTGTCTATGTATCAGCTTCTGTGGTGGAGCGTACTGTATATAATGTGCACTGTAAACTGGGGGCTGGACTTGCTTTTTAGTGGTAGCCTCAAATGTTTGTGTAGCGCTGACTGTCCCACAGCTGTAGCTTGCACCTCGCAACGGCTATGCACTGGAGTGCGGTGGGGGAGGGGGACAGGCCTGATTGTTTATTGCAGTCTCTCCGTGGCCACAGTGCTATGCCCATAGGTCGCGTCAATCCCTCACCTGTGCCAGCCACAACCTTCCCTCGGGTGATGCTCCTTCTCAGGCGACGCAGTTGTGCACAAATGCCATGCAGAGTCTTATAGCAATCGCGCCTCACCTGCCTCTCGCTGCAGCCTCATCCTCAGTGCTGGTGGGGGGGGGAGGGGCCTTCTGTATAGTGCAGCTGTTTCTGTAGCCTCTGTTGTCTGTCTCTCCACTGTGTCGACGTGCCGTGTTGGCAGGATAGAGTCTACCTCTGGCCCCCCGCACACTCACAGGTGGTGTATTTGCCGACAACCAGTGATGTAGGGCCTTGTCGGGTGCAGACGCCACATCTTTGCGTGATGGCCGCCCAAGGGCACGTCGATCCTCCGCACGTCGGAAGGGCCGCTGAAACTGTATGCAGGCGATTACCGGCACTCAAGGCTCACACAATCCCCGCTGAGTACTGCAGCGGGTGCAGAGCCTCCGGACCTTTCCCCAACCGTCTTTCTTGTCAGCTAGTGTCCGTTATTGAGCAGGATATTTACAGATAATTATTCTGGGCCGACAGAGCCTCACTGGTATGCAGCCTTCTTGCGTGTGTGCCACCTAGCGCCCCCCACCTGCGATCCATATTTGGTATTACTCTATCCCCCACTCCTAGAATTTGAGCATACGGTATATTTTGTGCATCTAACTTGTAGGAGTACTTAAGTGGAAAACCTTTTGGCAAGGCTGTGCTGTTTTTACACGAAGCAATGACAGCTACCATTATCTGTCTGTCTACTCTCGTGCTAGAACAAGTGATTGCAGCTACGGCAGCAGTTCCCACTGTCACCTTGGCGTCTTCATCAGCCAATGAATTCCCTTCAACGTTCATGCCAACACGTTGATGACTCCGCGTATGAATCACGTGAGCCCGTGGCAAGCCATTTATCAGCTCTGCCACCCGTTCCCAAAGTAATTTATGCTTTATTGTGCAACCTTTTGAATCTTTAAATCCATTCTGGCCCCAGTAGTGAAGATATTCATTGTAAGACTGAACAGAATAAAATGAATGGCACACTATTAGTGTGGGGAATTCTCGATCTGTATTTTTTAGTGCCGTATCAGGGCTTTTAGTTCTGCCAGCTGAGCCGTGCAATCTCCTAGAGACTGCGTCTGTGTATTGCTAGGACGGAGCTTACCGTCCCACATACGTCCCTTTACAATCGCATAAGCTGCTCTGTATTGCTGTTTACTTCCTACGGCTGGCTGAGCTGAACCATCGGTGTAAATTATGTATTCATACTGATCTTGAGGCATTATTTCATTTGGAAGAGGGTATTCTTGGTCGTACTGCAGAAATGCTTGGGTTTTTAAGGTAGAATCAAATTTATAGTCTACATCTGTTGCAGTGAGAGAATTAGCCCATTGTATCCATCGTGGATGCAGTGCTTTAGCGTTTAGAACGCTTGCTTTAGTAACAGCCTCTAAGGTTAATACCGGAGTTAGGACAATTATTTGTTTCCCCTGAGCTAGTGCTCTTTCCCTCACTACAGCAGTTTGTACTGCCGTCAGAATGTTGTCAGTGGATGCAAAACGCATCTCAGCGTTCGTGTACAAATGTGATTTGTATGCAGCTGGTACTGTTTCACCTTCATTGAAGGTGAGGTATTTGTACCCTGATTGACCAGCAACCACACGGATCACCAAATTTGTGGTATTTACAGGTCTGTGTAAGTGTTTGGATGCTATCATGTCAGCTTGTAAGGAACGAAGGATTTCTGTATGTTCCTGTGTGTAATGTTGAACTGAGAAATCAGGTCTGATTAAGTGGTAGAAAGGTTTCACCTTTTCTGTGCAATCCAAAATGTAGGTTCTGCCAAAATTTAGGAATCCTAAAATGGATTGTACGTTTTTCAGAGTCTTTGGAGGTTGGAGCAGCGCACATTTCTCTAAACAATTTGCGGCTAGACTTTTCCCTTAGTTTGAAAGGTCATATCCTAAAAATAGGACATTGAGGTGGGCAATTTTCGATTTTTTAAAGTTAAATTTGTAGCCCTCAGAAGCGAACTCCAAAATGATGTTGTTCACCCTGGTCAAATGATCCAATAATTCATCGTCCGTCAGATAAATATAATCTACATAAGACAATGCCTCCTCATCAAAATCTTTAAGTAACTCTGATACTCTTGCTAAGAACAACCCAGGGCTATTCTTATACCCTTGGGACAGTCTACAGAATTGACTCTGAGAGCCGAGGGCTGAAAATGCTGTCAAATATCTGCTCTCAGGTGCTTGATTTTGGCAAAAGAATCCATTTGAGATATCTAGTGTTGTTTTGTAAACTTTGTGCATGTGTTCAAATGCCTGTAGTCTAAAACTAGACGGTATGAATTGTCGGGTTTAATTACGGGAAACAAAGGATTGTTCATGGAGGAGGTGCAATTCTAGATTACACCCTGGTATTCAAGTTGATCTAAGATCTCCCTGACTTGTTTTTTCACGTCATGTTTTATAGGGTATTGCCTCTGTGGAGTTGGAATAGTTTTTACTGGGATTCCATGGTGAGGTGACTCAGCATCCCACCCTACATGATTGCAGTACAATGCAGAAGCTAGTGTTAGCGCCCACTCCTGCGCATCTGAATGTATTAATGATTCTGGAACGAGGTCAGAGAAAGCTGGTAAAATTATTGTTTCTCCTTTTGGGCAATCCATAACGAACTCAGGTGGCCAATCTTTTTCAGCCATTAGGATATCATATCCAAAAGACAGGTTCTCCCAAAAGAGACCTTTAGCTTTCCTGGGTATGTCCCTCTCCATATGGAGTGTTATTTCATGTAACTGATATGGGACACTTACCCTAGTATCAGGTGTCTCCACCGTGATATGTTCATTCAACGCCGATGTCACCAGAAATTCTATCAGGTTCTGGCGAGCTATTGTTACTTCTGCTGCACTGTCTAGCATTCCCCATTCAGAAGTTGAGTCCTCAGCAGCCTGAGCATTTCTTATTTTAAGGCCAGCTACTTTCTTCATTTAAAATTGAGGTTTTGATTTTGGTTTATCTTTTTTGATATTATAGTCTGAAGTGCGATGTGTATCTCTTGGCTTGCATCTCTCTTCTGATCTGTGTTCTGACCATCCTTCCCTCTCTGAGTTTTTTGATGAACCCTGAAAGGAACGAGAGGAACGTGTCAGTATCCTGATACCTGTCAGGTTTTTTAATGTTATCACGGTTTCTAAAGTTATACCTCCTGTCAGAGGGCTCCTGTAGAGGAGACCCACCCCGTGATTGCGATACATTCTGATTATTTTTCTGTTGTTTATTATCCCATTACTTTTTAGAAGAATCTGGTGCTTGCTTAGTGTTATCCTTTTCAGCATTACCCATTACTTTTGGTTTCATAGGTCAGTGGTTCCCAAACTTTTTTAACCAGCGGCTCCCTTGACCTACTTGCCATTGGCCACGGCTCCCCATTATGCTACTTTTTTTGGGCGGGTGGAGTGATGTAAACGCAGCCTTAGGAGTACTTACATTTTTCTCCCTGAAAATAATTGGGATGAAGCTGATGAAGCTATTATAATCATACGGCCTCCCTCTTGCATGCAACCCCCACAGTGCCAGCAGTGAGCACATTCATGGATGCAGGTGCTTGGCCTTTCCCTTTAGCCTTTATTCCACACTGTGTGCCAGTGGTGCTTCTACAGCGTCTCACAGACAACATATTTTCCTTTGGCCTCCTCTCTGTATGTCTGCAGGGCGCACAATGTGCGCACATGGAGCAGTGGTCATCCTGGGCCTGCTCTCGCTTCTCCACTAAAGCTTACTCAATATGCCAGCAACCCTCATTCTACATCCCAGTTCAGAGGGATTCACCTTGTGCCTGCTGCACTTTCTTTTCTCAATCTCCATCAGTTTGTCCAGGGAGGGAGATGATCACCTTGGAATTGCTGCCCCATGTACACTCTATCCCCCTCACAGTGCCAGTAGCACTCTCTCAATGCCACAGCAGGAGGTGGCTTACCTCGGGCCTCTCCCTCCTGATTCCTCTGTGTACCAGCTCTGTGCTGGAAGTGAAGGTGCACACCTGGGCCTTCCGCCCTCTTTCCTCCTGTGTCTCTTTGCCAGCACCATGACCCTGGGTGAAGGTGCACAGTTTGGACCCACTGCCATTCTCTCAACCAACCCTCTTAGTGTGCCAGCATTGTGCGCAGGATGGAAGTGTACAACTGGTGTCCACTGTCCCTCTCCACTAACCCCCTCAGTGTGCCAGCATCGCGCCTCGGAGCGGAAGTTCCCACCTGGGATCTCCTGCCCCTCAGTGTGCCAGTTCTGTGCCTCGGAGTGAAAATTTATATCAAGGGCCTCCGTCCCCCTCTACACCTGGCCCCTTACTGTGCCAGCTCCGTGCCTCGAGGTGGAGGTGTGCATCCTGCACCTGCAGTCCCTCTCTCCACCCACCTCTCAGTGTACTCATCCCGGAGTAGAGGTGCTCACTTGGGCTTGCTGCTGCCGATGGCCCCAGTCTGGGTTTGCGACACGGATGAATATTATTTATTTGACTTTGTTCTTATTCACTATTTGACTTTAAAACAACCCAAACAACATTGGATGTTGTGTGTAGCAGTGTTGGTTTGTGTCCTTTTCATTTTTAGTTATATTTCCACTTCCATGTATGGGTTTTTTCCCGTTTTGAGTTGTTAGATAATGAGCCTTAGGCTACTCTGTTGCCCAACGAGATGCACTGCTCTGCCAGTTGTGTTTCTTGGATTTTATTATGTCAGGCGCTTTTCAAACCAAAGGTAATTCGGCTGTCATGCTTCAACAATACCTGGGGCTGCCTACTAAAGCATAGCAGTAGAGATATTATGCACCCTGGAGGCAATTGTCGCAATCAAATCCAGTGAGATAAGTGTACGAGGCCTTAAAATGTGTGCGCAGGCTAAGAAAATTATTTATGGAGAAGTTTGAAAACACAGCATTGCCATTTTGTTGCAAGCTTTTGTGGCACGTTAAACTCAGTTCAGGTTTCAATTTATAATTCGTCTTCCACTGAAATGCTTGGAAAAACCTCTACAGTGTGCCCCATACCCAATGCGCATATGCAGCCATATTCAGTTTGTTTTCAGTGTTCACATTTAGACCTCCCTAAGCGTCGCAATCCGCATGAAAAAATATGCTGTTGGTGTTCCAAATAACCAAGAGCAACCTAATTTAGTGCCGCAGGAAAGTTGGTTTGCAGTCCGTTCACATTAAACAACTGGCGTATGAGTACTGATTCCATAAAACTGGCTAGAGCAGTGGTTCCCAAACTGGTGCGCACCCGTTCTCGGCGCCCCTGGCTAGTTTTGATGGCACACTGGGGTGCCGCGGCGCACAGATTGGGAACCACTGTCATAGGTCTAGCTCCCAAATTATCTCTACCTAATTCAGCGCATGTATCTTCGATAATCGTGGGTAATTCCTGCTCCTGTTGTGTAGGAGTGCATTCCTTCAGGCATTGGCGTATAGCCCCCACTGCTGCCTCCCCTTTTATGTTTGCTAACATAGGGGCCGATTCCGATCTCGGTCGGAGGCGCACCCAATACTATTCGGTCGGGAAAAAAGCCATGCGAAAGCCAGTTTCCCGACCGATCCGTACAGCACACCGAACGAGCAAGTACGATGCGCACAACAGCAAAAATTCCGGCCGAGCCGTACTCACCCAAACCAGGTCCTGTTCTCCGACCGAGGCGAATCCGGAAACGCCGAATCGAGTCGCACGGAAGGGAAAATGCAGCCCCGTCCGGCCGGACAAGTACGATGCGCTTTCCGTACGCGCCCGAACCCGTCGCTACGCACGGCACGTCAAAGCATCCGGGAGAGGCGCACATAAGCTCCGAATCGCGCCACAACACGATCCACGGCTACGAGACGAACACAGCACAGACGAGGACGACGCGAGGCGACGAGGACGAAGCGAAGCGACGAGGACGAAGCCAAGCGACGAGGACGACGCGAAGCAACGAGAAGGACGAACGACACGAACCAACCATGAATCCCTTCGTCCCGATCATACCAATATTCTACATCTACTACCGGAACAGGCACGGACGCGTACGGCGCAGAAGGTAAGTCAGACACCAACCACAAAACACATACAACACGTACACGACACATCACACACATACACGGGGAATCTGAATATACTTGCAACAGCAGCACCATAGGGGCGGGATGCCCATCACCAATGCCACATATGCACACAGGGGCCTGAATGCGCGCCACCACCCCAACCCAGGGGGCTGGATGCCAACCACCACAACCACCCTTAGCCAGGGGGTGCCAAATGCCCACCACCACTACCACCCTTAGCCAGGGGGCAGGATGCCCACCACTACTACCACCCTCACCCAGGGGGCAGGATGCCCACCACTACTACCACCCTTAGCCAGGGGGCTGGATGCCTACCACTACTACCACCCTTAGCCAGGGGGCAGGATGCCTACCACTACTACCACCCTCACCCAGGGGGCAGGATGCCCACCACTACTACCACCCTCACCCAGGGGGGCAGGATGCCCACCACTACTACCACCCTTAGCCAGGGGGCAGGATGCCCACCACTACTACCACCCTCACCCAGGGGGGCAGGATGCCCACCACTACTACCACCCTCACCCAGGGGGCAGGATGCCCACCACTACTACCACCCTTAGCCAGGGGGCAGGATGCCCACCACTACTACCACCCTCACCCAGGGGGGCAGGATGCCCACCACTACTACCACCCTCACCCAGGGGGCAGGATGCCCACCACTACTACCACCCTTAGCCAGGGGGCAGGATGCCCACCACTACTACCACCCTCACCCAGGGGGGCAGGATGCCCACCACTACTACCACCCTCACCCAGGGGGGCAGGATGCCCACCACTACTACCACCCTTAGCCAGGGGGCAGGATGCCCACCACTACTACCACCCTCACCCAGGGGGGCAGGATGCCCACCACTACTACCACCCTTAGCCAGGGGGGCTGGATGCCTACCACTACTACCACCCTTAGCCAGGGGGCAGGATGCCCACCACTACTACCACCCTCACCCAGGGGGGCAGGATGCCCACCACTACTACCACCCTTAGCCAGGGGGCAGGATGCCCACCACTACTACCACCCTCACCCAGGGGGGCAGGATGCCCACCACTACTACCACCCTCACCCAGGGGGGCAGGATGCCCACCACTACTACCACCCTTAGCCAGGGGGCAGGATGCCCACCACTACTACCACCCTCACCCAGGGGGGCAGGATGCCCACCACTACTACCACCCTCACCCAGGGGGGCAGGATGCCCACCACTACTACCACCCTTAGCCAGGGGGCAGGATGCCCACCACTACTACCACCCTCACCCAGGGGGGCAGGATGCCCACCACTACTACCACCCTTAGCCAGGGGGGCTGGATGCCTACCACTACTACCACCCTTAGCCAGGGGGCAGGATGCCCACCACTACTACCACCCTCACCCAGGGGGGCAGGATGCCCACCACTACTACCACCCTTAGCCAGGGGGCAGGATGCCCACCACTACTACCACCCTTAGCCAGGGGGCTGGATGCCTACCACTACTACCACCCTTAGCCAGGGGGCAGGATGCCTACCACTACTACCACCCTCACCCAGGGGGGCAGGATGCCCACCACTACTACCACCCTTAGCCAGGGGGCAGGAAGCCTACCACTACTACCACCCTTAGCCAGGGGGGCTGGATGCCTACCACTACTACCACCCCTTAGCCAGGGGGCAGGATGCCCACCACTACTACCACCCTCACCCAGGGGGGCAGGATGCCCACCACTACTACCACCCTTAGCCAGGGGGCAGGATGCCCACCACTACTACCACCCTCACCCAGGGGGGCAGGATGCCCACCACTACTACCACCCTCACCCAGGGGGGCAGGATGCCCACCACTACTACCACCCTTAGCCAGGGGGCAGGATGCCCACCACTACTACCACCCTCACCCAGGGGGGCAGGATGCCCACCACTACTACCACCCTCACCCAGGGGGGCAGGATGCCCACCACTACTACCACCCTTAGCCAGGGGGCAGGATGCCCACCACTACTACCACCCTCACCCAGGGGGCAGGATGCCCACCACTACTACCACCCTTAGCCAGGGGGCTGGATGCCTACCACTACTACCACCCTTAGCCAGGGGGCAGGATGCCCACCACTACTACCACCCTCACCCAGGGGGGCAGGATGCCCACCACTACTACCACCCTTAGCCAGGGGGCAGGATGCCCACCACTACTACCACCCTTAGCCAGGGGGCTGGATGCCTACCACTACTACCACCCTTAGCCAGGGGGCAGGATGCCTACCACTACTACCACCCTCACCCAGGGGGCAGGATGCCCACCACTACTACCACCCTTAGCCAGGGGGGCAGGAAGCCTACCACTACTACCACCCTTAGCCAGGGGGCTGGATGCCTACCACTACTACCACCCCCACTCATAGGATGGACAATGCATGACACAACAAGCACACCACAACCTAGGGAATGCAAGATTAAGACATCCCCCACCACCATGACAAGCGTGTGAGCAGGCTGTGTCAAATGCCTACAACACCGAACATGACATTGAACATACAATGTGACCCCCTAGCACATGTGCCACACATATATGTGTGTGGCACCCACAATGCTAAGCAGCCCATGACCATTGTGGCAATGGGGCCTAAACCCCCATCATCACAGTGACCAAAAGGCAAGTGTGGGGTCCATAGCTGAAGCACATTTTGACCATTGTGGCAATGGGGTCTAAACCCCCATCATCACAGTGACCAAAAGGCAAGTGTGGGGTCCATAGCTGAAGCACATTTTGACCATTGTGGCAATGGGGTCTAAACCCCCATCATCACAGTGACCAAAAGGCAAGTGTGGGGTCCATAGCTGAAGCACATTTTGACCATTGTGGCAATGGGGTCTAAACCCCCATCATCACAGTGACCAAAAGGTAAGTGTGGGGTCCATAGCTGAAGCACATTTTGACCATTGTGGCAATGGGGTCTAAACCCCCATCATCACAGTGACCAAAAGGTAAGTGTGGGGTCCATAGCTGAAGCACATTTTGACCATTGTGGCAATGGGGTCTACACCCTCATCATCACAGTGACCAAAAGGTAATTGTTAACAAAGAAAGAGCTGCAACTGCCAAACTGCATGGATCATTCCTGGTCACAGAACCAAAAACTCATCTGTGGCAAAGTAGTGTATGTGTCCCATTGCAACATAAATTGGGGGAGCCAAATACTGCAGTGCAAATGAAACATTCCTTTGGCCATGTGCAGACAAACAACACCCATGGGGGCTGAGACCGTCAACAGTCATCAATGACACAATGACAGAAGTGACCATCAGAATGCAGAACCACATATCTGCACCAATGGGCACACAAATGCAGATACCCTGTGGAGACAGCAGATGTGAGGTGAACAGATACCATACCATGGCAGCAATGGGACACACAAACCATGATCACTGTGCTGACCGATGACCTAGGAGTCCCAGGGACAGCAGGGGAAACACACCAAACAACATACAGCCAATGGCACACCCAAGATATGCCAATGCAGTGGTGCAGATGCACAAACACAAACAGGCAGACCAACACTGTCATCATACACAGCAGGTGAGGGGTGGGGGTGCCAGTGTCCCCAGGCAACAACACAACACATGAGGAGAGCTGAATACCAATCATACAGATGTGCATACACTGCCACACTAAGCTAACTCATGGATCCAAATCCCCTATGTGGGCAAGCAGGCATTGACAGGTGAGAGGGAGCACAAAACACACATGTCACACAGGCACGTAGGAACAACAACTGACACAGCAAGTCACAGACACACCACAGCACCACCCCCAGGGCCCCCACAATGTGGTGACCCTGGGCTGAAGAAAAATACCACTGTGATGACAAAGCTAAATGTCGTTCACACTGTGAACCACAGTCAGGTGTCCTGAGCAACTAACTACCATCACACCTACACAAGCACAAATCAATCAGCATGGCCAGTAAGCCAAGGCCAACATGGAGGCAGGGGACTAGCCGGGCAACAACTCTCATCTGCACACACTCAACACCACACCCCTCGACCTCCAACAATGTGCAGCAGTGAAGTACACATGCACTGGTGACATTGCACATGCACCCATGACTATTCCAGGGTGGTGGGTGGGAACCAGCAATACGTAACTGAACGAAGC